>JAJTUV010000069.1:1215000-2415000 GCA_021653895.1 Mastomys natalensis | reverse complement strand
CCTGAGCACCCATGAGCACCATGAGTACCCAGAGAAATCCATGAGCATCCACGAGCACCCTACACCATGAGATCCACGAGCCCCCATGTCATCCTCGAGCATCCATGAGCACCCATGAGCTTTCCTGAGCACCACGAGACCCATGATATCCATGAACACCCAGATCATCCATGAGCACCATAGCACCCAGAGCACCCTGAGCATCCAGAGTATCCACGGCACCCATGAGCATCCACAGCATCCATAGACCCAGAGCACCACAAGCACCCGATCATCCATGAGTACCACAGCATCCTTTGAGCTCCACGAGCATCTATGAGCACCCATGAGCATCCACAAGCATCCATGGCATCCATGAGCCCCTGAGACCATGAGTATCCACGAGCACCTATGACATCCACGAGCATCCATGAGCACCCATGTCATCCATGAGCACCCATGAGACCTAGCATCCGAGCACCCATGAGCATCCATGACCCCCTGAGTACCCATGAGTATCCATGACATCCACGAGCACCCAGATCATCCATGAGTACCACGAGCACCCATGATCATCCTCGAGCATCCATGGCATCCATGAGCACCCATGAGCACCCATAGCATCCACGAGCTCCACAAGCATCCATGAGCACCCATATATCCATGAACACCATGATCATCCATGAGCACCTATGAGCATCCATGAGCCCCCCATGACACATGATATCCCGGCACCCATGACCCACCTGAGCATCCAAGAGCATCCGAGACACCATGAGCATCCACGAGCTCCATGAGCACCCGTGATCATCCAGAGTATCCACGAGCATCCTTGAGCACCCACGAGCATCTATGAGCACCCAGGCATCCACAAGCATCCAGGGTGCATCCATGAGATCCACGAGCATCCCACAACCCATCCTGAGCACCCATGTTCATCCCATGAGCTCCCAAGAGCATCCATGAGCTCCATGAGCACCCATGACACCAATGAGCACCCATGAGCACCCCACGAGCATCCTGTGCATCCAGAGACCACGACATCCAACAAGCATCCATGAGCACCCTGATCATCAATGGCCCCAGAGCATCCATGAGCATCCATGGGGCACCCATGAGCATCCATGATATCCACGGCACCCATGGCATCCCGGCACCAAGAGCCCCCATGACACCATGAGATCCCGAGCATCCATGAGCACCCTGATCATCCATAGTATCCCACGAGCACCCCTTATGAGATCCACAGACATCTATGAGCACCCAGGCATCCACAAGCATCTATGAGCACCCATGAGCATCCATGGCTCCCATGACATCCATGAGCATCCATGAGCACCCATAAGCACCATGACCCACCCATGAGCATCTATGAGAACCATGCCCACCCCCGCACCAAAACATTCTGAACATCCTCAGGCGACAAAAAGCACTTGTATGTGATGGTGCTCTTTTCCCAGACAGAGCTGTGTTGCCTCAAACAGCACGGGCTCAGAGCCCAAGAGACCCTTTTGTCCCCAACACATTCACCCATGACCAATACATAAACATGACCTTGAGCCACGAAAGGACGATTCTGAAAGACACATGTCTGGAAAGGGGAAATTTGCTGTGGTGTGGTTTGAGTGAGCAGGGCCCTCCAGGCTTTGTGTTGGATATTGGCTAGAAAGTGTGGAACCATTTACAAGAGTAGAAGGGAGAAGTGTGTCCTGGCTGGGCTTTGTCTCTTGGCTCTGTTTCCTGTGGTGGGGTTCAGTGCGAGCTCTCAGCTGCTGCTCCAGTGCTGTGTCTGCCTCCTTCTGCCTCTCCTGCCACACTGGTAGTGGACCTTACCTCTGGAACTAAAGATTCAAGAAACCTTTCTTCTTTTTTATTGCCTGGCTATGGTTTTTACCACGAATAGAAGCTGGTATGTGGCAAAAGCACAGAGTTGAGAACAAGGGATTTGAGATGGTGTGGAGGCGTGGGGAGGGGAGGACATGCAGTACAGGATGACAGGCACCCAGAGTCCTTGGTGTAGTTATCTATGAGTCCCCGGTATGTGCGTCAGAGCATGGGCTCTTGGGATGGATGTGGCCCCGTGGAAAGCCTGTGTTAAAGGTGTGAGGACCTGGGTTTTAGAAAGAGAGAGAGAGAGAGACAGAGAGAGACAGAGAGAGACAGAGAGACAAGATAGATAGATAGATAGATAGATAGATAGATAGATAGATAGATAGACAGACAGACAGATAGAGGGTATGTTACCTGCTCATTGTAGATTTCCAGCATGCTAAACATGACCTGTAGAATGAGTAATGAGTCAATATTGTCCTGAAGTCAAGAAGTGATGTAATAGGGAAAACACTAACATACTCTAGTAAACTGTGTCACACTGCATGGTTCTTAAGGAATTTTATATAAAGACACAAACCGGCTGGAAGGCTCAAGCAGGAGGACCTGAGTTTGGGTCCCCAGCACCCACAGAGGAGGCTGCAGACAGGAGGCACTCTGGGCTTGCTGCCTGCCAGTCTATCTAAAAACCAGGGAACTCCAGGTTCAGTGAGAACCCCTTCTCAAGGGAACAAGGTAGAGAGTGATAGAGGTGGACACCCAGGGTCCTCCTCAGGTCTCCACAAGTGTACACAGAAGCATGTACACCTACCTGTAGATATATGTGTGCATGCTTTTATCATATACAGGTGAATATACTCACAAGAGATCCAAACCCCAAAACAAACAAGCAACAACAACAACAACAAAACAGACACAATACAGGGACTGTGGGGCAGGCCTGTATTCTAGCACTCAGGAGACTAAGGCAGGAAAACTAATGAGATTGGAAGGGAAAGGGGGAAAAGGAAGGGGAGGAGACGGGAGGGAGAGGAGGGAAGGGGAGGGGAGAGGAGTGCTGTGGGAGGGTTTTAGGGCGGGCTTTATAGAAATGGCTCACTGCACACATATCACACTAACTCAGGCGATCCAGCAGTTTTTAGAACAGGATCTCACTCCCAATCCGTAGGTTCTGTATGTGTGGATTCAACCAACAGTTGGTCAAAACAAGGAACCACAAAAAATACTCTGCCTCTGCCTCAAGCAGTGCAGGCTTTTGTCTCCTTTGTGTTCTGTCTGATCTCTGCTGCCATCTAGAACAAGCAAGGACAAGGACTGTGCCTGTGGGTGTTTGCTGACATTTTACTGTCATATTTTGGAGCTAGTCCCAATATATAACTATCTGCCTATTTTAGGACTCACCCATAAATCTGAAAATACAGACGATGGTGCCTTCCACTTGTGGAAGATGAAACAGTGCAATTCCCAGGAGAAGGGATTCTAGAATAACGAAGGCATACCTGGAGTTCTAGATTTTCCTTTTGCTTCTCAATAGCTTGGAAAGCTCTTCACACACTCTTGGAACAATACCCTTGTTTGTGCCAAAGCCAACCATGAGTAGCTTTTTCCAGAGCCGGTCTGCCGTAGGCCAGGAGAGTAGCATTGTAGCCTCGCCAGCACTGTCTAGAATTCCCCTTCGATATCATGGAAGACATCACTCTAAAAGGGAAACTGTTAAGTGTCACCAGTGGCGGCGGTAGCTCCCTTCAGTGTTTCTTCAACACACACATGCATTTGTGCACACACTCACCCAACACAGCCCCCTCCACCGAACCACTTACTTCTGCCTCCCACGTATTGTGACAAAAGGTGTGAGTCACCACTACCCGTTGAGGAAACATTTTTTAAAGTAGAATCAAATAATGCTTGTGCCCACGTTCAAAAGACAGGGTATGGCCTGGCTCCTTTCCTTATTGATCACAAGCAATGTAGCAATAGCTCTCAAAAAGTAAGACAGGGGGTATCCTGGGACCATTTGTGTGTGTGTGTGTATACATTTATAGAATTTATATTATTCTTAATTCTGAGAAAGACACAACACCAACACCAGTCTAATTTACTAAGGAAAAATTTACAATAACCAATTCTAATACTATTTGTTTCTTACAGAAAGGACTAAAAAGCTGTATGCCTTTAATATCAGCATCCAAGAGGCAGAGGCAGAGGCAGAGGCAGAGGCAGAGGCAGAGGCAGAGGCAGAGGCAGAGGCAGAGGCAGAGGCAGAGGCAGAGGCAGAGGCAGAGGCAGAGGCAGAGGCAGAGGCAGAGGCAGAGGCAGAGGCAGAGGCAGAGGCAGAGGATCTCTGTGAGTTTGAGGCCAGCCTTGTCTATATAGTAAGTTCTAGGCTAGCCAGGGCTAAATAAAGAGATATTGTATCAAAAATAAATAAATAAACAAAACAAGCATACAAAGGGAATAAAGAATTATTGTACTGTAAAGATTGTGTGGTCTCTAGCATTAACAGAATTTGGTCTATAGTTTTCAAGAACACTGTGTCCGACAGGCAGTGATGGCGCACGCCTTTAATCCCAGTACTTGGGAGGCAGAGGCAGGCGGATTTCTGAGTTCGAGGCCAGCCTGGTCTACAGAGTGAGTTCCAGGACAGTCGGAGAAACTGTGTCTTGAAAAACTAAAAAAAAAAAAGACCACTGTCTATACTTTCATTCAAAATGTACTTGAAAATGAAGTTATCTGCAGCTTTTTAAAAACGGTTTTTTAGTGTGTGTGCGCGCAGATGCCCTTGGACGCCAGAGGAGGGTGTTGGATGCCCTGGAGCTGGAGTTACAGGTGCCAGAGCAGCCAGCACTGCCACCTACCCACTGAGCATCCGTTTATCTCAGTCTACAGTTGTTTCCAAGCAACTCGGTCAACCTCAGGAGTGATTGCCAAGTTTAGTAATTGTGCTGTCCTCTCTACTTAATGCTATTGGAAATTTAGAAATTTTTGTTGTTGTTCTCAGTTAAAATTTTTTAAATTACATTTTAATTTATTTATTTTGTGTTCATGTGCATGCACAGAATTCAGAGGCAACTTGTGGGAGTTGTTTTTCTCCTTTTACCATTGTTGGTCCCAAGGATTGAATTCAGGTCATCAGGCATAGTGGGGATTCCATCTCACCAGTCCTTGTCCTCAAGATTTACAAATTGAAATTTTCAAATAATGTAAAATGTTGCAAGTCAAGTGTGGGAAGATCCGCGGGCCACAGCAGCAGGCCCCAGGCCTACGTGGACCTGCGGGGTGGAGACTGCCTGGAGGCCTCCAAGCAGCCTGTGTCTCGTACAGGAGGAAGGTCCCAGGTTCCAGGGGCTGGAGGCTTCGGTGGCGGCAGGCCCGGCAGGCCTCAATGATACGAGGAAGTCCTTGGTTCCAAAAGGCTTTATTGTCATGGCGGATGATGGATGGATCTGGATGTACCCCCCCTGAAACTCAGGGCAGGCCTGAGTTAAGTAGGGAGGGAGAAAGGGAGAAGTTCTGGAGGCAATGCTTAATTGGCTCCGCCCTCTGACCTTCATTAGTATGTAAATCTTTAGGGCCTGAGGCCTGTAGTCACACCCTCTACCTGTGTACTTTGGGAGGGGCTGTAATGGCCTACGTGACTGAACAATGTAGGTCTATGGAGATTGGACTGCTTGTTAGGACCCTGAGTTCTGGGGACGTAGTAGCCGAACTCCTGCCATTTCTCCCTTGGAGTCTCGGGGTTCTAGGCCCATGCCCAGCCAAGAACCAGGATACCCTTACGCAGTCCCACAGTCAAGTCTTCAGTAGGGAATAGAATCATTTTATAAAAATGTTAGTGGTGTAGTCTTCCACCGGGACATATTCTGGGTATCATTTGCTGGTTTTTGTTGTTGTTGTTGTTGTTTGTTTGTTTGTTTTGTGTTTTTTTGAGTCAGGGTTTCTCTGTGTAGCCTTGGCTGTCCTGGAACTCACTCGGTAGACCAGGTAGAAATCTGCCTGCCTCTGCCTCCCAAGTGCTGGGATTAAAGGCGTGCGCCACCACCGCCCGGCTCTGGGTATCATTTGTAAGCTAAAAAATCTGGTACATCTAGTTACATTTCAGTTTCTTGCCACTCACCACCCTATGACCAAACAGAAGAAAGGGCTCCCTTCACTGTGCTCCATTATGCTAGCCAGCTTTTCATTGTTAAAATACCCAAGACAATCGGTTTACAAAGGGGAAAACTGGCTTGGGATCTGATTTCAACTCATGTTCAATTAGCCCCATTGAAGTAACTCTGCGATGATACAATGTGTCATGGCAGAAGCAAAGGACAGACTTAGCCATCTCCTGATTGCTAGAAAGCACAGTGGGAAAGAAGAGGAGCAGGATCCCCTCATCTCCTTCAAGGACATGCTGGTGCCTAGAGCCTGTCCTCCTAGCTCATGCTTCTCAAAAGCACTGTAAGCCGAGGAGCAAGGCTTGGCATTCACATGGCTTCTGAGTATCCCAACTGCAGGTCCTCAAGCTCAGGCAGCAAGTGTTTCACCAATTGAGCCATCTCCCTGCTCTGGCATGGACAGTATTGATGCGTTTATAGCACCATAGACAAGGAAACACAATGTACAAAATGTACCACTGACATTTCTAAGCAACTTACCTGGCTTGCGAACTTACTAGTTGGATCAGATGGAATAAGGACACCATCTTCATCCTTTTGAAATCCATCGTGAGACCAGTATGTCAGGTCAAAGGTAAAGGTCTTCACACGGTCTTCATTCTTAGGGTCCCGGATGGTGATGCTTCGGGAATGCATGGAAATCACACATTGGCTTCCCAAGTTCTTTTCTCTCTATAGTCAGGTTATAAATTCAGAATCATAGTACATTCCCGCTGGGTGACATCACTTGTCCTGACCACTTGTGGTGGTTTGAGTAAGAATGCCCCCATGGGCTTATATTTGAATTTTTGTTTTCCAGTTGGTGGAACTGAATAGGAAGGATTAGGTGTGGCTTTGTTGGAAGAGGTGTGTCACCAGGGGTGGGATTGGAAGTTTCAAACACACACACACACACACACACACACTGGATATGCCATGGGCTTTGATATGTCTCCAATGGCACACCTCCTCCAACAAGACCCACTCCAGACTCGGTTTCCGTTTCTCTGCTTCTAACTTGCCAATAAGATGCAAGCACTCAGCTACTGCTCCAGCATCATGCCTGCTTGCCTGCTGTCATGCTCCTGGTCATGATGGTCATGGGCCCAACCCTCTGAAACTATAAGCAAGCCTCCAGTTAAATGCTTTCCTTTTTCAGTTACCTTGGTCAGTGTCTCATCACAGTATAGGGCAGTGAGAAAGACTGATTTATAAGCCCTCTTCTTTGACCAGCGTTGTAGGATCTGCCCAGGTCTGGTTTTTGCTAGCAGGGATCATTCTGTGCAACCCCAGTCTCTACTACTTCCTTTTGTCTCGTGTCACCTCATATATTGGGAGTGGATTCTTTTTTGGAACAATTCGTAAGCCAGCCAGAAAACTGAGAAAGTAAGACCCAGTAAGAGGCCATACAAGCCAGACACATAGTTCTGCGTGGGAAGTCTGCCCTGTACGGTAGATGCTGCAACCTTCCTAATGATTATGTATATACACCAAAGGCATTGCAGGTTTCTGACCTGTTTGCCAAATGCCACTTGTACCACTGTCAAAGGGGCATGGAGTGTCTTGCCACTGTAGTGAGGTTGTTACTGTGGGCTGGATGACCAATGGCTATGGGGAAGAGAGCTAAAGACTCAGACTTACAACACACACAATGCTAGGGAAACGGAAGGCTAGGTTGCCAAAGAAAAACCATGTCCAGCTTTGTGCAATGGGTAAAAATGGGAGAGAGATAAGGTGGAGCTCCCACCTCATCAACGCTGCAGGATGTGGATATTAGAACCCTGGAAGGGAATAGGGAGGAGCTTGGAATGAAAGGAAACCAGAGCTGAGACCACCACCTATACCTGATTCTTGCTCTTCTGTGACTATTAGCAAGGTGTAGAATGTGATGCTAGAGACAGAAATCAGGACTTTATAGCAGTATTCACAGACATATAGCAAACTCTCTTAAACAAGTGTTCCTGAGAGTCTCACCTCCTGAGTGAGCACGTCTTGGGGTATGGGAGTGGCACTTCTGTGAGAAGATCTGGAGCTGAGAGAAGAGTAGTATCCCCCATCGTGTGGCCTGACAGATCCAAGGAACTCAGTCCACTATAGATTTATCCTTGTGGCCATGAGAGGCATGGACAGATGAGAGGGGTGTGGCAGGGCAGGTAGCTCAGGGCTGAGTATTCTATGGGAACTGTGCATGGATAGGGGAAGCCACTTATGCCCAGGCATTTCAAGGGTCTAGGAAATCCATTTTTAGTATATTTCATTTTTTATGACTGTATGATGTATAATGTGTGATGTATATGTGTATGCATGTGTATGTATGTGTATGCATGTGTATGTAGATGTATATGCGTGTGTATGTATATGTATCATGTACATGTGTGTGTTGTGTGTGGATATCAGAGGACAACGTTTAGGAATCATTTTGCTGCTAATGGGGGCTCTAGGGGCCAAACATGTCACCAGGCTCTGCACAAGCTCTTTACCCATTGTTTGACTGCTGGGGGCCCAGCTGATTGTACTGTTTGGGATTAGGAGGTGTGTCTCGGAGGTTTCAAAAGCCCCATCATCCCAGTTGGCTTTCTCTCTCTGCCCTGTGGTTACCTCAACATGTGAGTGCTTAGCTGTAAGTGCCTGCCTGCCTGCTTCCTGCCATACTCCCTCCCTTGATGGGCATGTCCTCTACTACCCCCTGGAATCCTGAGTCCCCAAATTAAATGCTTCCTAAGTGAATGCCTTGGACATGGTGTTTTGTCATGGTGATGGAATAGGAACTAAGCTCAGTTTACGATGTGGACAAGGCTGTTGTTGGTCTGGGAGAAACTGCACATACATTGTCATACAGAACACTTGACAAGAGAAAGGGACAGGCAAACTTGAGAGGAGGGGGTGGATGGGTGGCACTTGGGGTAGAAACAGGAATGGTGTGTTGTGATTTGCTCCATTCCTGAACTCCAGAAAAATGATAACCCAAGGTGATCTTGGTAGTCTAAGCAGAAGGAAAATAAGCCCAAATCACATGGAGTTTCTTGTGGGGCACAGGAACAGGTAGTCAACGGAATTCCAAATAGTAATGTTGTAAGAGGTGGAGCCAAGATTTTGTTTCAAGGTGAGTAGGTCACACAGTCCTCCCAAGCCCTCACCGGGCCTATGAAGACAAGGAGCCCACCGCTCTGGTGGATCCCCATGCTGAATGTGCCGGGGCCCATGGCAGCTGAGCTGCTTTCTAGGGCCATGTAAAATAACTGGTGGAAGTGGGGGTAGGACCATCAGAGTAACACAAATGTTGGTGAGCCTGAAATTAGGGCAGCGCCTCCGTTCTCTTTTGTACTGATATCCTTGCTCCCTGAGGACATTCTGGAAGTAGGCACTGACAACTGAACCTGAGTCTTCCCGCAAACAGCCAGTGCTCTTTATGTACTGAGCCCTCTCTTCAGCTGCCTGGACTTCTCTTTAGAACTAGCACTTTCTGGCAGTTATAGTAACAAAACTTCACTGGTCACAGTGGGCAAAGTCTACTATTATAATGGAAAGGGGAGAAAGCAGGCTCCAGGGTTGCACTGGGCACAGAACAGTCTTCTACTCTGTGGCAAGCTGCTTACAAAACACCCTCTCCGGAACCTGTGGAGGGCTTAGGTCCAGTTCTTTGGATTCTTCTGACTCGTGTGGTATGCAGACTGTGCCTGTGTATGCTAGGTAGGATGGGGCACAGCCAAGGGGAAAGAGGCGGCCTTGGGCCCATGAGATCTCACAAGCAGTGTTTCCATAAAATTAACATGTGAGTGCAGCCTGGCACGTTCTCATTATGTCACTTAAGTCTGGTCAGGAAATTGATTCTCCTACCTTAGCATTCTATGTTGGGATCACTGACAAGTCCGAGTGGCAAAACCTACTTTTAAGATAAGCATTTCTTGGTGTTTCATGTCGCGCAAGCTGGCCTTGTGTGTACAACACAGCCAAGGGTAACTCTGCTCCTGCTAGGATGCCTCGCCTCAAGCCGGGATCCCACACAGTGCCGTGCCTCATGTCATCAGTGCTGGTGAGCTACCCTAAGGGTTCACGCATGGTTGGCAAGCAAGCACCCTTAGCAACTGACAGCTCTGCCCCACTCCCACATGCATTCAAAACAGATACCACACATTTTTATTTACCAAGTTGCACTGGTTTAAATAATTATTAACTTGACAGTATTTCTCTTGTCAGTTTTTTTATTGTGCTACTTGTACCAAGGAATGAAATAAAATGTTTACTAAAGTATGCTTAGATTTTTGTTATTCATTTGACAAATTCATTTAAATAAGTTTAATATTTCATAAATGACAAGCAGCTTAAATACAAATTCAGTAACTATTATTAAAAAATTAATAAAATCAGGCAGTAATTGTCAACAAGGCAATGAGCATGGACTGACCTGGCTGAAAGGCCGCACGCGGGCAGCCACTCTCACACTGTCCGTTCTCGGCACAGGCATCTCCCCCATTTTCTCATTATCCATGATGCTAGTCAGTAGAAAATCACACACAAAGCGCACCGCTCACGAAAGCATCCAAAGCTTAGCTGACAAAGGCAGTCTGCTTTTAGGTATCAATTATTAAGCGCTCATTCATTACACACTATCAATTACCTGTCATAAATTATTTGACAACACTCATTTATTGATGAGTGTCATGGCGTCCATCAGGCGCCATTACTAACAGTGCACACTCACACTGCAGAAAAGGGTGTTCTGTTCCTCTTTTCTGACATCTGCTCACACTCTTCCATTCTCTGTAACCTGTGCCTGAGGTCCTGTAGCAATTACCAGTTTTACAACCTGAATACTAAAGAGGCTTCTGTGACTGTCACAAGCTCTTTCACAGCACGGGTAGTTTCGGGTAGTTTAAGTCTGTTGGGACTCCTCACCATTAGGCTCACACCAGGTGCACTGTTTTACATTTCTTTCTCAAATCCTTCCATGAGGTTGCTAAGAAGCAGTGAAACCGGTCAATCTAACCTGGATAGTTAGTCTCTGAATTGAGAGACAAGATAGTCCTTAAGTTACTGAACAAGAAATGCCAGCATAGGAAACGAATGCAGTACTGGAAAATTACTCATTTGAGGTAGATTACACAAAATTGTAAAACTACAAAAAGGCAAAGTCATATGCCCACAATTCAAATTCAACACAGTATCAGGCAAAGCCCAATAAGTACATGTAATGATTAGAGTCTGAGGAATAGCATCAAAGTGCATACATTATAAAACAGCAACATTAAAAATAATTAATAGTCAATCACCCTCATTTTAAGACAATTCTAGTACCTTAACTGGAAAGAAAATGAACAAATGTCTAGTAGCATATAAAATGACAACTAAAGCACAGATCCCCTCTCAAAAATCTAACAGACACAGAGTGTGTACTTTACAGTAGTTTATTTAACATCCCAATGATAAGCCATATTTACATATTATATAAACATATGAAGTATTATAAAATGCCTGGACTAGAAGAGCTGCACTCCATATGGAGTTACTTTACTTATTTACTTGCTTACAAAATTGTACAATTTATATAAAGTATTTCCATCCAAATTGGGTGACTTTTAATAATCCACACAAATACTGGTGACTTTCACAAACAGGTGCATGTTAAAATCTTGGGCTAAAAATTACAGCATTTTCCTGCGTAAAATTTGCTTTGGAAAAGAAGATGGCTTCTTTTTGCCCCTTCCAAGAGTTTTTCCTGCTACTTCTGCAGTTTTTCTTGGCTTGCTGATCTTTATTTCATCCACTGGACTTGCCAAGGGAGAAACCAGCTTAATTTCTACAGGGGGAGGTGACCAAGAACTTCCTTTTCCCGTGTTTCTGAAAGAAAGATACAGTCAAGTAGGGACGGGCACGATGTGCTGTCTTGTCTAGTGCTTCACCCTCACAGACCCGTGCAGAGCCGGGGAGTCCACGTACAGCTGTGGTGGACTTGCAGGCAGCGTCAACGTTTCAACCCCCACCCCATCCCATGTGTGCTCATACGAATACTTAGCCATAGATTTGTATAAAATACTGCTGTTACATGGATGGCCCAAGTACCTATAGTCAGCTCATGGGACGAGAGCCAGCAGACCCACCAACTTATAAACAGTAGCAAGTGGTGAGTCTGTGTATCGTGAAAATATACAAAGGCAGCAGACATGTGAGCAGTGTCTTAAGTCAACTGGATCACGTTCATGAATTAATTTGTACTTCCATTCAATGTAGCGGTGCCTAAGTACAGTATAAGAATCCTGTTACGCAAGGGACTCATTTACCACAGTAGTGAAACAGCTGTGGGACTTTAATTAATGAAGAGGCAAACTATCTTCTCCTCCAACCACGTCAAGTGGACAATAAACTGTATGTTTTTACTCTGTGGAGAATGCTACCTTCAAGTGCTGAGCTCTACCAATGTCAAGGTGCCATCACGTGTGAGAAGCGGTTTCATCCTTTCTAGCAACTCCTCTTGGTTCTAGGGAGTGAATGGAGAGGACGGAGCAGATGCTGCTTACCTGCTCGCTTTTGTCTTTGCAGTCCTGCTTCTTTTTGGTTTTTGTTCTATGATTTCCAATGGTTTAGGGTCACTCTCCTATGGGTTAGAAATTAAAATATATAATTGTTTAAGCAATTAAGACTTTTGATTCTCTAGACAGGGTTTCTCTATTTCTGTCTCTGTGTACCCCTGGCAGTCCTGGAACTCATTTTGTAGACCAGGTTGGCCTCAAACTCAGAGATCCACCTTCTTCTGCTTCCTGAGTGCTAGGACCACTACTGTTTGGATGAAAACATTTAAAGTATCCTGCTCAGACAATGAGTCAAGCACTGCTAAAAACCCCTAGGTCCTACACAGACCCCTCTGGCTGGTTAATAGAAAACTTGGTGGTCTAGACTAGAATGGTTTTCTCCTTACCCCACACTGCACCCAACCCTGTCCTGTCAGCACTCACTCTGCATGCTTCTACTGTCCACTCTGTTACCGAATCTTTGGTTCTGAGGCCAGGCTTTCTTCCTTCCTAGAATGCTTTCCACAGAAACTACTTAAAACCTATACATGGCTACTTGTAGCCACCACCCTGCCATGTTTTTGAATCCCGCAGCTGGTACTTTTTCTGCCAGAAAGGCCTCTCTCCTCCACCTTCTGTATCTATAGAGGCATTTGGGCAGAGATGACTTTACTCAGCACATTTATTGTCTCTTCAATTTAACACCCAAATAATTTTATGGGCCATGTTTATTATTATGGGTTGGTTGGTCTGTTTTAGAGATGGTCTTACTATGCATCCCTGGCAGGCTGAGGACTAAGCACATAGAGCAGGCTGGAGCTGAACTCAAGAGAGCCTCCGGTCTCTGCCTTGAGCTCTGTGATTAAGGGTGACGTCACCATGCCTGGCAACCACTTTAGTTTTTAAAACTTTCATCCTAACAGGTAACTAGAAAACTGATGCTGATCTGTCTTGAAGAGAGCAAACACAAGTGTTTAGGCTTTTGATATCAATGTAAATTACCTTGCTTTAAAAATATTATTTTTATTTCATGTGTATGAGTATTTTGGGGGTATGTGTACCACATGCATGCCTGGCACCCCAGGAGGCTAGAAGAGAATGTTGGATCCCCAGAAACTGGAATTAGAGGTTGTGATCTGAGACCTGAACCAAGTCTTCTGCAAGAACAACTAGTACAATTAACTGCTGAGCCATCTCTCTGGACCACATGCATCTTTAAATAAATTTATTTTTCAATTGATTTACTTAGGAAAAATAAATTAAAAAAAAAAATCACTTAAAAATCCTTTTAATCTCAGTTCTCAGAAGCCCGAGGCAAGATGATGATTCCCAGACAATTATGAAGTATACAGTCTATTTCAAACATACAAACAAACTAATAAACAAACAAATAACCCAGTAAGCACAGAGGATATTTTAATAAATATGTACTCATGCCTTCCTTACCAGTTCACCTAGAAGCTTGGAAGTATTAGATGTACTTTTCTGCCTGGTTCTCAAGGCAGGAGGGGAAACAACAAACTGAGAAGATAAGTCTGACACCAATTCTTTCAGTTGGGCCGCAGCCTCCATGTTCTCAGCTAAAGACAAGTGGGAAACAAACAAAACATTGACCTGTAACTATGTCTGGTTTATAAAACAACAAAAGGCAATCATATCTACAGCAGCAAAAATCCTGGAAGAAATGGGGTGCATTAGACAGACACCCAACAAAGACAACGCAGCATACACATGCATACCCAAGTCAGGAGACAGAAGTAAAGGCAAAACCTTCCCCTTCTTATTCAAGCCATGAAGAGTTTAGGCTTGAAAGTAAATGCTATCACATCATGAAGATGAACTCCGGGCTGCACAGAGCTGCTGCTCATTAGCCTGACCCTCAGCTCCTCTAAGGAGCCCAGTGAATCCCATATGGTGTGTGAGTCTCCGTTTCTAGATGAGCTTTTCATTACACAGTGAACTGTATTCCCAAGAGCATTCATTTGCAAAGAAGAGACTCAAACTTTAAAACCTCATTCGAAGGTGGTGACACCTTTAGTCGCAGCACTCGGGAGGTGGAGGCAGGCAGATCTCCGAGTTCAAGGTCTACAAATGGAGCTCAAGGACAGCCAGGACTATTAAAAGAGAAACCATGTCTCGAAACTCAAAAACCAAAACAAAACCCTTTCTAGCTATCTCATTATGAGCTACTCATAATAAAAGTTAAAGCTGAAAAATAGTAGGAGGTTATATATAGCACATATGACATTTAATCACTCCCCAATAGAATCATACAAAGTTAAAAGTAAAAAAAAGAAGTAAAAATAATGGAGGAGCCAGCTAAGAGGAAAAGGGGTGAAAGGTAAGGATGGAGAGCTGAACATGATCAAAATGTTATGTACATATATGAAAATGAGAAACGAAATATATATATATATATATATATATATATATATATATATATATATATATAATTACTCCACGTAAACAAAGACGTTTTAAAAATAACTAATGTGCCAGGGTGGGGGCCACCAGCTCAGAGGAAAGGGGGAGGGGGAAGGATTGAGGGAGGGGGTGACAGAGAGAGGGGCAATGAGAGGGATGTAAAGTGAGTAATAAAGAAATGAAGCATGTAGACTCTCTGCTGAGCCTTTTAAATAGCACCCCATAGCAATGGTAGTGTGATTACAGAGGCAGCACAGAGATTACATGCCAGACTCTAAACTCACTACCCAGGCCCCAGCTAATAAAAAGTAGGATACAGATGACAATTATCTCAGTAAAGATCGGAACAATCCGATGCATATAGCAAGTGCTTTATAAACAAGTTCTGTATGGTTCACACATCACTGAGACAAAGAGACAGACACACAAATAGACCACTGACCAACATCAGACGTCAAATCTTACTAGTATGACCTTTGCTGGGCATGACAGCCCAAACCTATAGTTCCAGCAGGAGGTAGGGGTAAGAAAATGACAAGTTTGGGGCCCAGCTGGTCTAATTCTATCTCAAATAAAACAAAGCAAAACACCACCACTACTCACACACACACACAAAACAAATATCCAAAAAACAAACAAATAAACAAACCAAAACCAAACTCCAACCCAAACTTGTCTGACCCTTTGTGCGTGCTCTCTTGTGTAGACGTAGGAGTGTGTCTATGGAGGACAGAGGACAAGCCTTCAGGGCTGGTCCCCAGGTGTCTTCCATCTTTCGGTTGATACAAGTCCTTCACTGGAACTTTACACTAGGCCAGGCTACTTGGCTCACAAGCATCCTCCCTCTCCCTTCCTTCCTCAACTGTTGGGCTATGCACCATGCCAGTATTTTTACATGGATTGTGGGGATCCAAACTCAGGTTTTCAAGGTTGAGAGTCAAGTGCTTTACGAACTTGAGTCATTTCCCTAACCCATAAGAGCCATGGCTCTTAACAAGAGACAAGCATTGGCAGCATCAGACAACTTCACTACCAGCTTATGAGAAGCAGAAATTACGCATCAGGCCACTGATGGCAAGGCACCCTTCCTACTGTTAAAATACAAATCTACATTCGCAGCTCTCTAGGCTACCTGGAGCAACATCATCTTTGGCTTTCTCAGAGCACCCCAGTCTCCAGTTAAGCTTCCTCACATACTTCTCGGACTAAGAAGAATTTAGCTAGTAGTGGTAGCACATGCCTGTAATCCCAGCACTTGGGAGGCAGAGGCAGGTGAATCTCTGTGAATTTGAGGCCAGCCTCGTCTACAGAGCTAGTTCTGGGGTAGCCAAAGTTACAAAGAGAAACCCTGTCTCAAAAATGCCAACAAGAAATTTAAGAATTTAGTATCATGTTTGGCCTATTTATGGTTTCTTTTACATGCCTCTTTTAGGGCATACATGCAATTTTACCATCTGTGAGACAACACCTCATCTATCTCTGCAAACTTCTGAAAAACATTTCAATGAACAGTATTAGTCAGGATTAAAAAGTTGAAAATTACAAGACAAATCCAAAGCTGGAAAAGTTCTCTGGGAAGAAGGGAAAGGTAGCTCTAGTTTGCAGCACTCACTACTTGTTGTGGTCAAACAATTCCACTGTGGTCAACTTCAAACAAAATGAGACCCGGACTCTCAAGTATCTCCGGTACCGCCAGCTACCTAATAAAAGGTGCCTCTTCTAACTCAGGCACCCTGAGAACATGCACATATCCCACGGGAGGATGCTCAGGCACCGGAGGAGTACTAGTGATAACGAAATGCCACATGTGACCAAATTACAATGTCATATGTGCTTAGGGCTTGGAAGACTATGAGCGTCTGGGCCTGGGCCTGTGGAGAGAGGACTATGGGTAAAATGCCTGCTGTGTAGGTGTGAGGACCTGTGTTCGGATCCCTGAACACATGTAAAGTGCTGGACAAAGGGTTAAGTGTCTACATTCTCAGTGCTGGGAGGCAAAAATGAGAGGGATCCGGAGGGTCTGCTGACCAGTCAGTTTAGCCAATCCTGAGTTCCAGGATCACTGGGAGACACCAACGGTCGGTCCCAGTCGGTCTCTGGCTTCCACAGAGGCTCGTGAACCCACTCTAACATACACCTCTACCACGAGGTTCTGAAAATGATCATGAAATAAGTACACTCATAAACTGTAGCATGTGGTTTCACACAGAGTCTTGCCATACAGCCCACGGCGGCCTTGCTACCTCAGACTCAACACTGGAGCTACAGGTGTCCACCATGCTTGGCTTATTCCATTTCTTCTTTAGTAAGACCATCCATGTACTAAATCATATGTTATCTAATTTTCTTTAATAGACATACATATATTTTTTAACAAAACCTGATATATAGAAAATTATGTTAACATGACAAAGAATAACTAAGGTGTTTTGCTATTCTAAATTAGCATAACAAGAATGTTGTTTCTTAAATTTCAAGCACTGTTTGGCTCAAAGAAACTTTTTCTTAAAACACAACAAAAATATTTAAAGGGAAATGAAATGAAGTCACTTAGATATATATAAAGAGAGAAAAGAGGACAAAATAGAACCCGTGTCACATAGACTGTGGACATAAAAAGCCCTAGAGAATCTGGATAATCTTCAATCAAATCTTTTAGATCAATCTAATGGTTTTAGTGCTTCAATTCCAATAATTAACTCAAATAGTGCTTTTAAATAACCAAATTTTTAGGCTGTGTATTCTAAGAAAGATAAAAATGAATAAAACTAAGTACCTTTTGTTTTTCTCTTTGGAACCTTCACTGAAGGAGGAGAAAATAAAGGCTCAGTTTGGGGTTCAGAAATGTCTGTCAACAACATGGTCCTTCTAGACCTAGTCCTTGTGCTCCAGGACGACTTAGCGAAGGCAGCAGTGGCAAGCAGTCTTTCTTCTTGGTCAGTGGACTCTTGGTGGGCTATGTCATCTGCTGGTAACGGACCTTTTGAGCTCTCATCCGCAGACTGCTTTGTAGGTTTTCTCTTAGACGTCATCACCACAGCAGCTTCCTTATTTGGCACTGAAATGGATTTTTCTAAAGTACTCACATTTCTACCTGGAGTGTTCCTTGTAGATCTCCGGACAACCGGAACTTCTTTCTTCTGGGGACTTGTCTGCTCCTTACCAGCTGTGGCCCCATCAGCTTCTAACGGAACTACCCTCCTGGGTCTACCACATTTCCTAGGGGTGGCAGGTCCATCAAGTCCTGTCTGAAGAGGCAACTGGGATGAGGTAACCTTGGACTCTTCTGTCAAACCCGACACACTAACTTCTCTGACCCTTTTCCGCTTTAGAGGCAGCTGGTGGTCACTGTGTTCCCCCTCTTGTTTATACTCTGTCGTATTTTGAGTATCTTCTAAACTGGCATTCCTCAGCTCTTTGACAGCCCCGTCATGATTTGTTGCTTTACTACCTTTGAGATCATTTACAATTTTTGCACTTTGCCCATTTTCTACAGATTTCTTAAGTCTTCTAGGAGTCCCCTTTCTAACAGATGGAGGCTTGACTTTTGTTCTAGAAGGCGTTTCTTCAAGAGCAGCTGGCTCCGGTGGCTGCGTTCTCAGCCTCAGTCTTTCCAGTGTACCCTGAGGCCCCTGCTCCACAGGCACAGAGCTGGTCAGTGCACCTTGGCTAACGTCTTTTTTCTTCTTTCCTCTCCTAGAAGGGGGAGGACTCTGAGCTGTCAGCTGGTTCTCAGGTGTTACTTTTATGTCAGAACAAGTACTTTCAGAAAACTCAGGAGTTTCTTTTATTTTTCTAGTTTTCCTCTTAGGAGTAGCAATTGCTGAGGGCTCTTGTTCTGATGTGACATTCAGGCTTAGGGCATGCTGCCTTCTTGTGAGAGTTCTAGAAGAAACCGTGTTATCACTCTGGCTGGTATTTACAGTCTGTGAGCGTGTTTTCCTAACAGCCTTCAGTGTAGAGTTTGTCAGCCTGGGCAAATGTGCAGCCTGTGGGCTTATTACTGATCTGTCCTCATCAACAGCCTCATCTGCTGCCACGCGAGTTGCTTCTTTACTTCTTGTGTCTTTAATTACATCCAACAAATTTTCTGCAATTGCCACTTTAACTGGTTTAGGCACGTACGGTAAAGTCTCTACCTTGTGGGATTCTTGGTCATCAGTCACAGCAGATGGCAAGTCTGTAACATGTTCTTGATTATGGGGTTCCACAAGGGACACAGGCTTTTCCTTGGTTGCTATGTTAGTCACTTTCGGTAACACGTTAGGTGCTACAGAGTCACTTGCTTCAACTTCTCCTTCTTCACCTTCTAAAATCAAGGTAAAGTTGCTCTGGGCCACAAAAAGTTCCCCATCTACCTCAGCAACATCACATTCAGCAGAGTCTTTATCATCAGCTAAGTCACAAAACCGCTGCTCAATAGTATCAAAACGATACTGAAGTTTATGTGCTCCTAAGGGGTACAACTCATTAAATGAAATGTTCTTGGCCTCCTCTTCTGAATTTTGAGCTTCAAGTTTTTCACATCCAATTAGCTAAAATGAATTAAAGGTAAAAAACTAGTTAACTAATTATAAAGTACATTTTTATCTAAAGCATACAGGATTTTAATGACATCTTACTCTTTTTGTGTGCATTTAAAAATATAAACTACACTTGAATTACGGCATATGCTAATGGGTTTACTTCATGAAACATCCATTTAAGAAATGAAACTTCAATCAAACTAACTACACAGAAAAAAGATATTGAGATTATGGATGGAAATAAATTAGAAATCCCACATTTTCTTAGCTAAAAAGACAGCATTAACAAAATCTTGAAAATCATGCTAACAATTCTAAGGAAATGAAATGAAAGACTTATTCTTTCACCAAGAAAAAACTTAATCAGAGAAAAGGAAACACCCCCAACAATAATCCCCAAATTACCTAACTATTCATACTTTCTAGCAGCATGATCCCCAGAAGGTTGAAGAACAATTCACCTACATAAGCTCCCTTGGGCTAGACTCAATCTTCTTCCCTTTGCTGGGGTTGCATAAACCATGAAATTCCTAAGGCTTTCAAGTTCAGTACCTCTCTTGCAAGGGTTTGGTGGAAGAAGGAATGGTCCTTGCATTTACCTTTTGGTAAGGGAAGGGGAGAAAAAGGAGGAGGTAGAGAGTAACAGAGAGATCTCCTGACCAAGAAGGTAGACATTATCACCCACCTAGACAAAAGACATTTCCCACTCCCCAAACAGTGCGTTGGCAGATTCAACCCGACCTAGAAATGCGGAGTCCCATCACACTGTCCCACGGCTTTATTTGCCTCCACACTTTATAAGTAGGAAATTTAGTGCCATTTATTTCAGGGGGAGAATACTTAAGGATGAATGTGGATGAGTTTATGAATTAATAAACTCCCCAAATTCCATACAATTTGATCTTTATGAGTTAGAAGTTATTAGCTTTTATTCCTAATTCCATTCACTCAAATTTCCCTTAATAGTGAAAGGGATCTGATAAGACTGTAGAAAAGCTGAAGCCCTATCAAGCACTAAAAAAAAAAAAAAAATCTTTTTCTAGTGTCTCTCCCACAGATATGCAGGGAGATCCTGTTTACTATATCCATTTATCACAAACGAGGTCTAAATGTCTCAAGTAGTTAATATGTTTACTGACAGCTTAAAAAACAAAACCCCCTTCCA
Source organism: Mastomys natalensis (assembly GCA_021653895.1). Classification (NCBI taxonomy): domain Eukaryota; kingdom Metazoa; phylum Chordata; class Mammalia; order Rodentia; family Muridae; genus Mastomys; species Mastomys natalensis. The sequence goes on along the minus strand of JAJTUV010000069.1, from coordinate 2,394,434 downwards.
TTTAAAGCAAATGAGCAACAACAAAAAACAAATCGCTAAGCTGTGCCTTAATATAATCTTTTGAGTTTACATAAAAAACAATCTATTAAAGTTTGTGTTATTTTATAGTCCACAAAATATTTATACTTATTGAGATCTTAAAAATGTTGGTGTCAAATGAGCAGATTAAGTTTAAATGATTATTTTTAAAGCCCAACTATATTAAAACTTATAAAGCATTAAAAAAAATAATATTTTTACATGAATTTCTTGAGTATCAGGAGGAGCGGCAGAGGTCTGAGGTCTTTCTTCTGGCAAGCCAATGTTCTCTTTTGGTACATCAGCTTCCATCTCATCTTCTTTTAACATTGGTTTTTGGTCAAGGCTACGCTCAGAGGTAAGAGGGCACTTGGAGGTGCTGGACCCCCAGCTTTCAACATCTTCAATGGTGTTGGCCACAGCTGAAAAAATAAACACACAAAACCAGAGTAACTTCTAACATTCCAAACACAAGGCTTGATTCATACAATTCAAAGAGCAATGAATTACTTAGACTCAAGGAGGAAGATCTCTCTGTGGCTCTTCCTCTGTACAGTTTCAACTTTTTAATATCAATTGAAACAATATGTGTACATTTCCCACAAAGGCAAACATGGAAGAAAAACTTCATACTTGAACCACATTGGCTTTTCCGAGTTGGAATATAATTCTTGCCATTGTTGTCAAAATTTACCATAATGATGAGTACTCTAAGGGGACTCAAGACTCCTAGAAAACTAGCCACCCTCAATAGCAGGACTCTACAAGAGATCTTTGCAGTTGTCTATAAAATAGATGGGTGTTTTTCTTTTGGTAGCAATCTGTTTTCTCAGATGTCATAATTTTATGGTCCAATTAAAAAGAAAATCTCTTTCATGTTTCTTCTTGTCTAAGTTTTATGTCAATATGAGGCTTGGCATTTGTGAATGACACAAAACATGATAACCTTAAGAGGGAAAAAAGATGTCTATGTTTAGCTTGACTAAATACCCTTATACTTTTTAATGGCTCATATTCCTAGACTGTAAATATTAATTCAACAAGAGACGATTTTCACCTGCGTTTGCCACCATAACCTACCGCTCCCTCTCAATACATAAAGCACATTAACCTTTACTGGGAGAAACAAAGTATTAGAAGTCTGTGGGAAAAAAAAGTCTATGGGTGGTCTTTGACTTTCCTAAGCTAGGTCTAACCAAGAGAAATATGACACCCACTAATGAAATAATAAAACAATACCTGACACAAATATTGTGATCAAATGTTTACCAAAAATTAGTATAGCATAGAACATATTTATTCAATGACAGGATACAATACTAAAGGACAGAATGTCTTGTCCTGTGTTACTGCTATAGAAAAGAATTAAATACTTTACATTTAAAAATTTTTAGCTGGGCGGTGGTGGCGCACGCCTTTAATCCCAGCACTTGGGAGGCAGAGACAGGCGGATTTCTGAGTTCGAGGCCAGCCTGGTCTACAGAGTGAGTTCCAGGACAGCCAGGGCTATACAGAGAAACCCTGTCTCGAAAAACCAAAAAAAAAAAAAAAAAAAAAAATTTTAAAGATTGAATGTACAGATGATGTAATGACAGTTATAACAGCAGATAGCATTAGCTATAGATGTATTAGTTTGTACTGAGTGCCAAGCACTACTACACAGTTTATATGAAAACAGTATTTATCAGACAAAACACACCCAGGCCTAGCTCAGTCTTCCAATGAAGTGCAGACCCGACTTATGAAACTAAAAGCAGTCTCATTCAGATGTGTACCTTGTAGTCACCTCACTAGCTCCTCTTTCCAAAGCACAACAGATCTAAGAAGACAGTATAAACTGGTAACAACAGAGCCAAAAATGAGTGACCTGGTTTTTACATGTTGAGAATCTTCCCTAGATTATTTTACAATATATACATTATATTTTACTTTCTTTTTGTTGTTCCTTTTTTTTTTTTTTTTTTTTTTTTTGGTTTTTCGAGACAGGGTTTCTCTGTGTAGCCCTGGCTGTCTTGGAACTCACTCTGTAGACCAGGCTGGCCTCGAACTCAGAAATCCGCCTGCCTCTGCCTCCCAAGTGCTGGGACTAAAGGCGTGCGCCACCACAGCCCAGCAGCACGTTCCTATTTGTTTTTGAGACGGTTTCTATATGTAGTAGTCCTGGCTGCACTAGAGCTGTCATGTAGACCAGGATGGCCTAGAGTTTACACAGTGCTAGGATTAAAGGTTTGAGACACCATATACAGTTCATATCATTTTCTTTCTTTTTTTAAAAAGATTTATTTATTTTATGTATATGAGTACACTGTCTTCAGACAAATCCAGAAGAGGGCACTGGATCCCACTACAGATGGTTGTAAGCCACCATGTGGTTGCTGGGAATTGAACTCAGGACCTCTGGAAGAGCACTCGTGTTCTAAACCTCTGAGCCACCTCTCCAGGCCCCGTATATCATATTCTCAATCTAGAGATAAAATGCACAAGCCTGCCCCAGATATTACTCACTGTGACAAGGCAAAAGGTATAACAGTGGAGGTATGGGCTCTAAATCTAGAAAATGCCATCAAAGTACAGTGCTAAGAAGAGTAAATGAGCTGATACATAAGGAGTGTCTTTGTGAGTAGAGATTGCATGTCTTTTTCTTCTATTCAACTGTGAACTCACAGAATAAAAATACCATTCTCAGATTTGTATAAACAAAAGTGATTATATTAAAAACTTGATTTATGTAATATATTTATTGAGTTCCTGAATAAACTGCTATAAACAGGTAATTTATTTTGCCATTCTTTCATGTTCCAAAGGAAAGTATGTTCATTAAAATTCATCAAAGTCCCTAATTCTTAAGAGTTTCTTTTGATAGGTGATATCCTTAAAATGCTTTTAGTTCATGGAAGCTGGCCAGAGAAGAATTGAGAAAAGAAAAATCTAATAATATTCTTTAAAGTACTGATTCAAAGCCCTAAATGATACATACATTCATTGTGGTCTGCTGTAAGTATAGAGGTTCGACTCTCAGTAGACACTACTCCATCCAGAACTGATGTCTTGGATTTTGAAGTGGAGGTTTCCCTTGAGAAACAGAAATAAATGCACACTTTAGTGAATGAGCCTCCACCTGTTCCACCGTCTTCTAACTTGCTACTTTGTTATAAAAACTAGAATTCAGAACCCACTATCAAAGAACACTCTAAATTTTATAAATTTACAAGAGAATTAGAAACACTGATGCATTTTTTTCTCCCACTTTCTTCTAGTTTACTCTTTTGTAAAAAATGGTGTTATGGCCTTAAAAGTACAAATAAAATGATTTTTAAGTGCCTGCAAGTATATAAAATTACGTAGCAGGTATTTTACATAGGTCTTTATTTTTCAGGTAAGTCTGTCAAGTGGCTGGTATTTCCTACGACTGGGTAGGCTCAGCATCAGCACTTTAGCACTAACTGGAAATAGTAAGATAAATGACTCAGAAGAGACAATGATAAGCTGTACAATACCCCAGCAGTTATCCATCACTTGGCTTGTCTCCAAGCTCAACTAAAGCATGCTGGGTCTTAAAGACAGGACAAACACTATCCTCCCAAGAAAGCAATCTCTGAAACATCTGCAGAGATTGTTTTTTGCGTGTGGAGATTATCCAGGTAACAATATTTATAGTAATGATGATGAACACCCAACAACTAATCTTCACAACTTACCCAATAACCAACGTGTCCAGGTGGTAGCAAAGAGAGGCAGAGGCAGGCAGATCTCTGTGAATTTGAGAACAGTCCGGTCTACATACAGAATAAGGTCCAGGATAGCTAAGCTCTACCGAGGAAACTGTCTTGAAAAACAACCCATTGCTCATTCATAAGGAGCTATTCTGTATCCTGCAAATTGAAGTCCTATGTGTGCTAGTTTTATTAAGTTGATTGTAGTGCCTCAAAGAGTTAAAGCTGTCACTGTTTATCCTCCACAGCAGTGCTACTCAAAGCGCTGAACTAAACAATGGTGATGTCTTGCTCCAGTGACCATACGATTAGGACAGCTGACTCCGTAACGGAAGCAGTGGGTTGGTATATACTTTAACGTAACCTTACAATTGAGTATAATTAGGAACTAGAAGCAATCTGCTAGCCTGGAGGATCTCTTCATGCTGGAGACAGTCTCTCCCTCTAATAACCTACACTGACCTGGAACTTACATTCCTCTCTCAGCCTCTCCTGTTGACAGTTCTGAGTCACCCACCACACCTCACTAGATTATGTTTCCGATACCAAGCACTGACGACATCATCTAGTACCCCTTGGCTTTTCGGGCACTTCTTGAGCATATTTTTGAATGACTATCAAAATCACGTTTCGGTCTTTTGGTTTTTTTTTCCATACAGCTGTTTATGATTTCTGTATTATTTTTTAAGATAGTCTTCATTAAACCTGGAGCTCAGTGACTGGCTAGTCTGGTGAACCAACAAGGCCCAAAACTGGTTCCACAGGCATACACTATCATTTTATATAAATGCTGAGAGGACCTGAGCTCAGTATCCTGAAACTGGAGTTTATAGACAGCTGTGAAGCATCTCCTATATAAGGATGCTGGAAAGAGAACCTGGGTACTATGAAAGAACAGCAGGCACCTGTAAATGATGGCCTCTCTCCAACCCAATTTATTTTAAATATGTATGTATGTATGTATGTATGTATGTATGTGGGTGGGTATGTAAGGAGATCTGAAGAGGCCAGAGCCATCGGGTCCCCAGAAGCTGGCATTACTGGCAGTTTTGAGATGCCCAAAGTGGGTACTTAGAATTGAATTTGGATTCTGTGGAAGAGCAGTATACACTGTTCTTTTTTTCTTTCGTTGAGACAGAATTTCTCTGTGTAACAGAACCCTAGCTGTCCTGGACTCACTCTGCAGACCAGGCTGGATCTGAATTCATAGAGGTCTGCTTGCCTCTGCTTCCTAAGTGCTAGGATTAAGGAGTGTGCCACCATGCCTGGCCTCAGCAGTCCACTCTTAACCAACAAGCTGTATGTGTCTCCAACCTCCTCCCCTTTGCTCCCATAAGCTTACCCCTCACAGACTGACGACACACCAAGAGAAGCTTCAGCTCTTTGAACAGGGTCTAGGCGACCGAAATCTGAAAATGCTTCCACCGAATCGTCTCGAGTGCCTGTAAGCCACACAGATGAGGTCATGGTCAATGCCTTTATGGAAATGCCTAGTCTTTTGTTCTCTTGTTTTAATTCCTTGGCATCAGGCTGTTAGCACTTCCTTCTAATTCTTTGGGCCTAGCTTAAGGGCCCCTTTTAACTTCTCACTTCTCCCTTTAGGTGGGTCTAACAGGTCTGCCTAAATTAACTCAATTCTCAACAAAACCGTAGCATTAATGCACACTTAGTTCAGAATACAAACCATGTTTAGAGACTGAGATTTCAAACAACCTATTTCACTCTGGTTTATGTCGATATCCCTCCAAGAAGACTTCTATTTGAGACTGCTTAGCATTGCAGAAATAGCTAATCAAGATACTGCTATGAGAATCCCTATTAATAGTGACCATCTAACTATTTTAGTAGAATATAGCACATTAAAAAAGAAAGTAGCACTGGGCAAGTCTGTTCTACATGGAGAGTTCCAGGACAGTCAGAACTACATAAGGGAAACCCTGTCTTAGAAAACAAAAAAACAAAACAAAAAAATAACAAGAAAAAAACCCCCCGCACAAAATTCTAGACACATTTTTTTTTTTTTTTAAATTTATGAGAACCCTAAAGTTCTTAGAACAATTAATGTTAATGTCTATGTTTGCTAAAGTCATCACAATCTAAATAGAGTCACTCAACTGTTACAAAATCTTCATTCAGTCCCGGCCATAAACACCCTCTGGAGGAGGGGTGGTGGGATGGCAAAGTCTCGTGTACCCCAGGCTGGTCTTTGCTATGCAGCTGAGGATGACTTTGAACTCGGCTCTTGGGCTCTTGAGTGCTAGGTTTACAGGTCTACACTATGTGAAGCCAGGGCTTTGATACATGTTAGCTCAATTACTTAAGCTACATCCATCCCCAGCCAGATGACAGATTTTTATTGTATGTATTTAGTTTTACAGACCTAAGGAAATACCTTATATAAACTTGCTCAATAAAATTTTAATAATCTAAAATAGGCATGTGATCGGCTGATTCTAAACCAAGTCTCCTCTTCTGATGCTCACTTGGCCCCACATCCCAGAACAGCACTAACCCAGTGGCATTTACGTGTCTGTCAATAGTCAGTCCACCACACACCATAGGATGCACAAGCAAGGACTGGATTTAGTGTACTTACTACTGACAGGCAACAGCCAGCAAAGACTATGGGGTACAGAAGCTGATTTTCTACTAAAGCACATAAAATATTTAAATAAGCAAGGAATTCCCATCATTGAAAAGTAACATATTTTTCAATAGGTAAAAAAAAAAAATATTAAGACAATAGCTTCACAGGCCTGAGGACATTTCTTGTGACCTTCATGTGATTACTTCACAGGTGAGGGCAGAGAGTATAACTGAAGTCCTGGTTTCTAGCAAACAGGTTGTTAGAAAAGTCTAAAATTTCAGTAGTCCCTCCATTTATAAACTTGGAACTATTCTACTTGTCATAGTTACTGGACATGTTCAGGGCAGACGGCAGTGTGTTCCAGCCCTTCCTTCAACACGCCTGCTGCTGTTTTGTAAGTGCCACGGCTCAGGAAAGGGCAGCACATACAAGTTTTCAACCTGCTTATGAAAGAAGGCAGGCTATTTTCATGAGCTGAAATAAAACCTTGTCTAGGACCTAGTAAACTGTGAGAAAATTAGTCCTGACACTTTCCTAGGGTAAAAAATATTCTATTACAAATTTTACTGTGGATAACAATGACAATTTTGACCATGCACAAAGAATTCCTACCTATTTGCTTCTCCACGGCTAAAGGAGGACCTTCTGACTCAAACAAATCTTTCCTGTTCTCTTTCTCTGTTTGTAGAGTTGGATTAGTAGTTAGTTCAGTGGAAGAACTTGCTGGCTTGGGGGACACAAAAGCATCACCTTCAAAGTCTTCTGGTGATGGTGCATCATGATACTCTGAGGTCTGGTCTGATCTAATGGAAGCAGTGCTGTCTTCTTTGCTCACATCCAGTTTCTCTAGACTTCGTGAATGGGTATCCTGTGATTCTGCAACCACTTTCTGAGGGCCCTTTGCAGAGACATCCAGAGGAAAATATGTATTTTTTTCACTGGTCTTTATCCATTCAGTTTCTGCTGGGAGTCCACATTTATGGAAAGATGTACTAACAAATGCTTTTGCATTTCGGTCATCTGTATCCTGGAATTAGAAAAAGCACAGGAAAGCATCAGAGGTCCCCACTGTCTCCACTAACCACACCCACCCATCCTTTCCACACTTCCTATTTTCTGAAACTTTCTTTAGATGTGTAATTAAAAATTTTGTTAATATTTCTCTAATGAATAATTTGTCACTGATTAAAACAAAATACAATGTACAGGATAGAAGATAAAAGATGATCAAGTAGGTAGATTTCTATTAATATTAACTAAAGTCGGAGCCCACCGACATTCTTTCAGTGTATTAATCAATTAGGCCAGGAAAGCAACAAGATATTGGATAAAAACCAAACCATCAAGAGATGTCATCAAATATCCAAATACATAGTTTTCAGCTCTTTTAATAGTATAATAGTGAAGGAGGAGCACATGTGCATGCATGAGTGTGTACACACACACTCACACATACAGACTCACACTCACACACATACAAACACATACTCACTCACTATTTTGACTTGTAGAAGATATATATATATAGGCTTAGCCCATATTCTAAAGGTTTCTTTCAGATCTACTTTGTAGTTTCAAGACTATTCACAAAATTGCATTAAAAACAAACTCAGTTATGATAATCAAACCTACTTTATCAGTCCAGTGTGTGTTCATGCCTTCTTCCATGAATGAAATTCTAGTTTCTTTAAGTCTGAAAGGTGGAGTGAGAGATCTTCCAGGTGACAGAGAGGGAGATGCTAAAGGTGTTGTTCGAAGACCAGACCTAAGGATGGATGGAGGAGTAAACTCGGCAAATTCAGAAGATGTAGCTGATAGAGCCAAAGATTTAGCTTTCTATGATGAAGAGCAAAGAGAGTCCCAGTATTAGTGTTTATAAGTAAGTTACACAAGTGTAGACAGTAATTTTAGAGAGCATACATTTCGACCTTCAAAAAACACAAATAGAAAATTTTATTTCAGTTTGGTAGGAAAATAAAAAATTCAACTAGAACTTTATGTTCAGTTTACTAGACAAAATTCTTTCTACCATCTCTTTAAAGGTCCTGAGTTTTCCTCTTTTAATTAAGTTTAAAAAAATAGTGTAATTATTTAACCTTGTAAAACAGATGAAGAGAGTGAGTAAAGTCAAGTGAGAGGACTGTGTATGACTTGAACAGATGTTCACAGACTAGAGGAGGCTAATTAATTACCAATCATTTCACTGCTTACAAATTACTTGTTTTGATTTCCTCTGATTCTAGACACAGAGAAAATAAAATGTGATTTTTGGGGAAAGAGAATTAAGAGAAACAGAAATATTATGTTACAAGTCAGGAACAGGAGTACTACAAGGCAGGGCAGTACAAGTCAGGACCTAATAAACACATCAAGCTCTTTTTAACTATTTCAATAACAGCATTTAGTGAAAATCCTTTATTCAATTTGAAAGTAAGAATTCCTTAGCTTACTACAAATGCTGGAACCTCTCCTCCTCAAATTAATCAGCACAATAAATAATGAAGAAGTTGAAAAAAAAAAAAAAAAGCCCAACCCTGAGACTTAGTCCGTATTACTACACAAGAAACTTAAGAGAAGCTGGTTCAAATCCAGGAGGCTAAGACAAGAGGGTTATAAATTCTAAGCCACCCTGAGCTGCATACTAAGTTCCAGCTCAGCCTGGGTAACTAGTGAGATCCTGTCCAAACCAAACCAAACCAATAAACAACCAAAACCCATATGCAGAACCAAACTAACAACACAGCCTAAGACACCATATGCAAAAATACTTGGAAAATGAAAAATGTATATGCCAACTACTACCAGTCACTCCAAGTTTGGGTTTGTTTTCTTCTTAGTAATTTATCAAGGACAGCAGAAGAAAAGTCTTTTAAAAGAACACCTGACAACAGTAGCTCAAAGTGAAACAAGTGAAAATCGGCCTAAAAATAAAGTATTTGGAAGAAAAAAAATACAAACATGAAGATGATCAACAATAACTATATACATATAAATACTTCAAAAATGCAAAAGCATTTTTAAAAGAACAATTTTTGACAATCATATACAGACTTGCATTATTCTCTAAACATTATTAATATTAAGCAGAAAAGTATAAAATTAATCAACTGTTTAAAAAGTAAAAATATAGTATTTTGATTTTCTAAGCATAGCTGGGTAGCAGTGGTAGCGCATACTTGAATCCAGCCCAGGAGGCAGAGGCAGGCAGATCTCTGTGTTCCAGCCAGACAGTGCCACAGAGAGAAAATGTCTTGGAAAAATTGACAATGAAACAAAACAAAATAAATCAAAGAAAGAGAAAAAAATTGTAACTGTAAGAATTAAAATGTTTAAATACACAGAGTTATGCTATATATAGTTTAATTTCTATGTGCTACTTGAAAAAATGCTGATTCCCTAGGATAGCAGACAGGTAATACTAACCTTAACTATAAGAGGAGTTTCAAGTAAGAGTAATTCTGAAGGCCTGGAGGTATTTTGATGTGGCCTTTTTAACTGTGAACTTAATGGTAATGAACTGGATAGCAGACACAAAGGAGATCTTGTGGGACTTTGCTGAATAAACTCCAAACATTGAGAAGGCTGGGGGATAGGATGAACAACCAAATCCAGTAATCTGTAATTAAATAGAAATAGTATTTGTGTGCTCACTATTAAACACCGTAACATGTAAACCTAATTTTAGGTAAGTACATTAGTTTAATAAAACTGCCAGCATTAGTTGAAATAGTCTGCAATTCTTTCAAAAGTAAAACAGAATTAGGAATTGTAGATAACAATTTAAAAACAAAGAACTCCAATTGCCCACCTTCACTTTACATGTGATTTAAATTTCCAGGTCATCTTCAAGTGACAGTATCTAGTGGACCACTTGTACAGACTGTTCTCACAGTGTTTTACTGAAAAGTGTGTTTGTTTGTGTGTGTGTGCGTCGCCAAGGACAGCCCTGAACTCCCTCCGAATCCTGTTGGCCTTGCCTCCCAAGTGGTAGGATTATAGGCATACGTCATCACCCTCAACTTATGGTTTAATTTTTAGTAATAAAAATCAGCATGCTTGCTGGGGTAGTGGTGGTGCACACCTTTAATCTCAGCATGAGGGAAGTAGAGGTAGGCAGATCTCTGAGGCCAGCCTGCCTACAGAGCTAGCTTTAGAACAGTCAGGACTACAAAGAGAAACCCTATCTCAGAAACAAACAAACAAACAACCACCACAACAAAAAATCAGCATCATTTAGTTCCTCCAAAATGCAAGGGAAATCTCAGCTGAAAATGCTTAGAAAAGTGACCAGCTTTGCTGCTGCCAGAAATAAGAAACCCTAGTTGACAAAACAACTCAACTCAGCGAGAACTATCTGCAGAAACCATTTCCACACAATGACTAAAATTATTCTTAAAAAAAAAAAAATCAAGAAAAAAAGTATTTCTGATTAAGAAATGTTATATAAAGAAAATGCTAAGCACCATACTAGGTCTTGGGATTTCCTCAGCTTTTTGGTGTGATCCAAATAATGGACTTTCTATACATAAACAAACAGAAACTACCCTGGAAGCCTGTGAAAATGCCATGGTTGACTGACAGTACCTACTCGGCCCCACTTCTTCATGTATTTACTTTCTATCCAATCATGCAAATCAGTACAGAAGACACAGAGCGGGGGAATGCGCTCATTTTCTGAGAAGGCATATCGCCACAGTCAATAGGGTCTGTCCTGAGTTAACATTAGCTTTTTCATTACGCTGGAGACCTGAAATCTTAGAGGCTCCGTCTCCAGAGTTCTCATTGCCTCTGCTCAACTCTTTGCTGCTCAGTGTGAGGGGATCAAGGCTCATGGAAAATACAGCAACTTCCTATCACCTCTGAGACGACAGAAACCATCTAACTAAATTCAATCCAAAGATTAAGTCCTTTCAGACTTTAGAATATGCCCAATTATGAAAGGTCTCTGATTTCAACTGTCTTTTTTTTTTAATGGCAAGTACCTTATTTTTAGTGTAAAAACTCAATTTTAATATTAATAAGTATAATTTTGACAAAACATCTAAAATATATAATGAGTAGGCATTATTGTTCAGAATAAAAAATGTTCTGTTAGTAATGAGTATGAGTGCAGTTCAGGTACCCAATGTTCTTAAATATATACTTAATCACAATTTCATTGTGTTTGTTTTGTTTTTTGAGACAAGGTTTCCCTGTGCAACAAGCCTTGGCTGTCCTGGAATCCACTCTGTAGAAGAGCTCGGCCTGGAACTCAAGAGTTTTGCCTGCTTCTGCTTCCCAAGTGCTGGGATTAAAGGAATGTGGCATGACATCCAGCCTCACAATTTCCTGTTTTAAGACTTTAAGAATTAATTTTTTTTTTTGGGGGGGTAAGATTACTGCCCCTAAGAGACACACGACACTTCAGTAGGCCCAGAAGAAATGTTTACCTTGTCAACCAAGATTTCAACACTCTTTCAGTGGTAAACAAAACAAAGTTTGTCAGCCTGTTTTCCTCATGGTTTTAATATAGTTTGCTTATTTTCAGTAAGCCACATGAAATAAATAGAAATGTTAAATATAATTTGATTTATAATTTCATAAAATGACTATACTCCCAAATTAGAACAGAAAGTATTCAAATTAATGCTTAAGAATAGCACCTGTTTAAGACAACTACAATTTTTTCAAAATTGTTCAAGACAGTCTCACCTAGAAATTCTCTGGGACGTATTTGAAATTGGTGTTCCAACAAATGCCTCGGGAAGCTCTGGGTGCGCGAAAGAATGTACTACAGGAGACGGCTGTTCTGTTTTAGGACTACAAAGAAAATAAAAATTCAGTTTTAAATTATGTGTCACATGGGTTACTGGCAAAAATTCTATTAGATTAGATGGAAGAGGAAAGAAGGAGGTCTCCTTTTCTTCACTTTGTCACCTCTGCACTGTTGCCAGTAACAATAAATACAGTTATTTGAAAATTTGAAGTGGGGCCCAAAAGAAGGCTCAGCAGGTAGATGTGTACGTGTACACACACACACACACACACACACACACACACACACACACACACACGGGCGCGAATAAAAAAATGTAAAATATAAACTTAATGACAAAACAATTCTTTAACAAAGTAGCTAACTTAAAAGTTTTCATTTCTTTACATTTGGTAATAAAGGTGCTGGCAATGAAGGTTCACTGAGGACACTGCTGCAGCTCAGGAAGAGGGCGTGTAGCAGGACATTAGTAGACAGTTAAAACATGGGCAAGCACTTGTGGCCTAGTCCGACTTTGGTCCCTGGGACCCACATGGTGGAAGGAGAGAGCCAACTCAGGTGAACAGTCTTCTGACCTCACATGTGCTGACACGCATGCCCTCCGCTACACACACAGTCAGTAAATATAAAAAACGTAAAGTTAATTAAAAGAATACCTGTTAAAAAGCACGGTGCCGTTTCTAGGTTCATGACTTGCCCACACTTCCCCAATTTTAGACAGCACATTGCTGATGAACGTAGATCTTGTCAGCACTGTTCCAGTTACAGCTTTCTTTGGAAATGTCGATAATGGTTTGGGTCTAGACACTTAAAAATAAAAAATATAGGACTCAGCTGCATCTCTAACAAGGTTTTTATTTAATGAATGAATGAATGAATGAATGAATGAATAAATGAAGGTAATGAACTGCACGAGGCAAGGGATGATGGTGAAGGCCCCAGAAGGGGAATCACTCCGTATTTTTCCTAGCCTGAGTGTAAGCATTCTACAATGAACTCTTACCTTCTTGAAAAACTGATGACGTTGACAGATGGTAAGACTTAGCTCGCTCAACAGCTAATTTTCTCTGGACTCTAGGTAGGATTTTCCCATATTGGTCTAATATAGAATTTCGAGTCACTGATCTCTCCCGCAATCGAGGGTCACGATCACTCTATTAAACACGTAATTTAAAATTTTAATTCTCCCAATTTTAGATGCTGCTATAGATAACTGAAAGTTTAATTATGAATGTCATCTAGTATCTTTCTTTATCAACATTTTTCCAGCCCAGATGTCATACACCTCTTTAATTGTGTACTCATTTATACATTCCAGATACTTACTACCAAACTTCGATACTTCACAAGTCATACAAACAATGTAACACACACTTTGCCTTCCTGTGTGGGAGCAGAGGAAGCCCCGAGCTGGCTAAGTTCTGAGCGAACCTGTGCTACTGACACGGCCATGGCCATGTCAAGGACAAAAGGCCTCATGTACATGGGAAAACGGACAGACTCTGCCCGTACCCTCCCCTTACATACACACATTAGGTGTAGAGGCAAAGGATTCTTCTGGTCCATTTGTGGGCGTTAATACTGTGTGCAGAAAACGTAGCTTTCTTCCTCTGGATACTTAACCTGAAGACTGTTCCTACCAAAATTAAATCAACCTGCCCTCCTTGCTCCAGCTGTGTACTATAAGCTCTGCCCCCCTGTTCATCGGTGTACAGTAGTCTCTTCCCTGCTCAGCCCTGTGCAGGAGCCCTGTCCTCCCTTTCCACTGTGTATAATAACCTGAGCTTCCAGGGTGCTGTGGTCTCTCCGTAAGAGCCCAGTCCAGCAGATCCTAGCTTTCCTCTGTATCTGCTTATTTTCTTCATTCTCTCAATTCTTCAGTGAGGTCCATCCCTGGAGCCATGCTGGATATGGCAACCAGACAGACAAGCTCTCAAAAATCATTTTACAGATCAGGAAAGCAAGGCCCAAACAGTGTCCTATTTGCACGAAACAAGCTAAGAACCAGTGTAATCTCCGAAGGTCAGCGCTCTTTGTACTATACAACTCCTACTCTCTAGTAGTCTTTCTTTCATTTTCTCTATCAGAATATAATGGCGCATACAGATAATGTAAGCAGTAACACTCAGTTCTCAATAATAACCACACCATCGCAGATAGATCCTCCAAGTTCAGGACAACGTAAACCAAAATGGTCATTAAACTGTAAGTTCTTGTAAAATAAGTAAAAAAGGTTTCAGTTTCCCTTATTATTTTGCTTCAGACAATGAGACAACATTAATCATACCGTGAGATTATTCTTCAGAGTCTGGTTTAGTTTCAAGGCAGAAATATAATTGGCACGCTGTAAATGGTGAACTAGAAGAAATTCATGATTCTGAACACTGGTACTGGACTGTAAAAATTTCACTAAACATTCCTAGGAAGAACAAAACAGATTTGTAAACTCTCAGTTTACTGTGAACTTCCTGTTAAGTTTATACTGACCAATGGTTACCTGTTCAGTGTTTGTAAACGGTAGCTTCAGTAAGTCCTCCATTAAGCCCATCTCCTGACAAACTTCATAAGCGTGCTTTAGTAATTCCTCTACATTTACTCTGTTTGAGTTCTGTCGAAGTAAGTTCCAGGCCTCAACCATGCATCTGGAATCAGTACCAAAGTTTCAAAAAGCTAGGTAGCATGTGGGAAAGTCACCTACTTACAGGATCTCAAAAGATAATTACACATGTAACTAAAAAGTACTTGAAAGTTTTACTCAATACTGATACACAATGAGTCCTGTTAATGTCAAAAGGACAACTGGGTACCCCACCCCTTACCCCCACCCCTGTCCAAGACAGGGTCTCACTCTGTAACTTCTGCTGTTTTGGAATTCACTATGTTGACAAGGCTGGCCTTGAACTCACAGATCTGTCTGCCTCTGCATCTCCAGTGCTGGGATTAAAGGTGTCTACCATTATGTCTGGCTGTATCTGGGAACCTCAATTTTAAGCAGCTTCCTAATATTTAAGTGTTATGTAGCAGAAAAACAAAGTAGAAGCTAACATGCAAAAAGAACTGAAAGTTTGTGTGGTATGATATGGAAAAGGATATTGTGGTAGTGACATTTAGCACAAACAGAACATTGGAACAAAATTGTGGAGACCTGTGTATATAAAGTAACAATATATTTGGGGGAAGTTAAGGAGCACAGCTTGGAAGTAGGTGACTTTGGCTGATCTAAACCAAAATCTAATTAGAAAACTTGGATAACAGCTGAAGACATCTAGTGGAAGCTCTGAACTATTTTCTGTGAGAAGTAACACCATTTAAATAAAGCAGTGCTTCTTACTCAAGAGTCTCCTACTATTAGGCTGGGAATTGGTGCACTTTGGCAGTTATAGTCTGTGTCTGTGGTGATCTGAGTAAGAGTGTCTCCCACAGACTCATGTATTTACACTTGCACTGTTAGGTGAGGCCTTGCCAGATGAAGCAGGTTTGCTATTTAAAAGCTTTGAGTTGCCATTCTCAGTGCTCACTCCACGCTTCTGGTAAAAAATGTAAATTCTTACCATTATGCTCCAGCCACCATACCTCCCTGCCATGACAATTCTCTGAAAACATAAGCCCAAATAAACTTTCTTCTATAAGTTGCCATGGTCATGGTGTTTTATCACAGCAAGAGAACTTAATACAGTGTTCAACCTGATCTTACTGACAGACTTGTTTTAGAGGTTTACTCTTGCTTAATTATGAAAACTAAAATTATCTGTAGGTCGGAAAGCAGCAACTGAACTGCAGGGAATATAATCTATATAAACACCAGCAACGCAATCACGGGCTGGGTGGGGTAGCTCAGTGGGTAGAGTGCTCAACTATCTAGTGTGCACAAGTCTCGGTTTGGACCATAGAAACCAGGCATGGGAATTGAGGCATATACCAGCAATTTCAGCATCTTAGAGGGAGAATCACAAAACAAGTATGAGAAAAGGCATGGGCTACACAGTAAATTATAAGATAGCCTGGCTACATGAGACCCTTACCTGAACCTTACCCTTCCTTCCTAGAGAGGGGAAGACTGGAAAGGTACACAGGGTGTAAATAACAGAAGGCTGACACAATTACAATAACTATTCATGATAGTGGTTACTATATAAAAATATGACGCTGGGCTGGGAATATATTCAGAGACAATGCTTGCCTACCAAATATAAGGTCCTGGATTTGATCACAATACTGTGAAATAATCATAATAAATAACAATATATTAAATCACTAAAATGTTAAACTCTTGCTTACCTAATATTTAAAACATAAGTTGACAGTATTAAAAAGAACATACATTCAACACCAGGCCAGAGTAGGCAACTATGATAGAGTGGCACTATTAGAAGGTGTGGCCCTGCTGGGGCAGGTGTGTCACTGTGAGTGTGGGCTATAAGACCCTCATCCTAGCTGCCTGGAAGTCAGTCTTCCACTAGGAGCCTTCAGATGAAGACGTAGAACTCTCAGCTCCTCCTGCACCATGCCTGCCTGGATGCTGCTATGTGCCTACCTTGATGATACTAGACTGAACCTCTGAACCTGTCAGCCAGCCCCAATTAAATGTTGTCCTTGGTCATGCATGGTATTTGTTCACAGCAGTAAAACTCTAAGACAGCAACTAAGCCCAAATTTTCTCTGTAATTTTTTAAAACTTATTTTCATGTGTATGTGCATGTATGAGTTATGTGCACCAATATATACATGCAGAAGCCAATGAGGCAAGAAGAGGGCACTGGATTCTCTATAATGTTAGAGGTGGTTGTGAACTGCAATGGCTATTGGGAACTGAACCCAGGTACTCTGCATCCTTTCTTAGTAACTTATCAAATAGAGCAGGAAAAGGTCACCGAGGGCATACAAAGATTAAAACCATACAACACAACAGCCTGATGTCTGGGACAATATTGCCAGTTTACCTATTAATAAAGAAACCACTGACTATTTGCCAATGGTAAGTTATCAGTTATCATGTGGATTATTTTACACAACTGCAACAACATTAACATCAAAAAGTTAAACTCTCTACTATAAATTAAGACTTCGGTAATGTAGAACATGTTGATTTACATTTTTATACTCATGAAGGAAGACACTAAAAGTCATTCAACTTGAGCTACAGAGTATGGGAGAGTCTATCTACTGAATGTGGGAGGAGGAAAAGGGAAAAAACAACGGCTAATAGCTGCACATAAGGGCTTTCCTCTCGTATTTATAAGAAACAAACTGAACAGGCAACAGCAACGCTGACAGTTTCCTAACCACTATGCACCCACCACAAAAGTGGAAACTACAAGCACACATTTTAGATAAAGAAGGGATCAGAGTCAGGAATCAAGCTACAAGGTTTAGTGAATGATACAATGGCTATCAATCACCTGCTAATAAATTACAACTTTGCAAACAGCTATAATGGCATCTATGCACTTCACAATCACAATATTGCAAGGTGGGCATTAACCTCGTGAAATACTTTGAGAGGATAAATTGCATTTTAGAAAGTTATTAGCTTAACTTCTCAAATGCTGGAATGACAAATACGTAAGAGAAGTGGTACTATTTAAAAAGTTAAAATCTATTCTAAAGATTCTCCTCTTACAAACTATGCTCTGGTAAATGGCTGCTGAATGACATCTGCCCTGTCACTCTGTGAGTATGTGCACCTATGATGCGTGTCCATGTGTTTAGGTTTATCAGCCTTGCACAGCAGGCACTTTGGCTGGCTGGAGCCACCTGGTTGGTCCCAGTAGCACTTTTAAGGATTCAGCATAATTACTAAGCAGTATCATTAATATAAGTGGTTAAAAAGCCACAGGATTACCTCTCAGAGAAGGGGTTACTGTTTGCATGTTTTCAACTATCAGTTATTTTTAACTATGATTATCCAATCACTAATCCTTGAACGCTAGAAAGATTACTATGTGACCTAACCTTTTACACTTAAGTTCAGATTCCCCAGATATAACTATTATGGTTCAAGGACACAGAGAATAAACACTTGGATTAGAGATGCAAGTTTATGAGGGAAATTAAGCAATTATGTGCTTACTACAGGACATGCCCTGAACTTTATTTTATTGAGTAACTCACTGTAAAGCACTTTGTTTTGTTCGGTGGCTACTCTCCTTTTGCTCAGAAATGCAGATAATGGTTTCTTGCACAATGAAGTAAGGTAATTAAACTAAACCACTTTTTTCAAAGTACTTTTTACTCTCAAAAAAAAAAAAAAAGGCAATCATCTTCACTGATGCAATGTTCTCCGATTCTCCGATTTTTAACATCGAATCATTCTTTATTCTGTACTTACAAAGCCAGTGATTGATGGTGGTGGTGGTGGTAGTGCCTTACTGGGAACTGATCCCAGAATGTCCAGTCTACAGAATATTCAGTATACAGCAATAGAGGAAGACACTCGATGCTGACCTCTGGATTCTACATGCACATACGTGGTATGTACACATAGAAAGCACACACACACAAAAATATACACATAAAAACAAAAGCTCTCGCCGGGCAGTGGTGGTGCACGCCTTTAATCCCAGCACTTGGGAGGCAGAGGCAGAGGCAGGAGGATTTCTGAGTTCGAGGCCAGCCTGGTCTACAGAGTGAGTTCCAGGACAGCCAGGGCTACATAGAGAAACACTGTCTTGAAAAACCTAAAAAAAGCAGCTCTCGAGGGAAAAAATTATTTGCTCAATCTGATTTAAGCATTAAAATATGAAACTTGCTCTTAAGTCCATATCTAACCCAAACTGTTCATGCAAGAGACAACCCGTATCGTTAATAAGCAGCAGTAGTGTAAGTAACCAGTGGTCTCAGACAAGCACACACTTTTTAACTTGGTGAAAGGCACCATGTATTTGTCTTGTAAAGTAATGTGACCAATGTAAAACTATGTATTTTTTTGTTTTGATACAGGGTCTTATGTATCCAGGACTGGTTGTAATTCTCCATTTTCTAAGTTTATAGGTATATACCACATCACCTGATTACATATATTGTTTACTATCTATTTCATCAATTCCATTTTTTAACATGTGACCAAGTGCTTCTATTTTTAAGATGTACTCACCTGTTAAAAAGAAGAACAGTGAGGTGCAGGATGACATCATTGCTACTGGACACTGTTGGCTTCATTGTCTGCAGATACCGGAGGGCCTGTTTGTGCTCTCCCTGACTCATAAAGGCTTCAATTATCTTTGAATGCTGCCACGATGCAGGTTTTGCAGTAACTGGGTGAAACAGAAGGTCTAAACCATTCTACAAGTGTTAAACATAAATACAGTCTTAGTATTTAGACAAGGTAGTTGGCTCTTAAAAGAGAAGTAGTATTAAATCACAGAAATCAAAATTAAGTGTAAATGTAAGAGTATCTAATCTATGGCAGAGGTCAAAGACCCAAGGTTTATCAGAAGTATCATCTTTGAGGCCTCCTATATAGAATCCTTCCTACATCCATTTCATACTCATCAACTAACAAATTTTGTCTTCTTTGGCTCATACTAGAACTCAAATGTGTCTCTTAACACAACAGTCAGTATCACACCATTCCCAAACATCCACCTGTATGTGCCCTTCTTTAAAGAGCAAGTAACCTGAGTTTATGAACTGGTGTTCTTGCTGCTTAGGTGACAGCACTAGTTAAAGTGAGTCCTTGTATTACTTCTAGAAAAAGACAACATCTTATGTCAAAGTTAACCTAGTTATACATCTTCCTAGTATAAAAAACCTACAAAAACTTATATTCCAAATGAGTTACTTACCTCATAGTCATTATGATCTAGCAGCCAAAATCCTTGAACTAGCTTAACTTGGCCCCAAGAAATAGCAAAGGCAGTTGGGAAAGATTCAATGGGGGTATCCGTTTTATTTGGAAAAGAATACATAATATCAAGCAGCAAATAAATGGTCTTTTAAAAAAAAAGCATTAAGGATAATAAACAAGAGGAAAACCCCTGCATATAGTTAGACTAGGAAGTAGAATGAGGAATGAAGAGGGTTGAGAAACTTACAAGGCTACTAGGGATATCCAGGTATAAACACAGTTTACTATAACACAGGCAAAAGGAGTCCCATAACAACCTATTTATCTAATCCTATTTTACTGCTACAACAAAAAAGACTGAACAAAACACATCTTGTTCATTAAAACAAACAGTAAATTCAAATAATCTGAAATTTTTAAAAAGTTATAGATCAAATTCTATTGGGCAAAGCTGGCAGCTTAAGCAAATACAACAAGTATATCAATTATGACAAAAATATATTAGATTAAAAAGACACAACATTGTGACAAACACTGTCACAAAACAGGGATCAAGATATGAAACTTGCTCTTTTCTGAAGTCCATACCTAACATAAACAGTTCCTGAAGACTATCTTTTCTTTTTTTTTTTTTTTTTTTTGGTTTTTTCGAGACAGGGTTTCTCTGTGTAGTCCGGGCTGTCCTGGAACTCGCTCGGTAGACCAGGCTGGCCTCGAACTCAGAAATCCGCCTGCCTCTGCCTCCCAAGTGCTGGGATTAAAGGCGTGCGCCACCACCGCCCGGCGAAGACTATCTTTTCAATTTGATAAATGGCACAGGATTCAAATAATGTCTAATGCTGGAGCAAGCTAACTTTAGAAACTCGTTTGTGTGGGAGTGTATGCTGTATGCGTGTGTATCCGTGTGCTTATAGCACACTCACGTGCATGCGGAGGTCACAAGTTAGATACTATGCTGACAACTCACCAGATATTGCTCACTTTTTTTTTGAGCAAGTCTCTCTCACTTAACCTGGATCTTACCACTAGACTCAACTGACTGGCCTGCAAGGCCATAGAATCCATGTCTCTGCTTCCTTCATGCTGGGACTGGAGGCACACACACTATCCTTAGCTGTTCTGTGGGTGCTGGGAATCTGAACTCAGGTCCCCACGCTTATCTAACCAGTACTTTAGCTACTTAGCTGTCTCTCTGGTCCCTCGAGTAAACTTTCAGTGTTACTTATTTTCAGCACTTAAATGAACTCCACTGAGAATGGCAGCTTGCTCCCAGCAATATTTTGAGTAGCTTTTACTTTTCTCTTCCGGTGCTGGAGATCAAATGTGCGGCCTGGGCCACCACTCATGCACTGACTCGGTTCACCTCAACTGCCAGTCTCAGAGCAGCTGATTTTATACACATTTGATAAAAGGCAAGGTTACCCCAAGAATGAGTAGCCCAAAACAGTAATTTTTATGTACTTTTACATTTATTATCAGCTAGCTGAGCCTGACCACTAATTCTGAGTTAAGGAATACACACTTAGGTAAAGAAAAAAAAGAAAACATTTCATGAGATTGGGGTCAGATTTTTGAGAATCATATGACTGGAATTTCAGTAATGTACAAATACTTAATAAAAGTTTAAAGGATACAATAGCATGTTTGCTTGCTTCAGTGATGTTGTCTAATAAATATATATCAAGTAATGCCTATGAAAGAGAAAGATAAAAGTGTCAGTGCATCTTCTCTAGTCTTTTCTTCATGTTCCATGAGCCCTAGCCTATGTCAGGCATGAACTGTCAGCTCTTCCTCTCTATTCCCTCTGTAAATAACTCCGTGTCATTGTGACCTACATGGATGCTGGCAGGAGGATATCTTCCTGTGCCGCCTTCATCCCGATTCCACAACTTCTCAACTTCATGTCCTAGTTGAGATACTAATCCATCAATCATTAAACAGTCGTGGTTCCACTTCCCTCTGCAACATGGGAAGAGTGAAGATGCATTAATGTTAGGGTTGAGATCAAAACAGTAAGTACCAAATGCTAAAAAACTATACAATTATCAAAAGACAGGTGAAAAACAGACTTTGGGATGCAGAAGTAGCACTGGCCAGGAAAAAATCCCTAAGTTGCCTCGAGTTCGGCCATCACCACACTGAAGGAAAGAAACCAGCAAAATGGCTCACTGCTCTATTTTCCACCATTCTGAATGAATTATTAAGAGCCCCTGGTAGCAAAAAATATTTCTGTTCCAGCTTAGAGCTAAATCCTGGTTTGTTCATTCAGCAATGTGCTTCTGAGCACTTACAATGTGACAAACAGGTATCACCCCCAAGTGTTTCCTGGCCTGCTGTTATGAACAGCAGGGACAGTTCATGTGCTCTAGTTTACAAATGCAGACATTTGATTGGATACCATTTTTACTATTTAACTCTACCAGTCAGTGAGCATGGGAGACCTTTCTTTTAATTTCTTTCTTCAGTATCTTAAATGTTTTAATTATACAAATCTTTCCCTTGCTCGATTAGAGTACCCAAGATATTGTTTTATGAGGCTGTTATGAATGAAAGGCACTGTTTCCCCAATTTCTTTCTTCTTCCTTTGTACATTGGAAGGCCACTGATTTTTGTGTATGAATTTTGAACCCTGCTAACTCTGTTGAAAGTATTATCAGCTGTAGAAGTTTCTTGGTGGAATTTTTAGGGTCACTATGTATACTTTCATACTATATCATCTGCAAGGCCCCATGCCCAGCAGCAGATGACTAACACAAACCAATTTAACGGTACTTTTTGACTCATAATGCTTTGTCTGCCCATTTTTCCTCTTATCCTATAGTCTTTTCCTTATATGTCTTCTTAGGTGATTTTTGTGCTTGTCCATGTCTCTTGTTTTGTTGTTGCTTTTTGGCTCTTTAAGTTTTTCTGTCCATCTGTTTGTTGTGTCCCAAGCAGGTTTGTTATTTTATCTTTTTAAATACTTTATATAAAAAATTATCTTCAATAAAAAGTATAAGCATTAGGTTAATGTCAGTTATGACAAGTCTTGACCACACAATTGAGTACTGTAGTCAGCTGCCTGTACCTGGGCGAGCGCTCACATTTCTGACGACGACTGGTGTAGTAGTTCTGAATTACAGGGTAGTTGTAGCGTAGTCTTGACAGATGCAGAGCATCATCTGGGAGTATTATTAAAGTTGGGGGAAAAGAAAAAGTTAGTAATATTGCCAAAATATCTCAAAACTTAAGATTATAACTGACTTTACTGTAATTATTTAATAAATTTTTAGTCTTCCTAAAATTCATTTACTTATTTTTTTTTTGTTTTTTTGTTTTTTTGAAGCAAGGTTTCTCTAGGCAGCCCTGACTGTCCTCCAACTTGCTCTGTAGACCAGGCCTGCTCTGTCTCCCAAGTGCTGGGATTAAAGGTGTACATCACATCACCTGGCCTAGTCTTGTTAAAATTTAATCAACACAAGAAGTTTGTAACAAAGATGCTTGGTGGATCTTAACAGCCTAGAAAGTACTCCTAATAATTTTACTCCTGTGGCACAAAAAAGAATTTCCAATAAATACAATTTACTATTTACTCACGTGAAGTGTAAAATGGTAAGGAAACAGTTGTATATGTTGAGCAAATTAAGTAAAATCTACTGTACTTCCCAGAAACAAAAGGAGTTGGGTCTTTGTTACAAACAAACTCTATAAAAGTCAATACTGATAATTTCGAGTCTCTGATACTTAGTATTTATATTACTAGATTAAAAGAAACATTTAATTGATGACAAGTATCAATAACCTTTAATCCTGTTACTCTAAAAAAGCAAAGGCAGGCGGATCTGTGTGAATTCCTGGACAGCCAGAGCTGAAGTGATACCCTGTTTCAAAAAACAGACAGAGAGACAGACAGACAGACATATGAAGAAAACATTAGACATGCTAGGCATGTTGGGGAGTCCCAGCATCCAGGAGGTAGAGACAGGTGAAACTATGATTGTAAGATTACCCTGGTCTATCTACATGAGTTTCAGGACAGTCAGGGACACATAGTGAGACCCTTTCCCAAACCAGAACAAAACAACAATAGAAATACTGAAGACATCAGTAAATTAAGTTATAAAAACCACAGTTTCTTGATCTAAGTTATAACTAGTGACATTTTTAGAAGCCATGTTTTTTCTCAAATGTTATCTCATTTTACATGTTAATCCAATGATTATACATAGCCTCTGTGAGGCAATGAAGAGACAAAAACAGAGAATGAAGACTAGGCAACATAGTATAAAGGCTTAGAAGAGAACAGTAACACTATGGAGTTAGGATGTTTCAATAACTATTCATATGTTAAATACTTTACCTAAGCCTTCAGGTAAAAGCCCAGAGTGACAGAACCATAAAACCATTTGTGCATACTGACAGATAAGTTGGGTAACCATATGCTTATTGCTCAAGTCCACCAGTCCTAGAAAGAAAGAAGAATTAACACTGGCTGTGTAACTTTTGATTTATTAACCACAAATGACAAATCAAAATAGTCAACAATATGCATCTATAATTTAATTTGCATTTAGTATACACTGACCCAAAGTGAGGTTAAGCAAAGCACTAAAATGTTAAGATAACTCACTGACTAAAATAGGCATTTTTATGCAAACCACAATTAACTGTTTCATGCAAAATGCAATTAAAACAGACTGAAAATAGACTATTCAAATTAGGCCTTTAAATGAAATTGTACCTTTTCCTTTGTTGAAATGGCAAAATAAAGCAAAAACAAAAAACCAAAAACCAGTCACTTCTTTCAATAATACATAAATACATGTTAACTTCAAATTTTAAATTCTACTGGCAGTCAATTCTAAGGCCACCAAGATGGTCCAGTGAGTAAAGGTACCTGTTAAAAAAGTCAGGAGACCTAAGTTCAATCCCTAGGATACACACAAAGTAGACAAAAAGAACCAATCAGAGTTGCCTGTGACATTCACACAATGTGGCATGTGTGCACTAACAGTCACATATACCTGACATATATACACATAAGTTCATTTTTTTCATTTGAAAATTTCTTTATATGTCTTAACAAACAAGAACTGTATGTAAATTAACTTAATAAAACACTCATTTGTATACATACCTCTCTCAGTGATACCCTGGGCCTCCATTGCAAAACAGCTTAAGACTGTACTAAGGTTGCTAAGCAGTAAATGGCACTGCTGGATGGACTGGATGGTCTGTGGGTCGGTGAAACGACAGGATCCATCAAACAGCGGCACACCTTCAAGGGTAAAATACAGCATGAGTTTCAGCACAGTCATTTACAATCAATATGCATTTTTCTTAAGTCCATTTACTCTAAAGAATGACAGACTTTACAAATATAACCTAAGAATTTAGCATTTGCAATATAAAACTAGAGTCAAACTAGTTTGACTAGAACTACATAAGTCTGCACCCTATCTTCAGAACTACTACATGTCGTAAGATTTACTTTAATAAGCATAACATCATCATTTCTGAGTCCTTGAAGTCAGTTTCTAACTTTCTTCCTGTAACATTTTATCTGCACTTGAATTATCCTAAGGTCTTACAAAAACAAAATCAAAACCCTAATCACCTTACAACACAAGGTCTAACCAGCAAAAGACTTCAAACTGCAACAAGGTCTGATCTATAGCCTGTTGTGGAGGCACATAATGTAGCTTATTCATTAATGTATTTCCAGTAAAAAAACTTTTGTTAAAAATTGTTTAATATACACTTTTAATATAAATGTTTTCTTCTGGGACTGTAAATGTTAAGATTTTTACATTCCCAAAAGAGTAAAACTACTACTACTGAAATAGACGTGGTAGTTCATGCCTGGAATTCAAGCACTTGGAGGTTAAAGGGGGTTCACAAGTTCAGGGCAAGCATAAATTACAGCAATGGTTCTCAACCTATCTAATGCCAAGACCCTTTAATATAGTCCCTCATGTTGTGGTAACTTGCCCCCAACCATAAAATTGCTTTTGTTGCTACTTCATAATTGTAATTTTGCTACTATTATGAATGGTAATATAAATATCTGATAAGTGACTCCTGTGAAAAGGTCAGTTATCCCGGGGGGGTGCTACTCATAGGTTGAGAGAACCATTGAATTAATGAGGTTCACAACTGCTGAGGTTACTGACACCTACCTTGTCTCAAACAAATGTTCTATATGTGATTACAACATCAAGATTAATTAACTATTAAAATTTACCCTGAATCCAGACTTAATACTTACAAAGCCGGTCAAATTCTTCTTTTGTGAGAACCACCTTATTCCATGTCCATTCAAGAACAAATCGTAGATTAGCAGCAGAATTTGGTTGTTCTTATTTGTATTGATAAAAGGAAAAAGATAAAAAAGAATGATTACTAACTCCGAAATGAAAAATATTATAGGAGGAGCCAGGTAGGAAGGCCAAGTTCATGAACTTAACACTTCCGTCTACCAAATGTACCCTGGTGCACCTCATCCTAAGAGCAGTGCTGCCCAAGGTGCAAAACTGGAAGGAGGCTGAAGAGGGCGCAAAGAGGACTTATAAGGAAGAGCAATAAATATATACAAACTGGAAAGTAATCTTAAAAGACAAGACCCCAAAATGGTCCAAACCAACAACAACAACAACAAAGGCCTGTAGTTTTTAAAATTTGACTTAAGAAATTTTACCATATTAAGGAATATTTAAAAGACCCCAAATCATGCTAAGCATGATGGCATATGCCTTTAATTCCAGCACTTGGGAGGCAGAGGCATTCAAATCTCTTGAGTTTAAGGCCATCCTGGTCTACAGAGTGAGTGCCAGGACAAATGTGCATGCACACATAAACACTCACACTAGTGTGAGTGCATCTTCAGGGACTTAAAAAAGTTATAAAAGCAACACACTGCAGGATCTAGTTTATGACTATATGACAAAATTGTAGCAGTAGAATAGATTAGTGCTCATGCACTGGACGCAGCACCTCCGGGGGGTAATACTCAGGATCCTGACTGTGATACTGCACAAGACAGACTACACCACTGGGGGTGGGTGAAAACTGATTTAAAGCATCACAGATTCACTCTTTACTACACACTACAACTTTATGTGAATTTAAAATGATCTCATATATAAAAGTTAACTAAGAAGTAAAACCATGAACTATAATTATAAGAATATAAACATTCTATTTTTACAAAGTGGAACTGTTACCTTCTATTATCCATGTTCTGATGTAACCAGTCAGAAGTCCCAAGGAACTTGTCTGAATTGCTGCTGACAATATAGCTTCTAACTGCTCCTCCTAAACCGCATTAAAAAACAAACAAACAAAAAACCAGACACTCTGAAATCACAGGCAGTGAAAGGCTGGAAAACAGCTATGCCACTAGTTTGGCTATCGTCAGGGAGACAATAAAGCAAATTTGTAAGATTATAGCACTTAGACACATAATTATAAGACAGGAGTATCACAAGCTTGAGGCCACCTGAACAGAGAAAACCAAAGTAATACCCACATTGTAAGGAGGGAGAAACCCAACCACCCACAGAAGACTTGTATTGTAGGCCATGGCCAACGAAGCTAACTAGTCAGCTAAGGAAACCCCCACTGTTTGTACTTTCATTAGTAGTACTGGAGCCTAGGACATAAGCTCTACCACTGAGGTACATATTCTCAGTCAGTTCTTTTTATTTTAAGATAGAGTCTCATGAAATCATACAAGCAAGTCTTGTACAAATTACTTTGATCTTGCTATCTCAGTAACTAGGAATTACATGTTAGCTTTGGCAAACCCAGCTCCATTTGTGACTTATTTTAAAGGTGTTTTATTGGCATATACATATGTGTAAGATAAATATACCTGGTGCCTACAGCAGTCACAAAAGAGGGCATCAGATTCCCTGGAACTGGAGTTACAGATGGTTGTGAGCCTCCATGGAACTGAACCTTGGTCCTCTGCAAGAGCAACCAGTGTTCTTAACCACTGAGCATCTCTCTAGCTAAGTTTAGAGGTTGTGGAAGCCAAATCCCAAGACCATGGCTACTGATCCTAGAACATGAGGCTACAGAATGGACAAAAAAAAAAAAAAAAAAATTCAAAAGAAGAATAAAGTTAAATGTCTCACTTGACTTAAACTGGAAGGTTGAATATCAATAAGTCTTGGTGAGAGGAGACCAGCAACAAGACATCGATTATAACTATCAGGAATGACTTCATTAAGAGTTGGTCCTGATTTCTTTAAAAATGTCAGAGTCTGCAATAAAGAAATTAGTCTGACATCAGCCAACATCAATTCAAATTTAAGAAATACTTTACACTTAAAAGTTGAGTAAAACTTAAAAATATCTACAGAAATATTGAAAGCCTGACTAGACTTCATGATCAAGTAAAAGGGCTTAGAGATCCCTGAATGCAATGACATCAGTAAGACACACCAACAGTATTTTCAGGAGACAAACATGTCTGTGTTTAGTGAGAGATCTGAACTTAGACAACCACAGTGACTACGTGTGTGGCTAATTGCCAACTAAAGTCTGCACATCACAAACTATTCTTGCATCATTCTTCTGTCAATTTTGTATTCTTCCTCAGAAGAAACAAGAAGCCCTCCCAGGCCATTAGACAAAAGGGCAGGCCGAAGTTGTGGAGCAGTCTTTAACTCCAGCGGTTAGGGGTCCGAGCAGATCTCCGTGAATTGCTAACAGCTACTGCTATGTTGTGAGATCCCATCTCCAAAACAAGCACCTAGAAGATGCCACAGACACTGACCTAGTCGCTTTCTCTAAGTTCAAGTAGACGGCATCCACATCAAGCTGCTAAAAGCAGTTCAATGACTCTTCTAGCAAGCTATCATTAAAACTAAGGTTACTAAGATGCTAAACTCCAAACCCTAGCAAGAACCACTATTTAAGATGAATTAGTTTATACAAATACCAGGAAAGTGTCAATACATGAATCACCTGCATTCTAGTATCTAACTTCAGCTCTAACACACACGCAGCATGTTGTTAATTTATACATACCTCCTTCTGAAATCCAGTACAAGTTACATGGATAACTCCAGAGTTTAACAAACACGTGGCATCTTAAAAAGAAAAAAAGATTTTAAATTTTGAATTAAATGTTTACTGTGGGTAATTTAATTTCTATATTGAATAAATCGTCCCCTCCTTACAAACAAAACAAAGCAGCAACAGCAACAACGCAGGGTCTTGCTATATATTCCTGGCTGCCTTAAACTCTCAGAGCTTCTGCCTCTGCTGGGATTAAAGACATGCACCAAGCACATTGGACAAGAATAAATTCATTATTTTTTTCCTATCAAGACAGGGTTTCTCTGTGTAGCCCTGTCTGTCCTGAAACTTGGTCTATAGACTAGGCTGTCCTCAAACTTCTGCGCCTGCCTCTGCCTCTGCCTCCGCCTCCAGGTGCTGGGACTAAAGGCGGGTGTTGCCACTGCCCAACAACTATAAATTCCTTCTGAGATAATAACAAACTTTGTTACTAACACATTAACTGACATTTTCTAAAAAACTCAAAATGCAATTTATAAATATACTATATTTCTCGTGTACATATAAATATGTACCAAAGAAGTTGTGTTAAGTTATAAATGATAGTGAGATATGAACAGGTGATAACTATGAATAAACTAAACCAACGTACAACTGACATACTACATTTATACACCATTTTTCTCAAAAATAATGAAAATACATACCAAAGTTAAAAGTACTTGGGTTAAAAAACTGCTCTGGAGGTGGATAGGAAGGAGGAACACCTCGACTTAAACTTCTCTCATGTACTAGTATGTCCAAGATGTAATGTGGAGAAGTCCTACTTACAACCGAATCCAATGACCACAATGCAAAATAAGAGCAATTATGCAGAGATTCTCCTGATCTAAAAGAAAAAGTTTGAAAGCATTGAGAGACTATCAGCTACACATAACAATAGCTGAGGGGGAAGGGGGTGAGGAGACATAGTAATCATACCTTAAAGAATCAGGCATTTGCGCATGATACCAACGATTTATGTCAAAGAGTCCTAAGTATACAGAAGGCTTTCCCTGTCCATATATATTCACTTGCCAGGTAAAGACAGAAACGCTAGTATCAGGGGACAGAGCTGCAAGACAGAAAAAACAAAACAAAAAAATCCAGCTATTTTTCAAAAACAGAAGAACCTAAACACAAGCACAAAAAAATGACAATAACATTTAATTCATATTTCAGTAGACTTATGAAAACCATTTCAGTCAATTGAGTCTCATTCTGACGTTCCTCTTTAGACATCAGGAAGTTAGAACTTTGAGACAACAGATTACAAAGTGATTTCAACAAATATTCACCCTAAGATAGTAGACAGCTAGCATCAGTAGTTAATCTAATACCCACAATGGACATCTTAAAGCATTGTGGTTTGATTCTTTAGAGGAACTGAGTTGAGAAAGGCAGATCTAGCCATAAAAAAGTGAAACAAATACAAATACCTAGACTATGGCAGTAGAACGGCACTAGAAGGGGCCTCAGCAGGAAGAGAAAAGTAAAGACCTTAGAAACCACTAATGGCAACTGGAAAAGGAAGCCATGGACAGGGAGTAAGAAGAGAGATGGCATGTTAAGTTCTGGATGTGAAAACAGAACCACAAGTTTAAAAGTGGGAACTATGACACAGGGAATCTCTGGGGTAAATGAACTTATTAAAAGAAAGAATCTCTGATAGTCTCCTTTAATCCTTATAAAAGGCATAGATTATCATTTCATCTATAGAAGAAGCAGGACTCAGAAAGACAAAACTGTCAAAGGTTACCACTAAACAAAGGAATGGAAAACAAATCAATGCTGAACTTATCTATCCCTGGATCTTTACTCTGAAAGGAGTACTAAAAGAAAAAAACACGGGGTGGGGGTTGGGGGAACACAGCATGGTTCTAGAAAACAAAAAACATAAAAGAGAAAAATATCCAAAGACAAATTACACTAATTAAAATGGAGACCATCTTTGTGTTGAATTTGATCAAACACAGGGTCTTTCGATAGCTGATGCAATCAGTTCTTCAGTTCGGTACAGTAATCCAGAGAGCAGTAAGACCTAAAAGCCTGAATAAATGACATATACAGGATTTTAATTTTCAACTGTCAGAAATATTAGTTCTAGAAACCTCTCAAAAAACTTAAGCCACCACACAAAATAGTTAACCAACCTTCTCTCATACTCTCTTCTCTGTCACCGTGAGATGGAAATCTCTCTATACTCTGGCATCCCAACAGTTTGGTATTACTAGTCTGTCCCCTTAAGGGGAACATGCCGCCTGCTAGATCCAGCGTATATCTTTCTTCACAGTATTCTAATCCCTGTAACATAAAATATACAGAAACTTTAACATTATTCTAAGAGTGTTCCTTTCTTTTTTTTTTTTTTTTGTTTTTGTTTTTTTCGAGACAGGGTTTCTCTGTTAGCCTGGGCTGGCCTGGAACTCACTCTGTAGACCAGGCTGGCCTCAAACTCAGAAATCCGCCTGCCTCTGCCTCCCAAGTGCTGGGATTAAAGGTGTGCGCCACCACCGCCTGGCAAGAGTATTCTAAAATGAAATATTCCTATGCTAAAAGTTTTCCCACACAATTGCCTTAAGAGAACAAATCATTCGGAAGGCTAGATAAAATTATACATGCAACCATAAATGCATATAGCAAGCTAGATTTATGTTCTCAAAAACAATCACCAGTAAATGCTGTAAACGTTTTCTAAAACACGGAGGCATTCATACATTAGTAGCTGGAGTATAAACTGGAGTACCCTAGAGGCCAGCAAATCTATTTCTGCATTCTCATGTAAATTCTTAAGAATAGTTTTTTTTTAAGTTTTGTTGAAACAAGGTCACTCTACATATAAACTTAGCTGTCCTAGAACTTGCCTTGCCTCAAAAGACTGAATATTAATTCTTAATCAGAAGAGAATTTTTTGCTCAATAAACAAAAATAGTTTTACCTACTGCCCCTTTTTAAGTCAGGGTCTAACTGTGTAGTTCTGTAGACTGCCCTGGAACTCACTATGTGAACAAGGCTGGCCTCCAGTTCACAGAGATATGTCTGCCTCTGCCAGTGCTGGGATTAAAGGCCATGTGCCACTAAACCCAGCTTAAAATTCTCTCTTAATCACAGAGTCCCTTAAGAGCTAATAAAAGGCTGAGATCTTCCCTAGAAAAATTTGTAATCATTATCATTCAAAGGTTCCCTTACATCCATCCGGATACCTAAACACAAAGTTCTGAAAACCTGTTCCAGAGTCAAAACTAACGTAGCTATTACTAACACTCTTCTTTTTTAATACTGGAAAATCAGTTAGAAAAGTATGCTATCTGAGCATTTTGATGCATACACCCTGAAGTAAACAAAGTTAGGAACATCTCTCCTGGGTATTACAATTAGGTAATCTAGTCCAGCTTCTCTGCGATGGGGAAAATACCTAGAAAAAGCTAAGAGTGCTGCAAGAGCAAACCAGGTGAAAACCGTCAGAAAGCCTCCTGCCACTAAACTATTGTTTCTTCCACTAACGATGAATACAGTAGTAACTTGAACGTAAGAGTAACAGTGCAATAAAAGAACAAAGAGAAAAAAGGATAACAGTCTAATAACTACTTACCTCATATAAGATTTGTCCTGATGCCAAACATTTTCTATCACCAAAAGCCAGCTGAAGCAGATGCAAACTCAAAACATCCCCTTCACTGAAGAAAGAGAAATTAATTCAAGACACTAAAACATGCAGCTTACATACAGCTTATCCTCCCAATTTTTTACATAACACATTGAACACATATGGCAAACTGTAGCTGTATTTTCTCATTTGCATAAAATGTAATTAATGCAGTATGTGGTATTGTCTACTACAATTTTTAACAAAATATTATTTCTCACATATTCCTCCTTCAATAACTGTATTTTAGTTGTATATATACAGCTACCTAAAAACATCAACTGCATTTCCTACCTTCCTTTGCCCTAAGTCCTGGCCAAGAGGAATATGAATAGAATCATCCCATGGCAACTACAGAGAACATACCTTTGGAGACATGCCCTCCATGCTCTTACTTATAAAGATCAAGCCCTACATAAGAATAGGACTTTACAACATGAATATAAAGGTACTAAATGAGTCAGATACAATGCACACTCAGCACAAGGTGTAAGACCACCAAAGTATCTGGCAGTGATAATCTAATTCAAACATTTCAAAAAGAAACAAATTGCTGCAGTTTGACTTCTTTACTGCTATATCCTCAATCTTACAAAATGAATTATTAAAACCACAGGCATACTGACCTATCTTGTGTGGACTGAACAGCCCATAAGTAACAGCAGTTACGAGGATCATTCTCAGGTTCTTGAAAGACAATGCATAGACAGGAACCCTTCCACCTTCTAATTGTGTATAATATCTAAGACAAACGAAATAATGCACTGCTTATTTTCAAATTAAAAATTTTTGGGGAAAAAAAAAAGTACCTCATGCAAAAATCTGGGTTACAGAGACACCGTTTATACAGTTCCCTAAATTCAGTATTCTGGGGAATAGAGCTAGGCTGTCTTACCTTCAAACACACGTAAGTCAGGATAAGACCATACCACAGTAGCTACCACTCCCAGGCAGAACAGGGATTGACAACTGCTGAATCCCAAGCATACACTTATGAGATAACTAGCTTTTAAGAGTCCCACCACTGCACACCATATGAGGTCACTTCTCATATCGTGTTCCTCAAAGAGTGTCCTAAGAGAGAGAAGCCGCCATAACATTCCAACTCAACCATGTGGAAAGTTTGTCATCACTGATGCTCGTTTGCTCTTTCAGAGTCTCATGTCAGCAGGCTGCTCTCAGATTTGCTATGCAGCTGAAGCTGGCCTGAACCTCCTCCTCCTCCGTCTACATCTCTCCAGTGCTAGTGACATGATGGCACTTATCTTTGCCCAGCTATCCCTTGGGTTTAAAGTCAATTTTCTACAATAGATGAGGGTCTATGAAGTGGCTCAGCCTGTAAATCATGTGCTACCAAGTGAGATGGCCTGAATTCAATCCCTAGGATCTACATGGTATAAGAAGAGCGATTCCTACTAGTCGTCCTAACTGCCATATGCACATTACACCCCTCAGCACCACACACAACTAAAAAATTAGGGACAAAAAAGGCAATGAGTAAGAAACTAAAGAATTTGCATAATCAGCCTTAAAAGCATAATAAGCCCAAAAATAAATGTTAGAGAAAACAATGCTGTACATGTAACAATTTCCCAGATGCTGTATTAGCAGCAATTCAAAGCAAAGCTAATAAAAGGCTACAATGAAATAGAACAGAGAAGAACAGCCTGTAAGAAAGACAAAATACCCAAGCAAACATGCCAATATATCTGGGTGGGGAGAGGTAGATAAAGGATAGACAAATTGAAAACTTAAATGCCAAACGGGCACTGGCATCCTTTTTCAATATTACATGCTGCTTTACTTCCATACAAGTTTCAATTAAATTATATTTTAAAAAAATTTGACAGCATAAAAATATTACCAAGTATTCAATAATTGGTTAAAACCATACCAAGAACACATAAACTGTTGCTTTTAATATATTAGAGGCAGCAGAGTTCTCACAGAACTCACAGCATAAACATATGCAGTTTATCCAGTCATCTCAGTGACTGTAATGTCGCTCCCCCTTTGTCTCTCCCTTCTTCTGAGCTATGGTTCTCTGGAAAGCCCAGAGCTGCACGGACCTTGCCTTGCTCTCCGTGCCAGCCTCCAATCGTGATCCTCTTCAAACTCTCAAAGAACCAGCCTAAATTCACATGCTAAATAATTCCCTTATCAAACTAGGACTTAATTCAATAAATCACTCATACTGTCATTTTCCTTATACTAATTTTCAAATAACTGATACATTATATTTTAAAAGAAATGATTAATCAACTAATAGAAAAAAATACTTACTCTCTTTTCATGCTTTTCATGTTCCAAAGTGCTAAGTAGCCGTCAGAAAAACCCACAGCAAGCTGATTTGTCCTGCTGATGTAACTGAGAGTAGAAATGGCTACTCCCGATGGGCTTACTAACTGGAAACACAGGTGGCGTCCTTCTCTTATCACATTCTCTCTGATGTGTGGTACTTCAGCTGGGATGCCAGTGATAACTTCAAGGTCTAAAACAAAAAAGACAAGATTAAGAAACTAAGTAAGGGCCATCAGAATTCAATTCCTACATTCCTTGAAAAGGTGTATACTGGAGAGTGTCACTGAGGCTAATGACGGGAGTGCAATTCCTGGGACCCACATGGTAGAAGGAGAGAACCATCTCTTCCTGCAAGTTATCCTCTGACCTTGACATGTACACCGTGACATACATGTCCCCTTATACACACATAGATATGCACACAAAAGATAAGATTTTAAAATAAAGACAAGACTAAGAGAACTGATTCCACAAAGACTCTCCCTGACCTTCCTATACATATATACAACTCCAGCTCCCAGAGCACCCAGCGTCATCTTCAGAGCTCCACAGGCACCAGGTACATGTAGGAAAAACTTACACACAGAATAAATAAATAGGTCTTCTTAGTACATATATGGAAACAAATCATTAGACTTTCATTTTTCTTGAGAAAGAATCTCATTAAATAGACAGAGCTGGCCTGGAGCTTTACAGATTCCATCCATGTTACTCTGAACTCACAGTCCTGCTGCTTCAGCCATCCACGTCCCTACATTTTTCAAGGTCTACTTTAGTAATATCAACACGCCAATAAAATAAAGTGACTTAACCAAGAAGACTAGAATACCCAGGCACACATAATAAAAAAAAAATTTCTATATGAAAAAACTGGCCATTTAAAAAAAACAATCCAGAGCTCCAAGTTTAAAGCCAGCATGGTCTACAAAGCAAGTTCCAGGACAGCTGAGGCCACATAGAGAAACACTATCTGGAAATGCAAAAACTCTATTACACTACAACACTGAAAGGCTCAGTTTTTGTTTCCCAGCAACGAACAGATGAATACCTGATGCTTCTACTTCATTTTGACTGCATGATAAGTCATCCAAACATAGGTCAATAAGAAGGATCTGTCCAACATCAGTTACCACAGCAGCCACGCCAAAAAGCCATCGAAGACTTGGATGTAAATGCTGGGTACTTGCACTGGCTCCTCCATGGTTAATTATAGGCTCAATAGCTGTTACCTAGGATCCAAAATGTGATTAGATGCTAAATCAACTGTACAAAAAATAAGATTTGATATTAGGGCAGGTTAGTAACTTGAACAGTCTTAAATATTACACAGAACCATAATTTGCATGACACTTATGAATCTAAGTGAAACTCAAACATACTACAAAAGTATGCTATTATTCAACATAATAAAACATGAAAATTAACCAATGTTTATTGACAGCCTAGTCTATGCTAGTCATTTACTAGCTGGCTCATTTTGTTTATATAATCTTGTTACTGAATTATATGCAATTATCTGTTTAAAGATGAAGTAGACTAAAGCTTGAAACACAAACTTAAAAATCATAAAATTCTTAAGCATACAACTCAAACCAATACTGTTTTAGTTTAGCGCTTATAAGCAGCCACTTCAGGAGTCTCCAATCTAGGAAGAGTAAACTAATCATTTCAGAAAACGTTAAGTTTACCCTTCTGCGATGGTCTGAGTAAGAATGGCCCCATACATTTTAATGTTTAGTCACCAGGCAGCAGAACTGTTTGAACAGACTAGATGGATTAGGAGCCATGTCCCTGTTGCAGAAGGTGGGCCTTGACACTTCAAAAGCACGTGATAGCTCAAGGTTCAAGTTCTCTCCCTGGTCTCTGTCTCTCTGCCTGGGAATCAGGAGATAGCTCTCAGCTACTTGCCCACCATGCCTGCCCACTGCCATGCTCCTGGCCATGATTATAATGGATTAAACCTCTGAGACTGTAAGCAACCCCCAATTAAATGTCTTCTAAGAGTTGCCTTGGTCATAATGTCTCTTCATAGCAATAGAACAGTGACTAAGACACTTTCCAAATTACATAACAGCAAAAAAGGCAATGCACACGCACACACCCCAGATAAGATGTAGTTGTATTTTTATCAAAGCAGGTAGAACCAGGACTGGAGAAATGGCTCAGCTGCTCTTCCAGAGGTGTCAGGTTCAATTCCCAGTACCCGTATGATGACTAACAACCATCTTTAACTTCAGTTTCAGCAGATACAATGCCCTCTTCTAGCCTCTGTAGGTATTGCTTACACATAGCATACAGACATACGCAGGCAAAACAAACATTAAATTTCAATATATTTTAAGAGATGGTTACCAACTCTCTTTATAATTTTTTTTTTTTAAAGTTAGGGTCTCACTGTGTAGCTCTGACTTACCTGGAACTTAATATATACATAGAAGATGAGGCTTGGCTTCAACACAAGAGACACACTTGTCTCCTGAGTTCTAGAAGTAAACGAATGTACCACCATACCTGGCCATCTTAAACTTGAAGGGGTCAGTAAAACGGTTGAGATAGTAAAGCTACTTACTTGCTATCCAATGATGCAAGTCTGAAAACTTAAATTTGATGCCTAGAACCCAAATAAAGGTAAAGGAAAGGTCTGAATCCCACAAGT
Organism: Mastomys natalensis; assembly: GCA_021653895.1. Classification (NCBI taxonomy): domain Eukaryota; kingdom Metazoa; phylum Chordata; class Mammalia; order Rodentia; family Muridae; genus Mastomys; species Mastomys natalensis. The sequence continues at coordinate 2,356,927 of JAJTUV010000069.1, read as the reverse complement.
TGCCCTCTGACCACCACATAAGCACATGCTATATGCAAAACTATTAAGGTATCTTAAATAGCACATACCCTTCCAGGAAGAACAACTGCTTTGACCACTCTTGATATACCAAGGTCATAAAGACAAAGAACACTCCCATCTGCTTCTTCCAATCCTATTAACAATCCAGTTCTCTTATGCCAAGAGAATTCTTTCACGGCAAGGACTACAGGAGGCTGATCATTTACTCCGCTGAATCTATATGCAGATAATCGCTCTCCTGTTAGGGAGTTTACAACTTCAAGTTGTGGACCACAAGCTAAGCATGCTAGTCCATTTTTCCCTATGGAGGAAAAAAAAAACAAAAACACTCTTTATTGTAATATCATCACAACATAACAAATCTAGTAGTTAGCTCTTTTATATATGAACATTTACTTTTTATTACACAAACTATTGTAAATCCCTCCTAAATTGAGGAATTTAAACAAAGCATTTATAGAGCACAGTGTAACTCAAATTAAATAAAATAAAAAATAAAAACCAACTACAGCAGTAAAACCATGCAGTACAGAGGGCACTTGGTTCCCAAATTCATAAATGTATTTCTCATTGCAGCTCAGTAGAGCATAAAGTAAACCAAAGCACTTTAACTTGTCTAAAATCACAGTTAAAGCTAACACAAGTATATATAAGCAGATTCCAAGACCAGGAATCATGGGACACCCTGGATACCCCAACACTTCAGTGGCAGCAAGAGCTACAAAACATGAACTGACAAGGTGCGAGCGGTCACGAACTTAGAAGATGTTTAACAACAGAAAATATCAGAATTCCTTCTTTGTCTCCTAATCCTGTTCAAATTGTATTCTTTGTCTTTAAAATCACTGGATGGTCCAAAGCAGGTACATACAATCTAATTTGTCTAATGTTGTCTAGTTACTAAGCAAAACAAATAAGGTAAAAAAACAAAGGAAAAGAACAAGAGAGCAGAGTAGATATAGTGAAATGATACACTACTCGGTCTCTGTAGAAAGAATGGATCGACTAGTTTCACCTTATAGACAGAATAGGATTTGCTTATTGATGGGTAGATATGAAGAATAAAAAACTAAGCACAGACCCTAAACTGGACATGATGGTACATACTTGTAATTCCAGCAGTTAAGAGACAAGAAGAGCGGGGAGTGTTGGCACACGCTTTTAATCCCAGCACTTGAAAGGCAGAGGCAGGCGGATTTCTGAGTTCAAGGCCAGCCTGGTCTACAGAGTGAGTTCCAGGACAGCCAGGGCTACACAGAGAAACCCTGTCTCAAAAATCAAAAATCAAAAAAAAAAAAAAAAAAAAAAAAAAAAAAAGAGAGAAAGAGAAGGGAATTATATAGTAAGATTTTTTTGTCTCAAGAAAGAACAAAACTCAAACCAAACAGATCCTACATTTTCTTATGAGCAACTAGATGAATCAAAGTAACTTTACTACTACCATGGAGACAACCATTATTGTGTAACAATTTTCTTCTAATGAAAACCCTACCCCCAGAAGAGGGAAGATTCATGATGCCCTAAAAGTAAATGAAGTATACACAGTTGGGAAAACTTAACTTGCAAGAGTCATGGGGCCCCTGCTGCTGGTAAGAACTGACAAGACTCTATGGCAGAATGTACTGACACCTCCAGGGAAGCCGCGAGCTGGGAGTGGCTGTTCAGTGATGTAGCAGCCTTTGCATCACCCCTTTTCCTGTAGTATCCCTCACACAGACTCCTGTAAGGACTTCCAATAAACTCACTGCTTTGTCAAGCTGGACTCTGATGTAATTATTACTTTTGTCTGCTGTGGGTTCTGTATCTAAGCAGTAAGTTCTGTTTCCCCAGGAAAAGCCTCACACAAAAGTCATCCATTCAGACAAGATAGATGTCTAAGTACAACAGTGTATAGTTGAAGGATACTATATACTGTTATGAAAATAGTGAGACACGACACAACAGAGACCTAGAATGTCAAACCTTAAGGCTTCTTTCTGCAGTTTATCTTTGTACTAGGCTCACATTAATTAACCTTTTTTATTCTCAGCTACACAGAATACCTACTTAGAAAAGTTTTCTACCTTCTGCAATAAAAGGCTGTCATGGTGCCTAACAAAGTAATGCACCACTACTACTATTAATTCAAGACAATAGCACTATAAAAAGGAAGATGAAAGATATATCTGTAGCCAGGCATGGTGACATATGGCTTTAGTCCCAGTACTCAGAAGGCAGGGACATTCAAGTCTCAGAGTTCACAGCCAGCTTGGTCTATGTGGTGAGTTTCAGGACAGACAGAGCTATTGTGAGACCTAGTCTCAAAAAATAACATAAGAAAAAGGAAAAAGAAAATGTATCACCATACAAAAGCTATATATGAAGGTCTTATTCAGTGAGATTCCTTTTTTCACTTCCTTAGGTAGAGAAATATCCAGTGCTGTTCCATTAGGATCACAGCCAGTTGGGACCAATAGTGGACCTGTGTTCTGTGGGGCTCACGAGAACAATCTTAGCACACTGCAGTCCCAAGGCCTTCACTTACACAGTCTCTTCTCTAGCAGCACAGAAACACAACAAGCAGCACAGAGGAGCCATTGTAGTGATGTATTCCTATCCATTTGAAAAAGTGGTCAAGATGACGAGAAACCAATCATCCAAAGTTGATTGGGAAATGGAGTGGGACCTAAAGTCCCCCTAGAGGAAAAAACCATGCTAGACATTCTAGACGTGTGCTACAAACAAACAAACAAAATCCCCAAACAAAAACCAAAAAAGAAACCAAACAACCAAACAACCAAACAAAAAGTGCCTAAGGCCAGGATTTGTTGCAAAAGGAAAAACCAAGACTGGAGAGATGATGGCTCAGTGGTTATGAACACTCACTGTTCTTGTGATGACCTGGGTTCAGTTCCCAGCACCCACCTATCATTTATAACTCTTGTTCTAGGATATTTGATGCCCTTTTCTGACCTCTGAGGGCACTGTATCCATATGGTACACATGCAAACATGTAGGCAAAACACCTACACGCATAAATCTTTATAAAAATTTAAAAAGAAAAACCAATCTGTGCAAATACATTTTGAGAATTTAAAACATCTTACAAATTTATAAGCCAGATAAGATTTCATTTTACATTATGACTACTTGCTGTGTGTAATTAGGCATCCCATAGTAAGTATGACTCCAAATTTTTTGACATCATAGAAAATGGCTTTTTAAAAACAGAATTTTCAACCAGGTAGTAGTGGCACAAGCCTTTAATCATACCAGTGCTTGGGAGGCAGATGCAGGTGGATTTCTGAGTTCGAGGCCAGCCTGATCTACAGTGAGTTCCAGAGCAGCCATAGCTAAACAGAGAAACCCTGTCTTGAATGAATGAATGAATGATTAACTTCCAGGCTGACCCGGCAGTAGTGATGCACACCTTCAATCCAAGCACTTAGGAGGCAGAGGCAGGTGGATCTCTGTGAGTTCCAGGCCAGCCTGGTCTACAGAGGGAGCTCCAACACAGCCAAGATTACACAGAGAAATCCTGTCTCCAAAACCAAAAAACAAACCAAACATACAAAACCTCCAAAACAACAATAACAACAACCACCACCACAACCAAAAATTTTTTTCAGGTTGGTAAGATGGCTCATGTGCAAAGACCTGATGATTTGAATTCAATCCTGAAGATCCGTATTCAGAGGATAGGATCACTCTGACAAGCTGCCCTCTGACCTCATAAAATGTGATTCTCAGAACCCCCCCCCCCAAAAAAAACAATAAATACTTTGTATATAACTCTTCTCAGAGGAAGTTTTGGAGACTCCTGGATAATGACCAACTATCTTGTAATATGATCTAGTATTACTTTGTACACTTAAATATATGTATATCTATTACACTTTGATATATCATCTCTTCATTAGTAGGTTGCAGGTATATCCCTTTTGGTTTTGGGAGATTAGCCAGTTTTTGTTTCCTTTGCCATTTTTCTTCTCTCACAAAGAGAACAAAATGTGCCTATGTTAGGAATTCAACATGCCCTTGCACCTCAAAGGCCAGCTACAAGTAGACTCCTGGTATTTACTACGTCCTAACAATACAGAACTAAAAGCTTCCTTTGGTTTCTACTAGCTGGCCCAAGGAAGCATACTGCCCTGTTTTATCACTTTCTACCCTATGTAATATTAGCATGACAGCTTAGTTTACATAACCTTACTTTATATTCAACTAGAATTAATTTCTAATAACCATTTTAACTTCTTGCAGGGAAATGTTTTTTAGAACTATTAACTTCTTCCCAGGTAAGAAAATGAGGGTTCCTCTGCGTGTAGGTATGGGCATATGCATGTACCAATGAGTGTATAAGCCAAAGGAAGGTACTGGGTGTCCTGCTTCGTTCCCTTGAAACCAAGTCTGCCATTGACCTTGGAGCTAGGATGGCAGACAAGCAAGCCCCAGTGACCCTTTTTGTTCTCACCACACAGTGCTGGGGTTATAGTGTATAGGTAGATGTGGAGTTGCAATTGTTCATGTGAGGCCAGAGTTAGTTAACTCTGGGTATCTTTTACAGTTTTCCTCCACCTTACTGTTGTGACTGTCTTTCCCCAATTTGACTACACTGGCAAGAGAATAAGGCCTTTCAAACCTACGTCCTCCCAGCAATTCTGGGGTTAGATACAAACCACTATGCCCTGCTTTTAAATACCTGTTGCAGATTTAGAACTCAGGTTCTCGTGCTTATAGTAAACATTTTACTGAGTTATCTTATCTCCCCCACCCTTGTGAGTTTTTAATAAGAACAATTAGAATCCACTGTCCCCTAAGTTTACTGATGTGTTCCAGAGCATAATTTTACATTCATAGTTATAGCTACTGTATAAGTATATTCTGCCTAGGTTGGTTTTTTTATATTTTTAGAAACTTATACATATAAAACAAACTAATAGAAACTTATATAATGCATATACATATATTGCAAACCAAATTGGTAATTAAAAAAAATATTTATTTTACTTAAGTGTGGGTGTGTTTATCTCTATGAGGATACGAGATTGCCTATGGAGACCAGAAGAGGGTGTTAGATCTCTTGAAGCTAAAATTACAGGTTTGTGAATGGTTGAACATCCCAGCTCCAGTCTTCATGATTAAGTAGCAAGTGGTCTGAACTGCTAAGCTCTCCCCGCATCTATGCATGTGTATGCACATCTATGTGTAGTCTTATTAAGCTAAACCCAGGACTGAATAGGGCCAGGCAGCAAATTTCTTATCACTGAGCTCTCAAATTAGTGAATCTTCAGCAATGTAACTTACCTGCACCAAACTTTCCACGAAGCACAGACTCTAATGTTATCTCATCTTCTCCGAGAGCTTCAATAGTCACTTCTGGGAACTGCAGGAGATCACTAGTCACTTGAGCTGTCAAGTCTTGCATACTTCCACTGTAAATATTTTTTAAAAATAAAGTAATTATGATTATTTGTTCTACTGTACAGTACACTTCACTATCTCTAGACGAGATGAATGTGAGGGAAAGCAAGCCACATACAAAAGTAAATAAAGTAAAATATACACATATGGGTCCAATGTAGTCTCACTTATAAAAATGTGGTTTCCTAAGAAAACATTTCTTTCAAACAGCCTTAGAAAGTATTCACAAAGCCTCCTGAGGATATCCTTTATTCCCACATTCTGTGAAAACTGCTTCCATGTTATTCACCTAACTGTCCAGTCTTCATTCAGAGAGAGCAACAGCAGACAGACAGGTAAACCCAGGGAATGTCCACATTAAGAGTTACCTCTTTTCTACACTTCATTCCTTTTCCCTTTTGTGCTGGGAAACACACCCAGTACTAAACTAATATCTTCAACCTTACAGAGTTGGTTTTTTCAGTAAAAAAGATTAAAAAAACTCCATAATGTCCAGATTCTCCAAAAACCACAAAATTGAATCTGATACCTATTTTTTATCAGACAGAAAAAAATCTAAATTATCTTTATTTCCAATATGCATAAGACTAAAGTCTCTTCATAACTTCTGTTGTAAATAACCAAAAAGGAAGACTGGAGAGATAACTCAGTGGTTAAGAACACTCGTTGCTTTTGGGGAAGACACAGGTTTGGTTCTCAGTACCCCCATGGTGGCTTACAACCACCAAGACAACTCCAGTTCCAGGGAATCCAATGCCTTCTGACCTCCACAGGCACCAGGCATGCAGGATACCATGTAGTTCACTTTCATATATGCAGATAAAACACTCATACACATAAAATAAAACCAAAAACTCTGGTTAAATGTAAAAGCATCATTCTGAAAGATTGAGATAAAAAGCAGAGGGGACAGGGGAGGGAGAAGGGGGAGAAGATGGACAGACAATAAGAATTCTGGGAGACAAGCTGGCTTTGGTCTTAAATATTAACTTCTTGTGACCCCATCTGTTTGTTTAATGTACTGAGTTCCAAAGAGGCAGACTCCTCAGGCTAGACATGGAGAAAAAATGGTATCTGGGAGACAAAATGAGGAAGATAGCCATTAAGTTTCATGCCAGTTTGGTCTACATGGTAAGTTCTAGATCAACAAGTGACATACAGCAGACCCTAGCTAAAATAAAGCTCAGCCCTAAAACAGTTAATGCAAGCCTACACTGTCAGAATTACATTAAAGCTCATCAAATCTGTTGCTTCAGTAACAGCCTCAATGTCCACTTGTAGAGGGGTAAAATATACTAGAATTCACAGTCAAGATTCATGATTTACAAAAAACGGGAAAAGACTAGGCAGACTGAAGAAGTGAAATCCAACCTGAATTGGCCAGGAATCTGCAATTAGAAAAAAGGAAGACGGAGGTTTTCTACGTAGAACTGACCTCAAATTCCCTGCCTCTGCCTTTTGAGTACTAGGATTAAAGGTGTGTACCATTACATACTGCCACAATTTTTTCAAGTATCACTATTTCATTATGAAGAGCAAAATTTATAAGGCTAAGAAACTTAAACAAAATACCATAAACCAGCTTGTTTTTTTTTTTTGTTTTTCGAGACAGAGTTTCTCTGTGTAGCCCTGGCTGTCCTGGAACTCACTCTGTAGACCAGGCTCGCCTCGAACCCAGAAATCCGCCTGCCTCTGCCTCCCAAGTGCTGGGATTAAAGGCGTGAACCACCAACGCCCGGCCCATAAGTCAGTTTTTGAAGTGAAATACACACATTCCCAAAGAAACTAAATTCTACTGACTAAAAACAAAAATCTAAACGTAGCCATTAAATAAGTATCTGGTCTAAAATCAAGTGGGCAGAGTCTCATTTTTAATCCAAATGATCACCCACTGCTTTACTTTTTGTTGCGCTTTGGTTTTCAGACAGGATTTCTGAACTCCTGGTCTTGAACTCCTGCTTTCTGCCACCCTTTGCCACCTACCACGATTATAGGCATGCACCACGGTTCCTGGTGCTTTTAAAACACTGTTGGGAAAGGCAGACCCCAAGGGCAAGGAAGATCTACATTCTGACCTAGATTACATTCAAGAAGAAGGCATTCATAATCACAGTATCAGACACAGGCATAAATGCTACAACAGAGACACATATACTGTGAGAAACAAACTGAGATAAAAAAACAAAAACAAAAACAAAAGGTGAGTGCTGTGGTGTAAAGCCAGCAGCAGGCAGAGGCAGGTAGATCTAGGCAAGTCTGGTTTACACTGAGTGAATTCCAGGGCAGTCTTGGTTGTCTTGAAAAACAATGCGGTAGTTAGGGGCAGGATTTGAAATGTGAGAATTTGAAAAAGTTAAACTGACATGCCTCAAAACATTAAACACCTTTTCAAGAATATGAGCCCAGGACCTGTCTTATTCTATTCTGTGTGGCTGAAAAAGAAAATCTGTGAGATAAGGCTGGATAGAATAGACATGCTACAGAGACCTTTAAGCTAAGCTCTTCACTCCTGGATTTATAAAGTCAGGATCTAAAAAGGCTTTATTTTGTTAAGTGGACATCTGTGCTCCAACTTTAAATGTTTACAAAATAACTAGGTTGTCTTACAAACTGGTAACATTTTACTACTAAGTTACTATGTGGTTCCTGCCTGTAATCCCAGATACTCCCTGGGCTGAGGCAAGGACAGAAAGAATCAAGGACCGCTGGGCTACAAAGTGATAATAGTCTCCCAAGAGTAAAGACAGTAGCTCAGAAGTAGTTCCCGAGCCTAACACGTGTGAGGTCACAGACTCAAATCCCAGAACCAGGAAAACTACAAACTAAACCACAGAATACAGTCTTCCCATACCACTAGACATCACCGTCTGAAGTAAGTAAACTCACCCCAACAACTTCTATCTTCCGGGAGGCTGACAGTTAAAGACAGTTCTTAAAAGCCCATGGATTCTTTAGTATATCAAGAACCAAATTATATTTTCTTCTAAAGAACCCACGCTCTTTAAAAAATGTCTCCAACTGTCTATTTAAAAAAAAAAGGAAAGAAAAGCACCAAAACCCAGTGACTTGGTTAGAGCTCGGTGGTGGAGCTCGAGGTGGTAGCTTCGATCACTGGCATCAAAAATAAAATAACAACGCTCATTTTCCTATTCACAACACACCTCTACAATGGCTGCCGTTTGCTTTAGGAACCGAAAATCAAACGATCCTATGCTGGGGACACAACTCAGTGGCGGAGCGCTTGCCTGGCATGTGTGAAGACCTGAATGCGATCCTTCACGGTACCACAAAAGAAAGGTTCCATAAAGTCAACAAAAACCACCTGTCTCAAACGGGCCATGTGTACCTATAACCGACTCTCCAAAAGGCAACCGAAGGCAAAAGTAACCGGCCCTACAGCTCGCAGATGAGCTCTTGACACGGTTGTCTTAGACGTCCTGTACCAGATCCATTCAGTCCCGCGGCCCGCATCACGACTCAAACTTTTTCCCCCGCCCAGGACTCATCCGAGCCAAGCACAGGACCATGTGGAGCACACGCCAACGCAGGAGAGACTCAGAGCGCCCGCGGCTGTCCGCGGGGATCGCCCCACAAAGGTCTCCATCGCCCCGCTACACCGCGACGGTTCCGGGTCTCGAGTCAGGCTCGTCCCGGGTGCCAGAGATCCAGGGCGCGGGAGTCTAGCCCGGAGACTCGACTCTGCGGCCATGTGCCGGCGCCGACCGCCAAGGTTATGTAACTAACGCCCGAGCGCTGGAAACGAGCCGCACCGGTCGCGGCTCGCGGACGCCGCTTCCCCGCGAGGCGGTGCGCCCGGCCTAGGCCCGGGGCCTCGCCGTGCCGGCCGCCCAGCCCTGGGCGCGCGGGCCTGCGGTTCCCCACCCTACCTGAGCCCGCGGGCCAGGCCGCCAAGGGCCGCGGCGTTGCTGCTTCCGTGCGGTCCTTCACAGCATCTCCCGGGAGACACGGCCCAGCGCGCGCCCCCGCCCGCGGAAGCCGCTTCTCGCTCACCCTCTCGCCGGCCCCTCAGGCCCCGGCAGCGCCTTCGCCCAATCCCGGCTTCGAACTTGTCCCGCCGCCCGCGCCGCGTCCTCCCCGCTGCAGACTCGACTTACGGGGCTGGCACCGCTCGGGCCGCGCGCTGCGCAGTACCCCGGGCGCACTGCCCGAACCCCACACACAGAGCCTCTTTGCCGAGGGAAGGATCGCGGCCAGGGCGGGGAGCCGAGCGCAGATCGCGCTGCGGGGCTCGGACTTCTCGCGAGGTTCCAGCCTCGGGCGCTGACTCCGCGGGAATTTTCAAACTTTCCCTACTAGGCCTTTCGGAAAGGGAGAAAAGGGAGACTACGCCGGGAAGAGAATTCATTTACGTACAACAGGGTCTCTCCGCCTCCTAGGAGTAAATAAGCGAAAGACTACAAATCCCACAGGGCTTTGCGCGTTGGGCGTGGCGTAGGGAGTGGCCGGCTTCGCCTAGCTAAAGCCATGCCTAATCTGATGGCGGTTCCTATTGGCAGTCAAGCGATAATCTTTATTGCTACCCTTGCCTCCGTATTTTCCACTCTGTGCTCCGACTCTTCATGCAAAAAAAGCGTACCCCTGACTTACTGAGAAACTCTTATTCTCAATTTTTTTTTCCTAAAAGCAGCGTGTTCAAGTCGCCTAGCCTAATATTTTGTCTGTATCTGAGACTGGGTATGTATTCTGCTAGCAAAGCAGGTGCTTGGCATGCACGGAGCTGAAGGTTCCATTATGCCAAACCTATGTTTTCTTTGTGATTTGTTAGTATTGAGAGATGAGGAGTTAGACAGACGGATAGGGAGATGGACCATGGTGAATTTCCGAGATGGCCAGCTTCTTCCTTAACCTCCTGACTTAAGACAAAAACCAGGCAGCTTTTATCTTCTATCAGCAGGCCACCTGCTGATGGACTGGTTCAATAAGTTCAAAGCCTGATCAGAACATATTACACAACTGTAGTGGACCAATCAACCAACCATCCTTTCTGTCTTCAAACTGACCAACCCTAAAGTAGGTCAGGAAGACTCTAAAGAGGTTTTACAACCCCCAGGCTTCAAGCAGAGACTGGATTTTACAGCTTCCCAAATCCCCTCTCTGCAGACCGTCTTTTTCTCTGTGTGTACTGCATGCATGTTTCCTTGCCCCCTATAAAAGCCTTTCTTTTTTTTTTTTTTTAATTTTATTTTTTTGCTTATTCACTTTATAACCCGTCCCAATCACCCCCTCCCACAATCCTTCCCCATCTCTTGTTTTCTGAGTACCCCCTCCTCCTGTATCCCCCACCCTGCCACTTTAAGTCTCTGAGAGGCTAGGTGCTTCCTCTCCCATTGAGGCCAGATGAGGCACCCAGCTAGACCATACTCCATATACAGGCTGCATGTTTTGGGATGGCCCCCACTCCAGATGTTTGAGACCTACATGAAAACCAAGCTGCACATTTACAACATATGTGCAGGGAGGCCTAGGTCCAGCCCATGGAGGTAGATCTGTGTAGACTAGGTATGCTCCACGGTTGGTGATTCAGTCTCTGAGAGCTCCAAGGGTTCAGGTTGGTTTACTCTGTTGATCTTCCTGTGCAGTTCCTATCTCCTTAGGGCCCACAATCCTTCCACCTATTCTTCTATAAGAGTCCTCAAGCTCCATCCACTGTTTGGCTCTGGATGTCTGTATCTGTCTGAGTCAGCTGCTGGTTAGAGCCTCTCAGAGGACAGCTTGCCCTGTCTGTTCTCAGGCTGGAGGTTTAGATCCTGGGAGCTCTGGTTGAATCTTCTGATACTCGTTCTAAAAAGGACAAAAGCACCCTCACTTTGGTCTTCCTCCTTCTTCTTGAGTTTCATGAGGTTTATGCGTTGCATCTTAGGTATTGTGTGTTTTGGGGCTAATATCCGCTTATCAGTGAATGCATACCATGTGTGTTCTTTTGTGATTGGGTCATCTCACTCAGGATGATATTTTCTAGCTCCATCCATTTGTCTAAGAATTTCATGAGCTCATTGTTTTTAATAGCTGAGTAGTACTCCATTGTGTAAATGTACCACATTTTCTGTATCCATTCTTCTGTTGAAGGACATCTGGGTTCTTTCCAGCTTCTGGCTATTATAAATAAGGCCGCTATAAACATAGTGGAGCATATGGCCCTGTTGCATGTTGAAATATCTTCTGGGTATATACCCAGGAGGGGTATAGCTGGGTCCTCAGGTAACACTATGTTCAATTTTCTGAGGTATCGCCAGACTGTATAAAAGCCTTTCTTAACTGCTAATTCTGCTACACCCTGTTGCGCTTTGCCTTTTAACTCTTCTTCTATTTTAATGTTTTTTGTTTTTGTTGCGATTCTAAACGTGGCTTCTCTGTGTAACAGCCCTGGCTATCTTGGACATCTCTTAGTAGCCCGGGGTGGCCTCAGACTCACAGAGATCCTCTTGCCTCTGTCTCCTGAGCTCTGGGATTAAAGACATGGAGCACCCTTTAATTCTTTTAACTAGCAGTGAAAACAAATCCAGTCAAGATCCCTAGACGGTATCATTTCTAGACTGTATCATTTGGGGCTCATCTTTAGACTTTCTTCTGTAGACTATCAATATCTCTCCTTGAAGCTAGTCCCAGCACTAAAGAATTTTCAAACAAATAAAATAGAATGTGTCTTTAATACTGAGTTGTAAATAAAGGATTGTAGGGAGGTAAAGAGCTCAGGCAGAATCAGGAGGATCTCTGTGTGTTCAAGATCAGCCTGGTCTCCATAACAGTTCCAAACACACACACACACACACACACACACACACACACACACACACGAAAGGGGAAGAGAGAAGGCGTAGATATTAGTGGGCTGCTTTAATCAGGAAAGCCTGTCTCTGCTATGCTCTCTCTGCATGCTTTTTGAGATAAAGCTGCCTCTTAGAAATATGTTTATCTTTATGACTTTTTCTTTATTCACAGCAAACTTTAAAGGTGTAGTGCTTGTTTGCGCAAGGTATTATTCTAAATTGTGAGAGGAAGAAGTTAAAGATTGCCCAGTAAGTGCTGTGTGGTCTGGTTCTGTCTTGCGGGTAGTGAATGGAGTGTGTGAAGATTGTCGTGTATACCGTTGGCTTTGAACTTGGTGCCAGTGCTGGGGTTACAGGCATGCACCCCTTCCCCAGTTTTAAGTGGTTCTGAGGATCAAACACAGGGCTTCATGAATGCTAAACAAGAACTCTACCAATGGAACAACAGCATCCACCATCCTCTTTTTTATGAACTAATTTTCTGTTTTCATACAGAAAACCTGCCTTTGTCCTACATACGTGTTTGTTAGTTTACGTCCTTGCCTTCCCCTCTGTCTGCATTCCCATCCTTTGGAGCAATTCCTTGGGTGTCAGACTCCTTGGTAGTAAGGAGAAGATGGATATTCAGCCCAGGGATTTTGCTACTGAGCTTAGTAACGGAAATCAGGTGACCTTTTGGGTGTTACTTTGTTAATCATCTACAGAGCACAGGGGACTGACACAGATTCTTTAGGCTGAGGTTTAAAAGTCCTGGGGACAAGAGGCGATAGAGTGATGATGGCTCAGCAGTTCAAAGCACTGGCTGCTCTTCCAGAGGACAGACAGGGTTTCTCTGTGTAACCCTGGCTGTCCTGGAAATGGGATTAAGGTCATGTGCCACCACAGTCCAGGCTAGCCCAGCCCAAAATTGGATTTCTAGTATCTCCATGTTAGCTCACAAGCATCTGTTACTTGAGTTCCAGGGACCCAGCACCATTTTCTAACCTCCACTGGTACCATGTGGTACACAGACATACATAAAGGCAAAAATACTTAGATATATACAAATTTTTAAATAATTAAAAACTGTTTGGATTGTAAAATTTAAGAATCTGTCCCATTATACAGAAGAAGACCAAGACCAATATATGATTGTTCAGATTTTAATCTTTTCTTCTGTCATTACCAACACACTGTTTGTTTGTTTGTTTTTCAGTGATCAACTAACAAAAACCTGAACCAACCATACCTGGCCTATTTCCCCACAAACTTCCCATTTTTTCTCCTTTGCTTTTTTTCCAAATGTGTTTTGCCTTTTTACATTCTTTTCTTTCCCCATTTTATTTCATTTTTACCACTTAGTTATACCCACACGTCTTGTTTGTTTGGATGCAGACGCGCTCACCTCCTTCCGTAGCCAGGGGATGACCTTATGTTCCTGATCTCCCAGTCCCAATCTCTTTCGTGCTGGAATTATTGGTGTGCACCGCTAGAAAAAGTTTTATGTGTGCTGGGGATTGAACTCAGGGCCTGACACATGCTAGACAAACCCTGAACTACCACCCCAGCTCAGGTGATTTTCTCTGTCTCTATCTCTATCTCTATCTCTATCTCTATCTCTATCTCTATCTCTATCTCTATTCTCTCTCTATCTCTATCTCTATCTCTATTTTTTTGAGACATTCTTGCTAAATCATCTCAGTCCATTTACTATGGGACTATGTCATTGCACCTAGCCTCCCATCTAAACCTTATATCCCTCGGTGTCCAGCTAAAGCTTTCCTTTCCATGGCAAATCCTTCCCATCACATCAGCCCACACACTAAAAACTTGCTTTGGAAATATGCTGTATTATTACATGCCTGTTTCCCTCTTTGCTTCTGATTCTCTCCACCCACCCACCAGCTCCACCCACCCACCCACCAGCTAAACCCACCCACCAGCCCCACCCACCCACCAGCTCCATCTTCCAGCTACCCCAGGAGCACAAACTACATCTTTTGAAAAATGCTTCCCACCTAAAGAAATGTTCAGCATCCTTGATCATCAGGGAAATGCAAATCAAAACAACCCTGAGATTCCACCTCACACCAGTCAGAATGGCTAAAATCAAAAACTCAGGTGATAGCAGATGCTGGCAAGGATGTGGAGAAAGAGGAACACTCCTCCATTGTTGGTGGGATTGCAAGATGGTGCAACCACTATGGAAAACAGTATGGCAGTTCCTCAGAAAATTGGACATATCACTACCTGAGGACCCAGCTATACCACTCCTGGGCATATACCCAGAAGATGCTCTAACACATAACAAGGACATATGCTCCACTATGTTCATAGCAGCTTTATTTATAATAGCCAGAAACTGGAAAGAACCCAGATGCCCTTCAACAGAGGAATGGATACAAAAAATGTGGTACATTTATACAATGGAATATTACTCAGCTATTAAAAACAATGAATTTGATAGATTCTTATGTAAATGGATGGAACTAGAAAATATCATCCTGAGTGAAGTAACCCAATCACAAAAGAACATACACAGTATTCACTCACTGATCATTGGATTTTAGCCCAGAAGCCTGAAATACCCAAGATACAACTCACAGATCACAAAAAGCTCATGAAGAATGATGATCAAGTGGGGGGGGGGGCTTCAGTCCTTCTTAGAAGAAGTAACAAAATACTCAAGGGAGCAAATATAGAGACACAGTGCAGGACAGAAACTGAAGGAGGAGCCGTCTACAGACCATTCCACCTGGATATCTATCCCATGTGCAGTTACCAAAGGTAGTTGATGTGGATGACTTCCTCTCTGTATCAAAAAATAAACTTATTAAATAATTAAAAAACTAAAAAAAAAAAAAAATGCTTCCCTGTTACTTTTTACTTAATTACTCCATAAACTTAATTGTCAATGCAAAGCTCTCCAACCTTTCTTCCTCTTTCAGGTATTTAAGCATATACCAGATTATTTTAATTAGTTTCAAAAGACAGTAAAAATGTCAAGTGTAAAGAGAAAACCATAGCCTTGGTAGTTAACAGTGATTGTGGAAAGGCAGACTAAATAAATTAAGCATTTCCTTTATGTAATACTTCACTGTCTTTAACATGCTTGGCATTTATCAAAATCACTTGACTGTGATGGCTGTGTATATTTGGGGTATATCTTGTATCACTAGTGGGCCACAGAATAGACTTGGGGAAACACAGTTGCAAAGCTTTCTCTTTTTTGTAGGTGTGTAGTTCCAGCCACTCAGTAGGCTGAGGCAGTAGGATAGCAAATAACAGTTGTATCTAGAGTGAGTGCAGTTCTAGCTTGGGCAATTTAGTGAGACACTATCTTAAAAAACACAAAAGTTAAAAAGGAATAGGGAGCCAAGAATGATGGCTTATGTCTGCAATCCCAGCATTTGGGAGTCTGAGGCAGGAGGATTGCCATTGGTTTGAGGCCAGCCTCAGTTCCAGGATGGCCTGAAGTACAGATCCATTGAGACCCAATGTAAACAATAGAATTGTTTTTTTAGACTTCAAGCGGGCTGAGGATATCTTGATGGTAGAGTGCTTGCCTAGCTTGTTCGAGACCCTGTGTTCAATTCACAGCTCTGACCAAAGAAAGTAAAAGGGAAACGTGGCATTATTTGGAACTAGACTGGGTTTTAATGCCTTTAACTGCTTCCAGCCACATGATTGTAATTGGATTACTTCCCTTTCTGGGGCTGTGTTCTCAGCTAAGAAAAGATAATGTTACCTCTCCACCATTGGCAACGATTAAAGGTGAACAGGTACCTAATTCCCTCACTTTCACCTGTGTAACCATATTTCAGTATGAAGCTAAAGGGGCTAGAAAATAGCAATAGTATCCATGGAGGCACTTTATTCAAGAAGTTATGTTTCTATTTCAGTCCTGCATCCCGGTAGTGTAGTGACTGACAGCCATCTTATCTGGGAGAACTTAGAACCTCTTGGAACTGGTGTGAATTAAGCTCCGTTTGTTTGGCAAGGTAATAGAGAAGGCATTGTTACATTATCATTAACAACAGAGATAGAGCTGTTCTGTCTGAAATAAGGATAATAGTCTTTATTCTAACGGCTGTATTTTCATCATTTTTGTAAGAATGTGGGCCACAGCAAGCAGTTCCCACCCTGCCCCATTTTTCTTCCATGTAACATTTCTCATAATGATAAAATGACCAGCTAAAATAATCATTTCATGAATGAGCAATATAAATTTCAGCATTCTAAACAAAAGTACATAACAAGATGGCTTAGTGCCTACTGCTCCAGCAGAGGACCAGATTTCTACTCACTTGTGTGAGGCTCCTCACAGCCTCCTTTAACTGTACCTCCAGGAGAATCAGATGCCTCTGGCCTCTGAGGGGCCTTTCAGTCATGTGAACATACCCCACACACACAAACACATCATTTGAAATATATCTTAAAAATATAAAAGGGAGCTAGGTGTAGAGATGCACACCTTTAAACCCAGCACTAAGGAGGCAAAAGCAGACAGGTCCTCATAGTGAGTTCTAGGACAGCTAGAGCTACATAGTGAGATCCTGGCTCAGAAGTGTGTGGTGTGTGTGTGTGTGTATAGAGATTCTAGATCTCTAGAGATATCTAGGCAAAAGACCTTGTTCTGTAGATGGAAAAAAATGAACTGTCAAGTGATTTACCACAGTATTTTGATTTGTTTGTTGGTTTTCTGTCTGCTCCCGAACTTTCTCTAGTTCTTTTACTTCTGTCTATTTATGTTGCTCTGTTCATTTATGTTGGAAACCCTATGAACTTATCTGGAGACCCACAACTGCACACAAACATACACACACATGTGTCACACACACACAAAAGTGACATTTCTCTCTCTCTCTCTCTCTCTCTCTCTCTCTGAGGAATGTTAGTGAGATAGACTGGCTGTCCAGCAAATTCCAGGAATCCTCCTGGCTTTGCATTCCTATCCTGAATATTCCTTTTATATTTGCTGTCCACATGTGCCTTTACTTCAAATAACCCTTACACCAAAGTGGTATATTCTGGAGTGGTATATTCTGATACCTTTCAATATTAAGTAAAATCTATAATTTTGTTTTGGGTTTTCTGTTCTGTTTTTTGCATTTGTTTGGTTAGTTCTGTTGTTGTTGAGAACAAGGTTTCCCACTTTAGTACTGTCTAGCTTGGAACTTACTATATAGCCTAGGCTCACCCTCCTGCCTCGACCTCTTGAGTTAAAAAACTATAGGCATGCCACCACATCTAGTATGTTTTGGTTTTGGCACAGGGCCTTATGTAGCCCAGGGTGGCCTAGAACATATTACATAGCTGAGGAGGACCTTGAATTTCCTAAACACTAAGATTACAAAGGCACACCACACCAGTTTCTGTGGTGCTTAAAATCAAGTCCAAAGATGGTGTCACATCTGATAGGCAAGCACTCTACCAACGGAGTCAAATCCCAGACCTTAATCTAAAAGGATTGTTTTTTACACTGATTGATTGATTGATTGATTGTGTGTGTGTGTGTGTGTGTGTGTGAGAGAAGAGGGAGAGAAGAGAGAGAGAGAGAGAGGAGAGAGAGAGAGAGAGAGAGAGAGAGAGTGACAGGTTTCTCCTTCCAGTCTTGTGTGTTCCAGGAATCAATCTCAAGTTGTCAGGATTAGTGGTAAACATCTTTACCTGCTGAGCCATCTTGTTGGCCCCTAATTCAGTTTTCAAAGAAAACAACTTATCTTTTTCTGCTATCAAAATATGGAATTTATGTATTTAGAAAATTGTTTGTATGAATAGAGTTGCAAAGAAGTCCCAAGTTTTATTTCCTTTTCCAAGCATGGATACTAACCTATTGTCAACATGGTACCAAGATCAGTTAGTTTATTCTTAAAACTGTTCCTTGTTCTAGCCCTTCCTTTCTTTCACATTATAGTCTCCTAGTTTTGAAAATCTGGACATTTTTCTGGGTGTAGTAGTATATGTGTATGCATGTAGCCCCAACTACTCAGGATAATGAGATCAAAAGGATCCCTTAAGCCCCAGAGTTTAGGTGTCACCAGGGTAACAGGGTGAGACCTCCTATCTTAAAAAATAACAACTAAACTGTAGGTTGTGCATATATTGGTGCATTCTTTGTCTTTTTCTTTAAGTACTCAAGACAGAACCCAGGATGCTAGAGAGGTACTCCAGTGTGAGCCACACACCCAGACTGTCAATGCGTTTACTATTACTACCTTGACAGTTTTAAAAGTTTATTTTGTATGCATGTGTGTGTTGGCTAGTTTCATATCAGCTTGGCAGTAGTCACCTGAGAGGAGGGAACCCCAATTGAGCAAATATTTACATAAAATTGGGCTGTAGGCATTTAGCATTTTCTAAATTAGTGACTGATGAGGGAGGGCCCAGCCCATTGTGGGTGGTACATCCCTGGGCTGGCAGTCCTGGGTCCTATAAGAAAGCAGACTGAGCAATCCATGGGAAGGAAGGTAGTAAGCAGCACCCCTCCATGGCCTCCAAGTTCCTGCCCTGCTTGAGTTCCTGTCCTGACATCTTGTATGATGGAAGTGTAAATCAAAAAAGCCTTTTCTTCCCCAAGTTGCTTTTGGCCATGGATGTTTTAGCAATAGTCACCCTGACGAGGACAGTGCATGTGTGTTGGGTGGGGTGGGGTAGGGGTGGGGGCATGAGCCAGTGTGTGGAGGTCAGAGGGTAACTTTTGGGAGTCCGTCTTCTCCTTTCATCCTGTGTAGCTCTGGGATCACACTCAAGCTGACATTCTCCTCTGAACCACCACACCAGCCCCGGCACTTGTTTCTGTTTTCCATCTCTGACCCCTCAGACTCAAGCTTGCTTCAAATCACTGCTACTTTGGATCTCAGGGGACCCTGGTAGCTAATGGTTTTTGTTTTGTTTTTTGTTTGTTTGTTTGTTTGGTTGGGTTTTTTGAGGCAATGGTATTGTGAGTCTGGCTCATTAGTGGCAAACTGCTCACTTCCTGAATACCCTGTCTCTAAGGAAACCTAGGTAAGGCACAAAGCAATAGAAGTGATGGAAAAGAGAACCGTGTGATAGACCACCTAGGCAACACACCTCACACAGGTATATAACATGGAGTATTGGCCTCTTTTACCTCGTAAACTTATTTTAATACTATTGAGCTCCTCTGTCCCTCTCTCCTTTCAGAAAGGGTCTCCTGTAGACCAGACTGGCCTGGAATGCACTGTGTGGCCAGCGCTTGCTTTGACTCCCTGAGTCTCCTGACTGCATCTTCCAAGGGCCAAGGGTACAGGCTATGGTGACTGGCTTCAGCCTCTCACTTCTCCATCCATCCATCTGAGTTACGATGTTGAAGGATTTGAGAAAGCAGAGCTATTCAGTCTGAAACTCAAAAGGTTCAAAGAGTGAAATACAGACCTGCTATGTAATGGAAAGAGGCTGCTGAAGCATTAAAGGGCAAATGAGGTGGGGAAAGGAAATCTGCAGACTCCTGTGCAAGTTTAACTCATTTGGAAACCTTGTGCTATGCAGACGGAACCTCTTTAAGCCATTAATGATCATTGTGGGAAGAGCCCTGAGGAATCAAGAGCCTCTGGGGGCATTTGGTTGAACTCACTCATTCCCTTTGGTATCTTTTGGTCACACTTCAACCCTGTCCACTTTTCAGAGAGTAGATCTTAGACAGTATTTATTTCCCAACTTCATGTGCCTTGGTCTCCCCAGACCATCAGGACCTGCAATCCAGAACCAGCCAGAGTGAGTCAGATCATCCTGTAGATTGGATTGTAACACAGATGAAATAGGCTCAGCCCTTTCTGTGACAACAGAAAACGAACTCTTTGGGAAGCATCATAAAAAACCTAAATTGAGTTGAAAAGATGTAAATTTGAATCCTAATCTCCAATGCCAGGGCCTTCAAGCCTGGGTTTACTCACCTGTAAGGATGAATTGTAACAGGTTTAGGAAACTCAGAGCTGCTACCATCTGTTTGTTATTGAGTGACTAATTAGAGCTATCAAGTATAGGGGCTACATACACCCTGTGGCACATACCTGGGGTCATGGCCCTCAGGAAGCTGAGGTAGGATTATATCAAGCTGACCTGGGCTATGTGGAGCTCTGTATAGAACAACCTGATTTATAAAACAAAACCCTGCCAGGTGGTGGTGGCACACACCTTTAATCCCAGCACTTGCGAGGCAGAGGCAGGCGGATTTCTGAGTTCGAGGACAGCCTGGTCTACAGTGAGTTCCAGGACAGCCCGGGCTATATAGAGAAACCCTGTCTCGAAAAATAAAAAACAAAACAAAACAAACAAACAAACAAAAAACCCTTACACACCCAAGGCAGGGGCGGGGGACTGGGTCTGGGGAGACTGGGAATACAGCACTGTGGTAGAATGCTTGACTGCCATTCTTGACCTGACCTGAGGTCCTTGATTCCACACCTAGCAGATAATGATGGATGGAGGGATGGATGGATGGATGGATGGATGGATGGATGGAATATATGGCAACGTGGAATGTTTTCTTCACTGCTTAGCTGATGGTTCCACATAAATGCAAGGTTATATTCCATCACTGTATTATCTATACATTTGTTTATTTTATTCAGTGATGCCGTTGACCAAATCCAGGACCTATGCATTCTAGGCAACCATTTTCTCACTGAGCTACAGCACTAGCCCTTAATTTAAAAAAAAAAAAAAATTATTTTACCCTGTTGTATAATTGCTGTGGTTATCTGATGTGTAGGTACTAATCATTGTGGAGACACCCTGGGCAAAAGTAGTTGATGAATATTTGCACATGTAAATGTCGGTAAGGGAGGGGACAGAGGGGTTGTAGAGAACCTGTCCTTCTTTCCTTCCTTTCCTTCTTCCTTCCTTCCTTCCTTCCTTCCTTCCTTCCTTCCTTTCTCTCTATTCCTGGCTGTTCAGTGCTCAATATGCAATCCAGACTGGCCTCGAACTCACAGTAATTTTCCTGCCCAGCCTCCCAAATACTGGGACTATAGTATGATGCCTAGCTCCGATTTTTTCTTTGTTTTGTTTTGTTAGGAGACAGGTTCTCCCCACATAGCCCTGGCTATCCTGGAACTCTTTTGGATAGACATGGCTATCAGGAACTCACAGAGATCCTGCCTGCCTCTGCCACTACACCTGGCTATTTTTAAATTAAATTAAAACAAAACAAAACCTAAGTTAGGATTTTAATAGCGCTATACATGCATATAATGTCTTTGGATCACTTTCTTTCATATATTCTCATGTCTCCTTCTCACCACTATGAACCCTCCTCTTCCCTCCTTTCCTTCTCCAACTTCATGCCTTTGGTTTGGTTTTGTGACCCACTTACTTTAACCAGAGCCATCAGTGAAACATTGGATAGAAAATATCCACTGGAGCCTGGAAGACCAAGCTATGTTTTAATCTACATACTGACTAGGCTAAGCTGGACCCTGTAGAGATCAATCTACCCTTCCAGCATGAAACCCAGATGTATTGCTCCAGGATTTATCAGAGCCCCCTAGTCTCAAGGATACTGGCTTGTAGTTAACACAGTTCTAGAAGATGATACATAAAGACTCGAGCCAGGCATCGTGTGTGCTACACTCCTGAAATCCCAGCACTCTGGGAGCAGAGGCTATAGGATTGTGAATCCATCTCCAGCCTGCATTGCAAAGTGAGATCAGATCCTCAAAACAAACAAAATCTGGGAGTGTGGCTCAGTGGTAGAGCTCAGACCTAGCACACAGGAGGCAGAGGTTCCATCCCCAGCACTGTGAAAAAGAAAAAAGACTCTAGCTTCAGACTTGCAGCTCTGGCTATTTCCCACCTCCACCAGGATCCCTATATGCGCATTCCATCCAGGACTTGTTTCTTTTTAAAACACACAGCAAATGGAGTAAAGGAAAAATGACTTGGAGATCACATAAGCCAAGTGTGGAGGGGGCTGCTCTGGAGGGAGATTTCATCCAGGGCTGGGAAGCCAGTGATTCACAATTGCCTGCCAGTAGGGAACAGTCTGTGCAAACAGCCACTCCAGTCTCTGGCTTTTAGTATCACACTGGGTTTACCTCAGCCATTCTGAGAACCATGCTGGTGAGATGTTGGCTGGCGAGACGTTGCCACATCATAGCAAATGGGTTTTACTGATAAAGCTGCAGTCAGACTCATCTCCTGTGACTGTTTTTAGGGCACTGTGAGCAGTGTATTTGGTTGTTTATGCTTCTCAACAACCCATACAGGCTTAATTGATACCCACTGATGGTCAAGTGTATAGAAAGTCTCTTAAACATCACCTGTGAAGAAAAGGCCTATGGCTAGTGAGCTAAGGCAGGATTAGAAGACATCTGACAGAGAGCCAGAGAGTTCTAGAAAAGAGTCAGGCACAGGATATTCACCCTTAATACTGAAGGAGATGATTACAAGAGACTGAGGAGAGGTAGCCAATCATGTAGCAGGACTTAAAATAGAATAAACTGGTAATTAAGTTATGAGTTAGTCAGGGAACAAGCCAAAGCTTTTGGTCTATGCATTTACTCATGAAATATTAAGTCTCAGAGTCTTAATTATTTCTGGGAACAAAGAGGCCAGGTGGAAAAGCCCAGGCTGCAGTCAAGTGTATCTGTGATGTTGTGTAGGTTTTGTTTATCTAACTTTCTAAAGGCAATGTTATTCACCATGTATAAATTTTCCCTACCTTGGTGAATGACCAGCGCTAATGTCATACTTTTCTCTGACTCTAATAGAATAATTCTAATTACTATTGCTTCTCTAACATAACTTAGATCTATAAAACTATGACAAAGGGCAGGAGCGATAGCTTAGCAGTTAAAAACCTAAACATATAGCCGGACGGTGGTGGCATACCCCTTTAAACACAGCACTTGGGAGGCAGAGGCAGGCAGATCTCTATGAGTTAAAGGCCAGCCTGGTCTATAGAGCAAGTTCCAGTACAGCCAGGTCTACGCAGAGAAATCCTGTCTCAAAAACAAACAGCAAACAAAATCCCCAAAAACAAAAACAAAAAAGAGCCTAAACATAAGCCGAGTATACCAACATGCCTATAATTTAAGTACTTGGGAGATAGAGGCAGGAGGATCTCTGCAAATAAGGGTCTAGCCTGTACTATGTATAATAAACTCTTGTCTCAAAAAACTGTAGCAAAAGCTCAGTCATGCAAGTGCCTGCATACAGACATAGGGCCTGACTTCAGTTCCAGAGCTCATGTTTGGTTTTTTTGAAGCCAGATGTGAGTGTGCACACTTGCAATCCCAGGACTCAGGAGGTAGATACAGGAGGACCCGAGGGCAGAGCCTACCTGGTGAGCTCCAGGCCAGTGAGAAGGCCCTCTTCAGTTCCTTGTGGGTGGTTTTTGTTGTTGTTTTATTAATTTGTTCGTTTGCTTGCTTGTTTGCTTTCTAAAGAGAGAAAGAAAGGGCATGGAGTTGAGTTTGTTGGACAGAATCTGGAAAGGAGAATTAGGGGAGAGGAGTGTCATGATCAGAATAAAATAGAAGGCAGGAAAATTTTTATTAAAAAAAAAAAAAAAGGAAGCTGGATGGTGGTGGCACACACATTTAATCCCAGAGGCAGGAGCAGATGTATCTTTGTGAGTTATAGGTCAGCCTGGTCTTCAGAGTGAGTTCCTGGCCAGAGCTGGGGCTACATAGTGAGACCCCATCTCAACACAAAGCCAGACAGTCCAAGACAAAAAGCAAAAGTTATTGTTACAGCTCAGCAGTGGGGCTCTTACATGCAAGGTCCTGTTCAATTCCCAGCACCAAAGTACCCAATCCATGAACTTTACAAAGAGTAGAGGGAGAAGAAGCAGAGAAGTGAGAGGCTTGAAAGGGATGGAAGGAAGCAGGCGGGAGATGGATGGAGCTTAGCAGGCAGTGAGAACTGCATGGAGAGACAGTGTGGCTGAGAAGTCAGGATAAGTGTAGATAGCTGAGAGACTGCCCCAGCATAAGACCAGCAGCTTTAAACTGTATAGAAGGCTCTGTGTCTTAATTAAACTGCACCTGGACCTGAGAAAGCCCTGCAATAGTTTCAAAACTATTAGTAGAGCCAGTGATACAGTTCTGTGGTAGAATGCTTGCCTGGTTTATATGAGGCTCTGGTGCCCAGTACTTGTTGGGGTCTGGGACTTGCAGCACAAACCTTACTCAGACACTGATCTCAGTCAAACAGGGATAGCTTATTGAATGCCACACCCCAAGATCAATCAGGGACATAGGTCAGACTTGGGAGCTGACTGTGACACTGAGTCAAGATTCTATGAGTCTTTTTAAGCCTGAGATCTACAAAATCTGTGCCAAGTTCTTTCACCAATCAGGATTTAGAAATGGGAGTTTTCTTAGGAAATGTCTTTGTTGTACACTTGTCCTGCTCTCATTGGTTGGGGTATTTAACTGAGGCAGGGGACTTGCCTTGTCTAATATTCGTTCATGTCTTAGCTAGCCAGCCAGGATGTCAGTTACCCATGTACATGTCTCTTTCTGCCAAGTATGATGTCATTTCCCAGGGAGGTCTTGGGTTCTTAAACTTTACTCATCCCTTACTCAAAATGGAAGTCTTATTCTAAAGAGATGCCAGTGTCTCTCTTATGTTGGGGTCCATCCAGGGGCAGCTTTTAAAGGCAAATACCATAAAATCTTATACACAAGTACAGGGAGTGCTGCTGGGTGGTTGGTTCGGGCCCAAGTTTATTGTGGCTAACTGTACAAGCAGTCCTGACTTCTGTAGCAGGATACCATCCCACTACATTTGTATAAAGTTCAGCGATTGGGCTGCATGAGAGGTAGGCGGAGTGAGGAGAGGAAGGGGAGGAGCTAGAGCCGTCGAGAGCAGTCCCATCCCACTACATTTGTACAAAGCTCAGCGATTGGGCTGTATGAGAAGTAGGCGGAGTGAGGAGAGGAAGAGGAGGAGCTAGAGCCTCGAGAGCCGTACCATCCACTACGTTTGTACAAAGCTCAGCGATTGGGCTGCATGAGAGGTAGGCGGAGTGAGGAGAGGAAGGGGAGGAGCTAGAGCCATCGAGAGCAGTCACATCCACTACATTTGTACAAAGCACAGCGATTGGGCTGCATGAGAAGTAGGCGGAGTGAGGAGAGGAAGAGGAGAAGGAAGAGGAGAAGTGAGGGGCAGAGATGTAGGAGCCATGGAAGACCACACATGTATCGAGAGCAGTCCTGGGTAACAACTTATATCTAGGTTAGTTAATTGGTTAACACTTCCAATTGTGTGGGCATCTTGTTAATTTGAACATTACCAAACATATAAAGCCTTTGGATAATCTTTAAGCGTTAGAGTCTCATTTCTACCAGGTACCGCGTGGATGGCGGGACGGTCTGGGCTCAGCCCAGCTTGTGGAGACAGTGTGGTAAATAAGCAGAGCCATCTCCCACACTGGTGTCTCGTGGGTATCTCTGGCCATCTGAGCCAGCGGCCTGAGCCGAGCAGTGGTGGCATCCTGCCCCTTGCCTAATCGGGAAATTGGCAGGCCCAATGACAACAAGCCAGATCAGGTGCAACAGACTTCTGTTGTGATTGGTTTCCAGGAGCACAGAACATAACAGAATATGTAATCACCGTCGGCATGAGAAACGTTCCTAGTAACAGCAGAAACAAGATATGAGAAAGTTTCTCTATAATATCAGTATCATCACAAAAAAAAACGGCAGGGTAGCCACATAACAGTTACCTAGGCCTTAACATTCCATCTAGGCCTTAACAGTACTGAAAAGAGTTAAATTATATAACCACTTCAAATTGAAAACTATTAAACAAGAATGCCTGGTTTCTTCAGAGAGTAAGAAGAGAGTAAGAAGTTAGGCCAAAATTTTTCTCTTGCTATAGAATGAATACAAGTTATTGAGCTTTTCACACAAAGTATTATCATGCGGGCTGGCCATGAATGGACACAACCAAGACGTCTTCAGGGTGTCTCCTTCAGTCCCTCCCTCACCAGCCAATGGTTAAAGGGAAACTGACTGCTCTTGTTCTCTGCTACAGGCATAAATGCACCCTCCCCCAAGACATTTTTAAATCTTAACCTGTAGGATTTATAGACTGTGATCTTGTTCCAAAATACATTGTTGCAAATATAACTACTTAGACTCTCAAACTGGTGATTGCTAGAACATGCAGGAGCCAAGGGACTCTGAGTGTCCCCTACCTGAGTTACACAGCAAGAGCCCATTTGAAATAATTCAAGGTTTAAAAAAAAGCCTTAAAACTGAGGATTGAAGGGTTAGGGTTTTTGTAGCTCAGGTGCAGCACCTAACTAACTACTTTAAGCCCTGGATTCAATCTTCATCATTAAACATTAATTAATTAGTTGGCTAATTAATTAATTAATCTGGACATAAATGCTGGTTACTTTAAGTAAATTTACAGGGAGCTGGATATGGCAGCAAATGTCTTTAATTCTGGACCTTAAGAAGCAGAGGCAGGCGGAGCTCTGTATTCAAGACCTGGCCTACATAGAGAGTTCTAGACTAGTTAGAGTTACAAGTGAGATTCTGTCTCAAAAAAGAAAACAGAAAGAAAGAGGAAGGAAGGAAGGAAGGAAGGAAGGAAGGAAGAAAAAAGGAAGGAAGGAAGGGATAAAATCTTCAGGAGAACATTTAAAAAGCCACTACTTGGGCTGGAGAGATGGCTCAGTGGCTAAGAGCACCAACTGGTCTTCCAGAGGACCTGAGTTCAGTTCCCAGCACCCACATGGTGGCTCACAACCATCTGTAATGGGATCTGATGACCACTTCTCATGTGTCTGACAGTGTATTCATATACATAAAATAAATAAATATTTTTTTAAAAAACCACTACTCTGTGTTGCAGTATATTTGATCATAATGTGAACCCCAAGATTGTATTATTTATTGAAAAAAACCTCTTTCTATTTGTAGTGTGCCTCAGCCTTGGCACATACCTTTAAATCAAGAGCTATCTGCTTGAATATTGTGAAGAGGATTAAATAAAGTCAACCATAGGTCAAGAGGTAGAGCAAGCAATCATTTGACAGGAAGTGAACAGAGGAAAAACCCATAGAGAAAAAGAGGAAATCAGGAGGATGAACAGAGAGACGAACAGGAAGTAGAAAGGAGGGACATTCTGTTTGTGGGTTGAGGGTAGAGACATTATGGAGGAGAGCTTGCTTTGGGATGTCCACTGAGAGGAAGGTCAGCTGGGTGCTTTCTCTGCCTCTCTGAGCTAGCAGGCTTTCACCTCAGCATCTGGCTCTTGAGTGTTTATTGGTAAAATCAAAGGTTTGAGGTTTGATTAAAAAGAACAACTCCAGTGCACATCAATGTCTGCAACTCTGAGAAATCCTACATCAAAGTATTCTGCTATGTGAGACCTTATTTTAAAAGCAAACAGGTTTGCAGACATAGCTTAGTTGGTAGAGTGATTGCTCAGCATACACAAAGCTCTGGACTTCATCTCCAGCAACCTGTATGCTAGGTTCTTGTATCTATAATCCAGCACTCCAGAGGTAGAGGCAGGAGGAGGAAAATCTAGACAATTCTCAACTACATAGAGAGTTCAAAGCCAGCCAGGGCCATATGAGACACTTCATAAACAAATAACAAACATTAAAACTTATAGGATACCCCCAGTAATAAAAGCAAGAAAACAAAACTCAGGGTAAATACCATACATGCGACTCTGGTCAAACCCTAGGCAGCTTAGGGGGATTCCCCCTTAGTATTATCAACTGTCAAGTAAGTCATCCCTATTTCTTTCCTCAAAACAGCTGTTCCTGTGGACAAGGACACCAGCATGTGGATGGACAAATGACTTGTTTGTCCTCCACTGGACAGAGCCCCTTGCTACCTACCTACGCTAACATGAGGAGCCTCAATTGACTCTCCCAGAGAGCTGGGAACACTAAGAACTATTGTTCAGCTGGAGAGTGAACCCCAGGCATTGGCATACATCCCTACAGCCATGGGCAGGCCAGGCAGTGCTTTCAGCTGTCCCAGGGAAAGAGTCCAAACTGACCTTCATGCCAGTTCCACCCAAATTGAGCCCACACATCCCTCCTTCTCAGGGAGGGAGTTCTATCTCCTGACTACCAATCACTGAGACAGAAGTCTTACTGTTGCTGCAGCTCTTACAAGACCATCAAGAAGCCCCATGTCACTGGAAGATGAGGGACAAAGGGCAGGGTAACAAGAGCTTTCAATCATGCATTTTAATATGGCAGGGTTTGTTCTTTTTGTAGTACTGGGTGGCTGCCCTGCCCTGTGTCTGCTTCTCCCTTGGGGTAGCCAGGTCCTGTAACTCAGGAACAACTTTGGAGAACAGGTTCAGTTTATTGGGGGCGGAGAGGGGTACTTATGCGCCTGGGGAGGTGGCTAGGGTCTCTGGGGCAAGGTTCGTGTGGCTGTGTACCATTGGCCAGGGCAGGGGTGTTAGAAAATGGTTCATCTGCATACTCCGGGGCTGTCGGGTCAGGGACAGGTGTGGGGGGCAGGTGATGGGGAGTAGGGGGTGGGGAAGTGGACTTTATAAGGTCAAACAAGAAGTGAAGCCTGATAGCTGTCAGGACAGTAAGTTCTTACTCGGGTGGAAGGTGGGAGAGCCGACTTTGCTGTACCAGGTTGAGAGGGGGGAGGCGATCAACTCCTGCTGTCTTCATGTTTTGAAGTATCCTGGATAGAAGCTTTCTTGACTTTCCTCCCTAACCCTGTGCCATTACGGTGCCACACTACTAAAGCTAGGCATGTTAGACAAGCACTCCACCACCGAGCCTTCTTTTTTACTTTTTATGTGTATGAGTGTCTGCATGCAAGTATGTGCATCATGTGCATGCAGTGCTAACAGAGGCCTGCAGAGGGTGTCAGAAACCCCTGGAACTGGAGTTGCAGACCACTGTGAAATGCCGTGTGGGTGCTGGATACTGAATCAAGGTCTGTGGGAAAAGCTGTAGAAAAATACTTTTAACTGTCAATCCAAAATCAAATATTTTTAAAAGGAAAAAGAAAAGCACAGGAAAACAATAAATCTATAAGTACAGCTATTTTTGGAAAATATAGTCCCATCAAAATAGGTTCCTCAAAAAATATTTGAAATTTATCTCATAGTTTCTGAATGTTTTAAAAGCCAATAGATTTCATCATAAATAGAATATCTCATTATTAAATGATTAAAACACTATGAGTTGAGCTTATAATCCTAGTTCTAGGCAGGCTAAGGCAGAAGGATTGTTGTGAGTTCAAAACCAGCCTGGGGACTGAAGAGATGCTTCATCAATAAGAGCCCTGGACACTCTTCCAGAGATCCTGAGTTAATTCCCAGCATTTCTTGACAGCTTACAGCTGTGTATAACTGTAGTTCCATGGGATCCAGTGCTCTCTTCTGATATGCAGACACATGATGACAAAACACCTAAATACAGAAAACACAAAGCCAAACCGGGTTTCCTAGTAAGTTCTAGGCAAGCCCAGGCTACAAATTTTGGTCAAGAAAACAATATACAGGTAAACAGCGGCACACACTTGAGAATCAGGAGTCTTGCTCTGTAGTTCAGGTTGGCATGATACTTGCTGTAGAGTGCAGGCTAATTTGAAATCCAAGGCAATACTCCTTCATCAGCACCTGGAGTGCTAAAGTGGCAAGCACTCAGTACTCTATCCCGTAGCGGGATATTCCCCCCAACCCCATACCTCCACACCCCGCCCACTACATTTGCAATAAAGCTCAGTGATTGGGCAGTATGAAAGGTAGGCAGAGTGAGGGCTGGGAGGAGAGGAGGAGAGAGAGAGAGCAGCCATGGAGAACCAAGGATGGGTCAAAAGCTGTCCTGGGTAGCAATTTCTATCAAAAGGTTAGGTATTGGTTAACAACTCTAATTGTGTCATCATCTTGTTAATTGAGCATTTCTATTTTTCTTTTTGTTTGTTTTTTTTTGTTGTTGTTGTTGTTGTTGTTGGTTTTTTGAGACAGGGTTTCTCTGTATAGCCCGGGCTGTCCTGGAACTCACTCTGTAGACCAGGCTGGCCTCGAACTCAGAAATTCGCCTGCCTCTGCCTCCCAAGTGCTGGGATTAAAGGTGTGCGCCACCACTGCCCGGCTAATTGAGAATTTCTAAATATATAAATCCTTTAGACAATCATTAAGCTTTAAGAGTCTTCTTTCTACCGGGTACCATGAGGATGGCGGATATTATCAGGGGCTCAGCCAAGCTTTGTGGGGGCAGTGAGGTGGATTGACAGAGCCAGTTGACACGTTGGCATCTTGTGGGTGACAGGGCCAGTGTTTCTAGATAGCCAGAGCCATGGTCCAGAGCCAGAGCAGTGGGAAAATGGCGGCTGCCTAGAACCAAGCCAGACCAAGCACCTTATTCTAAATATCTCCCATTTCACTGTCCAGCTGATGTTCATTTCTGGCTATGGAGTCAGTGAAAGGGAAAGCATGGCACAGCATGTGGTAACTGTGTTGCAAGTCACCATGTTTTACTGTAACAAATTAACCTAAATTGTGTCTGTTACTAATGTAAGAAACTGAGTTTCATAATTAACATATTTTGCCCTGTCATTATGTAAGGAAACAGATTGTAATACTTCCTGTTTTCTGTTCAAAGAAATTGTAAACATGTCAGCAAAAAGGGAACTATGTCTAAATATTCAGAGATGGACATTCCCACTCTGAAGTTTCTCTCTCAAGCAGGGTATAGGCCAAATGTTGTATGCATATATGATTATATATAATATAGTACAATATTTATGGTTTTCATGTTTTTTCAGTGACCTGTTGCTTTCTCCAATGCTATTTATCATATATGAAAAGTAAAGCCAAGTTGGTACTGAGCATAATAATTTCCATTTTAGCTGATAAGGCTACCACACAAGATCTCAGCCATGAATTTTTCATTCTATCCACAAATTCGGGTTGTCTGTCAATAGTTACTAAGATCGGTACAAATAATTCCAAAAATATTATTTGGGGGCTGGAGAGATGGCTCAGTGCTCAAGAGTGCTTGCTGCTCTTCTGGAGGTCCTGAGTTCATTTCTCAGTCCCACATTGAGCAGCCCATGACTGCTTCAGCACCAGCTCCAGGGGATCCTCTCCTCTGACATCCACAGCCACAAACATACACATGCCCAAACAGATTAATAAAAATAAATCTTGGGGCTAGAGAGATGGATCAGAGGTTAAGAGCACTGGCTGCTCTTCTCAAAGTCTTGAGTCAATTTCCAGCACCCACATGGTGGCTTATAACCATTTATAATGAGATCTGGTGCCCTTTTCTGGCCTGCAGGCCTATATGCAGGCAGAATACTGTATACATAATAAATAAATACATCTAAAAAAATCTTAAAAATGTAAAGGACCGATGACACTCTCTTAAGTTCAGAATGTTCTGTTTGTTTGAAGATAGGTTTTCACTGTTATCCAGGCTAGTCTTGAACTCACAGAGTCTCATCTCCTAGTGGCTAGAACTACTAGGATATATCTTCAATTAGACTCATCTATTATTTTTTAAATGTTTATTGAAAAGATAGACTTCCATGAGCCATATGAAGTTTAATCCCAGCATGTTGGAGGCAGAGGTAGGAGGATCTCTATAAGTTCAAGACCAGCCAAGACTACACAGAAAAACTCTGTCTCAAAAAACCAAAAGAAAGAAGAAGAAAGAAAGAAAGAAAGAAAGAAAGAAAGAAAGAAAGAAAGAAAGAGAGAAGAGAGAGAGAGAGAGAGAGAGAGAGAAAGAAAGAAAGAGAGAAAGAAAGAGAGAAAGAAAGATGGATCTTCTGACTTGACTGATGCACTGAAACTCATAGTAGGGTCACCTGATGGTCAAGAAAGCCAGCTATTTCAAAGCCATTCTTAAAGTCAAAGAGTATGTTTGATTCAAAGTGCTGTCTTTAAAATAGTCATTACAAACTCACATGCATACCATTCCTGTATTAGACATGATACTTCTTTACATTAAAAGCCACCCCCAGCCACACTAGCCCATCATGGTCTATTTATTCATGTGATAATTGTGTATGTTACCTACTATTTCACAAGCACTTAGAACCTTAATAAAGTTTTTAACTACATGAATGTGATCATTTTACCTCCTTAAAGAGCATGTTCTAAAATCCTAATCTTCACTACTGCCATG
Source organism: Mastomys natalensis (assembly GCA_021653895.1). NCBI lineage: Eukaryota > Metazoa > Chordata > Mammalia > Rodentia > Muridae > Mastomys > Mastomys natalensis. The sequence continues at coordinate 2,324,623 of JAJTUV010000069.1, read as the reverse complement.
CTGTATGGGCTCTGCTCCATACTAGGGAGGGCCATTGCTGCTAAGCCATTTACGTTCAAGTGAGTTGCTTCGACAATGATCTTCAAATTCTGTTCTTTCTTTATAGACAGATTTTCAGAGATTCTTCTAGAATGCCTGCCCCCCCCCATCCTGCTAAATCTATTTAATGTCTGTTGCTATGTCTATTTGTAGTTGTTTGGCTTCAGACAGATTTGGTTGCTTTTCATCAACCTCCTCCTTCAGGTGGGTGAAAGGTGTATCCTGTGGTTGCTGTCCCTGGGCTCAGCATCCTGCCCAACTGCTCCACTCAGCTGAGCCTGGAAGGACCTTTAGATACCCTAGTTTGCCTGGTGATAGGAAGATGGCTAGATTAGTAAAGTGTCCTTTTAACTGTCTCCCTCGACACTCAAGTGAAAAGGTCTTCTCAGGAAGTGAGAAGCCAGCTTGGTATAATGGTGCAACATTGTTAGTCCCAGCTCTAAGGAGGCAGAGGCAGGTGGATCTCTGAGCTCAAAGCCAGCCTAGTCTACAGAGTGAGTTCCAGGATAGCCAAGGCTATACAGAAGAAACCCTGTTTCAGAAGAAAAAAAAAAAAAACAAAAAAACAAACAAAAAGTGAGAATCGAGGGCTGCAGAGATACTCAGCAGTTAAGAGCACTGGCTTCTCATTCAGAGGATAGGGGTTCGATTCCAAGCATCTACATGATAGAGCTATCTGTAACTCCATTCTCAGGGAATGCAACAATCTCTGTGTCCTCTATGGGCACGGCACACAGGTGGGGCTTACATATGCACATAGACAAAACACACGAGGACAAAGATAATATTTTTTAAAGTGAGAAGCAAGCTGGCTTGATGGAGCATGCCTGTAATCCCAGCACTTGGGAGGCTTGAGGCAAGAGTGTTGTGAGTCTCAGGACACTATCACAGATCTGAACCTTTCTTCAAGGAAACCTATGTGTGACCCTTCTCTGGTTGTCTCAGAGAGTAGTCAAGGTGGAGCAAGAAGCCAGAAAGCTTTGTTCAAAATGATGTTTATGTTACAGGCCTTTCATAATGGGCAGGAAGCTGATGACTAAAACCACTTAGATCAGGAGTCTGCCACCAGTTAGGTGTGTGCATGGAATGAAAGCCGGTGTGTGGCTTAAGCTTTGTGCTTCATCATCACTGGGACTTGGCAGCCTGGTGACAGAAGATGACCTATGAGCCTGAAATTAGTGTCTAGTGAATGATAACATCCTCCAGTTACCCAGACCAGGATTCTGGTTGTCACCCTATACTTCTGCTCTGCTTCACACCTCAAAGCTGATTGGTTCCCCCAGTCCTGAAGACTTCACTTTTTATGTACCTTCAGACTCCTGCCTTTTCTCTCAATAGCTCTGGACAGTGACATCATTGATAATCCCAACATTATTCAAATGAAGACCATCCAGTTTCCTTGTATCTGGCCTTATGACCCCTCCATTAGTGTTTTGTGAGAGTGGACGTTCTAAATTACTAGTACAATCAAGTTTCAAACTCTGTCTCCACCTTCCTGCCATAACATTTTTATTACATTTATTTATTGTGTGTGTACACAAGTGTATGTGTGTGTGCCACAGCACATGTGTAGACATCAGAGGACAATCTAGAGTCTTCTACCTTATGGATTTGGAAGATGAAACTCAGATTATTCCACTTGGCAGCAAGTACCTTTACCCAGTGAACCATCTTGCCTGTATCTCTTTTCTCGCCTTTAGATGAAGTTCAAATACCTTAGATTGATTAACATACCAACCCTGGCTCTTGGCCACATTTCTACAGCCCTTCTGGATTATCTGGGTTCTCGCTCTCTATATAGAGAGGACTTATTGGATTGGCTTACAGGCTGCAGTTCAGATAATTCCACAATGGCTGCTATGAACTGAAAGTCTAAGAATCAGTCCACAAGGCTGGATGTCACTCCTGGTCTTCAGTAAATGCCGGAATCCTGAGGGAGTAGGCCAACGCCAGTGAAGGAATAGATGAGCTAGCAAGGTGAGGGCAAGCAGGCACAGAGCAAGAGCTTCCTTCTTCTGTGATCTTCTGTGGACTTCCAGCCGAAGGTGTGGCCCAGATTAAAGGTGCATCTTCCCACCTCAAGATCTGAATCAAAGATGTGTGTCTTCCTACCTCAAAGGCCCAGACCAGAAGTGGATTCACCCACTTCAAATCAAGAAGAAAAATTTCTCACGACTGTTCCTTTTATTTCTGGATCATAGTTCATTCCAAATGTAGACAAGCTGACAATCAATAGCCATCATGCCTTCATCCCACTGATGGTCCTTCTAATCTTTATTTCCTGATCATATATACTCTTCACCTCTGTGATGCTTTCCCCTCATCCTGAAAAGCCCATGTTTCCCTAGTTATCTTGCCCCAAAATTCACTTATTCATAAAATGCTTGATATGTGTCAGGTCCCATTCAGCAAACACATCAGGCCCAATTCTGAATTATAGGGTCTCCTTTAAATAGTGGTGATATTGGGACAGACAATGAAACTGTCCCTAATGCAATCTATATCATACTAGAAGTGGGTGTGTGCCACGGAACAAGCAGGGAAGGACAAGCGTGCCAGGGCAGGTGTGGTCTCAGTTCCTGCCATTTCAGATGGGTTAATGTTTAACAGGAAAGGCCATTTCCCCCACCATGTTCATGTTCAGCACAGATGACATCACCTCCGGTCACCAAAGTTTGTTTGACTCCCCTTCCAAACTGAATAGTTGCTGTGTGTACTATTTAGGTTTTTATTGCTGTGATAAAGCAACTTGGGAAAAGAAAGAGTTTTCTTTGCCTTACATTTCTTCTTCACTACAGTCCATCATGGAAGGAAGCCAGGGCAACACAGGAACCCGGAGGCAGGAACTGAAACCAAAGCTGTGAAAAATGCTGCTTACCAGCTTACTCTCTATGGTTTGCTCAGTTTGTCTATTTAGACACCAGGGTCACTTGGCTAGGGATGGCACTACCCACAGTGGGCTTGGCCCTTCCCCATTAACCATCAGTTAAGAAAATGCTCCATATGCTTGTCTACAGGCCAATCTGAGGGGCATTTTTTTTCAACAGAGGTTCCTTCTCAGATGACTCTAGTTTAGTGTTAGATTGACAAGAAAACTAACCAACACACTATGACTTGGTAAGTACTCCCCCAAAGACCTATCCATTTGTTAAAAGCTTGATCTCTAGCTTATGGTGCTATTGGCTTTTGATTTAGGTTTTTATTTTCATGTTCTATGGGTGTTTTGCCTGCAGGTATGTCTGTGCACCACATGCATGCAGTGCCTGAGGAGTCCAGAAGAGAGGATCAGATATCCTCTGACTGGAGTTAGAGACTGCTGTGAGACGCCATGTGGATGCAGGGAATTGAAGCTTGTCCTCTGGAAGACCAACCACTACTCTTAACCACTGAGCCATCTCTTTAGCCTCTGACTCTAAGTTTTGAAACAGGATTTAACTACATAGCTCAGGTAGGCCTTGAACTTGTGACCACCCTCTTGCCTCAGCTTCCTGAGTGCTCAGACTATGAATGTAAACTATCACAAATGACTCTGTGGTGCTATCGGGAGACAGAGGAACATTTAAGATTTCCTAGCTGGAAATCTTATGGTTATATGAGGGCATGCTCTTGTTGAGTATACTGGGAGCCTGGTATTTCTTCTTTCTCTCTTGTTTACTTCTTGGCCACTGTAAGGCGAGCAGATTCTTCTGCTGCATGTTCCCATCACCATTAATGTTCTGTCTCATCAGAGGCCAAATGATTATGGACTGAAACTTCTTTTTTTTTGGTTTTTCGAGACAGGGTTTCTCTGTGTAGCCCTGGCTGTCCTGGAACTCACTCTGTAGACCAGGCTGGCCTCAAACTCAGAAATCCGCCTGCCTCTGCCTCCCAAGTGCTGGGATTAAAAGCGCTGGACTGAAACTTCTAAAACTAGGGACTGAATTCATTTTTATAAAGTCAATTATCTTAGACGCTTTGTTATAGTAACAGAAAGCTGACTAATGTGCCAGTTCTCTGACACCAAAGAGCATGCAGTAATTTCACTAATACCGGCACTATTTTCCTCAAAGAACAAATATTAGAACACACACACATACACACAATTCCTCAGCACCTTTGTTGCTCAGAAATTTTTTACAAAAGTTTTAGGAGCTCTGTGCCAGGAACCAGAAACAAAGACCAAAATATATATTTCATGTTATAAATTAGAGTATCACAGGTGTACAGAAAAGATATCGCTGTAAAGAGACATTCGAACAAGAATTTGAAGGGAATGAAAGAATAAGATATATGAGTATTTGGAGAACATATTAAGAGGAAAGCAGAGAGTGAGGACAAAGACCCTGAGGCAAAACTACACCTTGAACATGAGAGTTCAGGAGATCTAGGTGGATGGAAGAGAGTGAGAAAGGGTGGGAGTAGTGGAGCCCAGAGACAGAGAGGAGACTTCATGAACCATTGCAAGACTTTAACATGATATGAAGATCTTTTAAAGGGTATGAAAGAGGACTTCCATGTCAAATTGTCACTCTGGCTGCTGAGTTGAGAGCAGACCCTGGGCAGACAAGGGAGACCTGTCAAGAGATTATTGCAAACATTGAACCAAGAGCTTCTGGTGCCCGAGATCAGGGTGGAAGAACATGGCTGTGTTTGGCTACAGCTTAGAGCTAGGTCTGACTGTATGTGCTGATGAGCTGAATGGGAGGTAAGAGAAAGAGTGAGGGGATGGGGATGATGTCACAGTGTCTGAGCCACTGCTGGGTGGAGTTTCTGTTGAGTAAGATGAAGACTTGTAGGGACAGATTTTGGGCCTTATAACATTTGAGACACATCCAAACCCACCAGAGTAGCTTGTCCTTTCAGGGCATCTCTAAGTTTCCCTGAGTGTTAGTCTCACTGTTGTGACAAAATAGTTCACAGGGAAAAGAAAGGAAGTGAGGTAGGAAGACAGGCAGGCATCCCTGACTGTGAGTGCTAAGGTTACCACTGGCATCCAGCAACTAAGAAAGACTATCTCAGGACTGCTTGAGACCACCACCCCAAGGATTGTACAGTCCCCTCCAGAAATAAAGAAAACTAACCACCTACAACAGTCAAGGAAAACCACACACCTCTTCAGAGAACTGGGCCCTTTCCTTTTGGTAATAAAAAGAAAAGTGGACCCAGCAAATGGGCTCTTGAACTGTAGTTGACTACTGAACTCTAACTGTGCCACCTCATGAGAGTGTTCCTAAGGATACTCTAAATGTTAAAACTATCTTGAGTAAACTGCCCTCTGGTCACTTAAACCAATCTACATTCCTAGAGTAAACTGGTCTCTGGACCAGCCATAAATTCCTATTCAAGGTGCCCCGACCTAAAGGTTATAAGAACTGCCTGACCACTTAACTGCTATCTCTCTGCTTCTGTAAACAACGCTTACTTGCTGCAGATGTCCAGAGCTGCCATTCTATGTCACAATTGCAGTTTTTGCCTTTAAAAACTCAACAAACTGGAAGTTGGGGCTGCTCCTGCTACTCTGCTTGGGGAAGCCCCATCAGCAGTGAATAAATGACTTATTTAGGCATCTCAGGAGTTTTCCTCTTTAGTTACCCAGAACCCAACCATATGGTCACTTGAGTCTGCTCCCACCCTATGGAGTGTATTCTATGCCTTTACTCTCTTTAAGTAAATCCACTTTTATTGTTGTTGCTCTTGTTGGGAGTAGATAAAGGAACTTCAGTTCTACCATTTTGACTTCTGACTCCATTTTACCCAGGTTGACCAATCCCCTCTCTAAGCAACAATAGTTCCCCAAAACATAGGGTTACCAACTCCCTCTCTATGCAGCTGTATTTCCCCAAAACATAATACTTGTTCCTAACAACAGAAAAAACAAATGAATTTGATTGGTTGGGTAAAACCACTCATATTCAGTGCCAGTTGACAATGATGGAACACTTGGGAAAGTCCCTAATCCCCCAAGTTCTAATTGATAAAAATTATAACTGTAATTGGCTCAGATGCACCCTGGTTCAGTCTCTACTTAGGGCTGCCAGAAGAGACAAAGCTCCCGAGTCCTTGTATGGTAGCCCTGATCCATTAGTGATTTTGCTTATGTGGTGAGAATAATAAAAGATTTTGCTATTTCACAACACCACTGGTGTATTCTCTCCCCTTCCCTGTGATACACAACGGACATGGTGTAACATTCTGTGTCTTGCTCACTTCTTTTTTTGAGACACAAAGAACAAAAAGTTTTATTTTTGTCTCACAGTTTAAGGGTACAATCCATCATAGCAGGGAAGGCATGGTGCCAGGACAGTAGTGTAGAGGAATTTCAATCCAGCAACATGGCTGCTCTGGCAAGTGATCACATCCAGAGACCTTCTGGGTCTATGTGATCTGTCTGGAATGCAGACATGTTCTGGATTGCAGTATGATCTGGCTGGAAAACTGACATACCCTTATTACACACTTTTAATCCATAACAATGAAGGTAAAGTTTATTTTTAGAAGGAAGCAGCCATATTTGAAAGTGATGTGTAATTGAGGGTCAGACAAAGTGACAAATCAGAGAAATATTTCACAGAGTGAGTGAGATAGGATAAGTTCAACTCTCACGAGAACAGCACAGGAAAGAGAGACTACTTAAGAGAACACTACAAGGAAGGGAAGTAACGTAAGAGAGCAGGGCACAGAGACAGAGACAGAGACAGGAGGTAATTTTACCAGGACAGTCTTACAGAGACAGGTTGCAGGTGAAGACAGAATGAGCCAGAGAATGAGAAGGAGCCAGGAGATTAGAACAGATTGCCAAAGTTAGTGCGAGGCCAAGCAGAACAATTTAGGAGAGGCCAAGAGAAGCCAGATTGAATCAGTCAACTTGGAGAGGAGTTTTGAACCAAGATAGCTGAGTTGAAACAGTCAGCCAGAGTTCAGAACTAGAAAGGGTGAGCTTATTCAGCAGTGAGCCTCTGGGAAGACAATTACATCTGGTGAATAAAAGTAACTTTTACAGAGTAGGACAGCATGTCATGTCATACCCATCAGAGAGCTGAGACAAACGAAGGCCAGTCCTCAGCTCTTTTTTTTTTTTTTTGCTTTTTAGTCAGCCTAGACCTCAGAGTATGGTTATGCCCACATTTAAGATGGGTTTTTCCCTCTGGAATTAAACATTCCAGGAAACACTCTTACAGACACACCTGTCTGCCTCCCCACACCGAGCATAGCTGTAGCCATTTTGTTCCATGCCTGCCAGTCACTGACACAGAAAAATAACTTGATCAGGGTCATGCTGATCACATGCCCCGTTATACTCTGTATGTTCTGTATGAGGTCTGTTAATCTTAAGAAATTCCACAAAGCTTTATGTAGGACCCATCAAGTTAAAAGTCAGTATGAACTGTTCTGTCTAAAATGGCTTCAGTCAAAGCTCACTGCCGGGCAGTACTTCATGAACCTGCGTATAAGCTCATTGTGGGTTTTGTGGCTTTTTTCTTTATAAGCTGAGAAAGATGTTCATTGTCGTAGCCTCAGATAATTCTGATCTCCATCCCTGATCTGATCAGTATTAGGATATACGTTCCATAAACCATCCTTGTCTGACTGATATGAGTGTTTATGTGGTTTGTGGAGCAACTCATGGACCCCAACACACCAACTGGTGTGTGTTTCCATGGTGATTCTAACAAGTGGTGATGCACTTGCTTAATCCTAAAACTCAGAGGCAGAGATAGGAAGGATGTGTTGGAAGCTGACCTGGTGGTTTACATAGTAAGTTTCAGGACAGCCAGGGCTATATAGTGAAACTCTGTTTAAAAATAAACAAATAAATAAAAGAAAATAAAACACACACAAAAAAATCCTAACAACTTGACAGTGAAGATTAATGATTACCATAGTCCAGTTTAACTACTAACTATCTCCATAGTCCAGTTTAACTATTAACTACCCAATAGTTCAGTTTAACTATTAACTACTCATAGTCCAGTTTAACTATTAACTACCCCTAGTCCAGTTTAACTACTAACTACCCATAGTCTAGTTTAACTACTAACTACCCATAGTCCAATTTAACTACTAACTACCCATAGTCCAGTTTAACTACTAACTACCCATAGTCCAGTTTAACTATTAACTACCTCATAGTTCAGTTTAACTACTAACTACCTCATAGTTCAGTTTAACTATTGACTACCCATAGTCCAGTTTAACTGTTAATTACTCCATAGTCCAGTTTAACTATTAACTACCCCATAGTTCAGTTTCTATAAGTTCTGATCAGAAAGCAGGCTCTTATTTTTATTTTCATGTATTTTCTGTCGGGTTTTGTGCCCAGGATCTTGTGCACACTAGACAAAACATTCCATCACTGAGCTGTCCCTAACCTCTCTGAATATAATATACATCTTCTAATACAGTTGTTCTAGGTTAGATATTGATTTAGACTGAAACTCGAGCTGCAAGGAAAATAGAGATGGAACTTGACTTTCTGGCATAAACAGCTAGAAACTGGACACATACAGGAAGCGTCTATATTCACACAAAGACCTATCATCAGTGCCAAGTGTGATCTCTAAGATGGAACAAATAAGATTAGCCCTATGATCACCTCAGTCTTTGCCTGAAGGCAGATTTTGAACTGCTAAGCTGAGGGGCAGGAGCACACACAGACCCCAAAGAGTTGAGGAGACAAAAAAAACAAAGGACTTTGAGGCAATGGCAGTTTATAGGGTAGAATATTAAAGAGAAAAATACCATATAAAGATCTCCAGAAAATCTGCACGTGGCTTCCCTAAGGCTTTGCATGATTATTAACCTGGGCATCCGTAGGAAGAAACTTTCCGAGCATAACAAGGAACAGGAGGTAAGAATTCTTACTACCCAGAGTATGCATGCTCACACACACAGAGGTGTGGAGGTGGTGGGTGGTAGAGACTATAATATGTAAAAGTAGTTTGTAGGAAGGACCCCACAGAGCTGCAAATCAATAGCTCTGAAGTGAGATTGCTGTTGGACTGTTGGGCTGGTAGTGATGTCTCTAGATCCTGCCTGGAACTGCATTTCTGTAGGTCAGGATGAGGCTGGTTCAGTGCACATTAAAAAATACAAGGCTGGGCAGTAGTGGTGCATGGCTTTAATTACAGCACTCAGGAGGCAGAATGTGGTGGTTTGAATAAGTTTGGCCCAGAGAATGGCACTATAAGGAGGTGTGCCTTGTTGGAGGAAATGTGTCACTGTGGGTCTTTGTGATACTCCTCCTAGCTGCATGGAAACTAGTCTTCTCCTGGAAGCCTTCTAATCAAGATGTAAAACTCTCAGTTCTTCCCATGCCATGCCTGCCTAGATGCTGCCATGTTTCTCACCTTGATGATAATGGACTGAACCTCTCTGAACTGGTAAGCCAGTGAAGAGGTCAGTCAGTTCAGGAACTTTGGAAAATTCCACCAGACCCCTCCCCTCCAGAAGGGCATAGAACACTTAGGCATCCCTCCCCTCCAGAAGGGAGAGGCTAATTAACATTCCTCAGACCACAGGGTTTAGGGACCACCTGCAGGTGGGGGAGGCCCAGAGCACGGGGACACGTCCCACAGGATGGACCAACCCTTGCCACCCACAGACAAGCGAAGTCCTTGCCACCTCATTCCTAAAGACCAATCAGTTTAAAAGCCACACTGTTCTGCCAATCATATTGTGCCTAGCTGCTGTTTCTCTAAAAACTGTATAAATACTCACTGAATGAGCTGTGTGGGGTCGCTGCCTCTCCTTTGGGTGCTTGGGTGCAGGACGACCCCAACGCTTTGGAACAATAAATTCCTCTTGCCTTTTGCATTGATTCTTGGCTCTGCGTGGTTCACTCAGGGGTCCCCGGTAAGCTAAGGCTCGCCAGAGTCTTACACCAGCTCCAATTAAACGTTGTCTTTTATAAGAGTTGCCATGGTATCTCTTCACAGCAGTGGAAACCCTAACTAAGACACAGAAGCAGGTGGATCTCTGTGAGTTTGAGGCCAGCCTGGTCTACAAAGCAACTTCCTGGACAGACAGAGCTGTTACACAGAGAAACCCTGTCTTAAAAAACAAAAAACAAACAAACAACAACAACAACAACAACAAAAAAAAAAAAAAAAAGAAAGAACAAAGAAAAAGAGGGAAAAACCCTGTACCAATTGGATTCAATTTGCTGTTAGAAGAAGTCACTGCAAGAGTAAAGCAAAAGCTAGAGCTTGTGGTAGATGAGAAGTAGGATGTATTCTCAAGCTCCACTCCTGCTTGTAATAAGCCTTTCAAATAGTCTCTGCTCACTGAAACAACAACAGACAAGAAAGCTACTATGTAACACTACTTACATTACATAAGCCTTTGCAGACAAGAAGTGCTAACTGGGATTAACTTAGACAATCAATGCTGACTAGCACTTTTGAAGATAAAGATGACCACCCTACCTCACAGCCTGACTCCCCATGACTCCTGGCCCTAACCCTAACCCTAACCCTAACCCTAACCCTAACCCTAACCCAGGGACAACTAAGGAACAGCGTTATTCTAAAACAGTTTTAGGAAGTTTCAGTGGGTCTGTATTCCATGCAACCCAATGATGCTAATTAGACTTCCATGTATGTACACATATACATATAAAAAATTTTAAAATAATCGGTACATATGACTCACTGAAGCAAGTCACACTGGTTGCTTCTCCAGACAGGCACTCTAACACCAGGGTCATAAATCATAGACTTACAGGGGATGTGGGGAAATAACGAATCACATAACTTTAGAAGGTATTTATTTATTTATGTATTCATTCATTCATTCATTTGATTTTGAGACAGGGTCTTGCTATGTTTCCTAGGCTGGCCTTAGAACTCCTGGGTTCTATGATCCTTCTGAGGAACCAAGACCACAAACAAGGCACCTATGATGGGTCCTTTTGTCAACTTGACACAATCTAAAGTTACTGGGAAGAGGGTCTCAGTGAGGGATTGTCTAGATTGGCCTGCAGACACATCTGTGGGGGCTTGCCTGATATATTAATTGATGTGGGAGACTCAACTCTCTGAGGATGGCACTAGCCCCGGGGTTTGTTCCTCGCTGTATTGGAGTGGAGAAATTGTTAATTTGATAACTAAGATTAGCCTTCACAACAGCCCAGCATCACTTCCTCAGAAACACCTTTCCTGACCTCCTAATTAGTGTGGTCTCCTTATACAGCAGCGGCAAGTGCTTCTCCTACACGGAGCATGTCACATGCAGCCCCGCGTTCATTTGCCTGGCTATCAGCTAATATCAGTCTCCCTGGCACTGGTCAGGGATGCTCCAGCACCCCTCATGCTAGACTGCAGAGCTGTGACTAGAAGGGGAACAGCGTGTGTGTGCATGTTCATGTGTGCATGCGTGTTGTGTGTGTGTGTGTGTGTGTAAAAGACTGACAATCATGTCAGCAAAGTGTGGCTAAGTCTCTGTTCTCTGCAAGTGGGGCCTGAGACACGGTAGTGGTTCATTGAGGGACTATCTCAGGCAAAGCTGCAAAGGAAAAAGGGAAGCAGGTTGGGAATGAGGATCAAACAAGGATGTGATCTCTAGTAGAAGCTGACAGGGACACTGTAAACCCTGAGGCAAAGAACAAGATATATATCCCTATATTCCTCAGCTCATGACCAGACCTGCCGCTTCTCCTCGGTAGAAAGCATTTATAACTTCCCATCAAGGCTGCTTATGTCAGCCAAGGAAGGTGGTCCTGAGGAGGGCAGGTAAGGGAGAGCAGCTGTAATGGGGTAGCTGCAGACATTCACACAGATGGCTTGGGGATCTGGTGAGGCAACGTGGTATTTATCACGGAGCGTGGCAGCAAAGAGCTTTCTTTTAAATCATACACGGTGGACAAGATTGCAGCTCTGTGACAGAGTTCATGGTGTGGATGATCCAGGCTTTGGGTTTGCTCCCCAGTATTATCACAAAATGTGGGGTGTGGCATCATCTATAAGCTCCAGATACCTGGAGGCCAGGATGGGAGGAGCATTTGAGGCCAGGCTGGGCGCATAGCAAGACTTTATCTTGTTTTTGTTTTGTGTTGATTTGTTTTAAGAATGCATGGAAGAATTCCAATAATAGAGAAGCTAAAGAATGAGATTAAATGTAGGCGGAGGGAAGCTAGGTGTGGGGCACATGCTTGTGATTTCAGCTAATCAGAGGGGATTGCAAGGGTTGCCAGTCTGAGGATAGCCTGGGCTACAGAATGAGTTAGTTGTAAGTTATCCTGGACCATATAACAACAACAGAGGGGAATTCAGGAATTTCACTGGACACTCCTTTCTTTCTCTTGTCTTTTTAGACTCAGCCAGTTAGAGGCACCATTGGAATCAGTTGTAGTTGTTTGGGATGAGTGAGGACAGGGAGAGGAAGAGGGTGTGTCCTGGTTGTGACAGGACCACAGCAATGCCCCATCTCCAGTGTCACACAACAGCCATGTTGACTGCTGTCCCCTGGGAGCAGAGCTCATACAAGCTGTCCCATGGATCAAGGGCCCCATACAGTGGTCTGTCTCTTTGTTCCTGTTTTTGTCTTCTCCAGGTCTGATACTTCCGTCTTTCTAACAATTCTGTGTGTTACTCAGTGTCTTTCCAGGATAGCCTGGGCCTGGTGCCAGCCCCGAAGTTCCTGATCTGGTTACCAGGCTGTGGTTACAGGGAGGGATCCCTCTTTATAGCAAAAACATTTTAGTCTCAGAACATGGGAGATTGAAGAACAAGGCTCGTGCTTGTTAGAGCAGGTTTTCATCCTGACCCAGGGACAACCTTGGTGGACACTGACATGTCAACACATATCCTTTGACCAAGGGGTCCCTTTTCTCATCTAGCTTCTCGGAGGAGCGTGGCAAGAGCTTGGTGACATTGCCTACTGGCCTAACTCTAGGGGCCTAACTCTAGAGTCAAGGGGCTCTGTCACTTCAAGACCACAGTGAGACTCCTGATTCCAACAGTTCTAGGAATCTGCCACCTCTGTGGATTACCACTTCTGTGGTCCCGATTACCTTGACCTTGGCTAGTTTGTTGTTGAAAAATACAAGGCATGGCACTGGAAAGAAAGTCCAGCAGATAAAAGCATTCACTGCTCTTGCAGAGGATTGGAGTTCAGTTGCCAGCACCCACACTGCACCCAGCACTGCTCACAGCTTCCTTAATCCAGCTTCAGGGGATCCAATACTGTCTTCAGGCCTCCATCAATACCTGGAGCACATGTACATGCATACATGCAGACATATATACATAAGGGAAAAAAGAGAAAATGCAAGTTGTTGTCAGCTTGGGGTGAGTGATGCCTCCCTCTTTCTCTGACTCTGGCACTAACAAAGGCCAGATATCTTTTATACAAAGAAGCATTTTTCTTAGTCACACTGCCTCATGAGACCTGGACTGTGGTAACGTATCAGTCATCTGTTGGGGGGTTGTGTGCGTGGGTCCATTGTTAGGTTGAATTATGGGTCCTACATCTGCCCCCTCTAAGGGGCCATGGCTCGGAGAGGCAGAGGCACGGGAATTTAACTGTGTTCACTCCACGCTGAGCCGGGCTTACGTATGGCTGTGTGAAGCTGCTGGACTCTGCTCCAGGGGTAGGGGAACACAGGCTGAGGTCCCACGGGGGCCAGAACTCTTGAGTTGGGGATCCCTGGGCCAAAAGGCAGCTGGGGACTATTCAGTTTTTAGGCCCTTGGGCTCTCAGGTGCTGCTGAGAGGCCTCGGAAGGGTGGAGACCAAAGTGGGGGCGTATGAGCTAGTAGCCTGAAGCCGAAAGCGGAAGGGGAGGATGAGCTCTGGCTGCATCCCACGGGGATGAGAGTCTTGGTAGTGGCAACTCGCTTGGCTGGGTCACAGGTGACTCGGCTTACATGGGTTTCTGGGCCTCCATGGCTGAGAGCATAGAGAGGTTATCTGCTGTACATTAGGTGGTGGCTCAGTAGTTGAAAACCTGCTCCATGATTCTCCATGGTGGGTCCCAAGGAAGAGAGATAGTCCATGGTCATAGGTCTTAAGGTATTTATTGTCATGGCAGAAAATGGATGAAGCGATACCCTGATATTCTCAGGGCAGGCCTGAGGTTAAATACCTTTTGCAAGGAGGGTTCTGGGAAGGAATGCTTAATTGGCTATGGCCTCTGGCCTTTAGGTATCTTATTAACATGAAGATCTGTCTTGAGGCTCTGTGGCCTGTAGTCACCCCCTCTACCTGTGGAGGGGCCAGTAGGAGCATTGTCCTACCTGACGAATGGCCACAGACCTCTCTGTGGGGGCTGTAGCTATGTGAAAGGAGCCAGGGGCCCAGGAGCAAGGCCAAACTCCTACCATCCCTGAGGGTCTCCAGTGTTCAAAGCCTGCTCGACCAGATACCCAGTTGCCTCTCACAGCCCATCACCCCACAATCTGTGTCCGGGGAAGCATAGGATCTTTGCTGTATCTCCCAATATCTGTGGAATGTGGATTTTCTGGACTCTGTTTCTGACCTTCCTTGCTTATAGATCTGTGGCTTGTTCCTGTGGGGAAGAGTTTCAGGAAGTTAGTACACTTAGCGGCTGCTGCTGGTTAAGATAGCTTGCTGCTCTTCTGGAGGGCCTGCATTCAGTTCCCAGTACCCACTTTGGGTGTCTCACAATTACTTGTAACTCTAGCTTCAGGAGATCTGTAGCACTCTTTGAGCCTCCAAAGTCATGTGCCAGTGCACGCGCCCATGTGCACCCGTGTGCGCCCGTGTGCGCCCGTGTGTGTGTGCGCACACACACACACACACACACACACACACAGACACCTTTTAAAGAGAAGATAGTACACCCAACTCTTGCAGCCACCTTCCTGCCCTTGCCAATTAACATCTCCCTGCTTAGTCCCCCAAAGTTGTGGTGGGTCAGATTTTCGATGCTTCCAGCTACCTTCTTTCTTAGCAGCTGCTACCCAAAGCTTTGAACTGTGACTCCGCTCCCCAATCTCTATTTAGTCAAGTAGAATTTATGAGCCAGAGAATAATTTATCTCAATTCCTTGGGGGGCATAAAACACAATCTGCTTCAGCTAATCAAACAAAAGGAGGGGTTTCTGAACAGCGGTCAGGTCGCTCAAAGCTGGCAGGAGGCTAGAAATCTGGTCTTGAATAAGACAGAGCTGGTCAGTTATTTTATCTGAGAGTTAAAGCATGGATGGGAGTACTCCAAGCCCTCATTTCTGATGATACATGGCTCTGTCTGTAACTCAGTCTGAGGGGGGCTCACATAGTAGAACACCTCATTTTAGGATGTATGCGGTTCTGGGTTTGATTCTCTATGCTATAGAATAAAAATGATAAGGAAGATTCATTTTCTTGGCTCTGGGAAGATGGATCAGCTGGTAAAGTTCTTAAGATGATATGCAAGCATGTGTTCCTGAGTTTGGATACCCAGCTCTCATATAGACAGGTGAGCCTGCTGCCTGTCAGCCCAGCAGAGTTCACGTAGAGGAAGCATGAGGCTCCCTGGAGCTGGCTGACTGTTCTTTAAGGAAGGTACCTCATGTATCAGCAGACATATGTGTATGCATATCCAAACATACATGCACACATAGGACCATGCACAAAGCACACACACATTCAATCTCACAGATTTTGTGAGTATCCCTGCCTAGTTCATCTGCCTGCCCCTTGGCTACGATAAAAAGTTTTTTGATTTCCTGTCCCATCAAAGTATAAGGGCAAAGACTAACTTCAAAACTGCTGAGGTTCTATTTTTCCGAAGAAGGGGTTTAAAACACAGTAAGGAATTAAAACACAGTGCCACTCTAGGCACCCGTGGAGTCCTGTGCCTGGCACCCCACAGCAGAGCACTTCTCCTGAATGAACTGCTGGCCCAGCCTGCTGCACTATTATAGGGCAGTGACTCAACTCCCTCAACACATATCCGTGACAAAGCTGCCCAAAAGAGTCTCAAGAGTGCCCTCTGGAGTCTAAGAGCAGTCATAACTACTTACAGAAAACCCAAAAAAGGTTATTAATGGAATGAGTGGAAGAAGCAGACTGAGATGGCACTCCTCTCCCTCTCCTTTCTCCACTGAGGCCGGCTGAGGGTGCGACTTATCCAGGGAGTGATTCCTGGGGCAGAGGCCTCGACCGAGTCAGTGACAGCTCAGAGTTGCGTACCTTCAAACTGTGAGCCAAAATAAAACCCTTCAGTTCCTTCCTTCAGTTGCTTCTGTTAGAGCAACGAGAAAAGTTACTTCATGTGGAAGTTTCTGGTTGTGTCATGTGATGCAGACTCACGTGGCACTGTGCTGAGGTAAAATCTATGGGAGGACACATGATAGCTAGCCTTTCGATGCTTAGTTGGTCTCAAGTCTTCACTAATCTTCCTTCATTGAGATAGCCACGGTATCCTGACACTATTGAGCTGGACTGCTGGTATCATGATGAACAGAGATTGGAATTGCCCCAAAGAACTACTTCTACACAGGTCCGCATACCCTTGTCATATTTACCATCTTTCCCCCCCGCTAACTTTGGTAGGCTAGAAGGGGGAGCCAGAATTTTTGAGAGTTCTTATTAAAAGTAGATTTTTTAAAAACTCTAAGCCTACAGTTATTAATGCACTGAGCAGGCCTGACTTCTCCATTCTTCTGTTTTGCATATGAAAAATCCACATAGCCTACAGTAGTGGTGGCTTTTAATCCCAACACTCAGGAGGCAGAGGCAGGCATATCTCTGTGAGTTTGAGACAGCCTGGTCTACAGAGTGAGTTCTAGAACAGCCAGGACAGCATAATGAGATCCTACCTCACAAAAAAAAAAAAAAAAAAAAAAAAAAGCCGGGCAGTGGTGGTGCACACCTTTAATCCCAGCACTTGGGAGGCAGAGGCAGGTGGATTTCTGAGTTCGAGGCCAGCTTGGTCTACACAGTGAGTTCCAGGACAGGACAGCCAGAGATACACAGAGAAACCCTATCTCGAAAAACCAACCCCCCCAAAAAAGTCCTCAGGTGTGTGTGTATGCATGTATGTGTATGTATATATATGTATATACACACACATATATATGTTGGATGTGTGTATGTATGCATGTATGTGTATATTTGTATATATGTATGTGTGTATACATATATACACATACATATACACACATATATACATATACGCATATATATGTATATATTTTTATATGTTGTGTGTGTGTGTGTGATCATGTTAAACTCCTGCCTTCCAAGTGCTGGATTTACAGGTATGAGCCACCATACCTGACTCTCATTCCAAATATTATTTAGAATTTACTACTATGTCAGATTCAATGCCAGATATCAGTGATACTGGATTCAGGGGAAATGAGAATCTAATTAAATGAATATATACAGAAGTCATTAAACTGTGGTACTGGCCCTGAAGTAAGTGTGAGAAACGTTAGTCGATGGGAGAAGGAGCTGATTTTTGCAGGTCGGAGGAGTTTCCCTGAGCAGTGATTGATGACTGCGCTATTTGAAAGGTAAATGGATTGAACGGATAGAGAGGGACGGGGAGAAATTCACTCGGTGGAAAGAACTGGAAAGAGTGACTCTCTGAAGGTGAGGAAGAGTTTGTGGGTGGGTCTGAGGAGGTACATGTCTAGTGGGACCTTGGGTTGCGGTGGGAGCTGAGTCAGCTTCCGACGGACATCCATGAACGACTAAATGGTTTTAAACTGGCTGCCCCGTGCGGGATGGATTGAGGGGACAAAGGAGCTGTTCAGGAAGGAGGAGAAAGGGAGTTCCCTATCAGGCGAGAGAGAAGTGGAAATGGGGAAAGTGGGTGGAATGACAGGAGGTGTTTTGGCTTAGAAATTGACTTGATAACCTACGGAAACGGAAGGCTCATGAGCCTTCCTTTGCTTTGCATCAAAATGGTCTGTGATTGTCACTTTTCCTCCAACAACAGCCTCAAAAAGTGGGACCTGACCTCAGGGCTGATCGTCCCGGTGACCCTGCTCCACAGGCAGGCCTGCAGTTCGCAGCTCTCCCAGGAGGTGGCAGCAAACAGAAACTAGCCGGTCACTTCCCCATCGCCCAGCCTGGCTTCCCGCCGCAGGCCCTGGACTTCTTGGGAAATTACCACCCCTTCCCACCTCCAACCCCCCCCCACCCCCCACCGGCATTCCAATTTCTCTAAAAAGATCTTTCTGAGCAGCCTCGGCCGGCTGAGGGTGTGACTTATCCAGGGAATATTTCCCGGGGCAGAGGCCTCGACTGAGTCAGTGATTTTTGTGGCGGGGCCCTCCCTCTTTATTTTTAGCTGTGGCTGCTTTCCGCAGGCTGCGTGTGGCAGTGCTGTCCAAGCCACGGACTAGCAGGGACATTCTTTCTAGACTAGCTCAGACCTGAGGGTAAAAGACTGAGACAGGCGGAGCCCAGGTGATTCTGGAGGTGGAAGTAGACCTGGGAACCCTGTTAGAATCTGAGCCTGCCCAGAGAGGGAGACAGGTTCCAAACGGCTGTTTGCAACAGGCTCAAAAGTGTAAGCAAAAGGCTGAGATTTTTCAAGTAAGATAAGGGGCAAAGAAAGAAGGCTAGCTAGCAGGTAAAGAAGTACACCATACATAAAGAGGAAAAACCCGGAGGTTAGTTCAGGGGCCATTGCCAAAGGAACAAACATCAGAATCCAGGGTCTCCCCTAGCCCCAGGGCTGGTTTCTGTAGACTAGTGTGCAGATCTGAACCTACTATATGACAACCCCTCCAGGATATGTCTTTCTTCCCTATCTGACAGGTCTTTTTCTTTTCTTCCTCCTCCTGCTTCTTCTTTTTTTAAAAATCAGATCCCATGTAGCCCAGGCTAACCTCAAACTTACTATAAATGTCTGGTCATCTTGCCTGTACCTTGCAAGTGCTGGGGTTACAGGTGTGCACACCTTGCCTGGGTCACTCAGTGCTAGGGATTGAGCCTGAGGAACTGTGCATGTTCCGTCTGCTCAGTTCAGCAAACGTGGGAGGAAGCTCTGCAGTGCACAGCTGTGTGTGAGCCAGCTCTACATGACCGTAACAAGGTACCTGGCAGAATCCCCTTTAAAAAGGAAATAATTATTTTGGCTCATGATTTCAGAAGTTTCAGTCCACGGTTATCAGCTCTCTGCTCTGAGCCTGTGGCGGCACAGGACATAATGGTGATAGAAAAGGCTTTTTCCCTCACAGCAGCTGGGAAGCAAAGAGAGAAAGGAAGGATTCGCCTCAGGAGTGCACCCTCGGAGACCTACCTTCCTTCTATCAGGCACCATCTCTTAAAGGTACCACCACCATCACAGGCTGGTGACCAAGTTTCTAACACACAGACCTTGGAGGAACATTTGGGACCAGAACTATGGCAATAGCCCATCCATCCCTTAGTCCAAATCCTCTGCGAGAGTATCATGATTTATACTCTCAGATACTGCTAACTGTGAACCTGATGCTCACAGGTCATCTCTAACAGGCCTTGTAGAACATTTTGTCCCGTGCTTTGGTATCCTGGATTTCCTGGTAGTAGCAAACATGGTATGGTTTTGTCTATGACCACTTCTCCTTGCCTCCAGCTTCCTGTGCTCCAGCCACCTTGAATGACTTGTAATTGTCAGCTATGTGTGTATGTATGTATGATCTATCTACCCATCTATCATCTATCATCTATCTATCTATCTACCTATCTATCTATCTATCTATCATCTACTTATCTATCTATCATCTATCTATTCATCCATCATCTACCTATCATCTATCTATCTATCATCTATCTATCTATCTATCTATCTATCTATCTATCTATCATCTATCTATATCTCACACCCACGTTTTTGCTAATTGCCTCCATTACCTAAGATAATTCTTGACCTGTTACATTCGGCAGGGTTCTCCAGAGCAGTAGAACCTGAAGGGTACACGCGTACATTAGAAGTCCCACAGTCTGCTGCCTGCAGGTTAGTGGCATAATTCAGCCTGAGTCCAAGGACCTGAGAACCAGGAGTACTAATGTTCAAGGGGGAAGAGAATATGGATGTACTGACCCAAACACAATAAACAAATGTGTACTTTGTGATGGTGAGTGTGACTTGTTAACCTGACACAATCTAGAGGAACTAGAAGCTGGGTGTGTATATGGTTTATATGTGTGTGTTTGTGCATGTGTGTGTGCATGTATGTGTTTGTGTGTGTGCATGTATGTATGTATGTGTGTGTGGGTGATTAGCTTGCACGTGGCGTGGGGTGTGGGTCCTGCTGGGTGGAATTGTGGATCCTGTGGCTCCGGGGAGCAGGAGCCCGGGAATTTGACTGAGTTCACTCCAGGCTGCACTGGGCAGACACTGTGGGGCTCCACCCGGGCTTGGGGAGACCTCAGTCTGAGGTCTCTCGGGGGCAGGGCTTCTGAGAGAGGGTCTCTGGGCTGACAACTGACCCAGAGGCTGGTGGTCTTTGTTCTTGGGCCCTCAGATGCCATTGAGAGCAAAGGAAGAACTGAGACTGGAGGCATATGGGCTGGACCGGCCCATAGCTGAGAGGAACAAGGGGGAGGGGAGCCCTAACAATGCCCCTCGAGTAGAGACTCTTTGTTACCGGGGACTCGCTTGGCTGGTTGGCTAGCTTGGTTGAATTGGCAGGCCTTCGTGGCAGGAACGCAGAGAAGTCTTCCAGCGGGAGATTAAACAGTGGCTCAGTAGTCAAAGGCCTTCCGCCACGGTGGGCCTCAAAGACATGAAGTCCATGGTTTAAAAGGTTTATTGTCATGGTGGAAGGTGGATGAATCTGGCTGTACTCACCACCTCTCTCAGGGCAGACCTGAGTTAAATAGGGAGGGAGGAGGGAGGAGGGTCTGGGAAAAAATGTTTAATTGGCTATGCCCTCTGGCCTTCAGGTATCTCATTAATATGGAAATCTCTTGAGGCTGAGGCCTGTAGTCACACCCTTTACCTGTGGAGGGGCTGGTAGGGGCTGGTAGGGGCTGGTAGGGGCATTACCCTATGTGACTGAAAGGTGGGGATCAATGGAGGTCTTTGGCCACGTGTCAGGAGCCTGGGGTCTGGGACCTACCATTGTCCCATTAGGGTCTGGGGTTCGAGGCTTATGCCCAACCAGGAACCAAACTATTCTTCACGGTCCCGTGTGTTTTGTGCGCACACACACACCTGTGGAAGATTGTCTTGTGTTCACAAAGGTGAGAAGGCCTGCCACTGTGGGGGAGCCATTCCCTGACAGGTCCTGAATTGTGTAACTGGAAAAAGAGAGCTGAGCAGTTGGCAGACATGCACTCATTCCACTCTGCTTCCTGCTTGTAGAGATGATGTGACCACTGCCTTGATGTTCCTGCTGTGGGGCACTGCATCTGCAACTGTGAGCTGAAATAAGCCCTTTCTCTCTGGAGTTGATGTTGGGTGCTTTATCACAGCAACAAGAAAAGGAATGAGGGGCTGGAGAGATGGCTCAACAGTTAAGAGCATTGACTTCTCTTCCAGAGGTCCTGAGTTCAATTCTCAGTAACCACATGGTGGCTCACAACCATCTGTAATGGGATCAGATGCTGTCTTCTGGTGTGTGTCTGAAGACAGTGACAGTGTACTCACAATCAATCAATCAACCAATCAATCAATATGTGAATAAATCTGAAGAGGAGGAGGAGGAAGAAGAAGAAGACATCCATCCTCTACCTTTTTGCTTTACTCAGGTCTTCACGGGGTTTTCCCCACAATGGTAAGGGTGGGTGTTGTTCTAAGCTGGTGCACGATCTCTTCTAGACTCTCCCAACGGAATGCTTTATCAGCTATCTAGACGTCCCTTGTCCCTCAAACTGGCACAGAAAATGTGTCATAACCAAGCCACCGCCCCTGTTATTTTGACATTCATACTCAGTTTCATCTCTTTAGTCATACTGAATTTCCAAATAATGACACTAAAAAGTCACAGCACCACCCAATATGACACATTTATATTGTATACAATTGAAAATACCTTCTTCCTTCCTGGAAGAGAGGATAAGAGTGATGTTTGCTGCTCTCCAGCTACTATGATGGAATACTAACAGTATTCGAATGCTAGCATAGAGCCAATTTGATCTTAAGATAGGGCAATAGAAGAAAGAAAAATAAAGATATTTGATAATATAAAATGTACCTATATACAAATATATTCATAACAAAAAGAGTGGGGTGCTATGCATGTATGTAGGGTTGGGGATCCATGTTTGTGGCCCCAGCACTTAAGAGGTGGAGTTAGGAGAATGGGAATTAACAGTGATTTTCAGCTGTGTGTAAGTGTGAGGCCAGCCTGGGCTAGATGAGACTCTATCTCTTTTCTCTTTCATCCTTCCTCCCTCCTTCCCTCCCTCTCCCCTCGCTCCCTCAAGACCCTGTTGACTGACTGAGTGGGCTTGGTCCCTGAGGTAGAAACTTAAGGGTTCTTTGGAAAGTCAGTTGTGTCAAATGGTGTTTTGCTGAGGCAAACATGTGAAGGAGTGTTTCACTGAAGCAGACACAGGTGAAAGGATGTTGTGCTAAAGCAAGCATGTAAAAGGACACGTGATGAAGGATTCTTTGCTAAGGACACATATGTATTGGTCTGCCTTACATGCATTGTTGAGCTCCATTTGTCAGGACTCCAGAGAGAGAAACACACACCAAAAAACTTCTGGTGGTGTGCTGTAGTTTCTTGTCACTTCCATGGACTCAGGCTGATTGGCAGAGTAATGTCAGCTGAGTCACATGCACGTGCTGAGGTGAGACACATGTTGAGGCAAGACCTGTGGTGGACACGTGATGTTTGGTGAGAGTACAGAAAGGACTCAATGGACAGTGATGGGGGTGAGCTTGGTTTGCTGGTAGAGCTAGCTGTGAAATGCTTGTTGGTTTCAAATCTTCACAGATCTTCGATTCACTGAGAGAGGCACAGTAGAGAACTTCTCCTGGTGTTACTGTTAGCCCTGGTCCCTCCTGCTGATTTGTACTGATTCAGCTGAGGCCTGCCTGTCTTTGCTGGGTTATGCTACCGCTGCTGATTTGTGTTTGCTATCCTGACACTACTGAACTAGACTTCTGTTGTATCTGTGAAGTGTTTGTTTTGATCAAATCAAGCTGCTGCTTTTGACCTATGAACCAAACTGAAGATTTCCTGACAACACAGATGAGATTTGCTCCAAAGAACCTTTCTAAACAGGTCCACTTTCCCCGTATCCTTTCTTTTTCACTGTCTCTGGTGCATGGTGGGCTAGAAAGGTGATTAAAACATTTAAGAACTGTCATTAAAAGTAGACTTTGAAAAAAATTAAAGCTACAGGCCCTACCCTTAAATAGCATATATATAATATATATATATATATATATATATATATATATATTATATATATATAATGCTATTTTATATATATATATATATAATGTGGGGATCGTTTATCTCATCTTTCCTCAGTGACTGTGAGTGTGTGTGTGAGAGTGTGAGTGTGTGTGACTGTGAGTGTGTGTGTGAGAGTGTGAGTGTGTGTGACTGTGAGTGTGTGTGTGTGAGAGTGTGAGTGTGTGTGTGTGAGAGTGTGAGTGTGTGTGACTGTGACTGTGTGTGTGAGAGTGTGAGTGTGTGTGACTGTGAGTGTGTGTGTGTGAGAGTGTGAGTGTGTGTGTGTGAGAGTGTGAGTGTGTGTGAGAGTGTGAGTGTGTGTGACTGTGAGTGTGTGTGTGTGAGAGTGTGTGATGTGTGTGTGTGAGAGTGTGAGTGTGTGTGACTGTGAGTGTGTGTGTGAGAGAGTGTGTGTAAACATATGAGTGTGTGTGAGTGTATGTGTGTGTGAGTGTGTGTATGTGGGTATGAGTGTATGTGTGTGAAAATGTGTGTATGTGTGTAAGTATGTGAGTGTGCATAAGTGTGTAAGTGTGTGAGTGTGTGTGTGAATGTGTGTAAATTATGAGTGTGTGAGTGTGTGTGTGTGTGTTGGTTGGCCCTGAGGCTTGAACTCAGAAGCCCATACAAGCTAAGCACACACTCTGTCACAGAACTCTATCTCCAGCCGCACTTTTCCTGCTTGTAAGAGCAACAGTCCTTAGACTTAGCCTCTGTGCTCTCAAAATAGTTTGTTCACACTTGGGCTGGCTCGCTGTACACAATAAATCTTTGTTGAGTAGATGAATGCTCCTTTATCACAGAATTTTAACGTGGGTTTTTTTTTTTTTTTTTCTGTTTTCATGTGTGAGTTTTTTTCTATTTCAGATTTCAAGCTCTTACAAGCCAAGGGCTCTGCCTCCCTTATGCTTGTTGACGGGATCTCACACGGAGCTTTGCACAGTGTAGGTGTCAAGATGTTTGGCTGAGGAATGGATTTCATTTACTATTATTGTGTATACACAGTGTGTGTGAGTATAGGTGTATGTGCATGTATGTGTTCGTGTAACGGCAGGTGTGTGAATTGGTTCCCTCCTTCTACCTAGGTTCTGTGGGGGGAGTGGGGTCACACTTAGGTTGTTAGCCACTTTTCCCCCTAACCTTCTGAGTCTTCTTGGGTGAAAGCACTTCGTACATTCTTCACTCTCCCATCTCTATCACTGACGACAGGAACTGTGGTGTTTCAAGCTTGGAGGAGCTGTTTTAGTCTCTTGCTTTGATTGTTCTTTTTAGGGAAGTGGACAGGGAGATTCACTTTTATTTGTTTTTTCCTTTCAACATATTTTTTTCCTCATCAGAAAACAGGTGAATAATCCATTTCTTATTACTGGTTTCTAATGGGCCTGAGTGCTTCTGCAGGCATCCTTGTCTGTTTACTCTGGCAAATAGGCCCCCCTTGCACTGATGGTGGCTCAGAGGTCTGGGGAACAACACCGTGGGCCCTGCACTGAGTTCTCTCACGGTGGCCCTGAGGCCCAGACAGCTGTTACAATGTAGTTATGTGCTAGGGTGGGGAGAGGAAGGTGAGCTGAGCTCAGCCAGCTGCCTTGTGCATTTTCCTTTGAGAGATCTCCAAGGAGGGATTGGATTTATGCACATGTACACACAGGGGCGGATCTCCTATAGCTTTCCTGGCTTCTAATATTCTCTCCCTCTTACTTGGCTATCTGCCCAACCACTGCCACCACAGGTCAGGGTCTCACGTAGCCTGTTGGGAGCCATAATGGGAC
This sequence comes from Mastomys natalensis, assembly GCA_021653895.1. Classification (NCBI taxonomy): domain Eukaryota; kingdom Metazoa; phylum Chordata; class Mammalia; order Rodentia; family Muridae; genus Mastomys; species Mastomys natalensis. Next base: position 2,299,541 of record JAJTUV010000069.1, on the reverse strand, counting down.
AAGCTAATAATTACCAGGTGATCATCCTGAAATGCTTGCCTAGGATTATAATCTGTGACAAATGTTCCCCATTCAATAAGGCTGTGGTGGACATATTTTAGGAAAAATCCCTGCTATTAATATGCTTTTCCTATTATTATTATTATTATTATTATTATTAAACATATGTAACAATCACTAAGCAATAGCATACCCCTTTGGAGCAGATCTCTGCAGACCCACGGAGATGTACTGTCTTGTAGTGATGCTATATAGACAGATAGATGACTTCTTAAGTCTTAATGATGATCCTATAAGAATTCCTAAAATTATATCAATGATTATTTAGCTCTCTTATAGGGGACTGGTATTAAGTCCCTTTCTGACAATCAATACTGCTATGAGAACTCTGCCAGTCTCCAAGTGTCATATGTTAACAGCCCTAGATAGTAACCAGACTCAGAGCACATTCCAAGGTGGTTGTAAACAATTAACCAAGGGTCACTAAAAGGGAACTCACGATTTATTATAGGTGCTAGGACAGAAGAGAAATATCGCCTGGGTTTATCTATACAAAACTTCGCAATTTTTAGTTATAGTTTTAAATCTTCGATGAACTGTGGAGCTAGAAAGGTGATGGAGTTTAGTCAGATAATACTCCTAATGGTATGCACGTAAACATTTTCTGTTGTAAACTTCTATTTCAATTTATGATTGAATTTTGGTGTGAACTGGTGAGAACTTTGTAACATGTGATCATGTACTCTGAATGATGTATAAGACAAAGGGACGTTCGTTGCAGCTCGCTTTTTCTTCTCGCTTCTCTCTCCTCTCTCCTCTCTTTCTTTCTTTCTTCCCTGCTTAGAATCTCTCCACTTAGAATTTTTTCCTTTGTTAGAATTTTTTTCCCTTTCCCCACTTAGGACCTTTCCACTTTTTCTCTTAGATAGCTTTCATAGGAAACTTTTTTTTTTAGCCCCCCCCCCCCATAGGAAACGTTTTACACTTAGTAATAAACTATGATAACTTCTTTAAGTGTCTTTCCTTCCTGCGACCTCAAACTAACAGACCTAAGTTAGAGCCTGGCAGCACCTGCAGAGAGAGTACAAAGGCCATTTGCCTAATGCTCTGCTGTCCCTAGCTGAGGTGCCAGTGGCCAGAAACTGCAGTTTCTGGCCTCTGAGGATCAAACAGCAGGTCAGCTACAGTAGCCTAATAAATAGACTTTAGTAACGTAGACAAGTAAGATTTTATTAATCAGCAACCCTAAATATCATAAGACCAAAGTCTTACCCACCCACACACACTCTTCTAATTCCTATCCCCCTTGGCTGCCTCAAGAAGAACCTACTGGAGGAGAAGAAAGATCACCTTCTCCTCCCACCAAGCCGGGGCTGGCTCCCAGCAGTAGCCCAAGCTGGCTTCCAACTCACTGTGTAGCCAAGGATTGCCTTGAACTTTTGATCTCCCTGTCCTGTGCTCCACTACCCCAGTCTGCTGTAGTGCTGGGTTTCATGCATGCTAGGCAAGTCCTCTACCAACTGAGCCACATCCTCAGCCCAGTCCTCTGGTTCTCTGCTTCAACAAAACAATTTTCTCTCAGCCACTGTTGCCCTGGCTGCCAAGGAGTGGCTCTGAGACAGGTTGAGGGAAGGATGGGTGTTTTTAACTTTTCTTGATGGATAGACCGAGTAAGCTTAACAAGGAACAGAAACAGCCACCTCTCTAGTATGAATGGGTTTTGTTTGTTGTTTTGGGGTTGTGTTGTTGTTGTTGTTGAGACAGGGTTTCTTTGGGTAGCCCTGGCTGTCCTGGAACTCACTCTGTAGACCAGGGTAGCCTCAAACTCAAATATGCCTGCTTCTGCTCCCCAGTGCTAGGATTAAAAGTGTGTGCCGCCACCACAAAGCTGGTGTGGTTGGTGTCTTCTCAGAGGTTTTGGACATTGCCTTAAGCACTGTTTCACTGCCTCTGGCTACAAAACTGGTTGGACCAAGCAGAGATGGCCCCTCCCACCTTCCCCTTGGCTGGATCTACAGTAGGTGGCTCTGTCCTCTGTCCCTTCCCCTTCATCTTTTCTACTCTGAGAGCAAAGTACCTTGAGCACATGCTCTTACTTCCTATCTGTTTGATGGCCTGCAAGGTGCAGCAGTCCAAGGCCAGGCAGCCATGGTTACCACAGCTTTGCGCTCTAACCCCATAAAATCTATGGAAAAAGCATGTACATTCCAGAGCTATTGCCTGATTTGCCTTGGATCGGTCTGATTTCTTTCCTGTTCTCCCTTAAATGCGGCTTGAGGGTGGTCCAAAAGCATATTCCAGAAAGGGCTGGGAATGTAGCTCAGTGGTATACGCAAAGGCCTGTGTTCAGTCCCCAGATCCATAAAACAAAACTGAAGCTTGCTGTATTATTGAACAAAAGGAGAGGATTTGCTTTCCGACTATTTTTCTGACCATCTTTGTGTATAAATTCTAAATTCCTTGTTTCCAACCTAAGCACGTTTACAAGCTGTTATTAGTCCTGTAGAAACCTCCTGCTCAGAATGTTTTCTGATAAAAGTAGAACTTTCTTTATTTCAAAAGATTTCAGAAAGACTTTGCTTCTCCCTGTTCCGAAGGTTTGTCTCCCTGCTCTCCCACCCTCTGCCCAGAGCGTAGCCAGCGGCCGTCTCTCCATAGCTTTGAGGCCGTGCTGTGGTTATTAACTCTAGGTGTGGGAATATGGGCCTCGGTTATGGTATTATTTAACACTTCTTCTGTGACTTGTATGTTTATCAGAACAGGCAATGAATGGCTTTTGCCCTTCTTCCTGGGGCTCACTGGTGGTTTTGTGCTATCTCAGTTCCCAAGCTGTTAGCAGGCCCCAGTTTCCTTTGTGCTGCGCCAGATCTTAGTGTTCCAGGGCACGGTTTCTTCCACCAACACAGACGCCTGCCAACCATTCTTGCAAGGCTAGGAAGTGAACCAGCGATCCTAGAGATTAGCACACAAAATAAGGGGATGCTGGGTCCCAGGGAGCTCTCCACTTAGCTCTGCCACAGGTCCTAACTAGCTTTGCTCCAGTAGCCTTGCTCCTGTTCCCAGGTAGAATAACCAGATTTATGGAGTGCTAGACTTGTCTTGGCAGAAGTAACTCGTGGCTTGACACTTGGAGCAGAGGGTGAGGGATGAAGATATTGACCCCCGAGCTTCCAGTTTTAATTTGGCCTGGCCCACCCTCATTAACTAACAGCCATACCTTGTTTACTCTCTGAGCATCTTCACTTAGGACAGTGGTTCTCAAGGTGATGAGTGTCTGAATCACACAGAGAATTTGTTAAAACATGTCCCTGAATTTCTGATTCAGTAGAATTGGGATACGGCCCGCACAATTGCTTTTCTGAGTTCTTAGATGATGCAGACTTTGTTGGTTTGAAACAACACCTTAAACACCGTGGCCAGGCTGAGGTCAGTAGAATGCCTGGTGAAGCGCTTACTGTACAAGCCTGGGGACTGAGTTCAGATCCCTGCACCCACATAAAAAACTGGACGTACCTATAATCTGAGTACTAGGATGGGGAGAAAGAAGGATCTTGGGCATGATGACCAGATAGTTTAGCAGAACCAGGGAACTTTAGATTCAAATGAGAGATCTTGTCTCCAAATGTGAGGTGGGGCTGCCAAGATGTCTCAGGGGTTAAATGTATCTACTGCTTATCCTGACTAACCAACTCTTGCAAGTTGTTTTCTGACCTCTACATATGTGTCATGGTGTACAGATACTTCTCCCCCACCCCCGCCCCAAACACAAAATAAATACAGGTAATGCCAGGCTCAGCTAGCACACATTATTTTTAAGAGTACAAATATGTCTCAGAATTTCACAGTAACACTGACGTTTGAAGTCGTGTTCCAGGGAGCCCTCATTTTACTTTTTCTCGCCGGTGCTTGCTGTTGCCATGGCAATTCCTCCTCTATAAACTAGCTGAGTATCTGGTTGTTACCTGTCCATGCCACCCTCCCAGTCTTCCAGGATCCATCTCTGGAGGTGCTGCAGCCAGGCTCAACAATACTGCTGTTTTCTGACATGGAGTTGGAGTTAGAAGAACTGCTGGGAAGCAAACCCTGATGTGTGTGTGTCCTGTGTTTGTAGAAAAGAGGAAGCTTAAGGCATGGAGATGTGTTTTGTTCTCATTGGTCAGTAAATTTCCCCAGACCATTCACATACTATCAGCATCTAGTGGTGGGGGGAAGATTCCTAAATAAACCGTGGATTACATTCTTTACCAGGAAGAACAGAAAGCAACATGCTGGCAATCTGCACTCTTTCTTCTTATATAACAACATAATATAATTTTTGCTATCATTTTAATTTAGTTTTTAAAAACCCTTAAATTGCATTTTATGTGTGTGACTATTTTGCTTACATGTATATCTGTGTATCGTGTATATGGCTAGTGCCCTCATAGGCCAGAAGAGAGCATCAGATCCTTTGGGTATGGAATTACAGTTGATTGTTAGGCTACAAGTGGTCTTAACCACTGAGACATCTCTCTAGCCCTAGGTCTTTAACTCTAGAGCTGTGGGCAGTCTCTGCATTGAGTTGTGCTTTGACATTGTTATCTTCTCTATGATAATATACTGTGTGCACATGGCTCCACAGTACTCTATGATAATGTACTGTGTGCACACGGCTCCACACTATGATAATGTACAGTGTGCACATGGCTCCACACTTCTTTTTCTATCTTTGTTTATAGGAAATACTAAACAATGTCTTAAATTGGTGATTTTATTTTTCATAGTATGCTTTGGGAGATTTTTTTTTAAAGAAAAATTTCTGTCCTTACCATGTTGCATGTTTTTCCCCCTAGATAACAAACTAGAGACATTATTATTATTATTATTATTATTATTATTATTATTTTCTTCCTACAAAGACTTCAGATCCAGTATTCTTTCATATATTTAAAATGACCTAAAGTGACCTATAGAAAAAATCTGATAAGCTACAGCATATAACAGAGATACTTGTAACAGAGATACAACAGAACTCAGGGCAGGAGCAGGGGAGGGGTGGGCCAAGCTTCTGGGTAGATGAGAGCCAAAGGGGCAGGGGCCAGAGGCAGTGGGTTGGAAGAAAATTACACACATACATACACACATACATACATACATACATACATACATACATCTATGTGTACACACATATATGTAATGTTTATCATGATATAATTTATAATAATCAAGTTAGGTAATCAGTCTAGAGTCTACCTATAGCCAATGGACAGAGAAAATATAGTGTATGTACACACTGGAGTGTTACTTAGCCATAAAGAACAAAATCATGTTGTTTATAGAAAACTGTGTAGAACTGGAGATCATCACGTCAAACAAAATAAGCTAAACACAGACAAACATTGAATGGATTCGTTTGTTGTTTGAGACAGGGCTGGCCTTGAACTGGGTGGAATTCACTGTGTTGCAGAGTGTGGTATTAAACTCCTGAACCTCCTGCCTTGTTATTTCAAGACTTCCCACCAAGCCAAGTCAACAAAATTTCTTTCATAAGCAGAACATTGATATTTTTTTTTTTTTTTTTTTTTTTTAAAGAAAGGCATTAAAATAGAAGGGGAACTATTTGGAAAGAGGGAGAGGACAAAAGAGATTCATAAGGAGGGGGTCAATATGATTAAAGTACATTATAAGCATTATGAAAATGTCACAATGAAGCCCATTATTCTGTGCAGTTAATCTACACAGACGAAAAGGGGGAAATAATGACTAATCTGGAAAGACAGGCAAATTACAGATACTTCTTGACTTCTGATGGGGCTGCATCCTGATAAAGCCATTGCAAGCTGAGGACACAATAACTGGAAAATACACCCATGCCTAACCTGCAAACATCCTGTTCTGCAATGCAGCATGCCTAGACTTGCAGGTATTCACCTTCAGGATCGCTGGGCCGATCAGGAGCCATGGCTTCCTGCTCCGGCCCGGCATTATGAAAGTGTTAGACTTCCTATTCAAGGCTAGGGGTGGGGGCGTGGGGATCAAAACCGGGAAGAGAGATATCTACTGACTGCAAACTTTCACATAATTATAAAACTGAAAAATCTTGAAGGTAGGATCTGTCTGCATAAGCATTTGATATGGAAAAAAAGCGCAAAGGGTCCTTGCAGTCCCCTCGTGGGTGCCATTTGTGTTTAATGTACCTTACCATTAGGTGGCGCTATAGTAATAGACATAACAAGTCAGTGACGGAGGCCTAGTTCTTTTCACTCCAAATAAGTTCAGAGAGCTCTAAATTGGCCCTTGTCAGCTCAGCAAAGGAGATTTGCTTCTGGGATCTCTGTGGTAAGACTTCATGGCAAGTCAGATGGAGTGAATGGCAGAAACAGGACATTTTCTAAAATAGTTATATGTATACACGTGTGTCAGTGTCTGGGAGTGTAGGTGCCCACTGAAGCCCTTGGATCTCCTGGAGGTGCAGTTATACGTGGTCATGAGCTGTCTTACGTGGGTGCTGCGATCCTGACTTGGGTTCTCTGCCAGAGCAGTATACACTTTAAACTGAAGACCCTTTCCTTCTCCTTCCCTCCCCACCTCCCTCCCTCTTTCTTTCTTCATTCCCTTCCTTCTTCCCTCCCTGCCTCCCTCCTTCCTCTTTCTCCTTCTCTTCCTCCTCTTCTTCCTCCTCCTCCATGCTGGTTAGAGATTCAGGGCCTCATGCATGTCAGGCAATTGCTCAGCTACTGAGATGCAGAACTTAACTCTTGACTTTAGGATGCCCTGTGACCTCCACACTTGGGATAATGACCTTATAAGCTGCTTAGACAGGTTGGGAGGCATTGTGAGACATCTTAGCATGGCTTTGTTACTCTTCTAAATATGAATGCAAGAATGATATTAATTAGTTTATGATTTGGCTTTTTGAGGTAGAGTCTCACTATGTAGTCTAGGTGTCTGTGAACTTGGGTCCTCCTATCTTTGCCGGTGAATTACAGTCCTGTACTACCATCCCCAGCTAAAAATGTATACTTTGTTACTATATATTGAGAGGGCTCCTGTTTATCCAGTATCCAAACTCTATACATTTCTTCCCACTAGTGTTTAACTTTCATTCTGTGTCAATACTTCCATAAATCGATGAGTATTTCTTTATTTATAGCAGAGCTAGTGTGCGGCAACTTCTCACATTTGGGATGTGGGGAAGAAAAAAATTGGTTCATCTCTGGTCCAGACCCTCCTTAGTTTCAAGCCACCTGTCCTTTGATGGTCCTGATTTGTTTTCTACAGTGAGTCATGAGGTGTCCCCATCAGGGATTCTGGGTCTCTAGAGGACACAGGAAAACTGGGTCAAGGGAATACGAATGGACGTTTAAAGGTTTTCAAGAATGGCACGTTTGCTTTAATTTCTCACATAATTGAAAGGCTCTAAAGGTATTAGAAAGTTAATGGGGCTGTCTGTGGGGCTGTAGAAATAGAAACAAATCCAGTTAGACCTACTTTCAGACAAGAAAAATGAGTCCAAGAAGAAGGCACTCGGTGAAACAGAGAGATCAGAGTAGGTTTGATTTAGAAATGTTTCCTGGCTTAGGAACCAAGGTTGCAGCCTCTCAGGGGGCCTTGAGGGACCTAGACCTGCTGGGAGTTTAGGAGCTCAACATGTCACCCACAGGCTCACTGGCCTGTTGACAAAGGGCAGCTCAGTTGGATCACGGGCTGCGATGTTAGTCTGCTCATTTGGGACCGTGTCATTATCACAGCTGGGAGCTGGCTGTCTGAGTTCTGTGCTGGGCTCCATCCACCCTGCCTTGTCCCCCTAGGCTGGTACATTCCATGACAGTGGGAAAGTTGCCGAGGCAAATGAGCAAAAACCTTGCCTGTTTGTCACTGTGGGCAGACAGCAAAGGACTTCCTGGCTCTTCCAACCTTCAGAACGCTATCCACTACCAGGGATGGCTACTGAGGCCACCCCTCTCTCTTTCTTTCTTATGAAGTGGTTGTCACCATCACAGAGTCTGTCACCTTCATTGACCAGTGATCTGTGGTGACCATGGAGCCACAGACATTCCACTGTTTGTGGGGCTGGAGATCTGGATGCTCTGGAGAGAGGACACTTTACTTGCTTTTGGACACTGGGAAAGACAAGGCTTCTCTAGGCCCCAGAGTGGGACAGCCCTCCTAAGTGGGTTTCTCCCTAACACCCAGTCTGTCTCTGAAGCGCAAACATGTTCCCTGCCCACATCTGCTGAGAAATTACATTCCTGGAAAATCGGTGCTTCCTCAAGTCACTGGGAAATCTGCTGAGCCTCCTTTCAAGGATACCCAGGGTAGCTACTGCAGGGACCTTCCCAAGTGAAAAGGGCATCACTCTTACACACTTTTCCTTGTGGCTTTACCAGGGAACCTTGCTTTCCAGCCATGGGCCATGAAGAAACTGCATATGGGAATAGCTAACAAGTTTATTGTGAGTACAAAGGCTTTGGTAAAACACCAGTAAATATTAGCTTTGGGTGGGAAAGATGACAGAGATCTGTAGTGTGTAGCCTTTGCTTCTTTCTATAGTATGAGTCTCTGGGACCTGAACTGGGGGAACTTCCCAGAAGGCTGTGCAGCTTTGGGAGGGAGTTGGTGGTGGAAGAGGAAATGGGATTGTATTTGTGAAAACATTGGGCTTCCAAGAGAGCAGAGGGTCAATGAATGGAGTCCTCCTGGCATAGAGAGGTTGAGAGACATTCTCCATGCTCCAGGTGGAGTCTGGGAAGCAAGCTGGGGAGATAACATGTGTCTTCCAGCTCTGTCCTTTCCTCTAGGCTGGCAGGGGAAGTGGTGGGAACTAACCTGGGAATAAATATTGCAACAATTAGGGATACTTAGCCCAAGACACCTAATTTCTGAAACGAGAGTATGCTTTGAGTTTGAGATTAGAAATGTCCATACAGGACTGGGGAGAGAGGTCAGTGGTGAAGCCTTGTCTAGTATGTATACATGTGTGTGTATATATATGATACCTCACAGTGAGCAAGAAAATCCTGAAGTCCATGGAGGCTTTCTTTTCCTTAGTTTTATGTGCATGAGTGTTTTGTCTGCATGTATGGGCACCATATGCATGCCTACTGCCTGGAGAGAACAGAAGAGGGAATCAGACCCCTGGAGAGTTGGGAGCTGCCATGTATGTGCTTGTAATGGAACCTTGGTCCTCTGCAAGAGCAAGTGCTCTTAGCTGCTGAGCTATCTCTCCAGGCCCTGGAATTCTGAGAGTAAAACTATTGTCATCGTTGTCATCATCATCACCATCATCACCATCATCACCATCATCACCAATGTTATGTTTCATAAAAAGATAAAAAAAGAAAAGCCAGGGATATGTTTGGTGGAGGCTTGGTACAGTGGGTATGGTGTGGGGAAAGGGTGCCTCTGCGGGCCATGCTGAGGGACCAGCCATAAGACGGTACAGAATAGAATACAGTTTATTTAGGGTATGGGAGGGGAGATGAGGGGTAGGAGAGAGAGAGAGAGGAGGAGAGAGAGAGAGGAGAGAGAGAGAGAGAAGAGGAGTAGAGGCCAACCACGAGCATGTGAAGATAGAGAGGAGAGAAGGGAATGGGAAGGGAGGAAAGAGGGTAAGGGAGAAAGAGTAAGAGAAGAAGAAAAGAGAGCAAGAAAGTGAGGAGGGGGCAAGCAACCCCTTTTATACTGAGTCAGGTACACCTGGCTGTTGCCAGGTAACTGTGGGGCGGAGCCTAGATGAAATGCCAACAGTTACCATCATCATGTTGAGATCAGAGGCCAGGTTTTGGAAGCTGGTTCTTACCTTCTACCATAGGATCAGGTAATTAGGCAAGCACCTTTACAAATAGCTATTTTGTCTGGAGTTTTAAATCAAATGACAGCAAAGAACTTCTCTCAAAGCTAGTTCTCAAAGGAGCAGTGGGTGACAAAGATACACTTACTTGTTTGGGCCACATTCAATGAGTGAGGCTAGAACAACAGGTGGATTTTTCGGTTGGTGGCAATTGATGGCCCTTCCAGGACCAGCCCAGTCTGTACAGTTCCTTGCCTTGGGCCCAGAGGGAGCAGAAGCATCGGGGAAAGTGGTGCCAGCCCAGTGGACACCATCTTTTAATAAGACACACATTTACAGACAGTGACTACTTGTGGCACCATTTCTCCCTCTCTTCTGTAGCCCTACAGGACTCTCCCAGGCCCTCCTGTGACTCACAAAGGCTGGGAATTTCCTTCCAAGTCTTGAGAAGCCTACTGACAGTTACCACACTAACCAAATTTCACCCTGTGGTATTTTGGAAAGAACTATGAAGGGTCAGGAGAATTAACAGGAGATAGAGCCTGAAGGCAGATAATGGCTCCAGTCTGGAGAGTTGGTGTCTCCTATCAGTGCCCTGTAGGGATCTTGATGAAAGATGTTAATGAAGACTGAGTTAAGGTCCAGTGTCCTTATTTGGTTCAGCTGTCAGACTCTTTGCCACTCTTCAGGCAATGTGATGTTTACAGTGGTGTATGTGAATGTGTCTGTGTGTGTGTGTGTGTGTGTGTGTGTCCCGGTTTTGTTCTTCCATGCCCAGCCCAGGGCCACCTTCAGCACCGCAGGCTACAGCTGGTGTTGACTGAGCAGAAGTGCTGAGTCACTGGCTGCTCAGTGACCCTCTTATGTCATGCTATTGTCCTTTCTGTTAGGTCTTTGGGGACTCTGTTTTTGTTTTGTTTTGTGTTTGCCTGGGGCCTGGTCCTGCTAGGAAATCAGAGTGTAAAAAAACCAGAGGCTGCCAGACTCCTGAGCCAGTCACTAGAGGAACTGCAGGTCACTATGGGTTCTTTGAAAACACCTTGTACCCCAGATTTGAGGTGGGAGGTGCTCCCCCAGCCTAGGCATGTGCCCCAGGGTGCGCACAGGCTCACATTTTTCTGCAACTCTCCCTGTTGTGCTGATTTTCTACCTGAGCTTCCCAATCCAATGTTCTGCACACCCCTTTGAACACAAGTGTCCCAGGTGTGGCTAATTGTGCGACAAAGTCTTAGAGAAGTAATACCTAGAGAGGACCATAGAGATGGCCATAGAGAGGACCATAGAGATGGCCTAGAGGGGGCCTAGAGAGGGCCTAGAGAGGGCCATAGTGAGGGCCTAGAGGAGTCCTAGAGAGGGCCATAGAGAGAGCCTAGAGGCAGCCTAGAGAGGGCATTAGAGAGGGCCTAGACAGGGCCTAGAGGGGGCCCAGAGAGGGCCATCAAGAGAGCCAGAGAGGGCCAAGAGAGGACCATAGAGAGGGTCTAGAGGAGGCCTAGAGGGGGCCAGAGAGAGGGACATAGAGAGGGCCTAGAGGGGACCATAGAGAGGGCCATAGTGAGGGCCTAGAGAGGGCCTAGAGAAGGCCACACAGATGGTCTAGAGAGGACCATAGAGAGTGCCATAGAGAGGGGCTAGAGAGGGCCTAGAGGGGACCATAGAGAGGGCCATAGTGAGGGCCTAGAGAGGGCCTAGAGGGGACCATAGAGAGTGCTATCGTGAGGGCCTAGAGAGGGTCTAGAGATGGCCACACAGACAGCCTAGAAGGAACCATAGAGAGGGCCATAGAGAGAGGCTAGAGAGGGCCTAGGGGGGACCATAGAGAGGGATTAGAGGCATCATAGAGAGGGCCTATAGGGGACCATAGAGAGGGCCATAGTGAGGGCCTAGAGAGGGCCACACAGACAGCCTAGAGGGGACCATAGAGAGAGCCATAGTGAGGGCCTAGAGAGGGCCTAGAGAGGGTCACACAGAAAGCCTAGAGGGGATCATAGAGAGTGCCATAGAGAGGGGCTAGAGAGGGCCTAGGGGGGACCATAGAGAAGGCCATAGTTAGGGCCTAGAGAGGACCTAGAGGGGACCATAGAGAGAGCCATAGTGAGGGCCTAGAGAGGGCCTAGAGAGGGCCACACAGACAGCCTAGAGGGGACCATAGAGAGTGCCATAGAGAGGGGCTAGAGAGGGCCTAGAGGGGACCATAGAGAGGAACTAGAGACATCCTAGAAAGGGCTATAGAGAGGGCCTAGGGGGGACCAGAGATAGGGCCTAGAGGGGACCATAGAGAGGGGCTAGAGAAGGCCTAAATGGGACCATAGAGAGGTCCATAGTGAGGGCCTAGAGAAGTCCTAGAGAGTTCCATAGAGAGGTTCAAGAGAGGGCCATAGAGAGGCCCTAGAGAGGGCCTATAGGAGGCCATAGAGAGGTCCAGAGAAAGGGCTATACGGATTTGTTTAAATGACTATGTGGACCTCACCAGATTGTCATTTCATTAGTCTTTTTGTATTTATCATGTCTGTTTTTTTTTTTTTTTTTAAGTATCGCAGAAGTGTGGTTGACAGGAAAGCATAAAGATGAAGTAAAATTATGCACATACACACACCTATGTATGCACCTACATTCCCCCAACCCCCACACAAACTCATAATCCCTGGTTTCAATTCTAAGCAAGTTCAACAACGATCACAACTAGCATTTTTTTTTTTTTTTACTTTAATAAAAAAAGTGCCACTATCCATTTTCTTTTTCTTTAATTTATACTTTCTATATGTTTGAGAATTTCGTATATGAATACTGTTCTTAATTACATTTCCTCCAAGTTTTCTTTTTTTTTTTTTGTTTTTCAAGACAGGGTTTCTCTGTATAGCCCTGGCTGTCCTGGAACTCACTCTGTAGACCAGGCTGGCCTCGAACTCCTCCAAGTTTTCTTGTGCCCCTTCAAGTTCATGACGCTTTTGTTTATAATTATTATTGTGACATATATATATGTCATATCAAGGCCATATCAAGAAAAATATAAAAATCTCCTGAGCCTACTTAATGCTGCTCTATATTCAGGTTTAGTGCTGTCCCTTGGATTGGATAACCTCTCAGTGGGCTTGTTGGGAGAGTCTCCCTCGGGATTGGATAACCTCTCAGTGGGCTTGTCGGGAGAGTCCCCTTCTCTTTACATCATCCATCAGCTGCCTGGAGGTCTTCATCTAGGGTGGGCTTTGTGAAGTTTGCCCTATCTGAGTTGGTGTGTTGACTGATGTCATTATAAAAGTCTTGGCTTTTCTTTCTTTTCTTTCTTTCTTTCTTTCTTTTCTTTCTTTCTTTCTTTCTTTCTTTCTTTCTTTCTTTCTTTCTTTTTTTTGCCAGAGTCTCATGTAGCCCAGGTTGGCCTTGAACCATGTGTATCTCAAAGATTGACTCTGAATTCCTCAACCTCCTGCCCTTACCACTTAGGTTCCGGATTGCAAGTGTGTACTACTATGCTCAGCTGCCATTTCAATGTGCAGAATTCTAATTCTTCCCATATATCAATTGATACACATATGCATTTATATATTTGGGTCCATATTATACATTTTGTTAAATGAAGTTGTGCTTATATTATTAAGCTATGTTTTAAAAGTGCTGCAAATTAGTATGGTATGCACAAAAATATGAGTATAATTATGTTTTTTGTTTTTTTTAGTATGCCATGTGTTGTGTGCGTGTGTGCTGCGTGCGTGCGTGTGTGTGTGTGTGTGTGTGTGTGTGTGTGTTGCTCAATTGAATAGGGCCTTGTGCATGCTAGGGAAATACTCCACCACTGAGCCACATCCCCAGCCCTGCCACTATCCCTTGGTAGGTTATTTTTTTCCCTTCTGTCTTATCCAGGGTTTCTATTATCAAAACACCATGACCAAAAATCAATCTAAGAAGAAAGGGTTTATTGAGCTTATATTTCCACACATAGGCAATCACTGAAGGACGCCAGGACATTAACTCAAACAGGGAAGGAACCTGGAGTCAGGAGCTCATGCTCCTCTTGACCATGGAGGGCATACTGCTAATTGACTTGTTTCACGAGGCTTGCCCAGCCTACTTTCTTATAGAACCTAGAACCACCAGCCCAGGGATGCTTCCTTCCTGTCCATTCTCTTGTATTTATCTTGTCTCCAAAATTCTCCACTGAGTCAAAACTTATTCTGATTCTTTGTTTATATATAGAAAAGGCAAAATATTTTCTTAGGGTTGGGCAAATAGCTCAATACTACATGCGCAGCATTTTAAAGACCCCAGATTCCATTCCCAACACTCCAAATCAAATAAATACAATAAAATAATAGAAATAAAATTCTTAACGAGGGGCTGAGCTTGAAAGGTTTCAGAGGAGGCTGCCAGGATCCATGAGAGAAGGAAGAAACCAGGGGGGTTTGTCCCTAACTCTCGATGCATCAGAGTGTCCTAGGGGGTTGGCTCAAGAGGAAATGTACACATGCCCAGACTATTTGCTAAAGGAAATGACATGTTATCCTTTCCCTCACATCTGGTAATTTCTGAGACAGTCAAGTCCTGATGATGTTGATGGCTCCTTGGAAGCCTGTGTCTTCTTTCCCGAGGGAAGTTGGGGGAGAGTGAGACAGAGTCTATTTTCAGTGGTCAGCCATGGGGATGCCTTGAGGAGAAGTCAAAGGTCACCAGCAATACAGTCCTATTCTGGGACAGAAACACAAGCTTCCTTCCTGTCCAGCTCAGTCACGGTCTCTTTAAAGCTGAATCTTTCACAGAGGACTGGAAGGATTGGAAAATGCTCTCCGGGGTTGGGGCGGCTGGATTCAGGAGAGAGGGACAAACAGAAGAGGTTTGTCAGCACTAGGGGTTGAAGTTGCCACAAAGTTGAGACTATCTGAAGGTTAAATGGCTATCACAACATGGAGTAGCAGCACAGAGGGACTCAGCAGCATCTGGGTGTTACTTTTATTTTTCCTATGGTGCCTGGGACAGAACTGAGGGCCTCATATAAGCCAAGCGAGCTGAGTCTACTGCTGAGTTGTCTTCCACCTAAATCAACTGTTTTCTCCGCTCCTCAGGCGTCCTCTCAGTGCTAAATGCAGTGTGAAGAAAGACCAGGAAAAGATGTGAACGGTGTGTGCTGTTAATGGAGCCAGAGGGCTGGCTCAGGCTAATGGACTTTGTAGAAGTCCAGGTGAAATGTCCTGAAACTTAGCTGGAGGTTAGAGGAATGTGTATCTCTTTACTGACCCCAACCAGCAAACTAGAGCAAGGTTAAACCAAGTACTGAGAAAAGAAAATCTTGCTCTCCTTGAATGAGCCGAGGGCCTCCTGGATTGGGGGAAGAGGGTGCCGAGGGGCAGAAAGGGCACCCCTGCCTTTGGATCTAAGGGCATTTGTTGTACCAGACCTTTGTTTTGTTCTAGCCAAGCACTCTGATGAAGGCATCCGGGGAATTTGGCCTGCAAACAGAAAGGGCATTTCCTTGTGTGGATTTCCTGTTTAGGTCTGTGTGGAGACCCAGGGGCTGGCTAGGCTCATAAATCCTCTAGACATCACTGGTGTGGACACTCTGGCTGGATGCCGTGGGAGCACTGCACAAAAATAGAAAGGAGAGAAGCACATTCCCTCCGCGGTGTTCGGTGGGCTTCAGGCTCCCTGTTGCCAATCCCAGAGAGAGGAAATTGTACTAGAGGAGATGAGTGTGGGGCTCCCTCCAGCTTTGGCGACCTCGGGTTCCATTTCCCTCTTGAGGGTCCTCGATCAGCTCAGTCATGGGAGGAACCTGAGACTTCACCAAGGACAGGCATAATAGAATTTTACCTGAAGCAAAAGGAAATGGCCCTACACATTTTTTAGAAGTTAGCTTTGAACTTAGTATTTCCCAGATTTCCCTAAACACAGCGGATTCCACAAATGCCCACCACCAGCCACCAGCCGCCAGCCGCCAGTCTCATCAGTCCCGTGTACTAGGTTTGGACCTAGCAAGGTGATGAATATGATACTTGTTGAAGAGACATTGCCCATTTCAGGGATCCTCCCCACTTCCTGTTTTCCTCATTTTCTACATATGTTCAGATTACAGTTCAGCTTTCAGAGTTGTTGGCTTGGTGAAATAAGCCATGTTTTCATGCTTATTCTGTGGCTGAACTCTGACTCAGAAGCAGACTCCCTTAGAGACTGACCACATAATACAGCGGTTCTCAACCTTCCCAACACTGCGACCCTTTTATACAGTCCCTCATGTGGTGGTGACCCCCAACTTTAAAATTATTTTTCTACTGTTATAAATTATAATGTAAATATCTGATATGCAGGATATCTGCTATGCAACCCCTGTGAAAGGCTCCGTCAACCCCAAAGGACTTAAAACCAAGAACCAAAATAATTCTTCCTTTTTTTTTTTCTTCTTAAATTGATTTATTTCAATCCCATAGGCTGAGAATCCCTGAGAGAACAGGTGGCTTGGGAAGGAGGGAGCAGTGGGCAGTGCTATAGTTTAGACCATCAATGATGTGCTAAATGCTTGTTCCCCACTTGCTGGTGCTGTTAGGAGGCAGTGAAACCTTCAACACACAAGTATAATCTGAGGAAATGAGGTCACTGGGGGTGTGGCTGGGGCGTGGCTTGTGGAACACCGGGGACTCCCAGTTTCTCTCTGCAGCTTTCTGGTCACCAGGAGGCAGGCAATTAGAAAAGACCCTCCCTGTTTTCCTCCTGCAGTGTGCTTCCTTACACAAGCTCCAAGGCACTGGGGCCAACCAGCCATGGAACCAAGCATCTGAAACCAGGAACCAAAATAATTCTTCCTTATTTTCTTCTTAAATTGATTTATTTCAAGCATTAGTTACAGTGATGAAAAACTGCCTAGCGCCGGGCGGTGGTGGCGCACGCCTTTAATCCCAGCACTTGGGAGGCAGAGGCAGGTGGATTTCTGAGTTCCAGGCCAGCCTGGTCTACAGAGTGAGTTCCAGGACAGCCAGGGCTACACAGAGAAACCCTGTCTCGAAAAACAACAACAACAAAAAAACCTGCCTAGCACAGTCAGGACTGGGGCTCCTCCTGGGAATGCTGTGACCTGAGGATGGTCTCATGGTTTTGATGATACTGTTTTCTCCATCTGTCTCATTTATTCTTGTTTGTACCCCTTAAAAATTGTTGTAACTATTATTTTGGGGTGGGGAGGCATTCAAGTGACACCGGGCAACATTAGGCTAATCACGTTTAGTCTGGAAATACAGTGTTCTTGTAAATTAATGAAATTACTCAAATGAGAACAGACCCACTATACAGCAACATTTCCCAAGACAAGACAATCATGAAATTCAGCGACCATACGTCCTCTCAGGTGTGATTCTGTGATGTTGGTCTCAGACAGTGGTTCTTAACCTTCCTAGTGTGTGCCTTTAGTACGCTTCCTCATGTTGGGTGACCCCCAGCCATAAGATTATTTTTATCACTGCTCCATAACGGTGATGTTGCTGCTGTTATGAGCAGCAATGCAAATATCTGTGTTTTCCGATGGTCTCCAAAACGGTCTCAACACACAGGGTGAGAAACACAGGTCAGCGGACTGCAGGCTGACAAACCTGCTCTCACAGATACTAAAAGAACAGCAAAGGAAACTTGCTTCCAGGGCCCCATTCTGTCATTTCATTTTGGATTTTACTTTTATGTGACTAAAATACATCCCAGTTTCCCCCCTCACCCACTTTGATCTGGCTCCCCAGTAACGAGGTGGGAGGAAGCAGAGGATCACAATAAGAAGTGCTAACCTTTCTGGGTGGTTTGTCTTCCTTAGAGAGACAGTTTTAACAAGGAACCGTCATTACACTTGGGAAGTGCCGTCTCTGAGGGTCCCACCCTACCCTCCTGTGTCCAGAAGCTTGGGGTGGGTTGTATGGTTTAGTGGTGGAGGGTTTGCTGAGCATGTATTGAGGTCCATCCCTGTCACTGCAAGGGACAGATCTGAAAGTTCACATAAGAAAGAAATATGTTTGCTGCTGGCTCTATTGTTCAATAGCAGGGTGCTTGCCTAGCATGTACAAGGCCCTGGATCTGATTCCCAGCACTTCAAAAGCAAAACAAAAATGAAAATCATGTTCAATTCTAATCAGCATGTCCTAAAGTTATCTGATAAAGAAAACCTCCCTTTATACTATGTCCACAGTAGTTCTTGGATTTTTTTGTCCCCACCCCATGCCCTCCCCCCACACCCCCAGAGAGTTTCTCTGTGTAGCCCTGGTTGTCCTGGAACTCACTCTATAGACCAGCCTGGACTTGAACTCACAGAGGTCCTCCCGCCTCTGCCTCCCAAGTGCTGGGATTAAAGGCATGCGCTACCACTGCCCAGCTTAATTTTTATTTTTAAAGAAAAAGACGTTGAATGATCAGGAGAAAGATCTGACCACAGAGATGCTGCCACCAGGGCTGTCACTACTGGACCATGGCCACCATGCTGCTGGTACACCCATCACAAGGCTGCCTGACACATAGTTCATCTGACAGCCACCATAGAACCTCCTCACGGACACCATAACCCAGCAGGCCCTCTGACTAGCTGGAGCCCAGCATCGTGCTGCCTTCTGCAGAGGAAAGCTCTAGGCCCTCTTTGCCTTCTAAAATGGTAATGGAGTCCTACCACTCCTTTTCTGGCTCTTCCTTGCAAAGAAGGACATTTAAAGACCGGGTAGCCAAGAATAATCAGTGTTCATGTAGAAATAAACAGTTCATATGTTCTAAGTAAATTTTATGATGATATAATTATTCTGCTTCAGTACTTGATATCATTGCAGCAACACACACACACACACACACACACACACACACACACACACACACACACACCTTAAAGAGCAGCCATATGGCTAGGCAGGCACCTTCAAAGGCAGACTCCCATGTTAATGCGTCTTCAGAGTAGCCTTTCCCTTATTTCCAGCTAAGCCTCATGGTACAAGCTGAGCATGCCCAGAGCATTCTTCCTATCACTTTACTCTCCATGACTGTCACCTGAGCTTGCTTAGGAGTGGAGTGGACCAATCCCTACATGTACAATCTGTAAAGCCTCTCCCACGCTCTCCTTGCCTGCTACAGGTATTTCATCTCTGTTCACTTTGGTTACATCTTAGTTCTGCTTATTTTGGCTTTAGGCTCACCAAGATGGGAGTCCATCATGTTCAACTCCACAAGGGTGTGGAGAGGCAGAACCCAAAGCAGACCAACCGTGCTCAGCGGAGAATCTCCTCCAAAAGTTGACACACAGTGGGGCCTGCCTTCCACTCTGGTTCCTGATGTGGAAAAGACTCCATTGTCATTGTGGTTGAAAATATACCCCTCGGAAGAATGGGCCTCCATTAATGAAAATCACAGTGAAGTATAAACTAAGAATTGCTTTTTGTGTTCAGAACAACTAAGGCCAGTTTGTTAGGCACACAGATGGCTGACCAGGGGGAATGAGGGAGAGAAACTGTGTTTGGAGAATTCTTTTTTTTTCTTTGATGAATGTGTAGTTTAGAGAAGCCAAGCCCAAAGAAGGGCCCTCCCTGTAAGTTCAGGGAATGGGAAAGGCGTGGAAAATGTAAACAAGGATCTTTTTATTAACTTCCTTGTTTGGGAATACATCTTTCGCTTGTAAATGTTCAAACCTTGAGGCAGAGTCCAGAGAGCAAAAGATGAAATTCAAGGACAAAGTTGGTATTCCTGTGGCCCTTGCTGGATTCTTAGGTGCCACACACAGATGCAAGCCTAGTTTGTGCCACTGGGAGCTCGTGGGGCAGCCACCTGGGAGTGGAATCTTAGTTGTGGAACTGGAAGCCAAGATTACTGAATGAAAAAAGTCCCTTTGTTTTGGGCTGGATCAGGATTTACTCACCTCAAAGTGAGGTATAATTTGAAAACTTCTGAACACTGGCTTTATGTAAATCTAGATTATAAAAAAAAAAATTCTTTTTAAACAATTAAGAAGATAGTCAGATTAGCAGGAATGGAATGATTCATGTTGCCTGGAGCCATTTGAGGATGTCAATTTATTCATGAAGATGTATTTCTCTACTTTTTCCTCCCCTCCCTTCCTAGTTTCACAATGTACCCAGGCTAGCCTTCAAGTTCCATCCTCTTGTCTCAGCCTCTTCTGTGGATCACCACACCCAGCAGAAGTAGATTCTGACCCGGATAATGAGATTCTTCTGTTAGGGATCAGCAATATGCTTCCCAGAAATAAAAACAAGAAAACCCATCAAGTCTATCTCTTTGGGTTGGATACATTCCTAAAGGTTTGATATGGGGTCTTGTTTTTTTTCTAGGAACACAATTTAGAAGCAGAAGATCATATGTCTAAGGAGAACAGAAAGCACCATGGTGTGGCCCTGTGTACCTGGGCCTGAATCCCCCTGAATTTCACCGAATAGATTTAATGACTAATATGCCAGCATGCCCAGATTATGACAACAGAGAAACTACTAAGAATTCAAGGGATCTCCTGGTATTGAAGCCTATTGATTCCTAGAAAGGTTGAGATAGTGCATGGCTCCTTTCCTGAGCTTTGTGTCCTTGTAAGGAAATCTCTGAAGGGAAAAGTCACAAGGTAGCTGAGGGATAAGGGTGGGACCATTGTGTAGGGGACTTTTCTATTCTCACAGGCTGTGGGACAGTTGATAGGCAAAGCAGACTGTTATTTTTAGTGTCATTTTTAGGTTGTTACACCTTTGACTGTTACTAGCCCACAAGCAGAAGGCATATGTTCTCAAGAAAAGTTACAAATTTTAGGGTGAGAAATTTGCCCATCACCATCCAAATAGACCCTGAATACAATCCCATAAATATAGAGTGGTGGTTCTCAACCTGTGGGTCTCGACCCCCTTGTGGACTGAACAACCTTTTCACAGGGGTCGCAGATCAGACACCCTGCATATCAGATATTCACACTACTATTCACAACAGTAGCAAAATTACAGTTATGAAGTAGCAATGGAATAATAATGTTGGCATCACCACACGAGGAACTGTATTAAAGGGCTGCCGTGTCAGGAAGGTTGAGAACCACTGGGCTAGAGGGATGTAGGACACAAACAGAAGGCAGCCAGACGAAGTGATCAGGGAGACAGATGGTATGAATTTGGCCACAAGGTAAGGATAGCCAGGGCCACAGGATCTGCAGAGAGCTAAAGGCTGCTGCCTGCTGGCATCTTGTCTTGACCTAGTGACATGAAAGTGGTTTCAGACCTTTGAACATTGGAAAGAATAAATTTGTTTTAACCACTTGTTACCGCAGCTATAGGACACTGCAACAGAGGTTGGTCATGACTCCGTCAAGAAAACTGGTGACATGAAATGAGAACAGGGAACTAAGAGCTTCTAAGCAGTTTCCTTCTTCCTCCCTTCCTCCTTTTCTCTTACTGTTTTATTGGCTTTTCAAGACAGGCTTTCTCTGTGTAGCCCTGGCCATCCTGAAACCCACTCTGTAGGTCAGACTGGACTTGAACTCAGAGATCTGCCTGCTCCCTGAGTGCTGAGATTAAAGGGGTGCACCACCACTGCCTTGCACGGTGGCTTCTTCTTCTTCTTCTTCTTCTTCTTCTTCTTCTTCTTCTTCTTCTTCTTCTTCTTCTTCTTCTTCTTCTTCTTCTTCTTCTTCTTCTCTTTCTCCTCTTCCTCCTCCTCCTCTTCTTCCTCTTTTCCTCTTCATTTTCTTCTTCCTCTCTCTCCTCCTCTTCCTCTTCTTTTTCTTCCTCCTTCTCCTCTTTCTTCATCCTTCTTTTATGAGACAGGATCTCACTCTGTAGCCTAGGCATCCAATTTGCAATCCTCCTGCCTCAGCCTCCATAGCACTTGATTACAGATGTGAACCATAGGGCTTGATCCTGAGAGATTTTTTTTTTTTATTGTGTTGTTTATTCTTCAGTTCTAGGCCAGCACATGTGTAGAAGAGAAAAAAACAAAACAAAACAAACCAACAAAACAAAAACACTTTGCAGTGATGTAGACTTTTCCACAATGAGATAGGCCCTGCAGGGAGTGGTGACCTCACTTATGTTATTATTATCTTTAAAAGTGAATGAAATCAAACAGAAGTCCAAGCATCTGCATCCTACATTCTTGTCTGTCTCGACATTGTTTAAAAATTACATTTATTTATTTATGAACGGTTGTGGCACGTATGCGGTGGCTCTTTGTAGAGGTCAGAGGTCAACATACAAAAGTTGACTTGTTTCTTCCTGCCACATGGATCCTGGACCTCTAACAGATTTTTGTCAGGCTTGGAGGCAGGTACCTTCATCTTACGATCCTTCTCCTTAGCCCGACACCTTATTTATTTTATTTATTTTTGAGACAGAGTCTCTCCCTGAACTCTGAACTCCCTGATACAGTTAGAGCAGCTGGCCAGCAGGCCCCAGGGATCCTCCTGTCTCTACTCCGAGTTGTGCAAGCCGTCGTACTCCTGATTTCTGCATGGGCATTGGGAATTTGAACCTGGGGCTTCATTCTTGTGCTACAGGCACTTTACCAACTGGCCCTTACCCCTGTCCTGACAATGACATTTTAATATTCATGGTCTCAGCACTCATGCCATTCCCGAGATACCAAAAGATGCCCCCACTTGGTTATGAACTGTGGTTTTTGAGTTTGATAGTTCTTGTAAACAAATTCAAATGATAGGCTAGCCAAGGGTGGCCAGGTTCAGTTCTCTTAAACATGGGCCAGGACATCGCTGTGAAGCAGAGAGCGTATGGTCTTAGCTTTTTTAGAATCACGGCCACGGGAGGGCTTCCAAGGTTAGATAGTTGCTCCAAAGACACATTCTTTTTTCTGCAAGGCATCCTCACACAGTGGCATTCTGATCCAACTACACAAAGAAGTGAAGGGAAGGCTCTGTGAAGCTTGGGCGTGGTGCTAATTGCACAATGAACTGGGGCAGAGAGCCTAAAATAAATTCTGGTCATATAGGAATTTAAAAGAAAAGGATATTTCCTTTCTGAGCATAGACTCTGCTGCTAATTTTTGTAGTGCCGTCATGCCCTTAAAACATCAGACAGGTTAGCCACATTACATTCAGCAGTATCTTAGGCAACAGCCACATAGTAAACTACAGACGATGATCCCATTGGTGACTCAATATAATTACACCCTTGCTCCTAAATCCAGTCTTTCTATGCTTCCAAAGAACATGAGACATTGTCATATGGCCCAGCACTCGGTGGGTCAGTAGGGAGTAGGCATCACTGGTGATCTTCAGCTCACATATGTAGGGAAAGCTTTCATCAGCAGTAAGAGTCACTGGAAAGGAAATGGCTGGAGCCCTAATTTAAAAGACAGGACTTCCTGTAGCAGCAACTTCAGGTCCCAGGGCTGGGATTTATCTAATGCCGGGCATCTTCAGAGCAAAGGGCACAGAGGGCTCATTATCTCCCTTCATTTGTGGATGAATAGGGAGGACTTGAGTACAAGATAACGGGATGAACCTACTTCAGCGGTGCACACTGTAGGGTCTACAGGGATAGTCAGTGTGTCCTTTCTTCACAAGAAAGGCATCTTTACAAGAGGGCAGGGACATTACAAATACAGCTCCATAGAGTAGGATTGGTAGCAGAATCTGGAATAAAGTGTGACCCTAGAGGAATTTGGTTTTTGGGTAGTAGACGTGATTCTAAGGCAGGGATGTGGGTCTTTGGGACAATGCTTACCTAGGGTGTATAAGGTCCTGGATTTAACCCACACCCAAGAAAATAAAATAAAATAAAATAAAATAATATGAAGGGAGCAGTTCTTCAGTATTGTTGAAAACTTACGGAGTTATAAGTACTATCTTTGACACTAATTAGGTATGTCATTTTGAGAATGATCTGTGGGTGTTTTAGCTTAGTTTCCTGCGGCTGGGGATGGAACGCAGAGTCTTGTCCATGCCAGGCAAGTGCCCACTCATTAAGCTGCACCCCAGTCCATTTAAGAGAGATCATTGACCTCTCTGGACTTCACTCTTTAGTTTCTGGTTTTAAATTTATTTTTATTTATTTAAAACTTTTTTTTTTTTTCTGAAACAAAGTCTCATATGTCCTAGACTGGCCTTGAACTCATTAGATAGCCAAGGATACCAATGAACTTCTGATCCTTTTGCCTGTAGATGTCCGGGGATTATAGGGACGCACCACCGTATCTGCTTTGTGGTGTGCTGATGGGAGAGCCTAGGGCTTCCTGCATGCTAGGCAGGCAGTCTACCAATGGAGCTACATCTGGTTCCTATTTTTTTATTTAAAATATTAAAAATGGATACATAGCATTGTGCATAATTGTGTGACGCTTTGTTGTATGTGTGTACTGTGTAATGGCAAGTGAGAGTAACCATTTTTTTCTCATTTCTCATTTCCTTGTCAAGAAAACACACAATATAGTTTTTTGTACCTTTTAGTTATTGTTAATGTTGTTGTTGAGACTGAGTCTCACTCCAGAGCCCAAGCTGACTTCAAACTTACAATTCTCCTGCCTCAGCTTCCCAACTGCTGGAATTCCAAGTCTGAGCTATCACTCCTGGCATCTCCTACCTCTTTTGGAATATGGAATATGATCACTGTCTGTAGGCACCTTGCCATGTAACAGTGCTCTGACACAGGCCGTGTAACAGTGCTCTGACACAGGCCGTGTAACAGTGCTCTGACACAGGCCGTGTAACAGTGCTCTGACACAGGCCGTGTAACAGTGCTCTGACACAGGCCGTGTAACAGTGCTCTGACACAGGCCGTGTAACAGTGCTCTAACACAGGCCATGTAGCAGTGCTCTAATACAGGCCGTGTAACAGTGCTCTAACACAGGTTGTATTTTCTGTCTGGAGTGCCTATTTCTAATGAATTATCAGTACAAAGGACATGCCTTTAAATCTGTAAGTTATTATCTTCATGAACAGTTAGAAGAGAAATAGGGTTAAAAGGCTGTGTGCTGCTACAGTGTCAAAAGACTGGAGAACAGGTAGCATTTGGGTGGTAGAAGTCAGGGCTGCATACCCTGTAGGGAGCAGGACGTGTGGAAAACTTCCTGTGCCTTCCAGAAAACTTGAGATAAAGAATTCCATAGGTAGTATTTGTTTAATTGATCATAGCTAGAACTTAGTTGTGGGTAAGCTAGATTACACTGTGCAGTGTTGTTGCTTCTTCAACTAAGACGTGTGTATACATGAACCCAGGAGCAAACCCACAGGATTTGAACTCCTAACCTTTATAACACAGGCAGCTCCTGTGGCTACCAGGCAAACCAGTTCCTGTTTGCCAGAACTTGGCGTTCTTAGGCAGACAGAGAGCCATTGATTCCTTGGCCCTCACAGACTCACACTGAGAAGCCCAAAGGAATATCCATTTTAGAATGAGGTCTACGGCCCTAAATGGATTCTGGAGCCTCAAGTCAGCCCCTTATGTCACCACCACACTTTCAGGCCTGCAGGCTTGCAGCCTCACACAGAAATCTCACTGGAAAGCACAATCTTCCATCTTTCTGTAATCACAAGTTGTGAGGAGAAAAGGAGCAATTTCCCTGGACATTCCTCTTAAACTAGAACACTCACAGTGGCAAACTAGAACACTTTGTTTTCCTTTTGGTTCATAAAACTCTCCCAAACAGAGCAGTGGCTGCTGGTGGCTCTGGGTGGCATGGGCTGTTGTCCAGGCTGGTCATTAAAATCAAACCCTTTTTCTGCCACTTGGCATGTGGTAAACTTCTCTCCAAACAGTCAGACTTGGACTGTCCTACCCCACCCCCAAAGTGATTTACCGATCACATCAGAAGAACAAGTCTCTTAAAATAGAGTCAGACTTCAGCTCCAACAAAGAATTTTAAGTTTAGAAAGAATGAAAAAGAGAGAGAATCTTGAAATTTTGAGCTGTTCCTAATATCTGTCTGAGAAAATTATTTAATGTTATCTGAAAACAAAAAACAAACAAATATAGTCTGTGACATTATGTGGCAAAAGGAATGAAGGTGTCTTTTAAAATAATAAAAAATAAAATAAAATTTAAAACAAAACAAAACCAGACTTGAGCCTTATTCTCTGCAGGATTAAAGATAACCTACGCCAAAATCTGCTCTCTGGAATTTTTTTTTTAGACCTGGCTCCTGCCATCAGGTTTGGCTGGGAAGAAAAGCTTGGAAGACCGTGGCTTGAAATGTGTGGATGTTAAAATCATACACTGTCCCTTGCTTTACCAAAAGCAAGCCTCTGGCATGACTGTGAATGGGCTTTGAGTCTCTTCTTACTGCAGTCAGAACTGTGGCCTTGATTAAAAGACTTTGAGTTTATTTCTTTTTGTGAAACTGCCCCTCCCACTCGGCTCCTGCACATGAGGTGTATGAACAGTGAAGGACTGACTGACTGGAGAGGGCCTGTGACATGAAGGACTGACTGACTGAGGGCTAGAGAGGTGACCTGTGGAAGAGGCCTTAACTACCCAACAATTTGGATGAACTCTCGGGATTAGAAACTTGGAATTTCCACCCTCTGAAACCCTGCAAACCTGGTCCACAAAAGCAAAGTTTTTTTTTTTTCCCTAAGGTTTTGATGCCCAGAGGTGCATGGTGGAGCCAAAGGTATGAACAGAACAAAGGTCTGTTCACCCTGGACACAGGGGCCAGAGGCGGAACATTTTAATGAAATCATTAATACTCACTATGGCAGAGTTAACTTAACATTGTCTTACTGAAAGCTATTCTAATATACAGCACACCCTAATCCATACAGAGCAGGGAATTGCTATTACCCGAAGTCCATTTCATGTCAGCAAACAACAGATCTAAAATGCAGTAAGTTCTGTCTTGTGTCATATCTCACACGTCACATACTTAGCAAATCAGTGATGTTAGGAAAGACATTCCCTTTCACAAAACCCGAGGGTCTATCTCTGCAACATACAACAACGAGGAAGCTAAACCAGAAAAGGTCTTCCCAGGTAAGAGGCGAACCCTGAGGAAAGCAGATCTCTGTGTATCCCTGGGAGGTAGAATGGTCCAGAGGGACCTGGGAATGAGCATCACCAGGAAGCAGAGCATGTGTCCAGGCTGTCAGCGGAGCTGTGGGATCTGGGACAGTCCAGGTCTTAGTTAGGGTTTCTATCGCTTGACAAAACACCATGACCAAAGAGCAAGTTGAGGAGGAAAGGGTCTACTCAGCTTACACTTCCACATTGCTGTTCATCACCAAAGGAAGTCAGGACTGGAACTCACACAGGGCAGAAACCTGATGCAGGAGCTGATGCAGAGACCATGGAGGGGTGCTGGTTACCAACTTGCTCCCCATGGTATGCTCAGCCTGCTCTTTTATAGAGCCCAGGACCACCAACCTAGGGACCACCCACAATGGGCTGTGTCCTCCCCCATCAATCACTAATTAAGAAAATACCTTAAAGCCAGATCTTATGGAGGTATTTTCTCAATTGAGGCTCCCTCCTCTCTGGTGAC
Organism: Mastomys natalensis; assembly: GCA_021653895.1. Classification (NCBI taxonomy): domain Eukaryota; kingdom Metazoa; phylum Chordata; class Mammalia; order Rodentia; family Muridae; genus Mastomys; species Mastomys natalensis. The sequence goes on along the minus strand of JAJTUV010000069.1, from coordinate 2,272,362 downwards.
TCCTGCTTGTGTCAAGTTGACATAAAACCAGCTAGTACAGTACTCGACTCAGAAGAGGATCATGGGAGATACTGAACCATGGTGAAAAGAGCAGAAATGACCGGAAGTGCCTCTCTTGGTCATGCTCATCATAAAATCAGAGCTACACTGTATATTATCTATATACATGTATCTATACATTTGTCTAAGTTAACAATTTATAGCTTTTTTAGGTGCTCCTATACTCAACTTAGGCTGTCTGTTGACCCCATAAAATCATTAAAACCACTTCTTTGTATACTATTAAACATAATTATTAGGAATTTTGGGGTCCTACTTAATGAATTAAATCTGCTTTGTGATAGCATTACTTGAACATTTGTTCTGATTTTAATCATAGTTGGGGAATCTTTTCTTTTCCTTGGTTTGTTTTCTAGGGATAAATAAGCCAGTTTTATATTGTCTGAGTCCTTTCATAAAAGAGACTGTAATTGTTCCCTCCTGTCCCCAATGACACTATCTCAAATCATCAACGCCCATCACTACTCTAACACATACAACCTAAACCTTATGCTTTATTAATTTCATTTAGTTTGTTCATTTCACCAACTTGAGCACTTGCTATGACCTTGACTTAAATAAGCTTACATACATGGCCCTGGTGCTTCCAAGGCTCACAGATGACCAGGGGACTATATGTAATACAAAACCTGTGAGGGAAAAGAATCTCCATTCACACGTCAGAAGCCATGAGAAGGTACCAGGTTTTGATCAAGAGACCAAGAAGCCCTCTCTGAAAACAAAACAACAACAAGAAAACCACCAAGAGTTAAGACCAAAAAGATAAATTGGGGGCAGAATATGAAGATTTTTAAAGACTTACTTATTTTAATTTTATGTATGATTATTTGCCTGCAAAAAGGTATGTGCACTATGTATGTGAAGTTTGAGGTAGCACGTCAGTGTATAAGTGAAGGAAGTGAGACAGAAACTTCGTGTGTTAGGACCAGAAACATTCCAAGCAACTAGAGAGCTGTAGGCAGGAGAACACAGGAGATTGAAGCTAAAGAATTTAAATAAGCCAGATGTGGTATTGCATGCCTTAATCTCAGCATGCTGAGATTAAAGGAAAAAGAGATTAAAGGAGGCAGAGGTAGGATGACTCTGTGAGTTCAAGGCCAGCAGGGCTATATAATGAGTTCTAGGCTTCATAGCTACATAGTGAGGCCCTGTCTTGAGAAAAAAGTTAAAATGAACTTGAATCATGTAGGTAGGTGCTTGAAGCTCATAGGATTGTGATTTATTTTTAAGTGCAACGGGGGCTGGAGTATAGCCCAATGGTAGAGTGCTTGCTTAGTATGTGTGAGACTCCGGGTTCCAGCCCTATTATTGTGAATGAATGAATGAATGAATGAATGATTACAATGGGAAGCTAAGGACAGTGTAAGCATGTTCTCCAAAATTCTGTAGCCATGGGGAGGGCGGTGGGAGCACAGGCAGGAGGGCAGAAGAGGCTGGGATGAGGCTTAGGAGCGCAGTGGCAATAGCACTGGAGAGATGGGAGGGCTGATGGAAGCACAGAGAGAGCTGAGAAGCATTTTAGTGGAGTGAATAGTATATTGTAATGGCTGACTATTATGAGAGAGGCACTTTGCAAAAAGAGCCCAGTAGGTCTGTGACTTCAGCAAATGAACAGCCAGAAGGGAATTCTGTTTAGACAAAGAAGTGGGAGGAGAAGGAGGAGGAGGAGGAGCAAGACTTCTGCTTTTGATAAGCTAAGTATGAGTTGTTGGGGCTATTTGAGCAGACAGGTGGCTTACATCAGCCTGGATCAGAAGAAGGGTCTGGAATGGAGACAGATATCTATGTGTTAACAGTATTGATGGTACTTCAAGGCCACCGGACTGGGTGAGATCATACAATGAAAGTGTGGGGAGGAAAAAGAAACGGGCTTCTGAGAGAAGTTTAGTGTCTCTTACATGTTGAGGAAGAGATAGGGAGAAAGGTCTGGCACGAGTATTACATTAACCGAAGCCTAGGAGAAGAGACGACAGCCTGGGGACTTGAAGACTGGGGAGGTATTTTAGCCCTGGTGCAAACCATTAAATCCCTCTGAGAGGTTAAGTGGAGGTGTGGAGAGAACTGGGTTTGGTATGTAGCTGTTTTATGTGTTGGGTCTGACTCTTACTAGCCCAGAGAACCGACTGTGGGCAACTCTTTCCAATTCTGTAAACAGTACTGACAGGTTGGTAGCTTGAATTCAGCCATGGCAGGAGTTTTGCATCATGGAAATTGGCAAACACTTCCACAGGGTTTTTTTTGTTTTGTTTGTTTTTGGCCGTTTTGGTTTTTATTTAAAACAATTAGTTTTAGATTTATTTATTTTATTTTGTGCATAATATTTAATCTGCTTTATATGTGTATACCATGTGGGTGCCTGATACCTGAGCAAGTCAGAAGGGGGTGTCAGATCCCCTGGATCTTCGGTGAAGGCAGCTGTGAGCCACCATGTGGGTGCTGGGGATAGAGCCTGGGTCCGCTGCAAGAGCAATAGATGTTCTCTGAGCCGTCTCTCCAGCCTCTCTTTTTCTTTTTTGGCAGCTATTTGTTAAACATGTACCAATATGCCATGTGCAGCGCAGCCTCATTTGTGATGAGGAGGGGGACCTGCCTCCTCATTCTATCCGGTTCCATTGGAAAGTTTCAAAAGATTTTTCATGGGTATGAGTTCTCTTCAAAGGGGCCAGCTGGGTGTCTAAACTTCCTTTGAAGTGGGCTCTTACCTTGCCACAGAATTCTCTAAAGTCTTAGCCCATTAGTTAGTAACTAACCTTCACAAATTCGATGCAGACCAACAGGGAGAAAAGATGCAGTGTGGTCATATGAAGAATGTCTCCTAGCCCTGAGATGCTATAATTCTGCAATGGCTGCAGAAATTCCAGGAAGTATAAGCAATAAACCACATTTCATTTACTCCTGGGCTTGTTTACATGGTTAAAAAAAGTCATTAGAAAATTCCAGAACTCAGGGGCTGTTTTCCTTAGTTTTTTCTTAAAAAATAAAATATTGCTGTTCTATGAAGATTGGCTGGAAGGTAAAAAGTTTAATATTTTCAATACCATAACAACTGAATTAGATCATTTGCTAAGTTAATTATCTAAGCAGATGAAAGACAAAATGATTTAGGAGACTATTGCTTTTTCTTTTTTCTCTTCTCAGTGCTGGGGACAGAATCCAGGGCTCCCCCATCCTAGGCAAGCACTCTACCACTGAGCTTTATGTCTAGACCTAGAACTATTCTTGACTACACAGTAATCATGTACTTATTAAAGAATTGCTTATTTATGAAATAATATTCTAAAATCTGCTGCCTTCTGAAAGGCAGAAGCGAAGGTGTCCACCGCAGGCTCTTCTATCTGCCAAGGGGGTCTGCGCACAGACCGAGGCCAGGCAGCCCTGAGAATTTGCACTTTGACACATCTTTCCTTCAAGCAGCAGCAGTGACGAAGTTTATCAAGATTAAAATTTAAATAAATACTTCTGTAGTTCAGAACTGGAACAGAAATACAAAGCTGTGAGCAGAGCGGAAGCCACGGGCTTACAGGATCTGGGGCTGGAACCAGGCAATAGTAACTAGAGCCTGGCTCTTCCCACGTAAACAAAATCACAGACGCTAGCTCAGATGGGATGCTGTAGCCAAACTCACTGCTTGAAGCCACGGTAAGGGCCGGCTTCTGCTCCTGAAAGGAGATTAAAAGAGAACTATCGCCTGAGGCCGCAGCACTAGCCAGCCATGGACATAAGGGACACGGAGGACGAAGCTATAACCTGTGGCCAGGAAGGGTAGCTGGCCCATCTGCGCTGCCTTCCGGTCACTGGGGGTGGGGCCTTGGAAGCACCAGTAGTAGGTTGGAGTCTGAACAGACACTTCCTAGAGCCAAGTGTGGAAAGAAGGCAAGCCCTCAATCCACTGCATATGGATGGGAAAGTGTGAGGGCATTGGAGGGAAGAGGGAAGAAGGAGGGGGGAAAGGAGAAAGGGAGGGAGGGAGAAAGAGAAAAAATATGCAAGCCTAGTTTCCAAGTGAGCTTTTCAACCAAATTCAAAGCTAAGCCAACAGTAACAAAAATCTAAGAACGTGAATTTACCCCTTGACTTTGTAACTGTTCAACTGCTGAGAAGAGACCGTGACCAAGGCAAATAAAACATTTATCTAGGGGCTTGCTTACAGTTTCAGAGAGTTTGTCCATTATCGTGGTGGGAGAGGGCATGGTGGCATTATTCTTGATATGACTGAGAAGTATATCTAGATCCACAGGCAGAGAGAGAGAGAGAGACAGAGAGAGAGACAGAGAGAGACAGAGAGAAAGAGAGACAGAGAGAGAGAAAGAGAGACAGAGAGAGAGAGACAGAGACAGACAGAGAGACAGAGGAGAGAGAGACAGACAGACAGACACACACACTCACACACTCACACACACACTCATGCATACATGCATGTACATGAATATACATGCACAGAGGATAGGGCACAAAAGAATAACTTCCATTAAGCAAAGCTAGGCATTATGAGAAAAAATTCAATGTGAATGGAATCAGAAAAGATTGTGAAAAGAATTAGAAATCTTGGAAATGGAATACATACCCATCAAAATAAAAATCCAGTAGATAATATATGCCATAGACTGAAAATAGTTTCAAGGAAACATCAGAGGCTTGATGGTAATGCCGAGACTTTCACTATGGAAACAGGGCAGAGACAGTCAGGGACCTGAGGGTCACTTGATAGGCTTTGACATGTGTTCACGAGGAGTTTTCCCAAGATGAGAATGAAATGTATTACAGAGAAACAATATCTGAAGAAATAATAGTGTATCTATTATTATTATTATTATATTAATTGGAAAAAAGAATTGAGGGGCTGGAAAGGTGGCTCTGTGGTTAAGAAGACTTGCTGCTCTTGCAGAAGACCCACGTTCAGTTCCCAGCACCCACGTGGTGGCTCATAATCACCTATAACACCAGGTCCCTGGGAACTGATTTCCTCTTCTGACTTGCAAGTGCACCAGACATGTACATGGTACACATACATATATGCGGGCAAAACACTAACACACACAAAACAAAACACATCTACTGTTTTAAAACAAAGAAGTGAGGGTTGGTGACGGAGCTCAGTGGGTAAGGGGGTGTGTGCTTAAGCATCTGAGCCTGAGTTCAAAGCCTTAGCACCCACATGACCACATATGTGGCACAGAGGTCTGCTGGCTGTTCACCTTAGCTCCAGGTTCAGTCAGAGACTCCATCTCAAGGAAATGAGGCAGACATCCTCGTTTCTGACATCCTCCACTACCTGCTGAGCGTATGATGCAGGAACTCACATACATGTGTGCACAGACACTTCAACATACAACACACCCACACATGGAGGAGATCTCATGTAGACCCACAAGCACAATAAATCTACACATCTCAGTGAAGGATACAGCATTGAAGATAAAGAGAAAGCATAACAGCATTAGCGGGAAGAGAAACGAACACTTGACTGATTGCTGACATCCCCTTGACAAAATCTGACACTGGAAGACAATGAAATATGTCTTTACAGTGCCGGGGAGAAAATAACTGATAACCTGAAGTTATACACCTTTAAAGATAATTATTCAATTGTATGGGCCAATTAAAGGCATGTTCAAAAATAGGTCAAGCAAAATGAATAAAATAAATTAGAAACTACCAAGAAGATAGGAAAGAACCATTTACATGTTTGAACTAATACACATCTTGAATACATACAATATTTCAGACTTGCAAAGAAGATAGTTCTTTGTTTTCAAGTACATCTAGAATTTTTATAATAGAAAATTTTTATATGTAAGTTAGTCTCAGCATTTAAAAAATTGTTATCATAAGATTGTAACCTGGTTATAACTCAATTAAATTAGAAATCAATAATAAAGATATAATTGAAATTGTTACATGCTTTGAATCTAAACATTTTCACTCAGATATTTGAGACTGAAGGGGAAATTATAGGAGCTGAGAGTATACACAGTGGTAGAGTGCTTGCTTGCCTAGGGCTTATGTGTATTGAATACAAAAAGAAAACCCAAAAAGTTTCAACAGAAGTTGGACTTAGTGATATATGGCCATAACCCCAGCACTCTGGAGGCTGAGGAAGAAATCACAATGACAATTTATGAGTAAAATTATTTATAAATGAAAGATAGGCATGGGCAAGATGGAACAGAAAGTAAAGGCACTTTGTCTCATAAACCTGGAGACATAGGTTCAAGGCCCAGGACCCACATAGATGAGAGAACCATCACTGTAAATTTGTCCTCTGACATCCATACCTACAAGGTGGCATATGCCACTGCTCGCCTCATCATGTGTATGTGTGCACACACACACAGACAGAGACAGATACACACACAACATAGACATACAGACACACAGACACACACAACATAGACATACAGACACACAGACACACAAACAGCATAGACACACAGACACACACAGACATATACACAGACAGACATATACATAGACACACACAATATAGACACACAGACACACACAACATAGACACACAGACACACACAGAGACACACACACAGACAGACAGACACAGATACACACACAACATAGACACACAGACACACACAACATAGACACACAGACACACACAGACAGGCACAGATACACACACAGATATACATACAACATAGACATACAGACACACACATAGATACACACACAGACACACATAACATAGACACACAGACACACACAGACACATACACAGATACATACATGCAGACAGATACACACACAGACAGACACACACAGACAGACCCAACACTGAGGGGGGAGAGAGACATACATTTTTTAAAATTACAAAAATGAGAGACATAAAGAATCTAAGGTTGGAAACTAACAAGCCATTCCAGGAAAACAATAGAGAACAACAAATGTAAAGACTGGAGAGGAGCGTCTATTTGCTTCCAAAGGTTGCTGTAATCAAACACCACAAGCTGGAGTCACATAAAACAACAGACATTGTTTCATAGTTCTGGAGGCCTGAATCTGAAATCACGGTGTCTTCTGGGTCATGCTTCCTTGTCAGGAGCATGGAAAAGGAGACTCCACACCTCTCTTGTAGCTTCTGGGACTCTGTAGTCACAGCAAAGCCTTGGCCTGTGTCTCCATCCTTCAGTTCTGCCCTGTCATCATCTTCTCTCCTTGTGTCTTCACATTCTCTTTCTTTTGTGTCCACATTTTCTCTTCTTCCTCTTTCCTTTCTTCTTCTGTGCTTGGCTAAACCCTGGGCCTGGAACATGCTAGTAAATGCTCTGCCACTGTTTTTAAATGTTTATCACACACACACACACACACACACACACACCACACAAACACACGCACACACAGTGGAGGTCAGGGGACAACTTTTAGGAGTCAATTCTCACCTATCAGGTAGATCTCAGGGATGAGCTCAAGTTGTTTGTCTTGGCAGCAAGCAGCTTTATTGTGAGCCATCTTGCAAGCCTCCTACCTTTTCTCATGAAAAGAAAATGTTAGATTAGGGGCCCACCATATTCCAACTTGACAACATCTTGGTTTATCCAACTGTATCTGGAAAAACATCTAACATGAATACAGAATTGTTAACAAGACTGGTGAAAAGCAAAACAAAATGAAAGCAAAACCAAAGAATTCTAATAGACATCAGGAATCATGAAAGTGGCCAGTGTATATAGTATATACAGTCAGAAATCACTACACCATAGAAAGGTTGAAAGGATGCTAGGAACACCTGGAGTATTTATAGCTTCTCAACCAATTAGAAAACTAGAAAACATGAATGATTCTCTCTCTCTCTCTCTCTCTCTCTCTCTCTCTCTCTCTCTCTCTCTCTCTCTGTCTCTCTGTTTCTCTCCCTCTCTCTCTCTCTGAGACAGGGTCTCACATAGTCCAGGCCAGTCTTGAACTCATTGTGTAGCCCAGGATGGTTTTAGATCCTGATCCTTCTGCCTCCTTTCCACACCCTGAGTATGTGGATTATAGGCATGCGTCAGCAGGACCAGATTAATGAATGCTTCTCTTTAAAATATGAGTTGACAGTCTTACTCAACACACGCGGCTTCTTTTTTCATTGTTTTGACTTATTGGAGTGCTAGGGATCAGCTCTGGAATGTTATGTACGCAAGGCAAGTTCTCTGACACCGAGGTACGCCCTAGCCAGGAGCTAGTCAGAATCAATTTAAGTTAAATACCACAACTAAGAGTCAGTGCCTCAGGGCTGGGGATGAAGCACAGGGTCTTGACTAGCACCCACAAGGCCCAGGTTCCGTCCAGGACTGCCAGCAAACAAGTCATGGCTGTCTAGAATCACTTCTCTCTTCTGGTCCTTGAGCTGTAGGAAAGTAGAGCAGTAGGGAGCTTACAACCGAGTCAAGGATTTTGTCAAACAAAAGTTTGTGTTAGTCATATGAGTTTGGTTCCTAACAACTGACATAAACTTCATCCAATGAGGATAGTCACCTGTAGCAATAGCTCACCTCAGGAAATTACATGGTTGAATTAAGGGGTGTGCACAAATATGGATGTGGGCTCAGAATACAATTCACATTTATTTTTAAGGCAACTTGTTCTCATCTTGGGGAGGGCACTAGTACGTCAGGCTATTTTAAAGATTTCGGATAGTGAGTGAGTCCCCGTGTCTTTTGCTGTGCTTGCACCAGATCTCATTTTCAACGTTTTAGAAGAGAATGTGACTGGAAAAGGTGCTAATCTCTAGCAGTGACCTGGGGGGTTAGAAAAATAAAATCCTAGGAAGTCTTAAGACTAGTCATTAGGCAAATACCTTGTTATATTTGGACACACCAAACACATATTTGCACTTACACAAATATTTCAGTGTGGTTATAGAAATACTTACAGAAGAAATAATAATGTAACTACTGACAGATCCTTGGTACAGCTGCAGATTGCAAATATTTCTTCTCTATGTATATCCATATCCAATAAGAGATAGAGATCTGCAAGACCGCTGAGCTGGTATTTCACTTACGGGCTATTTTCTGTCTGCTTCTTAGCAAGGGACGAAGCATTCCACATCTGATCCGCACTGTGTTCCCACCTCTGTGGTTCTGGCTTCTGCCTTTCCATGTCAGCTTAACTGTTTAGTGGTCTGTGAATGTGTGCTCCCTCGTCTTCAGATTCTGACTTGCTTCCCTTCCTCCTCAGAGATGTCCCATAGCTTTCCTGACTGTTTTCTCGAAAACAGTGTTCTCCTGCTTATATTTTCTATAAATGGCAGCCTCTTCCCAAAGAAGGGAAATTAATAACACTATTCTTTAGTTCTACTTAAAAATCACATTTAAACAAAGATACAATAGTTCCTTTGATTTTTGCTGTGTATTTTAGTTGTATTTCTGTTTCTGTGATAAAATACCCCAAAATACAAAAAAGGGGGGGTTTCTTCATCTTACCTCTCTTCTGTTCAGCTATAGGCTGTAGGCATCTTTATTCAACCAATAGTTTTAAATTAAGGAGCAAAGTTAAATAGCATCACTTGGTATACCCAATAATTTCCTCATCCCTGGGGGCAACCAGACGGGGGGGGGGGCAATATTTAGCATTACAATACATAGCAAAAGGTGAAACCTCAACAAATAAGTTATAAGCTAGTCATAAAACAGGTAACGCTTTTGGCCTAGGCATTTATCCATGAAATACTAAGTCTCAGAGAAGTTATTTTAGGGAATTTGGGTGTGGCTACATTTAAAAGCTTGCAGTTACACAAAAGCTCAAAGCAGCTGGTCACGTTACATCACAGTCGAACAGAGCAAAATGAATGCATGCACACAGTCCGTGCACCCATTCTCTGCTTGGCTAGCTTTTTCTACTCTCACATAGTTCAAAACCCCAGCCTTGAGGTAGTGCTGCCCAGAAAGGGCTAAGTCCTCCCTCATCAACCAACAGTCAAACACTCTCCCACAGACATACACACAAGCCAACTTGACCTAGCCACTCCCTCATCAGAGACTGTTCCCAGGTAATTCTCAGTCATGGCAAGTTGACATTTAAAACTGTCACAGTGTGCTTCTCATATTTGACCTAAACTATCAAGACATTGCCAAAACCTTGCTTTGTTTGTTGCTTGTTTGTTTGGTTTGCAAGGGTGACTTCATTTTGTTTGTACATTTTTTTTCCTTGTCCTAGAATTAGTATCATCACTGAATACAAACTGTTAGCTGTGCCATGACAGCTCCCAGCTTCTACGCTGTTCTGTTTCCCATACGCTCCTCCTCTATCGCTGTGCCTTTGCTGTTAACAGCCTCTCCATCTGAGCATCTATTGCTTCTGTAGCTCTTCTTACCAACTGAAAAACTGAAGACTAGAGCCAGGACCTCTCACTAAGGACGTAATTGAATTAGAGGTGACCTCAGGACTGCTGGGATTTTCTCACTGTACCCCAACTGTCTTCCTCAAGAGTCAGTTTTAAAGATGCCCATCTGAGAGATATTCCTGGATATTCCTAGTAACCCATCCTTTTTTTGACCTCCTATACATTTAATGGTACCCGTCTCTGGAGGTTATCACTTTTCATTTTGCACTGTGGTCATTTGTACAGAGCACTATGTCCCCCCCAGGGCCTGTGTGTTAAAGGCTTGGTCACTAGAATGATACTTCTTTGGGGGTATGAGATTCTTATAGAGAAGGCCCTGCTGTGAAACCTTGATGTCACTGAAGAAGATTGTGGGACTCCAGCTCTGTCTTCTTTCTGTTTCCTGGCTCACTATGTGGAGAGTGGGTTCTGCACACACCCAGGCTATGATGTGCTACTTAACTATTTGCCCCGAAAGCAACGGGGGCTAATCAGTCATGGACAGAAGCCTCCACCACTGTGAGCCCCAAAATAGCTTTTCTCTTTACAAGCGGATTTTCTCAGTTATTTGTCCTAGTAATGGAAAGATGACTAACTTGGGTCTTATTTTCCTTTCTGTTATTGGGCTCTTCGAGGCTGGAACCTGTCTTATTCAGGCTTGTGCCTCTCTAATTACCTAACTTTGTATTACTAGAGGCTCACTGTATACATATTAAATTAATGGAATGCCTTTTGGAATCTGGATAATTTGTGGCCAGAGGAAGCATACAAAACCAGCCATAGTGGCATGCTAGTTAGCTTAGAGATTCCTTTCAAGGTATGCCTTCATGGCTCTGCCTTCGCATTTTCTGTGGTTCTGGACTTTGTGGAATAATGGAATATCTGTGTAACCCAATGTGTTACAGCAGCCCAGTGTAACCACTACATAAGACTGAAGAACTGAAAATTTAATATTATGCAATTTAAATGGATTTATATTTAAAAGTCTCTTATGTGGTTACCACATTAGATAGCACAGTTGTAGACTAGCTTGGCACTCTGTTCTGTTGAGTCTCCTTGTCTTGTCTCTTTGAATTTGCTTGAAAAATATTAGCTTGCTTGTTTGGTAAGACATGGCTTCATTCTCCTCCGGGTTCCCAACTCAACATTTTTTATTGTATGCTAAAAAAGAGAAGGGCTCCAGGAGCTTGTGAGTACCTCCCGTCTCACCATCCCTCACCCCTGAACCAGATTTGGTTTGTAAAGTGTAGATATGATGCTGTGGAGGTGGTATGTCGCTGTTCATAACCGTCGTTTTTTGGAGTGTTGACCCCCACATCTTGCGCATGCTCTGTTCATGTTCACCCGCTCTTGCGCATGCTCTGTTCATGTTCACCCGCTGATCTATACCTCAGTACCATTTGCTATTGTTTTAAATCTCAAACTTTTCTGTTGTAATAAATATTTTATTTATTTAGTTGGTTAGTTGTGTGTATGTGTTTGTATGTGACGACATATGCATGCACAACACACATGTGGAGGTTCTCGCCCTCCAGGTTGCTTTTGTGGCAGTTTCTTTTATTGTTTAGGCTAAACTGCATACCACAGGCTAGCTGGAGCTTTAGCTCCTGGGAACTCTCAAGCTTCTGCCTCCTACCAGGTAGATCAGAAGGGCAGAGCCGTTCAGAGTTACGGAGCCAGTTTGAGGCCAGCCTGGCGCATATGAGACCCAGTTTCAAAATAAATAAATAAACAAAAGGGGGCTGGGTGTGATGTGGTGGGCTTGCCACTCAAAAGAGTTCTAACTTTCTTCTTTCCTGTGGAATTTTCAGACATATGTCATTATCCATTATTATTATTATTATTGTGGTCAAATCTGTGAGTCTCAATGCAGAGACTTTACTGAAACATCGAGGGGCTTTCGAGGTACCTAGACAGAACATTTGGTGGAAATAGGGTATGAATTTGTCTGTGTATTTATTTAAACATCTCTCTCTCTCTCTCCTCTCTCTCTCTCTCTCTCTCTCTCTCTTCTCCTTTCTCTTTGGGACAGGGTCTCACTATGCTGCCCAAGTTGGCCACAAACTCTTGGTGCTCACTTAAGTGAGCTTCTTGCCTTAGCCTACTGAGTGCTGGGACCACAGGCTTACCCTGACACCTAGTTAAAGCAGGCCTTTGAATGTCATCTTTTTTGTGGATAAGATAATCAATCAAAGCGAAGAAATTAGAGTTGTGGTTGAGTCTATGAAAACATTTTGTTTTATCTCTCCTCTAAACACACTTTCGCAAGATTGCGGATGTTTTAGGACAAAGCCCCGTGCTGACTGCACCCTGTGTGAGCAGTCTTCAAGGCCCACATGGTGGTCCTGAAGGAGCTCAAAGAGTACTCGGTAAATTAATAAGAGCTTCAAAGAGGGGCCAACCCTGGAAATACCCTCTCCGTGGAAGTGTTATGTGACCTGTGCTCTGGACGCTAGCTCACGATGTCCAAAATATGAAAAGGAAAGAAGGAGCCAGAAGGGAGTGTGCTTGTGGGACAAGAATTTTAGCTGGCAATAGTTAACCACACTCACCCTGCTATTTGACGTGTGTTATGTAAGGGAACCAATTCCAAGACAAAACAAAAAATAAATTGCTTTGACTATAAAGTGGAAACACAAAACGAATTAGAACTGACTTCCGTTAAATGATTTTTTATTTATGTGGGATGGGTTTGCTTAGGCGTCCTCTTTCTTGCTCACTTCCCGATGCCACAAAACACAGTATATTATTTCTCCTACGATCTATTGCAGAGCCAATTTTCATACATTAAAAATATGCTTTCAATCTTCTCAAAATGCTTATGAGTTATACGCACACATGCATATAGACAATAAATTACATTCGTAGGACTAATCAAATCTGACATCCCTCTGTAACTCACTGTAGTTCAAAACTTTGAGGCAGTTAACCCTGATTTGAACTCAGTGCTCACAAAGTGAGTGGGTTGCAGGTAAAGGTTCTGTTTGTAGGCTGTTTGTCTTTAACTAGACACATACTAACCCTGAGAAAAATGGAACAAATAGTGTCCTTCTCAGCCCCATCTATATCAACACCAATAAAGAAAACATGCTCTCTAGTCTGTACCCACTGCCCAGGACAGAAGTAACAGGTGGCCCTGATCTGCTTGATTGTTAGTATAAAAATATTATTAAAATTCTTATAACTCCCAAATTATACTTCTGTTTTGGACTTCTCTCCTGAACTCTAGGGTTATATTTATATGATTTCCCTTCGGTGTTTGTGGTGGTTAGTATTCACTGTCAACTCAATAACTAAGAAGCAGGCTTCTGGGCTTATCTGGGAGGGATTGTCTAGTTGATATCCTCTGGGGATGCCTATGAAGGATCTAATAGGGGTAGGAAGACCTGCCCATTGTGGGCAGAACCATTCCCTGAGCAGGAGACTCTGGACTGTGTAAATTGGAAAGGGCAAGGTGAGCTCTGCATGCATTAATTCATTGTTCCTTGTGGCTGTCACATGACCAGCTTCTCTCTAGTCTTGACTGTGCCTGTCACATGACCAGGTCTCTCAAACTTCTGAGGCTATTACTTCTCTGCAGTGATGAACAGGCACCTGGGAACTGTGAGCATAAACAAGCTCCCTTAAGTTGTTTTGTCGTGATATTTTGTCACAGCAACAGAAAAGTAAGTAAGACAGTAATCAGCTTCTAAATTCAACAGTCTGAAAAGGAACCATTGGGTTTACACCCCTGAAGCCCATTCTGAGCCCTGTGTCAGGGACCAGCATTGTTGTTCATCTGACTGGTTATCCAGAAGTTTGACAAATCTGTATGTCCTATAACCACCACCACAACAAAGATATGGAAGTCCCAATCAACTAACACATCCCTCTGTATCCTTTACAGTCGCTCTGTCCTCTGACCACCAGGCTCAGGCGAATTCCACCTCTGTCCCCAAAGTAGTGCTTTTTCTGGAACATTATGTGAACAGAGTAACACAGCATACTTTACTCTGTCTCATCTTTTTATTAACGAGGATTCTGTGATTCAATACAGGGAGCATTTTCTTAGTTCATGACTCTTTGTTACTGAGTAGAAGTCCATGGTGTTGACCAACCAATATTTCAGGCAATAGTTCCATTTGCCTGAAGAAGGACATTTATGTTGTTTCCAGCTTTGGATGATTATTGTCAGAGCAACTTCAAATAATAGGTATTCTGTTTTGTTTATTTGTTTTTAATTCTTGCAATGCTGGGGATTGACATCTATGCACACCAGGTACCACTGACTACAGCTGCAGTCACACCTGTAGGCAGCCGAAGAGACGGCGCCGGTTTCCAACATGGCTGGCGCAGCGTCCTGTATAAGCCTACTGTGCATGCGTCAGCCTCAAGCCCCTCCTGAGAGGGCTTATGCAAATGAGGCATGAGCCCTAACCAATCACAGGGCTTATGCTAATGAGACATGAGTTCACAGGGCTTATGCTAATGAGGCATGAGCCCTAACCAATCACAGGGCTTATGCTAATGAGGCACGGACCCCAGCCAATCCTGGGGCTTATGCTAATGAGGTATTGGCCCTAACCAATCCTGAGAGAACAGGCCGCCTGGCCCGCCCCCTTGGAAGGGTATATAAGCAGTGCATTTCTGCTGCTTGTGGCCCCTTCGATGGATGAAGATTGTGCCTGGAATAAAAGAGCTGTCAAAGAAGAATCCAGGCATGTCGTGTCATACTGCTGGCAGAGGGGACGCGACACACACCCTTTGGTTATTTTTACCATAGAAAATATATACACTCAGAGGAACATAAATTTTTTATATCCCTTTAAGTTCAGACCAGGCAGGACCATCGCCATGTTATATGGCATCTTTACAAGGCGTTGCCAGACTGTTTTCCAGGGTAGTTGCCATTTTCTAGCCCCGCCAGCAATGTGTGAGAGAACCAGCCACTCTTTCCAAATCCACATTTGTCAGTGTTTCACTTGAGCTGGATGTGTGGTCTCACTGTGCTTTTAGCTTGCATCTCTCTGATGGCTGGTGACACTAAATATCATCTCCTGTGCTTACACACTGTGCTTTTAGCTTGCATCTCTCTGATGGCTGGTGACACTAAATATCATCTCCTGTGCTTACACACTGTGCTTTTAGCTTGCATCTCTCTGATGGCTGGTGACACTAAATATCATCTCCTGTGCTTACATACTGCCCATAAGCTTCCGCCAGTACAGTGTCTTAAGTGCTTTTATTTTCTTCTCTCCCCTGTCCCTTCTTCCTTCATTCTAAAATTACATCTGCCTGTCTGCCTGTCTGTCTGTCTGTCATCTGTCTGTGTGTGCACATGTAGCTCAGAGGACAACTTATATGAGCTGGTTCTCTCCTTCTATCCTATGTGTCCTGCAGACTGCACTCAGGTTTTCAGGATGAGTGGCAAGTGTCTTTACACATTGAGTTATTTAACTAGCTCTTTCTTTTTTATCCTGGAGATTAAACCCAGGAATTTATACATGTTAAGTGCTTCACTACTGTGTTATATGCCAGTCCATGCCTCATCTGCGTGCATGTGCGTGTGTGTGTGTGTGTGTGTGTGTGTGTGTGTGTGTACACGTAGGGCCTGAGATCAATGATGAGTATCTTCTACTATTGTTCTCCTCCTTACCTTTTGAGTCAGGGCTCAGTGAGCCCAAAGCTCACTGATTGGCTTGACTGCTTGTCTATCAAGTTCTGAGAGCCTGCTAGCCTCTGCCTTGCTAGCACTGGGCTACAGATATGTGCAAACGAGCTCAGTTTGCTTTTACGTAGGTGCCAGGGATCTGAACTCAGATCCCCATGCTGTGTGACAGGCACTCTACTGACAGAGCTATCTCCCAAGCCCCTACCTCATTTGCATCATGAGCCTGTGATTGATCTATCACACCTAATTTGTGAAAGTATATGTCATAATGTTCTTACAACAAAGAGGCCTGATGACATATTTCTCAGAATATAATCCAATTATTATGCAATACACATTTGTCTTTCAAAATAGTTCCTCCCCTATTCCTGCCAGAAGGATGAGAAAGCTTTCTTTTCTTTTTTTCTTTTTTGCCATATATAGATTTTTTTAAAATTAAATTTTTATTGGATATTTTATTTACATTTCAGATGTTATCCCCTTTCCCCATCCCCCCAGAGTCCCCCATCCCATCCTCCCTCCTCCTGCTTCTATGAGAATGTGCCTACACCCACCCATCCATTCCCATCTCCCCACCCTCGAATTCCCCTACACTGGGTCATTCAGCCTTCCCTGGACCAAGAACCTCCTCTCCCACCTATGCCCAACAAGGTCATCCTCCCCTACATATACAGCTGGAGCCATGGGTCCCTCCATGTGTGCTCCCAGACTGGTGGTTTAGACCCTGGGAGCTCTGGTTGGTTGGTATTGTTGCTCTCCCCATGGGCCTCAAACCCTTTCAGCTCCTTCAGTCTTCTCTCTAACTCCTCCATTGGGAACCCCATGATCAGTTCAATGGTTAGCTGTGAGCATCCGCCTCTGTATATGTCAGGCTCTGGCAGACCACTAAGGACACAGCTATATCAGGCTCCTGTCAGCATGCACTTCCTGACATCCACATCAGCGTCTACCTTTGGTGACTGCATATGGGATGGATACTCAGGTGGAACAATCTCCAGACAACCCCTCTGCTTCAGATTTTGTTCCACACTTTGTCTCCATATTTGCTCCCATGAGTATATTGTTACTCCTTCTACGAAGGACCAAAGCACCCACACTTTGGTCTTCCTTCTTCATGAGATTCATGTGGTCCTTGAGTTGTATCTTGGGTATTGCGAGCTTTTGGCTAATATCCAGTTATCAGTGAGTGAATACCATGTGTGTTCTTTTGTGATTGGGTTACCTCACTCAGGATGATATTTTCTAGTTCCATCCATTTGCCTAAGAATTTCATGAATTCATTATTTTTAATAGCTGAGTAATAACCCATTGTGTAAATGTACCACATTTTCTGTATCCATTCCTCTGTTGAAGGACATCTGGGTTCTTTCTAGCTCCTGGCTATTATAAATAAAGCTACTATGAACATAGTGGAGCATATGTCCTTGTTATATGTTGGAGCATCTTCTGGGTATATGCCCAGGAGTAGTATAACTGGATCCTCAGGTAATTGTTATTTCCAATTTTCTGAGGAACCACCAGACTGATTTCCAGAGTGGTTATATCAGCTTACAATCCCACCAACAATGGAGGAGTGTTCCTCTTTCTCCACATCCTCGCCAGTATCTGCTAGCACCTGAGTTTTTGATCTTAGGCATTCTGACTGATATGAGGTGGAATCTCAGGGTTGTTTTGATTTGCATTTCCCTGATGACTAAGGATGTTGAACATTTCTTTAGGTGCTTCTAGGCCATTCAAATTTCCTCAGTTGAGAATTCTTTGTTTAGCTCTGCATCCCATTTTTAAATAGGGTATTTGGTTGTCTGGAGTCTAATTTCTTGACTTCTTTGTATATATTGGATATTAGCCCTCTATCGGATGTAGGATTATTAAAGATATTTTCCCAATCTGTTGGTTGCCGTTTTGTCCTGTTGACAGTGTCCTTAGCCTTACAGAAGCTTTGCAATTTTATGAGGTCCCATTTGTCAATTCTTGATCTTAGAGCATAAGCGATTGGTGTTCTGTTCAGGAACTTTTCCCCTGTGCCCAGGTATTCGAGGGTCTTCCCCACCTTCTCTTCTATTAGTTTCAGTGTATCTGGTTTTATGTGGAGGTCCTTTATCCACTTGGACTTGAGCTTTGTACAAGGAGATAAGAATGGATAAATTTGCATTCTTCTACATGCTGACCCCCAGTTGAACCAGCACCATTTGTTGAAAATGCTGTCCTTTTTCTACTAGAAGAAGGTTTTAGCTCCTTTGTCAAAGATCAAGTGACCATAGGTGTGTGGATTCATTTCTGGGTCTTCAATTCTATTCCATTGATCTTCTTGCCTGTCTCTGTACCAATACCATGCAGTCTTTTTTTATCACTATTGCTCTGTAGTACAGCTTGAGGTCAGGGATGGTGATTCCCCCAGAAGTTCTTTTATTGTTGAGAATAGTTCTCCCTATCCTGTTTTTTTTTTTTTTTTTGTTATTCCAAATGAATTTGCAAATTTTTCTTTCTATCTCTATGAAGAATTGAGTTGGAATTTTGATGGGGATTGCATTGAATCTGTAGATTGCTTTTTACTATATTAATCCTTTCAATCCATGAGCATGGGAGATCTTTCCATCTTCTTAGATCTTCAATTTCTTTCTTCAGAGACTTGAAGTTCCTGTCATACAGATCTTTCACTTGCTTGGTTAGATTCACACCAAGGTATTTTATATTATTTGTGACTATTGTGAAGGGTGTCATTTCCCTAATTTCTGTTTCAGCCTGTTTATTCCTCGAGTAGAGGAAGGCTACTGATTTGTTTGAGCTGATTTTATAACCAGGCACTTTGCTGAAATTGTTTTTCAGGTTTAGGAGTTCTCTGGTGGAGGTTTTGGGGTCTATCATGTCATCTGCAAATAGGGATACTTTGACTTCTTCCTTTCCTATTTGTATTCCTTTGACCTCCTTTTGTTGTCTAATTGCTCTGGCTAGGACTTCCAGTACTATATTAAATAGGTAGGGGGAGAGTGGGCAGCCTTGTCTAGTCCCTGATTTTAGTGGGATTGCTTCAAGTTTCTCTCCATTTAGTTTGATATTGGCTCCTGGCTTGCTGTATATTGCTTTTACTATATTTAGATATGGGCCTTGAATTCATGATCTTTCCAAGACTTGTTTTTTTCTTTGAGTTTGTTTATATAGTGGATTATGTTGATGGATTTCCGTATACTGAACCATCCCTGCATTCCTGGGATAAAGCCTACTTGATCATGATGGATAATTGTTTTGATGTGTTTTTGGATTCAGTTTGCAAGAATTTTATTGAGTACTTTTGCATCGATATTCCTAAGGGAGATTGGTCTGTAGTTCTCTTTCTTTGTTGTGTCTTTGTGTGGTTTAGGTATGAGCGTAATTGTGGCTTCATAGAACGAATTGGGTAGTGTTCCTTCTGTTTCTATTTTGTGGAATAGTTTGAAGAGAATTGGTATTAGGTCTTCCTTGAAGGTCTGATAGAATTCTGCACTAAAACCATCTGGTCCTGGGCTTTTTTTGGTGGGGAGACTTTTAATGACTGCTGCTATTTCTTTAGGGGTTATGGGACTGTTTAGATGGTTTATCTGCTCCTGATTTAACTTTGGTACCTAGCATCTGTCTAGAAATTTGTCCATTTCATCCAGATTTTCCAATTTTGTTGCGTATAGGCCTTTGTAGTAGGATCTGATGACTTTTTTAATTTCTTCAGTTTCTGTTGTTTTGTCTCCCTTTTCAGTTGTGGTTTTATTAATTTGGATACTGTCTCTGTGCCCTCTGGTTAGTCTGGCTACGGGTTTATCTATCTTGTTGATTTTCTCAAAGAAACAGCTCCTGGTTTTGTTGATTGATACTTTGTATAGTTCTTTTTGTTTCTACTTGGTTGATTTCATCCCTGAGTTTGATTATTTCCTGCTGTCTGCTCCTCTTGAGTGTATTTGCTTCTTTTTGTTCTAGAGCTTTCACGTGTGCTGTCAAGTTGTTAATGTGTGCTCTCTCCAGTTTCTTTTTGTAGGCACTTAGATCTATGAGTTTTCCTCTTAGCACTGCTTTCATTGTGTCCCATAAGTTTTGGTATGACGAGCCTTCATTTTCATTAAATTCTAAGACGTCTTTATTTTCTTTGTTTCTTTCTTCCTTTACTAAGTTATCATTGAGTAAAACATTGTTCAGTTTCCACGTGTATATGGCCTTTCCATTGTTTTTGTTATTATTGAAGCCTTAGTCCGTGATGATCTGATAGGATGCAAGGGATTATTTTAATCTTTTTGTATCTGTTGAGGCCTGTTTTGTGACCAATTATATGGTCTATTTTGGAGAAGGTACCACGAGGTGCTGAGAAAAAGGTATATTCTTTTGTTTTAGGATGAAATGTTCTGTAGATATCTGTTAAATCCATTTGGTTCATAACTTCTGTTAGTTTCACTGTGCCTCTGTTTAGTTTCTGTTTCTATGATCTGTCCATTGCTGAGACTGGGGTGTTGAAGTCCCCCACTATTATTGTGTAAGGTACAATGTATGCTTTGTGCTTTAGTAAAGTTTCTTTTATGAATGTGGATGCCCTTGCATTTGGAGCATAGATTTTCAGAATTGAGAGTTCATCTTGGTAGATTTTTCCTTTGACGAGTATGAAGTGTCCTTTCTTGTCTTTTTGATAACTTTTGGTTGAAAGTAGATTTTATTTGATATTAGAATGGCTACTCCAGCTTGTTTCGTGGGACCATTTGCTTGGAAATTTTTTTTCTAGCCTTTTACTCCAGTCTGTCATTGTCACTGATGTGTTTTTCCTGTATGCAGCAAAATTCTGGGTCCTGTTTACGTATCCAGTCCATTAGTTTATGTCTTTTTATTGGGGAATTGAGTCCATTGATGTTAAGAGAGATTAAGGAAAAATGTTGCTTCCTGTTATTTTTGTTATTAGAGGTGTAATTGTGTTTGTGTAGCTATCTTCTTTTGGGTTTGTTGGAAGATTACTTTCTTGCTTTTTCTAGGTTGCAGTTTCCTTCCTTGTGTTGGAGTTTTCCATCTATTACCATTTATAGTGCTGAATTTGTAGAAAGATATTGTGTAAATTTGGTTTTGTCATGGAATATCTTGGTTTCTCCAACTATAGTGATTGAGAGTTTTGCTAGGTATAGCAGTCTGGGCTGGTATTTGTGTTCCCTTAGGGTCTGTATGATATCAGTCCATGATCTTCTGGCTTTTATAGTCTCTGGTGAGAAATCTGGTGTAATTCTTATAGGCCGGCCTTTATATGTTACTTGACCTTTTTCCCTTACTGCTTTTAATATTCTTTCTTCATTTTGTGCATTTGATGCTTTGATTATTATGTGACAGGAGGAATTTCTTTTCTGGTCTAGTCTATTTGGAGTTCTGTAGGCTTCTTGTTTGTTTATGGGCATCTCGTTCTTTAGGTTAGGGAAGTTTTCCTCTATAATTTTGTTGAAGATATTTACTAGCCCTTTAAGTTGGGAATCTTCACTCTTATCTATACCTATTATCCTTAGATTTGGTCTTCTTATTGTGTCCTGGATTTCCTGGATGTTTTGGGTTAGGAGCTTTTTGCATTTTTCATTTTCTTTGACTGTTGTGTCAAGGTTTTCCATGGTATCTTCTGTGCATGAGATTCTCTCTTCTATCTCTTGTATTCTGTTGGTGATGCTTGTGTCTATCACTCCTGATCTCTTTCCTAGGTTTTCTATCTCCAGGGTAGTCTCCCTTTGAGATTTCTTTATTGTTTCTACTTCCATTTTTAGACCCTGGATGGTTTTGTTTAATTCTTTCACCGATTTGGTTGTGTTTTCTTGCAATTCTTTAAGGGATTTTTGTGTTTCCTCTTTAAGGGCTTCTACTTGTTTACCTGTGTTCTCCTGTATTTTTTAAAGGGAGTTATTTATGTCCTCCTTAAAGTCCTCTATCATCATCATGAGAAGTGATTTTAAATCTGAATCCTGCTTTTCTAGTGCGATAGGGTGTCCAGGATGTGCTATGGTGGGAGAACAGGGTTCTGACGATGCCAAGTAACTTTGTTTTTGTTGCTTATGTTCTTGCCCTTGCATTTCACCATCTGGTTATCTCTAGTGATACCTGCACTGTCTCTGACTGAAGCCTATCTCTCCTGTTATCTTGCTTGTGTCAGAACTCCTCAGAGTCCAGCTGTCTCTGTGATCCTGTGATCCTGGGCGTGTTAGAGCTCCTGGGAGTCCAGCTTCCTCAACTGCTCTGGAGTACAGTGGTTCCTCTAGGATGGGTCAGGATATAGTGTCTTCATGGGAGCAGACCAGCTAGGAGTCTGACCCAGCAAAAAGGACCAAGCAGGGGTGGAAGGGGAGTGGTATTCGTGAGGGCGGGTTTTGGTGGGTGATTGGTCCTGAGTGAGCCATGCTCCCAGCTGTAGCTCTGGGGCTTCCGGTTGTGGGAGAGGGCTCTTATCCGCTGCTCTGAGTGCAGTGGCTCCTCTTTCTGTTTTTCTGTCTGTCTGTATTTAGAAGGCAGAAGACAACCTCAGGTGTCATTTCTAAGACACCATCCCTCCCTCCCTATCCTCAAAAGAGTCTCTTACTGGCTTGGAAGGTTAGTTGGACAGGCCAGCGTGGGACAAGCCCCAGGGATCGCCCAGTCTCCCCTGTCCCCAGCACTGGGACTATACAAGTGAGTCACCACAGTTAGGTTTTTTGTTTTTTGTTTTTACATGGAACTGGGAATAGACCCTGAGCCCTGGCAGATCTGACTCAGACTCATCTACACTGAACCTCCAGCAACTGCCAATCATGGATCAAGTTTCTCTACACTGGCCAGATGCTGTGGCCATTTTCCTTGCAGATTTCGGCTTTGCCACCATTCTCTGCATCTACATCTTGCCGGTCTCTCTAGCCTGCAAAAAGACATTTTGCTACAGGGCATCTACTTCATTTTTTCTATTTGCTGAGCCTTTCACTTGTCGTTAAAATTCAGCCAGCGGCTCCTGACACGCCAGGCCGGCTGTGGCTCAGCTATTAATCCTCAACGGTGTTTCTCTAGGAGCAAAACCATCTTAATTTAACATAAAGTCCAGTTTCCAGTCCCTTCTCCTTATAGAGATCGGGCATTTGTGCTGTACCCGAGAAATGTCTGTCTCGCTCAAGGTCGCAGGTTTTCATCCCTCAGAATTCTTCTTTAAAGTACAATCAGAGAGTGTCCATCACGCTTGCCTAAATTCTCTAAGGGTTTCCCTCACCTCAGGATAAAACTGGAACTCTTCCTTCTAGCCTAAAAAGGGTTTCCTGAGCTTACTTTCCACTTTTCTCCCGCCATTCTTCAATCTTCTACCTATCCTCGTCCTCCAGTCTACTCAGGAGCTCTCCCATCCCACCTTTCCAGAGACAGGATCACACTACTTAGCCCTGCCTGCCCTGAAACTCTCTCTGTAAACGGGACTGGCCTTGAACTTACAGGGATCCACCGGCCTCTATGTCTCCCAAGGAAATGTCCCACTCTGTACTGGGGTGTCTTTGTCCTCTTGCTTTACAGTATACCCTCCTGGGAGCCGTAAACTTGCTGTCGTCTCTGCTGACATGATTCTTTCTCAGGTTTCGCATATTCCTCAACCCTTAAGACTTGCTTGCATTAAAAAAATGTTTTTAAAATTTTATGCTGACGAGTGTTTTGCTTGCTTTTAAGCACACCATGTGTGTTCAGTGTTCACGGCGGCCAGAGGAGAACTTCCAGTCCTCTGGGATTAGAGCTACAGACAGTGGTACATAAGTGGTTCGGACCCAAACCCAGCTCCTCTGCAAGATCAACAAATGCTCCTAATGGCTGAGCCATCTCTCCAGCCCTTACTTGTGTTTGTTTTATCAGTTTCTTGTGGACTGGCCCTTATAAATAAATTGCCTTAATTGTGTACATCCTGGAATCAGATACTGCTCAAGGGGACGTTTTTGTCTTGTGTAGCCCCTTGTATAGGAATAAACCACATGAAAAGACACACTAACACAGCTTCATGTGCTTTCTGAAGGTGGGCATGAACAACCTGCTTTTGTTAAAAACAAAACAAAGTTCCATTCCAGATTAATCCTTTATAACATTACTGTAACATCCTTAGGGGATGAGGTGAAAAAGGTACTCCAATTGAGGCTCGATCAGAGGTTTGCTCTGTGACCTGGCCCAAATCATTTCTAATTGCTGCCTCTTCATCTGTAAAATCAAATGATTGGGGTCAGCGAGGTGGCTCAGTGGGTAAAGGCGTCTGCCACCAAACCTGATGGCCTGAGTATGACCCTGGGATCCACATAATGGAGGGAGATACCCTTCAGGTTACCCTCTGACCTCCACACACATGCTGTGGCATGCATGGCCACACGCATACAAATCAAATAATTAAAAACTATCAAAGGTTGGACAAGCCTCAGTGCATCTGGAACTTTTCTGCTGACAAGCAGCTGTGCGTCTTCTTGAGCACCAGGTGCCTACGTCAGTCTTTGGAGATCGCTGGGAACTGTAGGTTTAACCTATATTATGCAATGAGACGTCCACTCTGCTTCTGTCTCTATACAAGGGTGAAGCCCAACCACCGTGAAGATTCCCCAGCCATTCTAGCCTATGTCCAATGCAGGGATGTTTGTTGGAGGTGCCATGTGGAAGTATGCATATGATGGCCATTTAACACTGGAAATGCGCTAGTGTCCCCTGTGTTTTTAGGACAAAGCAACAATGAGTGATGGTTAAAGTTAATTATCAACGTCCCAGAACCTAGAATCACCTGAGAGACAGGCTTCCGGGCTGTCCATTGACTGGGGAACACCATCCCCTCACCACAGGTGGAACGTTCTCTAGGTAGGGGATGCTGGAATGCATAAAATGGAGGTGAGGGGGGCTCTAGGGATCATTCACTGGGGCACAAAGCAGTGAATGTTTTCTTAAATGATGGTGTGTTGTCTAAACACACACACACACATTCACACACACACACACATGCACACACACACATTCGCATATGCATGCACGTGCATGCACACATGCACACACACACATTCGCATATGCATGCATGTGCATGCACACATGCACACACACATTCGCATATGCATGCACATGCATGCACACATGCACACACGCACACACATTCGCATATGCTGCACGTGCATGCACACATGCACACACATACCAACACTGATATTCAATATCCTAAAGGAAGAGTCCATTTCTTCGGGTTCCTCAGTTCATCCAGTCTGGTGTCATCATGACCTCCAAAAGGCTTCATTTAAACCATTGTCTTAAGTGTGCTCGAGTGCCAGGAAGCCTTAAAACAGACGACACTTCCGCTCTAAGCTTTCTGTCAGGGCAGGCAGACAAACAGAACAACACAACCATGAGAAGTAAACAAACCAACCCTAGCAGGAAAACAAACTCAGTTTGAAAGGTTGAGGTTGTGAGCAAGGCTTAGGGCTTGCTCTTGTGTTCTGCAGTGAGACGGTTGGAATCAGGCCAGCAGTGTGTGAGTCACCACCCTAGGCTAACATAGGCTGGGTGATTAACCTCCCTTTCTCCAAATATGCGGTTTTAAATTCATTCAATAAACATTTATTCTTTTTTAAATATTAAAATTAAGTTTAAACTGCATTTACTTATTTATATATTTATTTACTTGTGTGTCTATGGGGGGCATTTGAACAGCACTTACTTGATTATATATTTACTTACTTATGTATGTGTTTGGTGGTCATTTGAACTGCATTTACTTGTTTATATATCTATTTACTTATGTGTGTGTATGGGAGGGCATTTGAGGGCCACAGTGGATATGGATGTGAGAGGACTCTTTCAAGAGTCAGTTCTATGCTTCCACAGTGTGGATCCTGAGGATCAAACTCGGGTCAGCAGGTTTGGCTGCAAGCCTCTGTATCTGCGAGCCATCTCACACACCCCTTTTGTTTGACAGGGACCTACTGAGTAGCCCTGAAACTCTATGTAGAACAGACTGGCCCCAAACTAGGAGTTCCTACCTCTGTCTCTTGCGTTATAGGTCTGTGCTGCTGTACTTGGCCCTCTTTCTTTTTTCTAAGATTACATCTTGAGGAAACAAAATATAACATACCATTTCTACCTTTGGGGAATCAAAGAAGTAAACACCTTTCACTAAGAAAATCCTAAGGGCCCACTTTATGAAAGTGAGATACCTGGACTAGAGAGATGGCTCAGTGGTTAAGGCATTGGCTGCTCTTCCAGAGGACCCAAGTTCAATACCCAGACCCAATACCCACATGGCCGATCACAACTGTCTGTGGCTTCCAGGGGATATGACACCCTCATACAGACATACATGCAGGCAAAACACCAATGCACATGAAAGTAAAATAAATAAATCATTAAAATAAAAGAAAGTAAGAAACCCAAATCCAAATAAGCACAGAACCATTTAGATTTCTCCCTAAAAGCAATTGGCCCTCCAGGTTTTACCCAGAATGAGTTAAGGGCTCAGGTTTGCCTATTCCATGGGAATTTCCTTAATTGTCTTATTGTAAATTAATTAGACTTTTTGTGGGTCAGGTGGGTTGATCTCATTTAGACCAAAAGCTGTTTTTCTTTTCTTCTTCTTCTTTTTCTTAATTTATTTGTGAAAAGCAGCAGACCTCAGTGGATCAGGACCATGGCTTGCTTGCACATAGACATGGGTAGCTAATGCTTCTCTGTAACAATCATTTAGACACAAAGGGTTCTGGGTGCTATTCTGTCAGCTGGGTCACATGCAGACCATCCCTAAGTGTGTGTTCCATTTTTCTGACTTGGGAGGACATCTCTGAGCAACAGCTGAGTGAGGATCCAACACTGGATCCTCTGAAGATCTGTTATGAATATTTTTAATGAGGCAGGACGGAGAAAATAGACCTAGAGCCCTCAAACTCTCCCCTCTCCCTACGACATGGCTGCCACAAACCATCATTTCATACCATCAGATGGTACTCACAGCATGAAGGCTGGCTAGTTACATGGATTTGGCTAAGGATGTGATATCCACATTTTCCATATGAGGGCTGAGCCTTTATGGAACTATCAGGGGTTTTTTGTTTTGTTTTGGACAGACTCTTACTCTGAAGCGCTTCTGGAACTCATGAAAATCCTCCCATCTCAGTATCCTGGGTGCTGGGATTACAGGTGTAAGTCACCACCCTGAGTTTATAAATTGATTTTTCTGAGATGACTGATTTTTTTCCTTGCTATCTAAATTCTAGGTTTGCCTTGTACCAAGTAACAGTTTGGGGGTTTACTCCAGACTTATCCAGAAGTTTCTTCTGTTTTTTTTTTTTTTTTAAGTCTGGGTAAGACCTTTTTGTTTTGAGGTTCTAAAATACCCTTTGCAACCAACAGTGAGCGTGAGGACGCACATCCACAATCCCAGCTGCAGGAGGCACGAGCAGGACATGGAGCTCAAGAGCATCTTCATAGCAACCAGGCTCACATGGACTATGTGCAGCCCTGTCTCAAAACATAAACACCTTAGAGCTCTGTGACCACTGAGTTCTAAGCATAGTTATTATTATATATTTGTCTATGATTCTAGGCTTCTTAGAAAAGTATGGTTTAATTTCTTCTATGGTTACAATGTAGGTGTTAGAATTTTCTTTCTGTTGCTATTGAAACAAATAAACAAACAAAGTGGGATAGTGCTGTTGTGGATAGCCCCAGCCTTGTATTTTGATCCTAGTTTCACCCCCCTGAGAGGGGCTCCAGAGGAAGATTGAATCAATGTTGTGGATAGCCCTAGCCTTGTATTTTGATCCTAGTTCCCAGTGGATAGCCTCAGCCTTGTATTTTGATCCTAGTTCCACCCTTCTGGGAGGGGCTGCAGAGGATGATTGAATCTGTACACAGGTGACATCTTGTAAACCTTTGTCCAATTAAAACCTGTAAAATAAAGACTAGAGTCAGAGATTGGGCAGTAGAAGGGGAGGCGGAGAAAAAGGCTTAGGGGAGGAGAGAGTGAGAGGAATTCGACATAAAAGGCAGAGCAGGGGCAGAGGAGAAGGGAGTCGACGGGAGAGGTAGAAGCAGGAGGAAGCTGGAAGTAGAAGGAAGCCTACGATGGAGGACAACCACGTGGCCTGGATGAACCACAAGTTATAAGGGATCTCATAGCCGGGGATTAGAGTAGTGTAATGGTAAATCTGCCCAATCCAGGCGTGCAATTTATACCAATAATTATTGAGTTGTGTCTTCCTTTACTGGTCTCCTTCGGGTAGGAGATCTTACAGCGATAAATTTGGTGGTTTAAATATTTACTACTACAAATTTGGCGGTTTAAATAATTTTTTTCTACTACATAGAGCAACTGGCCAAAAGCAGCCTGAGGAAGAAAGGGTTTATTTGGCTTAAGCTTCTATTACTAAAGTCAGGGGAAGAACTCAAGCAGGAATCTGGAGGCAGGAGCTGAAGCAATGACCATTAAGAAGCGCTGCTTGGCTTCCTGGCTTGTTCCCCACGGCTTACTCAGCTGTCCTATCCAGCCCAAGCCTAAGGATGGCACTGCCCACGGTGGGCCAGGCCTCCTAAATTAGTTAGTGATGATGTAAATACCTCCAAGAGCATGCCCACAGTCTGAGCTGATAGAGGCAATTCCTCAATTGAGACTCATTCCTTCTAGGTGACTCTAAATTGTATCTTGACCAAAACTAAACACCACAGTAGATGTTTAACCAAATGCATTTGAAACAAGTTAGTGCATGGATATGGCAATATGTAGGAATAGATGAGTGTTGGTCCCACCAAGGATAAATACACTGCCAGACATAGTTGGATCAGCGGTCCTTTGTGGTACCAAATCTATCCCTTTATGAGGCAACCAACAATCAGCTATAGATGATGAGATTGATTCCAATACCATATTGAATGTGAGTCTCAATGAGAGAAGTAGATGTTTGCCAGCTAATCTGCCTGTAAAGTGTGCCTGTGTCATCAGGGCTGTGGGGTGATACATTCTAGAGAAGGTGAAGAGAAGACACTTCAGGACATAGGGCAAGCGGAGGGTCTCAGGGGAGTATGGGGACACCTCTGATTCAGTGGAGATGAGGTTTGGAGAATTTATGCTAGGAGACATCTTGTCTTGAAAGAGCATTCTGCATTATAGACCTTGGTTCCCAGGCAATTGTCAAAGGGCAAGATAAGGACCTCTGGGAATAGTTTAGAAGCACTTGTGATAGTGTCAGGAGCCAGGGACCCAGCAGTGAGGCTGTCTGTCATAGCTGGGACCAGGTAGGGTGGGAGCAGGACTGCTGCTCAGTTGTAAGAAATATGGCCACCTGCCATATTTTACACAGTAATTTTTAGTCTGACAAAATTTAGTTAAAAAAAAAAAAAAGAATTTCTAAATCCGGAAATTGAGCCTCCAGGCAACAATTAGTCTCTCCCCCTGCCTCAGCCTTCCTAGTTACAGCCTCACTGCACTCAGTCTTGTCTTATTTATTTTCTAATGTTGACATTTGCCAGAAAATTTTCCTTTTGTCACAGCATGAGGAATACTCAAATTAAGGGAAAAAACAAAAACAACAAACAAACAAACAAACAAAAAAACCAGAGTTCCCGATGTCTGGCCGCTTCCAGAGAGACAAAGGAGCCCAAAGTGCAAACAGGAGATATTTGACCTTGAACAAACAATGGCTATGCCACAGTCAAGTCAGAACAGAGATGGAACAAAGAAGCTTACTTCTTGAAAGGATAGGGCTCCAAAGAATGAAATACTTCCCCAGGGGACCCATGAAAGTGGTAGGGGTTTAACCCCCAAAGTAAATTATCAAGACAAGTTAAAAAGGCAAGTAGATTTAGCACTGATAGGCTACCTGTGCACATTGGAGCTATCCTTTAAACATGCAGAGCTACAGGGAGCTTTCCTGTTGCAAAGTACAATTGTCTGCCTTGCTGGTTAGATTTAAAGGGGTGGAGGGTGAGCTTCCCTCCCTGGATGCCAGAGAAAACTGCTGAGTGGGATTGTGGGAAAAGGTCAGATTTTATCCGTGGTGGCCGCCTGTCCATCTAATCTGCTGTTCTCCGTTCCTTGTAACCTCAGATCTCAAATCATTCTTGCCAGTTTTACTAACAAATATCTCCGTCTGTGTGTGTTTCTAGGCACCAGCTGACCCAGCCTGTCCTCTGTTCCACTTACTGAAGGCTGCTCAGAAACCACACTGAGTTCTCTGCAGAGTGCCTTGGCCAGCGGGCAGAGAAACCAGCCCTATTTCCTTACATTTTGAATGCCAAGGCGTGGCTTGGTAAAAAGAGAATTATGCCAGACCAATGCTATTTCCTTTTGCGCTAAAGGGGCAGGATCTATGGTGGTGGGAGGTGGGGCAGAGAGAGGGGTGAAGTAACCTAGGTGAATGTGAGCAGGGTGGGTACTCTGTGCTGTAGGAGACTATCGCCATGAGATGACCCACTGGTAATGACTGGCCCATTGGAAACCTCTGAGCAGTGTTGTTCACTACTTTGTTAACCTAAGGATATCCTGGGCAAATGTATTTTATCACTAACTAACTTTGACAGAGATCTCAAGATTACCATATTTGGAAAGGCCACCCATTTGCAGGGACAGAATGCAATCAATTTGAATGTTAAGGAATGGAACTCAACGTGACTTTGAAACCTGCTTTTAGCTTCAGTAGAAACCAGTGCATGGGGAAGCTGTAGGAATCGGAAATCCAGACCTCAGATGGCATTAAACTGGGGAGCCACTAATGCAGGAGAACGTGTTTCCGGGTCAGAGTGAGGCACGGCAAAATGAGTTAGCAATGCGGCACTATCCTGAAACCAATTTACCATGACTCAAGGATAAAGGAAAGAGTATGCCTTCAGAGACAGGAAATCATCTCTCCATGGTGCTTAGATGTGTGCACACTTGGAGTTTGCTTTCTTACAATCCTACTTAAAAAAAAGAAAAAAAGAGCAAACACAACCGGATGAGGACAGGAGGGACAAAGAGAAGGAAGAGGCATCTGTCCGTTTGTCCGCTTGGAGAGCTGCCCTGCTTCGGGTCCTATCATCTGAGATAGTATCGCTGGATCACAAGTAGTATTTGGGGACGCTCTTCTGGCAGGACCATATTTTACAACTGAATAACGAAAAAAATAGGTAAACTGCTGGGCTAAAATTAGCCACTAATTATTTGCGGAGCTCTCCACTGGCAGGTTCTCCTCAAGTTTGGCCCAGTTTTCTTTGTCCCTAGCTATAGAGACCATTTATCTTTTCAAATAAATGCAGACTCACACTCGTATTTTCTAGCCTGAAATTCAGGTTTCTCCTGAATGGATTCCAATCGGTTACAGCTTTTGGCTAAGAGGCTAAACCATAAATAAGGAAGGTTGCTGAGGTTCTCACATCACTGAATGGCCAAGCTCGAGAACAAACCTGGTGGGCTGCCCAGCCGCCGGGCTGCCAGGCGGGTCTGAGGAGAGGAGCCTCTTTTGGTCAGTGTAACTTTCCTCCATCCTGACATTTGGCACACCGTTCTCACATTAAACTTCTCTGTTTACAAGTTTATGTTGTAAATCAGGCTTCTCAGAGTTCACCATGCACTTAGATCACCTAGGGTGGATGTTAAACCCGGTTCAAGCATCATACAGTGCATCAGAACATCTCATGAGCTCTCTGAGCTCTGGTCCAGGTCATAGTGCTATGGTAAGATGCACCAAACAGGTCAGACGTGTTGGTAAATAGGGGACTTGCTGTAGTGCCGTCGTCAGGAAAACTGTAACTAAATGGAAATTGGCCAGCACCGATTTCCACACACTGGCTCCTTCGGGGGCCAAACCGAGATGAAGAGTCAGGTAGCGGGCTTCTGGTACAGTGGTTCTTGTGTGGAAAAAGTGTTGGTGAGCCAGGACCTGAGTCATCACTTCTGCTGTCTCCACCGGTTCAGCCACCAAAACCAAACAAGTACCAAACCAAGTGAAACCAAACCAAACCTGAAGGAATTGAAAGACCAGTGGAAGTGCTAACATTTGTGACTTCTGTGACTTACAATAAACAGGTCAACTTATGTTAAAGTATTATAGGTCTCCCCCACAACTACTTACAGTTTTTAACACACCTATATACCAGTTAAATTTGAATTTGAAACATCAAAATAAACTAAGTTGGGGATCTTGTTTTAAACTGCAGTCAGTTTAGGGGGGCTGAGAATCTGTATTTCTGGGGTGCACTTAGGAGAGCTGTGAGACTGAGAGCAGTCCATTTGATAGAGTAGTATGCTTAACCCCACAACAAAAGGCTGGGATGTAGCTCAATTGCAGGGCAATTGTCAAGCATGTGCAAGGCCCTAGGCTCTATCCCAATGCCACAAATGAAAGAAAAAACATCCATGAGAGTCGGACAAAAATCTCTGACTCTTTTTTTTCTCTAACCTTATTATAGAATTGTAGCACATGTATGCAAATGCTAGCAAATCATCACAGCTCAATGCATTTCTAAGCAGCTAAGAAGGGGTATAGCTAGCCCCTGGATCAAAGCTAGACTACAACCAGCACCTCAGGAACCCTGAGTCTCTCATTTCCCACCAAGGTAAATGGAAAATGAACTCACTCACTTCTGCTGTTGGCAGCAAAACTCCAGCGACATTTCCAGATGCTGGCTGAGTCCCCTGTATGCATTTCTCCAGGGCATGTACCCAAAGGCGTTCTGGTTGTAATGGCAAGATGATGCTCCCCGAGCATTAGTGCCTGTATCTATCTATATCAAGTAGAGCATGACGTGGCCTTCAGATGGCTTTTGTCTTTGGGATCAAAGACTGATGAATGATTGATATGAGAAAGCACTTACATTTTCTTGAAGGGATAAACAAAATACCCATGGTCAGTTTTCCTCTGATGCCTAAAATGTTTTTAGTCCTAAATTTAGAAGATGAGGCAAGAGGTGGGACTGCTATTGATTAAAAATTATATTTATGTACATGTATGTGAGTGTGTGTGCACACATGCATGCCTGGGCCAGGGCAGCATGCATGTGAAGGTCAGAGGACAATTTTCAGGAGTTGGCTCTCTCCTTCTGTCATGTGGGTCTGCAGCTCCAACTCAAGTTATTAAGCTTGGCGGCAAGTGCCTTCAGTCAGACAGCGGTTCTCAACCTTCCCAGGGCTGCGGCCCCTTAACATAAATCCTCATGTTTTGGTGACCCAGGCCAATGTAAAATTATTTTGTTGCTACTTTATAACTGTAATTTTGCTACTGTTATGAATCATAGTGTAAACATATGATATGCAGGCTATCTGATATGTGAGCGCTGTGAAAGGATTGTTTGACCCACCAAAGGGGTCTAGAATCTTCTATGAGACAAGCCTCTGGACTATGAGACGTTTTCTAGGTTGGGCTGAGGTGGGAAGAATCACCCTGAATGTGGGTGTCACTACTGCATGGGACTTGGACTGAACAAAAAAGGAGAGAGCACGCTGAGAAGTAGAGCTCATCTCTGCTTCTAGACTGGGTCCAGTGTGCTCCGGAACTGGCCATCTCAGGCTCCTGTTGCTGTGAGGAACTGTTTGTGTGGAACTCTACCCTCAAGCCGTGAGCCTAAATAAACCCTTCCTTAAGATGATTTCACTGGGGATTGTATGACAGCAATAAGCAAAGAAACCAGTACTACGATTATTTTCTTAAAATGTGGTAGGAAATATCAATGTCTACGTGACATAATGTCCCTACTACTACTGAGGGATCATGGTTTGGCAAGGACTGGGCTTGGAAAGTTAGGATAGAGTCTCAATCATTTTGATAGCAAAAGTCGTCTGGCACTTATTCAATCCAGTAGCTGATCAGTTAGTTATTAGGATGGGATATTTGTGGTGCTAGAAATAGACCCAAGGCCCCATGCATGTTAGGCAGGTACTCCACTACTGGGGCACACCTGTCCTGGGATGGCTCTCTGATACTGGTCTGTGGAATCTGCAAAGTGTCCCACAGAAGTAGGACCCCATGGCTGAAGGAGACGAGTTGTCTGATTAAACAAAAATTATACTTCTATGATTCAATTTATATCATGGACTCAGTAATCCAGAATATAGTTTCACCATCATCTATAACTGTAGATATCAGAGTCTCTGTGTTGTCATCTAATTCTTTATGGTGATTATGCCAGGATTATGGGCATTTGGGCACTTCCACTTTTCCCCTAGTACTGAGAATTGAACCCAGGGCTTCATGTATGCCAGGCAAACACTCCACCAACTAAGCTAATCCCCGTTCACACAGTTTATTTCTATATGCAATATTATTTATTGCGTTGCCAGACTGCTTTGTAGGGATTTGGGCCCTTACACAATTACTTGTGTATTATTTCATTCTCTAATGGTTGTTTGACCCAGGGATGGTTGATATTTTCTTTTAAGACTCAGGCAAATTCCCTGGAGATATATGACCCTTGGTAGAGACACTGACAACTTTTATACCTAAGTGCTCTTGAAGGAATATGTGTAGCTGACGGATATTAAAAAATATGTAACAAGCAAAAGCCTAGCCATTGGTTTCAGACATGTGGGGGATGGTATGAAGATTAGAAACAATACCTATGTACATTACAGCATACTGACAGTATTTTCAAGAAGCCAGATAGGGCCTGTTGTACATGCCTGCAACTCAAACATTCAAGCAACTGAGGCAAGAGGATTGCTATGAGTTCAAGGCCAGCCCAAGTACAGCATGAGTATGAGGCTAGCCTGGATATGAAGTAGACCCTCTCTCAACAACAAAAACAAAACAATAACAACAAAATTGAATAGGATTATTTTAAAAATTCTTGTCATAGTTAGATCACTTAATGTACTCTTGTTACTAAAAGCAACCAGAGTTCATTCATTCATTCATTCATCCAGAAAGGTGCTGTATGCCCGATGCCATGGTGGACACTTAGAACATGGAGATGCATTTGAGTGGTTTCTGTCCTGGTGGGCTTTGCAGTCTCCCTGAGGAGACAAACACATAAATTAACACCTGAAGTTAGAATGAAAGTGTTTAAGATACTAAGTCTGTTGCAATAGCAAATTAACCCCAAATTTACCACAATACACACTCAAAGAAGGCATAGCTTCTAATATATGGGAGTCCTACAAATTCGGCCTAGGCTGGAGTGAGATGACAGACCAGATGGGAGAGTCCTCAAGCAAATTGAGGTAGGCAGAAGAATGACTCCCAAAGACATCCATACCTTAATTTCCAGGAGCTGAGAACATGTTGGTGGCAAGGGAGACTGCAGAGGGTATTGAGTAGGAAGTATTATCTATGTGGGGCAATGTAATCTATAAAAGTGTTAGAGCCAGGGGAGGCTCAACGGAAGTTGTCTTAGTTCGAGTTTCATTGCTGTGAAGAGAAACTATGACCAAGGCAACTGCTGTAATGGAAAACATTTCATTGAGGCTGGCTTACAGTTTCAGAGGTTTAGTTTGTTACCATAATGGCGAGAAGTGCGGCAGTGTGCAGGCAGATATGGTGCCGGAGGAGCTGAGGGTCTGCTATGATCTGAAGGCAGCAGGAGGAGGCTGTGTGTCACACTGGGTATAGCTTGAGTATAGGAGACTTCAAAGCTCATCCCCACAGTGACACACTTTCTCCAACAAGCCACACCTCCTAATGGTGCCATTCCCTATTGGCCAGTATTCAAACATGTGAGTCTATGGGGACCATACCTATTCAAACCACCACAGAAGCAAAAGGTGGGATGACCCTATTGTGAAGAAGGAGCCTGGAACTAAGGAAAAAGGGCAGTGTCTGGAGTTGGACATAGGCAGAAGTTCTGCCATGAAAACTAGCCTGATGCCGGGCGGTGGTGGCGCACGCCTTTAATCCCAGCACTTGGGAGGCAGAGGCAGGTGGATTTCTGAGTTCGAGGCCAGCATGGTCTACAGAGTGAGTTCCAGGACAGCCAGGGCTATACAGAGAAACCCTGTCTCGAAAAAACCAAAAAAAAAAAAAAAACTAGCCTGATGATACTTTGAATACTAGTGAGACTAACTTTGAGCCCTGATCCTTGAGACTGTGTGAGAAGAGAATCCATTTGTACTGTGTTGAGCTGCTAACTTGTGGTAGCCTGGTAGAGCAACAATAGGAAAGAGACAGTAGCTCATTGTCACCCTCTTTGGCATGCAACTGTTGGTGATGTCTGGATGTGCACAGCAGCCCTCAGCTCTCAGGCTTCCGTACATTTTGTTTTCCCTTCCATAGGCTCTCTCCAGGGTCCTCCTGACTACTGGTTTTCACTTCAGCTCTCCTACACACCCTCTTCCGCTCTCCCACCAAGTCTAGAAATTCCACAACCCCACTGGACCCTGCAGCCCATGAATCCCAGCACCTGTCCATTGTCCCTCGCCCCCTGAGGTCCTCATTTCTCTCCACCCAATTTAGACTTCTTGGGCAGCCACTGTAAACATTCCCTAGCCCACACGTTAGACGTCCTGGCTTCTTTCTCACTTTGCCACACTTCTTGCGAGAATTCCAGCCCCGCTTCTATCCAGTTTCCAGCCTACTCCTTGCCTGTATTTGGACAGCTGAAAGCAGTTGAAGCAAAACAATACAACCAGGCTGTGTTGGTTGGGATTTAGAGCCCAAGCAGCTGGAGGACTGTCTGGCTATCTCATGCTTCCACAGGACACTCTGCACTCTCCCCGCCCCCGACAACTTTATACTTGCCCCTCTCCAGCATTCAAACAGGTTCTTCTTTTCTTCTTCTTTACTTCCAACTTGCCATCCAAGGAAAACAGGACCATGCTTTGTGATGGCTCCTCCCACAGCCCCGCCCACCACACTGTCTGCAAGTTCATCTTGGCTGTGAATGTGGTGCTTTCTGTACTCCTGACCTGGGCTTCAGTCTCCACTTTTGTATCAGGTCCCTTTCGGTCCCCTCGCTCCTGGGCTCCCTCTTACCCTTGTCTTAAATGCCATTGTTTTCTTCTGAATTTTGTGGGATTATTCTTATTTTATAACAGAACTCCTTGAAAGCATTGTTTTTCCATTCTCCAGGTCTGTGTCAGTCTCTCTGTCTCTGTTTCTCCCTTGTTCAGTAGAGAATGAATCAGGTTGAACTCTGAGTCTGTAGTACTAGTTACCCAGCTGGTGAGAAGGGACATGCTCTAAGAATTAGAGACTAGCCTAAGTGACACTGGAGGTGGGGGGTGGGCTGGGATAGTAATATATCTCTCAATGGCACTCCCTAGTCATTCAGGATCTCCCACTAGGTACCATTTCTTAAGCATCCTACCACCTTCTACTAGCAGGCTAGGCACTGAAGGTTTGAGGAATATTTCCGATCTAAATCATAGCACATCCCACATACAATCACCAACCAGTCCTACCAGCGGTCCTTCTACAGATTGGGGTCCTGTCTCTATGACTTTGGTGCCATGAGCTGTTATGGTTTACTTTTTGGGCTACCATGTTGATCTCATGATTGTTCCCCTTGTTTCGAACTGGCCTGCCTGTCCCTACAGGGTGTGTCAGTTTTCAGCATAGAAGTTACCAATTTAACAAATTTGTCAACTGAGTATTGAGTTTTCTAAAATATGAAATGCAATCTCATGTCTGCCCTGCATTCTCCAGAATCAATACAGACGCCTCTATAGTGGCTGCCTCTGACTTTGTTTCCTTAATACCTGTCCTGGTCACTGTTCTCCAGATATGCTGGCTTTCTCGATAGACCCTAATATGCCAACTATCCTCCATCTCAGGGAGTTTGCTTTGAAGTCCACCCTGGATCATGCACTCCCCTAATCTTCTTTGCTTTCTCTTCCAGGGCTATTCTAAATTTCACTCTTAGTGAGATCGCCATAGCAATGCCTCCTCCCACCAACCTTTCCTCTTCCCCTGTCTGCACTCATTTTATTCTCCTTCACGGTATCTATTTATGTTTTAATGGCCTGATTATTTATGGTCCATCTCCCTACACTAGAATGTAAATCAACAAGAGCAGGAATTTGGAGTTATGTTATTCACTACGCTAGTCCCAGTACTCAGGAATTACTATCGTAGGGTAGGTGCTCAACAAATATTTGAAGAATGAATAGTGTTGCTAAATAAGATATATGGGAATAAAAATTCCCTGGGACATTTGGGTATATTTGTACTAAAAATATTATTTGTTGTTTATCTGAAATTCAAATGTCATTGGGTGCCCAGTATTTTTATTTACTAAATCTAGCAAGGCTGAGAATGAATAACCTCTCAGAGTCTTGAAGAATGAATAGAATTCCGGAGGAAGACGAGGGGTGAGAGAGGACATTCTGACTGAATTTGCAAAGGCACACAGTGTGAAAACAGTTACCCATCCAGAGAAAAGCTAGCCAGAGCTAGACATCCAT
This sequence comes from Mastomys natalensis, assembly GCA_021653895.1. Taxonomy (NCBI): domain Eukaryota; kingdom Metazoa; phylum Chordata; class Mammalia; order Rodentia; family Muridae; genus Mastomys; species Mastomys natalensis. Next base: position 2,234,051 of record JAJTUV010000069.1, on the reverse strand, counting down.
GTGCAGAAAGTCTATGAGGGATTAGCACCAATGGGAAAGAATCAGGGCGGGGCAGGAGGGGGTGCTGTAATGGGGGAGAAAACCCAGGCTGCAGCCAAAGAGGACTCAGGACTGCCTGTCTTGTCCTGTATCCATTGGTCACTGATGGAAAACTGGCCCAGATAGGAGCTGAGAACACTGTACTGGAGAGTGATTCTGCTGAGAATTGCCTGGTGCTCCCCACAGCTGGGAAAAGAGTACCTCAGCCCTGAAGAGGGGCTCTGAATAGCGCTCTCCAGAATTCCCACAGCCCCGCCCTTTCTGCTGTGCAGCCTGTTTCCATAAATGATGTTGTATACACAGGTCCTCTAGGACTCTGATTTGTTGTTATCTTGAGAAATTCAAAAGGATTCTGTCACTCCAGCACTGAATCCTGAGACAACCCCCAACACACCAAGACTTTTTCTTTCCTACCACCTGTTCCAGGTTTCCCTCACCCTTGGACCATATCTCTGCTCCTCTGAGTGACTTACCTAATGGGGTGGCCTAGACCTTCATCACTGATGGTTTGACATCTTGCAGGTTCTGTTCTCTCTGTCTAAAACTGTAGCACTTGTACTTACCATCAGAATGGTAAGGGAAGTATAATGGACATGCCTGGTTGTCAGCCTGACTGTATCTGGAATGAACTACAGTCCAGAATCAGAGGGCTCACCTGTGATCCTGATCTTGAGGCTGGAAGATACAAGTTTCTGACCTGAATCTTAAGGCATAGTGGCTATGAATCCCAGGAGACTAAGGCGAGGAGATCTCTGAGTTCAAGGTCATCTGGAACAAAGCAAGTCTCAGATCCAGGTGTGGTAGTACACACCTTTAATCTGGGCCACACCATCTGCTGGAGACCTACATAAGGACTTTGGAAGAAGGAAGATTGGCTCTTTGCCTGCTTGCCTTGTGGGACTGAGCAACTACTAGATCCTTGGACTTCCCATTCACATCTGACCATTGTAGGGGTAGTTGGACTGTAGACTTTAAGTCATCATAACAAATTCCCTTACTGTATAGAGACTACCCATAAGTTCTGTGACTCCAGAGAACCCCGACTAATACAGGAAGTAAAATGAGGCTCCTTTGAGACATGCTGTTTCCTGGTGCCAGCATGGATCAGCAGCCCCACTCCTCCTGATGACTACAGTCAATCACCCATGCTGTGTCCTCAAGATGACACATCTCCAGAATGATGACTCCCTTTCTTCTTTTGTCTATCACAACAAACATGAGGTGATTGAGCGGCACCTGTAGTGTTAAAGTTCAATGGGCTGAGTGCTGTGTTCCTAATGGGAGTAGTTTTCCTTCAGCACATAAGAACCCCAGACCACAGAGTTCAGCATTTCAAGTGCAGGAAGCACGAGTGGCTGATACTGATAACAAACACTGCCACCTTTCCTTTGTCCCATGTCCTAGACCTAAGTACTCTCTCTACGGGGACACAATACTATGCAGTGGCATCTCGTTCTGAAACCTGGATGATGGTGCTCTGTCAAGTTAGCATCTCCCGGTCTGAGCATGTGTGGTCTTTTCAAAGGTCATTCGACCCAGTAACATCTGTCAAGGTATAAGTGGTATAATTTCCATAGAATCAGTTGGTTCCATGGTCTTGTATTCACATTTACTATATTCTTGCTCTAAGTAGGGTCCCTTGAATGGGCACAGTATCACAGTATTCCATATCTGTGGATTAAGCACTTGGAAACCATTCATAAAATGCTGGCTGACACCAGAAGGCATGGAAAGTGAATTTATATCCATATGTGTAAATTCTTATCAGAATTAATTGCTGAGTTTTCCATGTTGCAGTAAACTTCCAACCCCAATAAGCCTATGCAAAAACATACAACTCAGTTATATTTATAAGCTGTATGTCTAGATTTGGCAGATGTTCCGCTACACCACTATTTCCTAGCTATGAGATCCATTGCTACTTGTGGCTTCTCCAGCCCATGTGGTTCAGTTCCATCTTCCTTCCACCTCTTCTCCATCCTTCTCTTTCATCATCCCCTATCCTTCCTCCGTTCTCTAAACCCTCCAGCCCCATCTTTCCCTTCCACTGTCCAATCACAGGCTCCAGCATTTATTTGACCAGTTAGAGTGGGGGGAAGGTTCACATGAAATCACCTGAGTACCTGATCCACTTCTTGCAGATCAGCCCCTCTTGAGGAAGCAGAATTAACATCAGAATACAAACAGCACCATGGCAACCCACAACATTTCCAGTACAAAAAGAATCCAAATGAGACACCAAAAGGATCTCTAGTGAAGGATGTTTCACACTGGATATACAGGGTGCTCTGTGCAGGAACTAAGTCAGACATGTAAGAGCAGCAGCTGAATCAGCATGACTGGTGGGAGTCCATGCCCGTGTAAAACCTGAATCCTCTGTCACTACAGCAGCTCTGTTGCCGTGCCCATTGTGGCAGCACGGGGGAGCTGACGGATGACCAGGGCCGTAATAACTACCAGTTATGCCATCCTGTCCACTGGCTCTCTGGCATGTGTATTAGCCACCCTTTTTGACTTACAACAAAACCTGAAATAATCTAAGAGGGGAAGATCTGTTTTAGCTGATATGTCCAGAAGAGTCAGTTCAAGGTCAGCCTAGAGCAGATGAGATGGACATCCTGGGAGCAGACGCATGTGGCCAGGACTGTTCAACTTACACCAGTCAGGAAGTAGAGAAAGGAAAAAGGCAAGGGATGAGACACACCTCTCTAGCTCCCACCCTGGGATCCACTTCTTCCAAGGAGGTTCCTCCTCCCAATGATGCCTTCACATTATGAGTCTATCACGGGCTTAATCCTTTGACTCAGTTAGAATCCTATCAGCTGGTAACCAAACCTTAACAATGAGTCTGGGGGCATCACTGCACCTCTTTACCTTTGATGGCCTGTCTCAGTTGACCACCAGGGAGAACTTTACCAATTGTGCAGCCACAATATAAGCACAATCCCCTGCCTCGCCAGCACCCTACTGTGAACTATGGGTGATCTAGCTCTAAGATCCACTTGGGAGTTGGCTCCCTCAGACCATTCCCAGAGCCAACTGCCTTAGATGCCACAAGAAGATCAGGCCTTGAGATGGCAAGGGTGAGGGAAGTCACCAGAGCTACGAGAGTAGAAAAAGGTCAGAGCCAAGGGAGGAGATGAATTGCATTCAAACCACATGAAGACTTCAGTTGATCCCACAGAGGGTTCTGGGACTTTATGTGGGCCTCTTCAGAGACAGTTCGAGACTGGAGCAAAGTGGCTTTCGTTAGCTAATGGCAGATCATAGAAAATAATTCAGCTGAGTGTAGCCAGTTGGTCACCACCACTCCCAATAGCTGAGTGAATCAGGGTCTCAGTCTATAACAGGCCTGTGGGCACCACACATTCACTATATAAAGCAAATTCCTCCTCGAATGAAAAGAACTAATAAGTTCTTCCGCTGTAAGGAAGGAGATTTAGGGAAGACCTAAATAAATCAGCAGTATTATTAGATGGTCATTGTGAATGACTTCATAGATTGAAAGGGGGAAAAGTGTTTCCTCTCTGACCCGAAGGGTGTTCTTTTTGTTTTGTGTACGCTTTCCTCTAATAAGGACATGATGAAGGAAGAAAACCCAGTCTACTGAACTTCTCATGAACTTGTGCTATCATCATCTGCCAGGGTTCTTTTTTCATTGCCTATCTGATACAACCTAGAGTCAGCTCAGAAGAGGGAGTAGCAACAGAAGAATTTCCTTGATCAAACTGTGTACACATCTGTGGGACAGTGAGTAGCGGCAAGTGTGAGCTGTGTCAGCCAATGAAAAGCATTGGTCAGTGAGCAGCGTCAGCCAATGAGCAGCGTCAGCCAATGAGCAGCGTCAGCCAATGAGCAGCGTCGGCCAATGAGCATCATTCTTCTGTGGCTCGCTGGAGTTTCTGCCCTGTATTTCCTTGCTGTTTGACTGTGACCTGGCAGTGTAAGTTGGAATAAACCCTTCCCTCCTCTAAGTTGGTCATGGTGTTTATCACAGCAACAGAAAGCAAAACGAGAACACCCATCTGTAACAAGAAGACCTGAAATTGGTGTAACTTTTGAACCCAGTAGCCTCCTACCTTCACTCCCAAGTGCTTAGGATTCTGAAATGTGTCACCATGCCTGGCTCCGTTTATGAATATATTCCAGCACTTCTGTATCTTCAGTGCTTCCAGCAGAGTTGAGAGCTGGTGCTATGCCTTGGAGCATCTGATCTTAGACACCTTCAACTCCATTTTATTAAAATTTATCAACGGGGAAAGTTGAATCGCATGAAAAGCAGCTGGAAGACATACATCTGGCATTCACAAAGGAATCTAAAGAGAGGCTGGGTAAATTCTACTGTTAGTTATGGCAAGGGTGGGTCAGCTTTTACCGGTGGACAGAACCTTGTGTTGAAATGGTGTCCAGAGAGAATCAGGGTGATGGGTAATGAAGTTGAAGGTTTGGACAAAGGGAACAATATGAGGCAATGCTTTAAGAGATGACAAGGACATTTTGTATATTATATCTCTGTGTGTCTCTGTCTCTGTCTCTCTCTCCTCCTCCTCCCCACCTCTCTCCTCTCTCTGCCTCCTCTCCCCTGCCCCCTTGCAGGTTTGGAAATGAAACCTAGGGTCAAACACTGTGCTATGTCCATGTTGGCTCACAGTATATTGGTGTGTTTGGTATGTTGGCTCATGGCTTAATTCTGCCATTATGTGGTTGGTGTTTGTGGGTTTCCATGGAATGGCAATGGCTTTCTCTTCAGAGTGGAGATCTACCCTTTCATACTGGAGTGCAGTCCCACCCTCTCTTCACCACACACAACAACAAAACGTGTTAACAACAGGACTGACAGATCCTAACCAATACACAGGCACCTTTGGGAAACCTTGGGAGAATTCTGCTTGCGATTCACATTGCCACACGAGTGTCCTAACCAGTAGCAAGTCCTCCAGCACAGTCTGTCAGCATCTTACCTCTGCAGCTCACATTCCTCTCGCCTTCTCTCACTTTCCACTCTGAAGCACTCTGTAGAAGCTGCTCAGGCATTCTAACACAGTGGCTCTGCAAACTCATCGGGAGGTTCATTTCCTGCCGTAACCCTTGACCAATGGAAAATGACCGTAATTTGGACAAATGAACAGGAGAATCTTGACATGATGCCCAACTGCTGGCTTCCATTGTCCACAGCGATGACTGTGATGGTTAATTTTTATTGTTTACTTGGTAAGATTTAGAGTCACCCTAAAAACACACCTCTGGGTATACCTGAGGGTGTTTCTAGAACAGTGCAGTGAACAGTGAAGACTCCCTGGAGTGTTGGCAGCAGTACCTTAGGCTGTGGTCTTGGACTGAATAAAAAAGAAAATGAGCCAGGTGCCAACATTCACTGTTTCCTGACTGTTGATGTAATATGAGCGGTGCCAGATGCCCCTGTTGCTAGGCCTTCCCCACCATGATGTATTGTTCTCTCAAACTGCAAGCTAAACAAAAGCCATACTGTATGTCAAGAAGGGCTGCAGCAATGGGCAAAGGGCTGCAAGGGTAGCAACTCCTATGACAGCAGCATTTCATTTACCTGTATAAATCATCAAAGGCATGTGGATCAAACCAGGTTGTTACAGATGTGAAAACTGAGCGTAAAAGAGTGTGCCACATGCTGACAGGGGCTGAGAAATGGGGCAGAGGCAGGATCATTCCTGAAGCTTGCTGTCCAGAAGTTTGACTAAATCAGTAGGCTTCAGGCTTAGTGAGGGACTGTGACCCAAAAAACACAGTGAAGAGGCATTAAGAAAGACACCAGTTTCTGACCTCTGACTGATCCACAAGCATTGGCATGGCACATGCACAGACAGACACACACACACACACACACATAGATACACAGACTTAGACAGACACATACATACAAACAGACAGACAGACAGACACACACACACACACACACACACACACACTTTCCTTTTCCATGCCTGCAGAAATACAGTCACATGGTCACTGTCTTTTCACAGAGCCAGGTCTTTTCTGCTACCACATCCACAGGACCGTGGTCATCTCAATCTTCTGTGGAATCGGAACATCACACTAGCTGTCTAAGTTAACGGCATTGGGATCCTTTTGATTCAGTGAGCAGGAACTGATGAGATCATTGGATGCCCTCATAAAAATATGTGTCAAAGAGTAGGAAGTAAATGCCGTGAGGATTTGTGGATGGGGGTAGGTAAGTTACAGACAAGCCCCATCGTTTATAGCAAACTTCACAGCCAATTGCAGTGGTGCGTACAGGGAGGATATGCTGAAGAGGCTGAGGTAGGAGGATCACAAGTTCCAGGCCAGCCTATAGCAACTTTAACACCTGTTGTGCATGTGAGGGTAGGCACAGATAATAGTGAAATCTATCCACAAAGACAACAGTCAGAAAGGACAAAGGTCCCAGGAGGGCAGTCCACAGTGGCAGGTGTGGTTACTGAGCATCTTCCGGTTCCAGTAGTGTGAGCACATTTCAGCTGCAGGGTGGAAGGCAACAGAAAGAACATTAAAATGAAGATTTGCCCTTGCTGTTTGGCCAGGAAGTAGGATCTATTGGTGGGCTCCACTCTTAAGTGGTCAGCCCTCAGGCATGCAGGGCCTGATACTCATCCAGGGAGTCATAGCCAGATACATCTGACCCTATAGCCACATGGGACGAGCTGCCACGTGGTCACAATGTTTTCAGCTTCATGGGGATTAAATGTGGTAAAGCCCCACATGTGTATCTTCTGGAGGCCAGAGAACATTCTCTTTGTTCTTCAGTCTGGTGGAATAGAAAGGACGGCTTGGGCAGAGTGGATTTGGGTATTATCTCCTGAGGCTTCCCACAAGCATCCTGTGTACATGGTAGGATCTGTCAACCCTGGGATTAGCAGATGATCTAGTTGATGTGGGTGGTGGGGAAAGGGCAGGCCATTGCTGTCACTTTCCCATGTACACACAGATGACTTCTAGGGCTTCAGAGGACAGCCTGTTGCTGTCACATGGTCACAAAGTAGGGATGAACATCATTTTTACCTTATTTCAAAGATTGCAGCTCTTTGAGGTGTTAGAAACAGCGCAGTAGAAGTGCAACCAGGAGAGGCAGGTGGGTTTCTGAGTTCAAGGCCAGCCTGGTCTACAGAGTGAGTTCCAGGACAGCCAGAGCTACACAGAGAAACCCTGTCTTGAAAAACCAAAAAAAAAAAAAAAAAAAAAAAAAGAGAGAGGAGAGAGAGAAACCAAGAAGTGCAACCAGGTATAGCGGTGCTTAGAATGCTAGTGATACTGAGCAGGGGAACTGCCCATGGCATACACTGGCATCTTTGTGTGGGTGTTTACATGTTCATGCCTACAATAGTACATAGTACATCTCTGTGTGAGAGGATGTGGGGGCTAGGAGACAGCCCTGCCTGTCATCCCTCAAGTGATTGTCTACTGTATGTTTTTAAGATAGGGTAACTCACCAATCTAGAACTTGCCAAATAAGCTAAACTAGATGGTCAACAGGCCCCAAAGATCTGCCTGTCTCTGTCTCTGTAGTGCTGGCATTAAAAATGTATCACCTCACCCAGCTCACACCAGAATCCTCAATAGAAAGACTTAGTCTTCTTGTGTTTCTGTTGGGGCTTCGAGAACCAAAATAATGTGATTTTCTTACACATAGCCAGCAGTCCTTGTTATTACTGAAACATAGAACTAGAGGTATGACATGCCACAGGAGGGGACAATTGGCACTATAGGCTGGGAGAGAATGTGATGGCCTGCAGGATGGTGGGCCTCAGGAAAGCCTGAGATATGAAGAGTAGGAAGAAACAGCTGGACCAAGTAAAACACTGGCCAGCCAGGGGATTCTGGATAAAGTAACAGTGAAAGATGACTGTGATGTGGCTCAATAATAGAGCACTTGCCTAGCAGGTTCAGGGCCCTGGGCTCCCTCCCTGTCACTGCAGAAGAAAAATAAAAGGGATGGCAGAGATGCATTGCACAGAGGGAGATGCAGACTCGTCAAGGCTGAAAGACTGGGGACAGCTCTGTGTGGAGTCTATAATGTCTCATAGGGGTCATAGCAGGGCCTTGCCACACCGATCTGTAAAAGGCTGGTTTATCTGTAAAAGCTTCCTAGCACCTTTCCCAGATGCAAAATGAGTTTCAGAAAAGAAGATGATGAGTTATCCTAGAGATTGTTTTAATCAAGGAGGGACACTGCAGTGTGAAACTTTAATCCCAGCGCTCTGGAGACAGAGCAGGCAGATCTCTGTGAGTTCTGGGCCAACCTGGTCTACATAGGTAGTTCTGAAACAGCCGGGATTACATAGTAAGATCCTAACTCAAAACAAAGAAAAGAAGTTTTCGTAAATTCTTGTTAGAAATACCAGGGTTGTTCATTTTAGGGTTTTTATGAGCTACGAAATTAGCTAAAAGAAAAGAATGCCCACAACTCTATCAATCAGATATAAATAGATGCCATTACTATTTTCATATTTGCTGTCCAAAGATTTTCTGTATACATCTTATCTGAATACAAATAGCATCATGTAAGACGATTTCTCTGAAAATGCATTATGTTCATCTGTGAGAAGAACCATAGTATTTCCTTCAAATTACATTCAATTTGTAAGTGGAATTTGATGGCAAAGTCTTTTCTGTGATTATGTTCTTTTTATTTGAATCTTCAATATTCTTAAATGTTTTGTTTAAATTATGTGTATGTGAGGACATCTCTGTGCCTATGTTGGCGCAGGTGTGCCTGGAGACCTGAGGTGTTACGTTCTCCTTGGGGCTGGAGTTGCAGGTGGTTGTGGGCTACCCAGGGTGGGTGCTGGGAACTGAACTCAGGTCTTTTGCAAGAACAATATATGCCCTTAACCACTGAGCTATCTCTCCAGCTTTCAGTATTCTTCCTGAGAAGCATTGTATCATTCTGCTGTGAATCTGGGATCAGGCCAGGTTTAGCCTGGATTTTCTTTTCTTCCATAGAACACCACAGCCTCAGCCATGTGACTTTATGAGCTATAGCTGACCCACATATCGAATTTACCTTTATGGACCTTGCCCTAGTTAGCACCCTGTTGCTGTGAGAAACACCATGACCAAAAGCATCTTGGGGCGGAAAGGGTTTATCGGGCTTACAGCTTACTAACCATCATCAAGAGAAGCCAGGGCAGAGCTCAGGTGGGAACCTGGAAGAGGAACGATGGCAAAGACTGCAGAGAGATGCTGTTTCCGAAAGCTGACATGGGGGCCTGTGTATAATCCCAGCACTATGGAGGCAGAGACATGTGACTCCTTGGGGCTCACTGGCCAGCCAGCCTAGCCTTCAGGGAGAATTCCAGGTCAGTTAGGGACCCTGTCTCAAAAATCAAGATGCACAGAACCTAAATACAGCCAAGGCTGTCCTCTGGCCTCTCAACACACACATACATATGCACACATATGGGCATGGTGGACACACTTTGTATCTAACACATGAAGAGAGTGAATCTTTCCTGGTCTTATTTTTGTCAATTATCTGCTAAAATGGAAGTGTAAGTAAAGGATAGCCAAGTCTAATCCCTCTCTTCTACATTTTCAAACTTAACATTTATCACAAAAGGTCATAGAAAAATAGAGTTCTCATGTTTCACTGCAGTGTGACCTTTACATAAGACCAGAAGTGCTTCTTTGCTTTTGCAATAGCCTTCTGCCCTGTTTGATTCTTTGACAGAAATTTGAAGAAGAGGCAACAATAATTTTAAAAATATTTTTTTAAAAAAGCCTTTCATCTAGACTTCTTTAAACATTGACAAGAGCCTAGATTCTGGAACCTGTGCTGTGCTGAAGCAAGCTTTGATGTAGGCTGTTGTAGACAATTACAGGAACCCAACAGGTAGGAAGCAATGTGAAGTCAAAAAGATGAAACCAGACTCAGACTGATGCTCTTCTGAATGAAACTACCCACCATGCTACCCAGCACCAGCTTCATCAACTTAGACATACAGACACCAGCAAGTCCCAGGGTTACGGCATTTCCCAAATTCTTATGTTGATCTAGTACATAGGGCACTTAGTATAGCGTAGACTGTGCCCTAGGAATATGAATCATAATGTTCTGCTACTGCTCAAAGGGAAGATAGGAGGACCAGACCGTGACTGCAGAGAACATATGAGTGTTATTATGAAAATCTTTGGAATTTCTTAAGTTTTGATCATGTGAACCCCAAACCTGTATGCTTCAGTGATATATGCTTCCCCCACCCTGGGGTTAGGTAGAAGTCACAATAACAAAAACAACCTTTTGTTATGTAGAAATCTTACTTGCAAACATTTCAATCAGGAAGCCTTAAGTCATAGTTTTTATGAAAACCCACAAAATGTTCTACTTTGTTTTTATTCTTGTCACTTAAATCTCCACAACTTTAGGTTGGCTTGATTTCCCCTTCCTCTGATGGGAGTACACTCCTGCCAAGTTTGCAGTTTGTTACAATCATTTCTAAATGACACAAATGCCAAAAACATCTCAACCGTCTGTCTCGACAGGAAAAATTAGATTTCTTTAACTCTTGTTTTATGGAAGACATGTCCAACTATTTTTATAAAATATTTTTTTTTGCAAAGGAGAAAGTTTAACACAATATGTTGACTTAAGACCCAGACTAAAATTTTCTAGGAAGGTCTTTATCAAATGTGGAAGATGATATTGTTTTAAATGTTGTTACCTTTAATTTTTGGTGACATGAATAATTTGGGCGAGGCAACTGGTCTTCCTAAGTTTCTTTTTCACTTAGTAAGAGGGACAACAGTTTATGAATAGGCTACTGTAGCTGGTACTATTTGCTTTCCTAGCAAGCTTTCCTGACACCTTTCTTTGGTTGCTATCTTCTGTCCCAGGAGTCCATCTTGGTTTAGAGATTGGATGGGGAAAGCTTTTGTCTTTCCAGAAGAGCAATTCAGATTCTAGGGGTGTCTTAGTTAGGGTTTCATGGCTGAGAAGAGACATATGACCAAGTCAACTCTTAGAAAGGACAACATTTAATTGGGGTTGGTTTACAGTTTCAGAGGTTCAGTCTGTTATCATCATGTTGGGAAACATGGTGATGTGTAGGCAGACATAGTGTTGGAGAAGGAGGAGCTGAAAAATCTACATCTTGATCCAAAGGCAGACAGGAAGAATCTTTTTCTTCAGGCAGATAGAAGGAGGCTGTCTTCTGCACTGGGAAGAGCTTGAGCATAGGATCTCAAAGCGTGCCCACACAGTGACACACTTTCTCCAACAAGGCCACACCTACTCCAACAAACCTGCACCTCCTAATATTACCACTCTCTGAGCCAAGGGTATTCAAAACACCACAAGGAGCATGTGAGGTCCATTTTCAGGTAGAGGATTTGAAGGGGTGACCATCTTCCTACCACCAGGAGAAAGAAGTCTGTCTGCAGAGGAAGAGGATATAAACTGGCAGGGAAATGATCAACAGGAAGGCTCAGGGGTGATGCAGATGGAGCTGGTGTGTGCATTCATGAGTGAGCACAAGGACACCATCTCAGGTCTGGCATCCTGATTTTTGATCTTACCTCATATACCAAGGTACTGTACTTCATGCAAACAGTTGCCATGTCTGCCCTGATTTGACTAGCTGTACCAGAGTGGCCCTGGTTTCAACCTACACTGCACAAAATAAGAAAAACAGTGCCTTGTGCTAGAAATAAATACCCCTAGAAGTGATTTCACCCCAAGAAAATAGAATAATAACCTGGAAAGCTATATATTTTCATTATTGTGTTTATCTAGTATAATTTGTTCTATTTCAAAAATCTGTAGACTGCAGAATTCAAATGCAGATTATTTATTTAAGTACATTTATTTCTGATATCTGTATCCCAAGTAATTTTCAACAGTGTCCTTGTGAAAATTGGTTCTGTAGAGGTCTCTAGTTTTAGCATGCATGAGATTCACCTAGAGACATTGTTGTGTGTCAACTTAAACTCGATTTAGTGACTATGGCATGGGAGGCGGGGTCAATAAGGGTTCTTCTAATAAAGTTCTAGGTCATGCAGTTGCTGCCGGTACAGGGTCGCACTTCCTAAGACATCATATGAAGAGTTAACACAGATTCTTGTAGCACCTATTTGCTCTTGAGTAAGGGAATAAATGCTCTCCAACACTGAAGAACTGCAAAAAGCAGATAGGTGATTTATCAGGGATGTGCCTTTTTATCTGTTCTTTCAAATAGCAGAAAAACACTGAAACATTTTGTGGTAGTTTGAATAGGAATGTTCCCCACAGACTCATGTTTGAATGCTTGGCTCAGGGAGTGTGGCTCTTAGGAGGTGTGGCCTTGGAGTATGGGTAGCCCTGCTGGAGAAAGTGTGTTACTGTGGGTGCAGGCTTTGAGGTCTCCTATGCTCAAGCTAGGCTTAGTGTGGCAGTCTCCTCCTGATGCCTGAGGATCAAGATGTAGAACTCTCAGCTCCTTCTCCAGAACCATGTCTGTCTGCATGCTGGCATGCTTCTTGCCATGATGATAATGGACTAAACTTCTGAAACTGTAAGCCAAACCCAATTAAATGTTTTTCTTTGTAAGAGTTGCTGTGGTCATGGTGTCTCTTCACAGCAATATAAACTTCAACTAAGACACATGTCCTGCTATAAAGTCAGACTTGTCAGTTAGGAAAGTTCTGTCATGCCAGGTGTTGGTGGCACACACCTTTAATCCCAGCACTTAGGAGGCAGAGGCAGGTGAATCTCTGAGTTTGATGCCAGCATGAACTACTGAGTGAGTTACAAGACAGCCAGGGTTACACAGAGAAGTCCTGTCTCAAAAAACCAAAACCAAACCAACCAACCAACCAAACAAGCAAAACCAAAACAAAGCAAAAGAGAGAGGAGAGAGAGAGAGAAGAAAGAGAGAAAGAGAGAGAGAGAAAGAGAGAGAGAGAGAGAGAGAGAGAGAGAGAGAGAGAGAGAGAGAGAAAGAGAGAGAGAAAGTCCCATTGTGCTTTTACATATTGACCTGTCCACAAATTTTTATATAAAACCTCTAAACAAGGGCTGGAGAGACAGCTCAGCAGTTAAGAGCACTGACTGCTCTTCCACAGGTTCTGAGTTCAATTCCCAACAACCACATGGTGACTCACAGCTATCTGAAATGGGATCCAATGCCTTCTTCTGGTGTGTCTGAAGAGAGCAACAGTGTACTCACATACATAAAATGAATAAATAAATCTTTAAAAAAAAAAAAAAACCCTATAGACATTGCCACCCTTTATTGCACATTGCTAATAATGTAACTATCTTGCCTTCATTCTCCAATCTCAATATAACAACTGTGATTGCTCATGGATGACCATAGCCGGGCTTCACCTTGTAGTGTATTAAAAGTTCTAACTTGAGAAGGTTTGTCAGCTTCTGGAGTTCAGTCCTATTTTGTTACCAATAGTTACAATGGCTTGTCGAGTAGAAATATTGTGAGGGAAAGAAATCCTGTGTGCCCTTTAAACTTTTGACAAAGAATAAATTATATAACCATCATGAAGATCATATAGCACAGATACTGTTACATTTTTATTGCAAGGCAGTCGCCTGTTAAGATCACCTCTTATGGGCTGGGAATGATTTTCAGGGGAGTACTTGTTCAGTATTCAGGAAAGCCCCGGGTTTGATCTCCAGCACTGCATGAACCTGGTGTGCTAGTACAGCTCTTCAATCTCAGCACTGAGAGGTGGAGGCAGGAGAGTCATAAATTCAAGGTCATCCTCAGCTACAGAATGAGTTTGAGGCCAGCCTGGGCTCTGTATGATTGTTTCTTATTTCTAACACATGTATTTGTTAGTAACAAGTTCAGGCACACATGACGTTGGTAGAACCAGAACAGAAGTATCAAATTGTTGAGTGATACCCATGATGAGTAGGTACTAAATATATTTAAATAACTTCTGATTATACCAAATCTTAGAAATCATCAGTCTGAGTGGAAGGCTGCTCTGCATAGTAAGCATGCTTCTACACCGAGCTATATCCCTGGCCTATGGTTTTATTTAAAAGGCAAAAGCCCCAGTAATAACTCTTTGGTAAAGGAATGAGGTACATCAGGTTATTTCAGTGGGTTCAGTCCCAGGGATCCAACACAAGACTCCTCACACAGGACTCCTCACGCCTCCGTTGAATGCAAACATTCCACTACTGATCCACATTCCTCGCCTTTCCTTTGCCTTTGGTTTTGAGACAAAGCTTACGAAGCTACCCTGGCTGGCCTTGAACTTGCAGAGTCCCTGCCTTAGCTTCCCAAACAGCTGGGAATAGAGACCTGTGTCACCAGGCTCAGTTTATGTTTTGAGAATTTAAAAGTCTATCCATATACATTAGTCTAAAGATGATTGTATTGGAAGGAACAAATTCAAATGAAATAAACATCAATCTTTCATACTTTGAAATAATATATGTATATATGTTTATGGGGAACTGCCACTCACTAATCTTGTCACTTCAGTTGAATCTCAAGATTCCTCAAATCTCACGAAATCTTTTTTTTTTTTTTCATGTATAAAAATGCAGTGACTGAGCTGAATGTTCCTTTTACTTCTTTTAAGTTAGCATTCTGCAGTTTCGGAAGCACAAGAAAGTCATATGATTCAAGATGGCGTCTTTTAGCTATCAGTTTGTTGTGGTCACTAGAAGTTTAATGTTGAAGCCAAGCCATGACTATTTAGGCCATGGAGACACTGAAGAAAATAAGGAATTCATGGCTAACTTCACTGGGAATGAGTATATCGAGAAAGAAGACTCGAAGTCTTAAGACAGAAACACGGGTCAGAATTGTGGATTAGAGAGAGCAGAGTTTGAAGGGAGACTAGTACAGTCCATCATTCCGCACCACAGATCTGTGATTTCTCAGGGAATTTCACAGTGAGCCCTGTGAGGGTGACACTATTCACTCTGTTATTTAAGGACACATGGACATTTTTAAAAAGCAATTTGTTCAGCTTTGTGCAACGAATGAGTTTAAGAATCAGACTTTAAAAGCTTGAGATTTAGGAGACGTAGAGCCCTATGAGGATCCCAGAGAACTGATTGGAAGTGTGGAAGGCCAGTGTCAGCAGCTTACTTTCCTCTCAACGTGAAAAGTAGCTTCAAAGGTGGTGACTGCGTGGGAGCATTCCGTCATTACTATTTATAAAAGAGGCCATCGGAAGGCCAACGCCAACTCATTTTCAATTGCTGTTGAAAACTAAGCAACCAGCTCACAAACACAAATGCAATGCAGAACGGTTAAATTTCTGAACAATTTGTGTGAGTGTGGTCAAAAATGACAGATGGACTTCGGGGGAAAGTCAGAGAAAGGCAATGAAGAGTTTGTGCAAAAGGGAGCGTGTGTTTTAAGCCTGAGCTCTCGGGTTCAGAAGGGATTAACCAAACTCAACAGAAGGAGAGCCAAAGGAAATATGCACTTCGTCTATGGAAAAAGTCGAAAAGACTTAAATTTCTCTAGATGGTGGTGGGGAGCTAGCGGACAATTTGATCCTTGGGAGGGCCAGTTCTCGCAGACTCAGCTGATAATATAAAACAGTCTTTGCCGCTCGGGTGAGCTTGTTGGCATAATTCACAACAGACAAAAGACACACACCCTCTGGCAACTTTGGGCTTACCATCCAGAGAATCTGATGTCTGATATATTTAATAAAAGAGAAAGGCTTGATATTACGTCTCTGCTGAGCAGAAACATTCCAAGAATGCACCCAGAGAAAAATAAATACATAAATGACTGTAGTAGAGAAACGGACGTAAATGTGGCGCTAGAGATACTGCAGAGAAAGAGCGAAGCTGGGACTGTGGATGAGCTTGGTCGTAGGATGCGCATGCGCATCCAGCATGCGTGAGCCCTGAGTTCAGCCCCTAAGCACCACAAAAGCAAAAACAAAGAATTGGATGAGTTTCATAAACTAAACATTTTCAGTGCCTGGAAATGTATTATATGTTGACATCAATTTGGAAGCTCCTGCATCCATTACCCTGTACTTTAACCAAGAGTTATATTTTAACCTTAAAATATTGCATGAAACTGGGTGGGGTGGCCCATGCATATAATTCCAAGATTTGAGGGGTGGAGGTAGAAGGAGGTAGAAGTTCAAGGCCAGCCTGGCCAACATGTCTTTAAAAAAAGTACTGGGCTGGATTGATGGCTCAGTGATTAAGAGCACTAACTGCACTTCCAGAGGTCCTGAGTTCAATTCCCAGCAACCACATGGTGGCTCACAACCATCTGCAATGGGATCTTCTGGTGTGTCTGAAGACAGTGACAGTGTACTCATACACATAAAATAAATAAATTTTTAAAAATTATCATTTTGATCCAAATAGACATACCTGTCATGTTTTAAAATTGATTCACATACTAGTCATGGCCATAGAAACTATTTCAATAAACCCTGACATTCGTGCATGATGAAGAAGGCTAGAGGAAAGGATGAGGATACAGAGCTAGGAGATGCGACTGAGGGAGGTGCCCGCAGCACAATGGATGGTTAGTATAGTCACGTGACAACAGCAGAGGCTTCGTAGGCCTAATTCTACACTTCCTGTAACTTATCTAGTATTACTGTTTGGCTGTATGCCCGCTCAATCATAGTTTCATATTTTCCATATTCTTTTCTGTTTTGGTTTTTGTTTGTTTGTTTTGAAGTAGGGTCATGCTATGTCGCCCAGGCTAGTTTCAAACTTTCAACCTTATCTCCCCCTCCACTGGCATGCACCACACTCAGCCCTATTGGATGTATTCTCTATGCTATGGCATTTAGGGGTCAGATCTTGTGGCCCTAAGCATCATCCTTCCCAAGTTAACTAAATTCTACAGAGATGAAACACATCTGTCAGTATACCATTGATGAGACAACCAATCAATCCACCCAACATTTCTTATTCCATTGTCTTAAAGATTTATTTTTATATATGTATATGAGAAGAGGGCATCAGATCCTGTTACAGATGGTTGTGAGCTACCATGTGGTTGCTGGGAATTGAACTCATGACCTCTGGAAGAGCAGTCGGTACTCTTAACTGCTGAGCCATCTCTCCAGCCCCCTCTTATTCCATTTTCATCAGACACTTACACCTGGGGACACTATCTCTTGCCAGCTACCAAGCAGGTGTGAGCCACCCCTATAGCCCAGATCCCACTGGGATTGTTCAAACTCTCTAAGCATAAGCTTACAGAGCTTCCTTATCTGCCCTCCTCCTTCACTACTGCCTAAACCATGATAGAACCCACAGCCTTTCTCTCCCTGTCTGCTTCCATTGCTTCACAGTTTCCCATGGTGACTTTGTGTGTGTTATGCCATGCCTCTTGCTTCTGGAAACTCTGAGTATACTAACTCCCTGCTTTGTGCAGGTCTTTTCATGGGTCTCTGTTTCACTGTACCTGCTCAATAGGAGCTCTGGGCATAGTTTCAGAAGCATAGTATTCTAAGTGTGCAGCATGTCTCAGTTATCTATATATACTGTTCTGACTGGACATGCTCCCTGGGTTGCCCATCAGTCTATTACCACATGGTGGTCTCTGGGCCCCTTTATCCTTCTGTAATGTCTCCACAAACCACTTTCAAGATGCTGTGGCTAAGACATCATAGTGATTGGTTTCAAATGGCTCAGCAAATTTTTCTTCTCTTTTGACAAATAAGAGTTTTCCTCTGTCCTCAAATTCCTTTGTTTAGTGCTATGCCCCTGTCTACCCTTACCCTCAGTGTAACATGCTGGGCTGATCAGTTTCCAGGAAATTTGGTTCTTGTATTATATGAGAGAAGGGCTAAAATGATGGGGTTGATTTATTCTGCCATTGGTACCTGGAAGAAAAGACTATTCTGCCATTGCTCTGCTGACTTTATGTTGTCTCATAAAGTAGTAAAGTGCTAAGTTAAAGTTAGTCTCTGTTGCTTGCATGCCCAGAGCCTCAACAGATACCCATGAATGGATAGAGACCCTTTCATGCAAACTTGACTATTAAAGCAAATTCCACAGAGGTTCCTGAGGGTTGCAGGTGGTGTTCAAAGGCTTAAGAATACAAACATTTTAAATGAAGTTGTAAAATAAGTGGCGCATACTCCCAACTCTCCAGTCTTTTTAGTGCATCTCTTTTACCCAACCCATTCTTGAGTAAACACACACCAAAGAACAAACTGTGGGCTGATATGCAGAGACACAATCAGTCAATCACTGCATTGTGCTGAAGTGCCTGGTGTTTAAGAATGGCCCTGCTGTGGATGCATGAGGCTCTGGGTTTGCTGCCCACTACAAATGAAAGATAGATGACAAACAGACAGATGGACAGACAGACAGATTCAGTGAGAGACATACACAGAGACAGACAGACAGACAGACAGACACACACACACACACACACACAGAGAGAGAGAGAGAGAGAGAGAGAGAGAGAGAGAGAGAGAGAGAAAACACCTTAGAAACCCAGAGAAACAAGAGAGGCTTCAGCTTTCTTTTCTTATCATAGTTCAGACCCACCCAGCCGCCTTCACTTCTAGGGTCACGCGGCCAGCAGCTAGCTCTTCCAGCGAGCTCACTGCCCATCTGCACTGCCCGCTCTTTATTTGTGATTAATCTGAGAAATGTTTGCACCATGATCTGAGAAGCCTGAGGTACACAGGGTTACACAGGGTTAACTTTTGGAACATAGTTTCTTTTGCGCCCGTCATTTTGCATCTCTTGTCTCGGTCATGTCTGGTAGATAGAATCACTCCAGTAGAGAGTGAGAAGCCAGGAGACTCCTGGCCAGGCTTGCTTTTTTTCCTACTTTGGTTTGGGACTATCAGGCTGAACTTGAGTTCTTTGCTCCAAGTTGGTGCCAGAGCTCCAGGTAATGGTATAGTACCTTGCTGCATCTCTTGGGCACCTCACGGATAAGTATAGAATCTGGGTAGTGCTGGCTTTCTGGGCAATTCCATTTTAACATGTTAGTCAGTAGTTACTCATTTAGCTACATCAAGTAGTTACAGTTATCATACATTGTGATTGGGTTGTATTCACATCCTACCAGTTGTCATTTGAGTGAGTGGGGACAGGCTCAATATTATGCTTAACATAAGCTGAATGCAGTTTGTGCTGTATGTGGTGGGTTCAACAATATTTGAAATTTTCAGACCTTTTTATATCCAAGTGCTTTATACTACATTTTCTTCCATTCAGAGATAAAGTCTGTTTCATAGCTCCGTGAATCTAAGCTGGATGTGTGAGCTGGCTTTGGTCAGTGTAGCACGGTAAAAGTGAGGGAATATCAAATGCAATTGTGGGCTTTTAGAGGTCTTGCACATTCCTACCTGCTCTTCTGCGATCCTCAAATTTGCCATTCGAGAGAGTTCAAGCTGTCCTGCTAGAAAACAAGACCAGGTGAATGAGATCTGAGTTATCTTGTTTGTTCCAGCGAGGCTCCAGATTGGCTAAACCAGTTTGTGGCTGACCACTGTTGCATGAAAGAGCCCAGCAGAAGAACTGCTGTGAGAGAAGAGTCTAAGTTGCTGACTCATTGACCCTTAGCTATGAACTGCCATCATGCGCACATGATGGGATCTGAGTTGATGCTGGACTGCAAAGGTAACAGTGGTCCTACTAAGTTCTATCACCTATTGACATTGTGGGCGTCATGGTTTGTGTACGTGCACTCTGCAATGTTTACACAATGAGCTCCTCCGGGGACACATCTGTGAATGTAGTCGTCTCATTAAGCAATGCCTGGGAATAAATGCCAGGTCAAGGCACCTGACACTCAAGTGGCCTGTCATGCAATAGTTAACTGGCATTGTCAGTTATTATTCAGGAAAATTATACTGCTTGAATGATTAAGACAGTCCAGTGAAACATGAAGACCTTTACCAAGTGAGATCTCCAAGTGGAAACTTTATGATCCCCCTACTGGGCCTGTGAGAGACTTTTCAATTGTCTACAGTTCTCAAATTCTGCGTGTGATTGGTTTTGTTCTGTCATTCCAAATATAGAAAAACATGTTATTTTCTTATGTACAGGAAGAAAAAAATTGCACATTAGTATCAAAATACTCCTAAGTTACTAAAGAATCCACTGAGTTTCTTGGACTCAGGGAGCCAGCTAGTATCCAGGTGTGGTAGTACATGCCTGCTGTCCCAGCACTCAGGGAGCCAAGTGGGAGGATTACTTGATGTCAGGAGTTTGAGGCCAGCCAGGGCAACAGAATAAGACTATATCTAAAAACAAAAACAAAACCACACATATATACGTATATATGCATGTATATATTAAATAATTTGTTAAGTCAGCTTACATGTAAATAGTAGCAACAACTGAATCTCCTGAACCTAGCTCAGTCCTAGAGGCTGGGAGCCGCGGCAGTTGGGACAAGCCCACAATGGCTGTCTGAGGCTTGGCAGACTGAGGGTCTGGTAGTTGCTTTGTCTACAAGGCTGGGTGACTCAGCAGTCACAGTCTAGTGCCCCAAATCTGGAAGGCTCCTAGAGAACCAGTGTTCATTAGTCCAGGATGAAAGCCTAGAAACGCTGTTTCTGACACTAGTGAAGGAATCATCCCATCACCACCCCAGCAGCAACAAGGCAAATCAGCTCCAAGGCAAGCGGGAAAGCCAAGCAAGCAAGAGGTCAGTGACCCCCCCCACCCCCGGGGTCCCTACTCTGGTGATTCTAATTTGTGACAAGTTGACTTTAAAACCAACCCTAAGAGGTAGGCTAATGAGTTTTCCAGTTCAGAAACTTCTGGCACTTGCTGTTCTGAATCCTGCTTATGCATTCTTCTTTCATTGAACTGTCTGTGCCAGGGATCTCGTGCACAGGGTTGATTGGGAGTGGGATGCTGTGGCCGGGGCGGGGAGGGAGGTGCTCAGGACCTCTCACGGTGGTCCCCTTTTACGACTTGACTCTGTTCTGGCCAACAGAGATGTTAAGTTCAGGACAGCTCTCTTTGTTTGGCCACAGTGGGCTTTAGTATCAGACACAATGGGCCCTAGTTCCAGCTCTGTCTCTTTCTTTCTTCTCCTGTTTCCACAACAGCGAATCATAATCCTGCCTCCATCCTAGGTGTTTTGTGGGAATCAGAAAAAAAAAGTGTATGAGAAAATACTCAGGGCAGACTCCCTACTGAACAGGCATCAGTGACCCATTTTTCACTGCCCTTGTGGAAAGTCCCGAGTAAACCCTTCCTTTACCCATCTGCCCCCACCGGTTGCCAGCAAACACATTCCTGGCATTCTCTTCCTCGGGTGCCTGTCTCCTGTAGGTAGCTAGCTCACCCAATCCAACGAGTACCCTAGGAAACAGTAACATTGTGTCGTTGGTCCCCAGCTTAATGTATCCAACTGTCCAACAGGAACTTCCTTAAGAGTATATTAGTAATTGACACTGATCACACAGAAACTATTTTAATCCATTCCCATTCAGTGTTATGAGAAGTTAAGGTGAAAGAAGGTAAGGAGAGAGAGAGAGAGAGAGAGAGAGAGAGAGAGAGAGAGAGAGAGAGAGAGAGAGAGGTGTGGAGGGGGGCAAAGTGGCTATGTCTCTAATTCCAGTACATTGTGAGTTTGAGTCCAGCATAGGCTATAAAACAGAGAAAGGGAGAGGGCAAAGAAGAGAGGGAGGGAGAAAGTAAGAGAAGAGAGAGAGGGGACTAAAAGAAAGAGGAGAGGAGGAGGTGGATAAAGAGGAGAGGAGGAAGAAGAGGAGGAGGAAGAGGAGGAAGAGGGAGAGGAGGAGGGAGACTAGAAAAGAAAATAGAGAGTATGGAAGTGAAAGAAGATGTCTGCACAGACTGAAGAGAGCCAGGGAGAATAAGAAGCTGGAGAGAACATAAAAAATGGGGATGATTTGATGCTCAGCCTCCACAGAAACTGGAACCATCTAGCACACTCTCTGGTACATAGTCCGTGCTCAGTATATGTTTACTGAATGACACGATGCTGAATATCAGCTGTGTAAAGCGTCACAATCATGGCACCCAACTGTCATCTTATGTTCCTTGAAGAGGGTGTTATGCCTTCCCTAGCTCTCCTACTGACTTTCCCTTAAAAGGCTAATTTGCTTGTAAACCATGGTTCTTGGCTCTTCTTTAGTTCTTTATTATCTAACCTTCTGGGGTTCCACTGTAGATAGGCTCAGCAGTAGCCATCCAGGGGAGAAAGCACCTTAGCTCCAGTGGTCAGTACACTAGCAGGCAGGGCAACCCAAGGTTTCTATTGAACAGGTTGAGTACAGCCTGTGAAATATCCTCCAGGACTTGACTGTGCCCAGAGTAATGGCCAGACTGTGACATGTTTGGGACATCATGATAGGTCAGCAAGGGAGACAGTTTTAGACTGGTTTCAACCAGATACCAGCAGTGATGGCCTTCAGGCATTATTCCATAGAGGACCTATGCTAGGGTTAGACTAATCATATGCTTCACAGTAGGAAATTTGACCAATAGGTAGCAAGAGGTCTTTATTTATTTCTGTGTGTGTTTACATGTTTATGTGTGTGCATGTATTAATGCAGGTATGACTCTCAAAAGTGGCTCCACTCAGCTCTATCCTCAAAGACTTGGGCTTTCAAATATTAAACTACCCTCAGGAGCCCTAGGCTAGACATGCTTGGTTTAGTCATCTCTATTATCTGTACCATTGTTTTCTCCTGATTCTCCCCCCTCTGCTTGCTGTCTACTGCATGAATGTCACTGTATTCTTTTCTTTGTTGGAAAAATTCACTCTGTCATCGTCTTTGTTTCTCGAGTACTTTTAAGGTTACCAAAAGGTATACTCTCACTCATTTCTCAAGGAAAGTTCTTCACTCCATCTATTTCTATCACCATTTCCCCTTCCAAACTAAAAGGACATTGATAATATTGGTGAATCTTGGTTTACAGTTTGCAAGTAAAGTATATCTTTGGGGTTTTATTCAATGATGTTTGATATCATCTACATATGCCTTGTTCTCTGTACCTGATATAAACTGGAGGTTTGTTAAGTACTTGTGAAAAACTGAATGAATTGGTTTTGTTTTTTTTTTACAGTAGTGGGTCTCATGCATGGCGGATGAACACTCTATCTATTAAGCTATACCCTTGACTTTAGTAATATCTTGAAAAAAAAAAAATAACCTGGGGCCGGAGCAGTGGCTCAGAGGTTAAGAGCCCTTAGTGTTCTTGCAGCGCACCCACGGTCAGTTCCCAGTATCCAAGTCCAGCAGCTGACAAACACCTGTAACTCCAGCTCCAGGGAATCCAGTGCTCTCTGCTGGCCTCTCCTGGTACTCGAACTCGTGTGTATGCAAGCATGTGCACACACATAGACACATATACATTGAGAGTTATACACACATATGCACAGAGAGACACATACATTCATAGAGAGATACATATACACACATACACTTACACACACATGCACAGAGAGAAACAGATACACATCCACATCCACACACACACACACACACACACACACACACACACACATATATATATATATATATACACACATATACACACACAGAAACAGATAGACACACACATACCCACTCATATACATATGCATGGAGAGACACACATATACGCATACACTCATATACACATATACACACACATATTCACTCATACACACACAAACACACACATATAGACACTCATAGAGAGATACACATACACAGAGAGACACACACACTCACATACACATATGCAGAAACAGACACACGCACGCAGACATAACTAAAAACTAAAATAAATCTTATTAAAGACTTGGTATTTACCAGTGACTTGTTAATACTTTTGAGGGATGATTAATTACTGTCTTAAGCATGAGCCACTTAATGAGAGAAAGCTGGTTGCTTTATCATTGTCTAGACTACTTAAGTTTTTTGTTACTTCATAGCTGGGCAATGGAGGCACATGCCTTTAATCCCAGCACTTGGGAGGTTGAGGCAGGCAGATTTCTGAGTTCGAGGCCAGCCTGATCTACAGAGTGAGTTCTAGGACAGCCAGAACTACACAGAGAAACCCTGTCTCGAAAAACTAAAAAAAAAAAAAAAAAAAAATTAAAAATTTGTTACTTCATTTCTCTCTCTCTCTCTCTCTCTCTCTCTCTCTCTCTCTCTCTCTCTCTCTCACCATAGTACATTTGTGAAAGTCAGAGGCCAGCAGTGGGTATTGGCCCTTTTTAATTTTATGTAGAGGAAACATTTGCTCCCTAGCCACACATGCTATTTTACCTTGAGGCTGTTAAATGAATCATGTCCTTATAAGGCAGAATGAGCAAAAGGACATGGATGGTTCATACATTACTCAGGTCCACTACTCAGAAAATGCTCCTGTAATGAGCAACTGTTTATGTGGGACAGCACAGTATCATTAGGAGAAACAGTTTTAAAGAACTGGAAAGCTTAGTTGCTATAGTTTGGATCTTTAAGGTTCCTTCAAAGGTCCCTGTGGTACAGGCTTGTGCACCCAAGAAGGTGATGTGAGAGGGATAGAACCTTTACTAGATGGGGCCTAGTAGGAGCTTGCTGCAGTTTGAATCTCCAATGTCCTGCAAGCTGAGATTTGAGTGCTGGGTCCCTGGCTTGTGGTCTTATTTTGAAGGTTGGGGACCTTGCAGAGAGTGGAGTTCGTCTTGTGCGAGCAGGTATCTAGACGTGGGTCTTTGAAGGTAGTAGCTGCCCAGGTTCTGCCCAGGGCTGACTTCCTCTACTTCCTGGGCGAGGCTATGCCAACAGCCACGACCCAGTCAATAGCCATTACGATGTGTTCCAGCTGTCATCGATGGAGCTCTCTTATCACCATGTCTCTCTGCCATGATGAACAGAAATCGCTCTGAAACCACGAGTCAGAAGAAGCCATTCTCTCCTCCCATTGCTTCTGCCAGGCCTTTTGTCATGGCAACAGGCAAAGTGACCCGTATGACATCCTTAACCTCTTAAGGCAAGCCCTTGAAGAGGATTATGGGACTCCTGCAGTTGCACCTTCCTCTCTTTTCCTTTCCAGCATAGGGTGAGTAGCTTTGCTTTGCCACACACTCTTGCCACGACGTGATAGCACAGCCCCAAGTAACAGTGGCATAGACCACAGACTGAAAACGGCAATCTTGTTGAGTTAACCCTTTCCTTTCCAGGTTGCTTATCTCAGGCATTTGTTACAGGTATGGAAAGCTAGCACACTGTTACAGTAAAGGAAAACACTTTCTCTTCATCGGCTGCTACTCCTTGTATGGTTCTCTAGGCTGTTTTCCTAGCTTAATCAATTCTAGTATCCAAAGAAGTGGTTAGAATAAGGTCTCACATCTATCAGTTATAAATTATTTTACAATATTTCTTGCCTTCTGCCTGAAGGTTTCCTTATATTCTATAGTGTTGGGGGGCCTTTTGTATTTGACGGAGGCCCTGGTCCAGCTCTCAGACCGAATTTAAATTTTTTCTCATGCCTAAGAATTACAGCCCTTTGTGACATCATCTCATGTCTGGGTTTTGCCTCGTACGTGTTATGATTTTATTATTCTTTGTTATATTTCTCATTGTTAAAGCACAGTGCTGATGGCACAGTATTTCTTCCACTTGTAAATGCTGATGCTGCTATCCTCTGGGTCAGAGAGAGGTCACAGTCTATTCTAAAGCGTAATCACTAGCTCCAGCATATGACTGTGAGCTTAATTAGTCCCCCATACTGGTGTGGAGACACTGAACCTTGCAGCTGAATGGGCCTGCAGAGAGCATCTGTTCTTGTCCCTTTACTGTCTGGCAGGTGGTTTCTGAGCCATCTGAAGGATGCCGGTTAGAACTGAGCTGAAGTACACACCTCCAAGAGCCTCTGGGACAACAGCTCCACAATTTCTGTCTGATTTTTGGAATTCACTATACTGATAATCGAGAGTTTTCCCTTTGGTATTTGTCAAATGAATCTTCTCTGAATAGAAGGTTCTTTTTGATTTGCTTATTTTTAAGAAGAAAAACAGTTGACAAAAATCTGCACAGGAAAATGTTTTCTGTGCTTCATTTGCATTTTCTCTTTTTTTTCCAGTTCAATAATAAGGCATATTCTAATGATCAATTGATAACTTTTCTACTTTATTATGGGGTAGGACAGTATTTCACTCAAAGCACATAAATTTTACTATGAAGATTTTATTCTTATTTTTAGATTGTGTATATATACATGTATGTGTGTGGGGCTTGTACATTTGAGTACAGAGCTCCAAGAAGACAGAAGAAGATGTTAGATCCCTTGAAGCTGAGGTGACAGGTTGTTGTGAGCTGCCCAGTATAGGTCCTGGGACTTGAACTCAGGTCCTCTGCAAGAGCAATACAGACGTTTAACCACAGTGTCGTTTGTCTAACCCCACAAGCTTTAATTAGTTTGATTGAATTCAGTGTTGTTTTTTGAGTTATGGTCTTGTTCTATAGCCCAGGCTGGTCTTGAATTCATTATCCTTCTGTTTCAGACTCGTGAGTTCTGAGATTACAGCTTTGTGTTACCATGCTTGGTATAAATTATTTTTAAGAGACACATAAAAACATAAAAATTATGCATGTTAATAAAGTACCATGTAACACTTTGATATATGTGTACAATGTACAATGTTTAAGTCAGTTTAAGCATTTTTATCTCTTTAAACTTTCATCAGTTATTTATTGTAAAAATATTTATAATTCTTTAGTACATATCTATAGTCACTCTGTTGTGAGACAGTACCCAAGAACTGCTTGCTTGTATATAACTTTACCTTAGCACATACTGAGCAACCTCTGCCCTGCTACTTTCCCCAGGTTGTGGTACTCACCATAGATGCACGATTTGTATGTGCGCTTGCCTGCAGCAGCCAGTGCTGGATAGTGGTGGGTGCAGAGGTCAGTGCTGAAGGCCTTTCTTATTTTCCCTTCCTCCTCTTTAGTTTTTGAAACAATCTGGCTAGACTGACTGGCCAGCAAGCCCTAGTGATTCTCTTCTATCCCCAGTGCTGAAACTATAGGCATGTGTCTCCGTGCCTGGCGTTTACTGGAATGTTTGGGATCTGAATTCAGGTCCCCACTTTTGTGTAGCAAGAACTTTACGCATGGAACCATCTCCTCGTCCCTGGATAGCTTTTGAGGCAGGAGCTTGCTGTGTAGCTCTAGGCTAGCCTTACAATCACAATTGTCCCAGAGTTCTGTGATTATAGGGATGTGCCATTAAGCTCAGCCTCTCTGCACTGTAAGACTTTAAAGAGAGCTTAGTGAATGCAACATGTCAGGTGCTTAGCAGAGAGGTTGCTCAATGCATGCTAGCTGTTCTTACTGCTTCTTGGCAGCCACTGTATAATAAAAGACATTGCCAATACCCTTGGGTTTCCTAACTTAAATCTAGGGCTTGCAGTGCAGTTGAATGGCAGAGTCCTTGCTTAGCACACACAGGCCCTGGGTTCCATTTGGGTCCTATAAAAGAAGCAAGTGGAAATCCTTAGAAGCCAGGCAGGCCAACAGGGAGCCTATCTTCTTGGCCTAGGAAGAGACTAACCTTGTCTGCTCCTGGTTCTGTGAGGAAGTTTTGATGTTACATGAAAAACAAGACAACGCAGAATGTGGGCAGAGGCTGCTGTTGCTGGGAGAAGGCAGGTGTTGTTTCTACCTTCCCAGAGCAGAGGATTATGGGAGAAATCCAGCGAGTAAGCAGAACACACAAGCAAACAACATGCAATATCATAAATGCATGGAGTGCTATGAAAAAGGATGAGGATACAGAAAGGCAGGACAGGCAGTGGAGGTGACTGAGTGATGTTTGAGCAAACCCTTGAATGAACCTATCCTATGTACGGGCAAAGAATCTTCCAGGCAGAGAATGGCAAACTGCAACTGGAGGCAGGGGTATGGGTGGGGGAGACTGGTGATAGGAGAATAAACCTAGGAATGGTGGTAGATTAAGTCAGAGGGCAGCTGGGGACCAGATCATGGAAGGTCTTGTGAGCAATAGTGTGTTGGTTAGGTTTTTTTGTCAACCTAACACAAAGTTAGATTTCATGGTAGCCAAGAATAAAAGAAGGAAGGAAGAGGGGAAGGCAGGAGAAAGGAAAGGAAAGAGAGGGGAGAGGAATATGTAGGGGACAAAACACAATCTTCATAGGTAAACTCAAATAATCTAATTTTCTAGCTGGACTCTAGTTTCTAGTTGTACTACCACCTTCCAAAAGTCCACTAGCTATGAGACCATCAACTCATTGGTGAGGTTGGAACCACTATGACATAATGGGTTCTGAGCACTGGTGTATGGGGAACCAGACCTTCAGCAGACAAGTTTTTGAGAGACACTATATCCAAACTTTAATGAGATCACTTAATTGATAAGACGGAGTGCCTTTTGGTGCCCCAGTGTTGGTAACAGGAAGGTAAGGGAGACCCAGTAAAGGGGACCAAGAAAGAGTGAGAGGGAGGAGCCAGCTGGGAAGTATGATTGGTGCAATCAAACACTGCTCGAAGGTCAGGAGAGAGGCAGACTATGGATGGATTATTGCTGCGGTACTATAGCAGTCACTGGTTCCAGAGTGTGGTCACTAACTAGGTCCTTCAACCCTCGCCTTGGTGGCTTCCAGCACCTAGGCTCGAGCTGTATCACTTCCACCCCCAGCCCAGGACCAAGACAGACACATTGCCTTGATTCTATGACACAGGATACAATTTATAAAAGATCTCTAGTTATCCTTTCAATTTTCAAACCTAACAAATAACTCCAACAGTGGATATTATCTGTAATATGTTTGACCATAAATAGTTTAGAAAATTCTGTTTGTAGGAGAGCTTGCTTATGTAGTGATTTAAGGAGAGATGAAAGAGGGTGGGAAATAGTAGTTTGTGAACCTGCTAACGAAATATACAGGTTTGTGTGCATGTACACACACACCACACACACACACACACAGGAAAAGAAATACAAACAAATGAACACTAGAAGAAGAATTGCTGCCATTAAAACCATTATAGTTAAAAATCCACACAATGGCTCGTCAGAAATAATCGCTTAAAATCAATTTTTATTTTTGAGTTTTCATTGTTAGTGTTGGGAATTGAATCATGTCAATCATATACACTACCACTGAATGTTACCCTAAGGTGTGCATGTGTGTGGGTGTATAATATGAGAGGGGGGGAAGGAGGAAGGGAGAAGAAGATAAGAAAGAAGAAAGGAAGAGAGAGAGGGAAGGAGGGAGTGTGTACACTTTAGGTTGACATCTGTATCTTCCTCAATTCTTCACCTAAGCTTTTATGCCAGAGTCTCTCATTGAATCTGGAGGTAACCAGTTTGGCCTGACTAGCTGGCCAGCAAGCCTCAGGAACCTCCTGTCTTTCTTCCCAAGAGTGGTCCCACTGGGCTTTATGCATAGGTGTTGGGGATCAAACAATGTTAAAACCCCGGAACAAGGACTAGCATTTGCTACTGTATCTGTTTTCTGAGCATAGGTGGACCTAGAGGGGAGAGAGTAAAATGTCTTCAATATGTTTTTAAAGATGAGAAAAATGTTTTAAATCAGAATAGAATTATACCCCTTTCCCTTCCTTCCTTTCCTCTCTCTAGCCCCTCCCATGTCCTCAGCCCACTTTCAGGTTGATAGCTTCTTATCTGGATACATACATCAACACACACACACACACACACACACACACACAGAGATACAACTTTCTAAGCCTGTTTTTTGTCATGTGTATGATTTGAAGGCTGGCTACTCTCCACTGTACAAGCCATTATAGGGGCTTGTCCCTAGAGAGGCTAGTTCTCCCAGCAGTCATTAGTAGCCTGTAGTTCTCTGTCTAGCGGTGGGACCCCACAAAGACTTCTTCCTTCCATGTTAAGGAGTCCATCAATACTGCCTTTGTTTATGTAGTCATTTCTAGGAGAGACTGTTTCATGGGAGACTTACTGGTGTTTTGGCTCTTACAATCTTTCCATTCCCCTCCTCCTCCATGTTCCCTGAGCTATAGACAGGAGCTATGTTGTATCTGTTGGCTGGGCTCTCCACAATCCAGTGATCCCTGCATTGTGTCGTTGTGGTGTGTGTGTGTGTGTGTGAGAGTCTCCATTTGCTGTAAAGAGTTGTTTCTTAGCGGACAGGTGCTGGTCATACTTATCCAGAAAAGATGGCTCATGCACAAAGAAGGTTCACGGTACAGGTCTGGAACTAGGCTTGTCGGTTTGAAGAGGGGCAGAGGGTTGGGCACTATAGTTATTTCTTTGTACATGCTGGATATTGGTTCTAGGACCTCTCTTCATTCCAGCTCCCAACCTCAGCACAATTCAAGGTTGTTCAAGTTCCTCATATAGTATTTGTAAATAAGTTACACATGTCCTCTTATATATTTTTCAATGCCTCTAGATTATTTTAAACACCTAATATAATATAAATGCAGTGGAATTAGTTATGCTGATTTGCTTATAGAATGTTGATAAAAGTGCATATATTGTTAGTATATTTTCCATCTGTGGTTGGCTGACACTGCAGACATAAAACCTTCAAATATGGAGGTCTGACTTTGCGGTAAGCTGGACTATACATGAACCTTGCTTTTGACTCTGTTACATATACATATATACATATATATATATTTTTCCATGTGTGCAGGTGTGCACTTGTGTGAGCTTGTAATACACTGGTATGGGACTTGCCAAGTTGGCTAATCTGGCAAACTAGTGAGCCTACGGGATCTGTCTGACTTTGCCTCCCTTGTGCGGAGGTTCCAAGAGCCCACGGTTGTGCTTAACTTCTTATGTGGCTTCTGAGGAACTGAACACAGGTCCTGTGACTTGCATGGCAAGTATCCCCAGGCCCTGTTTGCCATTACTGAAACTGCTTATTCTTGAGTAAGATGTACCAAGTTAAGCATAGGGCTGGTTGTTATAAATATTAATTGGTACATAGCTTCTTCTATTCTTAGCCCTGATTTGGAGAGTTGATTGGAAAGCTTACACTGGGGGCTGTTTAACCACATCTGTCCTTTCTCGACCTACCATTTTACCTTTTTGTCTTTTTTTCCTGAAAGATAGTTAATTGTCAACATCTTCGTAAAACTCTCTGCTTATTTCAACCATATTGGGTGTTTGCTGTACTTTACCTTTAACCTCTGATTCTTAAGCTGAATCCCACAAAGACCTTCCCCCAGGCTCTTCTCCTTAGGAGAGCCTGTCAGACAGCCGGTGTTTTGAGGTAGCACTTCAGACTCTGTACACCCCTGGGCCTGCCCCTTTCTTTGGCTTAAGCTCAGTTTCATTAACAAGCACGTTCACACTTCAACTAGAACTTTTAAAATAACACTTGCACAATGTGTTTAGTGTTTAGTTAATTATTAAGTCTCTAAGCTTGAATTATTCAAGCAAAATTGATTGGGTTCAACCTTCTTCCTTCTCTTTGTGCTTTAAAAAAAAAAAACAAAATAAATTCTCTCCTCTCCTCTCTAAATAATTTGGAAAGGGTTATTTAATAAGTTTCAATACCCTGGTCTGTGGGTGGTAGCCAAGGGCCAATTAGAATAGGTAGAGAGGACAGGCAGCTTGAGTCTTTTGTTAAGAATTGTGTTTAAGGCTGGGGTGTGGTTCAGTAGGCACAGCCTGTTTGCCACCCTGTACTCTTTCCAAGCCCTGGGAAAAAATAGCAGCTGCAATCAATTCGTCTATTTCTCTTACCAGTTAGACATTTAAAGAGAACCGACAGGGTTCACTCTCCTCTCCAACTGTTTGCTAATTGTTTAAAAAACTCATTTTACTTATTTGATATGTGCATGTGCATGTCTCTGCATGATTGTGGAGATCCTAGGGATAGAACTCAGGCTGTCTGGCTTGGCAGCAGGTGCTTTTCTGCTCAACCATCTGGTCTCTGTGTGCTCTTTTTTTTTTTTTAATTTTTATTACTTAATCTCCTGAGTAGATGAACTTGTTAAAAAATGTGTTGACTTCATTTCAAAAACTTGGTGTGGCTGAAGAACATTTCTTGACCTAGATAGATAATTACAGATGATATAAAACTATCTTTTCCTGGGCAACGTCTTTGTTAATGTGTAGGGAAAAAAATGTAGACACCAAAGGCAACGAAATAACAACAGTAACTAATATCAAATGATATTATCTAGTTTAGGATCACATTCATGTTTATAATTTCGTTACTTGTACAATTAAGGAACAGATACACTCAAAGATGTCATGGCTGGAAATGATTAATCTTTTGTCTCAACCTATTTAAATATCACTCACATGTCAAGAACACATTGAAAATAATGCAGTCCTTATTTATTCCAGGCAAGAATAGAGTTGGAAAGTATAAATTTCAGAAAAGATTCACCATATTCTTCAAACCACAGCAACTTTAACCACAGCCTTCATTTTCAGACTTCATATCTCTGCCTTCATTTCTAGTTCTCTCTGCTTTTGTATTACTGAGATGTAAGAATGATTCACTCCATGCATTGCCATGGAAAACGGGTGTGGGGAAGGAATATAAAATAATCACATTTTGGAGGAGGATCACATTTGGGGGTGGGGCCAGTAACAGAAATGCAATGACCTGGTTTAGCTGTATCAAAAGTAGGATCTTCCATGAGCATTTTGGAGGGAACTCTCTCTCAAAATTCAAGATCACAAAACCCTGAAGGGCCCCACCAGCAGCAGGTGCCTTGGCTCTTGAGTGACTCGCTTTTGCTGCATTGCTACCGGGCCGCAGAGTGGCTGTTCCCTTTCCAGAAACGTGTGCTGACAGAGGAGGCTGTAGGTTTGGTGACAGTGGCGAGCTTGTAACCTTGGCTGAAGAATAACAGGCATGATCTAGGATATTTCTGGAGGAGAAAACGCCAGGCTTCACATTGGGGAAACTTTGGGGAAAAGAAATGGGAATCTCTCTCCTTTGAGATCCCGCAGGCACGACATGGAGGGTGGAGCAGACCAGCCTCTTATTATTTTTCAATCCTGGAGGAATGACACAAATATGGATTAGGAACACAGAAATTAGGACTCTGGGGCGTGGGAAAGCCGAATGGGGGCAGGGTGGGCAGGTAAACAGCGTCGGGAGAGGCTGTCTTGTCTTAGAGCGGTTGGAAGTCGAGGGTACCCGGGAGGGACAGACACACACCTCCGCAGCCGTGGAGGAAGAAGGCCGGCTGGGGAGTGGACACCGCGGGGACCCCGGAGGGCGTCAAGGCACCTTGGCACAGTTCCCAGCCCGTGCCTCACCGGACCATCTCGTTCCACACCCAAGTCTCCCGGGACCCCGCTCCCTTGGCTGCCGCAACCGCAGCGCCGCGGGCCGACGTGATCCCCCTTCCCCGGGGCCGGGCTCCGCTGGGCCGCAGCGCGCCGCTTCCAGCCCGGTCGGGGGGCGGGGCGCGCCGCCATTTTGGATCCGGACCGTCCGCAAGCCTTCGCCTGCGCGCCGCGGCGCCGGGAGCCGCCTCGCGGAGCCTAGAGCGCGGGCGCGGGCGCGGCGCGGCGCGAGCGGCGCGGGCGGGCGGGCGGGGGAGGCGGGCAGAGGAGGAAGGGAGTGGTTGGGAGCGGGCTGCGGCAGCCTCAGGTCTCCTCAGCGGCGGCAGCGCCCCCCTCCTCCCGCTCCTCAGCCGCCTGCGTCCGTCAGGAAAGATGCCCTCAGCCCAAGGCCGTGAAGAAGGGACCCGAGTCACTGCCCGAACCGCGGCTGCCGCCCGCGTGCTCTGAATTCGTCAGCGCAGCCCCTCGAGGGGCGGCGGCGGCGGCGGCCGCGGGGCGCGAGCGGGAGCCCGGGCGCTGCGCCCGGCGGCACGGCGCGGCCCGCCAGCGGCCTCCGGCATGGAGCGGACTCCCGCGGCCAAGTAGCCGCCGCCCCCGGAGCCCAGCGCGAGAGCGCCCGCAGCCCGCCTCATCCCGGCCGCGCCGCCGGCCAGGCCCGGGAGAAACCGGGAGGAAGATGACGCGTCCTCGCCGCAGTCCGCTGGAAGCAGGACTCGCTGCAAAGCCCTAGGAAGAAAGCTCGGAGCGGAGGCTCGACGTGTTCCGAGCCGAGCCAGGAGAACCGCTCCGGGAGCTGCCCTCCCTTTGCGGCGGAGGACTCGCCCAGGCGCTATCCGAGTGGAGGTTGGGAGCATTTGCAGCAGAATTTTTGGCTTTCCCTCCCCCTCCATACATTGCCCCCTCCTCCTTTTTCAATTTTTCTTCTTCCCAGGAAGTGAATTGCTGATGCCAAGGGGACTTTATTCATTAATGATGCAACTGGATTCGTTTCAGGATTATGTTGCACGAATTGAATTTTGAATGAAGGAGTTTTTTTTTTTTTTTTGAAAGAAGTGTTGACTCTCTAGTTCGTTGTGCTTTTAATTATTTTATTTAAATATACAATTTAATTGTATTATTCTCTTAAAATATTAAATCTATATTTTATGGAAACTTACCCTCAAGATATATATGTTTATGGGTGAAATTGAAGACGCTTCCATTAAGTGAGGTGACTGGTGTATTGGATGTTTAATTCAGCATCGGCATTGCATGACAGTTGTTAAAATAACAAGTGGTTTATTTTTAAAAGCCACATCTTTAAAATTTTAGGTTCAGATAGTAACAGTAGACATCATAAGGGCATTGAAAAGAAAACCAGCAGAAATCGAAGCAAACATGTCCGGAGAAGTGCGTTTGAGGCAGTTGGAGCAGTTTATTTTAGATGGGCCAGCTCAGACCAATGGGCAGTGCTTCAGTGTGGAGACGTTACTGGACATACTCATCTGTCTTTACGATGAATGCAATAATTCTCCATTGAGAAGAGAGAAGAACATTCTTGAATACCTAGAATGGGGTAAGTTTTATTTTTGATACTCTTAATGTGTAGCTGGGCATGAGCATCATTAACTATGGTGAAAATGATGTATATATCCTTAACCAAAGAACAAACGCCAATTAGTCAAGACTTTTCTCTCCTAGTTTTTCATAACTCTTTGCCAGGAGTAAAGATTACCACTTAATTGTTGCCTTGTTGTTTGGCCTTGCTGTGTGTGAACTCAGCTGCGCTTGGGGGCAGCGGTAGGAGCTTTAAAACTAATGCTGGGGTTGGCAAAATTGGATTATTGAGCACAGTTGTCACAGCCGTTCAGTGGGAGGGTATTTGTTGGTTGGAACATTCCTTCCCAGTCTTTGGAAATCACTGGAGATGAGAGGAGAGGCGATGTTGAAGTCCCTGTGTTCATTTTCGGACAACAGGAATGTGGAGGTGGTGATCAGCGGGTTTAATGTCATCTCTATATAGCACACAGGCAAAGGAAACTACTAAACATGGACTTTCCAAAAACTACTAGGTTCCTGAGAAATAATAGAAATAGTGTGTGTGTGTGTGTGTGTGTGTGTGGTGCGCGCGCGTGTGCAAGTAAAGCAAACGTAGTTGGAGAATGTGTGGAGGCAACTCCACCTGCCTTAGATTTTATTCTAAATTAAACCTTTTAAATTTTATTCTAAATTGTATCTACACTGGCTAGATGTGACTCAGGTGACCTGTAGTAGTGGACTAGATCAGTGATTCGGGAAAACACTGCATGTGACCTTCAAGGTAGAAGGCTTGTCTGAACTCCTGGAGCCTCTGATGTCACTCACTCGGGTGAGGGGAGTCTGACGTGTAGCAGTGGCCATCATTGCCCAGCCTGGCAGAGAGGGGTACAGTAGCTCTGGAAGAGTTTGGACCATCTAGAAATTTGTGCTGTTGAAATACTTTTAGCTAGCTAAATGATTTTTTTTTTTATATTGAAGATCTTTATTCCCAAGTAAACCTTAATTTTCTGAAGTAAAAAAATTAAGTGCCCGTTGTTGTTTCTGTTTTCAAATTCATTCAAAATTTGTTTCTCTACTCAACTCCCACTTTAAGAATTGCCTACATGAAGCAATTTAAATTCTCCAATTTTCCAGTATTAGAAGAGTGATTGCTAGTAGCAGGGTGTTACAAGGGTCAAAAAAATGTCCAGATGTGAATGGGATGATTTCACAAAGCAGTTTGTCATCATCATGCGGGAAATGTAAGAGATCTTAAAGCAGTTGTCAGACAACTTCTCTCTTGAGAGTAGGTAATTTTTATGTTGGCACTGACTTAGCATCTACCTGCTTTTTTATGTGCAGGATACAATATTTTATGAAGCATATGGAAATTTACACCCGATGTTTCATAAACTTAGGAATTCTGTGGGGTTTCTTTTTTTTGAAGACTTAAAAAGGTTTCAGTACCCTTAGAGTTGGAATTTGAGTCCTTCAATGACAGCTTCATAGTGATACTGTAGTCTGTGATTATGATTGTCATTTAATATCTTTTTCATTTGCAAAACAGTAGGAGAACTCTTTGTACATAGCAGTGGCAAATATAATTTAAAATAGTGTGTAAGAGAAAATGCATTTCCTTGGCTTCCTGATGTATAGTAGTTTTATGCTATGGGGTATTTTCATTTTATTAAAATAACCTATGTATCTTTCATTAACTATTCTTTTTTTTTGGATTTTTTTCTATGTTTATGAAGATACTTTGCAAACATACATACATACATATTTACAATAACCTATGTATCTTTCATTAAGTATTCTTTTTTTTTGAATTTTTTCTATGTTTATGAAGACACTTTGCAAACATATATACATACATATTTACCTACACTAAAAAGTAAAACAAAGATCAAGTGTTTTGCTACATTCACTAATTTTTTTGTTATTTTTTCCTGTAGAGAGGGCCTTATGTAGCTCTTGAAGATACTATTTAACTGAGGCTGGCCTTGAACTCCCAATCCTTCCATCTCTCTCTACCTTTCCAGTGCTGGCATTACTGTACACTACCATGTGCAGATTATATAGTGCTGGGAATTGAACCAAGGGCTTTATATATGCTTAGGCAAGTACTTTGCCAATTGAGTTCCATCCCAGTTGACATTCACCTTTATTCTTATTAATAATTTCATGTCTTACCTTTTTTAGTTGTCTGATATATGGTATGATGAGACTCTACAGTCTCATAAACCATTATTGGCACTTTAAAAAGGCTTGTTTTATTATTTTAAATTACATATAAGTGTGTGGGTCTGGTGTAGGTATGTGCTGTTCGTGCAAGCTCCTGAGGAGGCCCCAGACATCTGATCCTCTTGGAGCTGAATGCTGGTGGTTGTAAGGTGCCTGACTGGGTGCTGGGAATCAAACTTCCTCTGGAAGAACCATTTGCCCTCTAAGCTACCAAATCATCTCTTCAACTCCAAGAGAGAAGTTTAAAAATTAAAATGTATATATATTTCTTTCTTTAAAAAAGATTATAATAGTTACATCATTTCCCCTTCTTTCAAATTCATGGCTTCTGTTTTCATTAATTGTTTTACACACACACACACACACACACACACACACACACACACACACGTTCTCTCTCACTCCTAAATACATAAATGCAACATGCTTAATCTGTATAATGTTATTTGTATTTATGTTTTCAGGGGTGAACATTTGGTTTTGGATGACCAGTTGGTGTGCTCTTCCCAGGGAAGAGATTATAGAACTTTTAAGGAATTATTTTGTGTACTTTAGGCTCTTAAGCCTCTGGCGCGCTCTTCCCTTCCTAAGAGTTACGAGTGGAAGTGTTGCAGAGATGCGTCATAAGTGGTGTCATCTGCTGTCTTTGAGCTGTTGGGGATCTTAGATTAAGAATGATAGTATCTTTTCATCTAAGTATTGCAGCGAGTCACTCCTCCTTCATTTATTAGTCTGTCACTACATTTTGGGAAGTGTTCTATATTGTTCCCATTGCAAAAAATGTGTAAGAATATCTAGATTAGGTTTTCAGATTGTCAATTGACTTCACCTCAAATTTTTAATAAATTGTGAACTTTTTGGGATGGAAATTTATAGGAATATTATTAAGGTTAAATTTTATAATTTAGATTTGCTTCAAGATGTCATCTTTGGTTTGATTTTAGTCATTTAAAAGTATTGTCTTTAAATCTTTAAGAGACCCAGTAATTGAAACAGAACAATGTAGTTAAACATCCCATATTACATGTTAAATATTTGTGTTTGGCATTTGCATTATTGGAAGTACCACCTAGATGCTCCATGTTTTTGCAAGGGATGACTGGTTACTTTTAAACATGTAGTCAAGATTCTGTGTGTATCACTCCATTAATTTCATTTGATTCCAAGTTATGGTCCATTTCATTTCTGTAGTGGTACAGGTAATGTTTTGTTCTTAACAGTAACACAGCAAGAAAACTTGACTATTCCAAGTCAGGCATGCTGCTTTTCTTTTATAGCATTTCTTGGTTTTGGTGCTGAGGAAGAAAAGTAGAGTAGGAGAGAGGAAGAAGAGATGAAGTCAGTGAGTGCTAGCCCAAGGGGATAAAAACACCATAAGACCAGAGGTCACTTCTGAGCTTAATAATGTATATTATTTTCTAGTTACAGCCAGCAAGATTTGAAAAGCTTTCTTTCTTTTGATTGTTAAATTGTTGAAAAGATTTCTACTTATAGTCAGTAAAGTTTGAAAGACTTTCTTTGATTTTTTTAAGTTGTTGGAAAGATTATGGTTTCTGTTTTTGTTTCTATAAGAAGAGTTTTGATGTCAGTAGTGGTTATAGTGGAGCTATGATGCTGTAACTAACTGATGACTAGTACTAGTGAATAGTGAATACTATTCATTACATTGTTTTTCTTCTGCTTTGAAATGAGAAATTTGAATGTTAAGGAATTTCTAATGTATTTAAAAAGTGGCTCTAGGATAGTGCTACTCAGAACAGGAGGATCTGCCAGGATTCCCTGTATGTAGATTACTTTTCTAGACTTTCTGATCTTGATCTTATAGCATTTCATGTAAGTTATCATTAACTGATTTTATAGCTTACTCAGATTGTATGCTACACCATAGAATAGTTTGATTATTACACTTATTGTTAGGAGGTATCAACAGGTATTTAAGATAAACATTTCCTTTTATTAGAAGTTAGTTAGCATGTTTGTTTATTTATTTATTATTTTATTATTGAGACAAGGTTTCTCTGTGTAGCCCTGGCTGTCCTGGAACTTGCTCTGTATAGACCAGGATGGCCTTGAACCCAGAGATGGGCCTTTCTCTGCCTTCTGAGTTCTGGGATCAAAGGAGTGCTCCACCACCGCCCTGCATAGAGTAGCTTTGAAGTTTATTCTCAGTTTTTTCCTGTGAGTTGGGCTGATGATGGCTTGATTGGAAGGAAAGAACTGAATCATTTTTAGAATACTTTATTTGTTCTTTCTGTCAGCTGTTCCTCACTGTTAACTTTTCCTGAGTAGAAATATTTATCATACAGAATTGTTAAGATATTCATTGAATACAGATGATTAAATTAATTTTAAATAAGCTCATTTGTGATCATTGTAAGTGTGTTTACAATATAGGTAGGCCGCTTGTTTCTTCACACTAGTCGTGAAACATTCTGTTTTAAGAATGGACGTAGTTTATCTGAACCAGTGTTGACATGTTCCTAAATACTCCGTAAGTGATAGTTTGCTGTTGTACCCTTTCTCTCTCTTCCTCCTGTCCACTTCTTCCTGAAGGAGATGACAAATAATGTTGGTTACTGTAATGACTTGCAGTATTGATCACTTGGTTAGTAAACTGTTTAAAATAATAGTGCTCTGTGAATGAGAACAGGATGTCAAGGCTCACATTTTAAGAATTTTAGAATTATTTCATATGGAAACAAGGCATACTTTACTATAGCCATGTGAATAAATATATAATATGTTGGAAACTTTATGAACTGTCCCATAAATCTTAGGACTTGATTACTAGTCATAGTAAGTCCAGTCTGCTTTAGGGCAAAAGGACCGAACTTGGCATGATTTTTTTTTTTTTTTTTTTTTGTGCTACTCAAATCTTACTTATTGCCAGGAAATTGTGTGTAAATCATGTTCTTTTTCATCCAGTTGGATGTAATAGTTTAAAAAAAAAAAAATCAAGGGCTGGAGAGATGGCTTACTGGTTAAGAGCACTGAGTGCTCTTCCAGAGGTCCTAAGTTTAATTTGCAGCAATCACATGGTGGCTCACAACCATCTGCAATGGAATCCAAAGCCCTCTTCTGGTGTGTCTGCAGACAGCCACAGTGGACTCACATATATTAAATAAATAAATCTTTAAAAAATCAATATGTGAAGTCTAAACAACATTTAAAAGTTAGGCTAGAATAGAAAACAATCAAGTTCATCGTACACAGAAAGAGTAGATATTGGTATGCGAAGCATTTGTGCTTTGTTGCATTTCCTACTTTTGTATCTTACAGATTCAGATTAGAGGAGTTTAGAATGTTGTGTAGATGCAGATGTATATGTTAGCTAATAATGAGAATATTAGAAACATGGCTCCTTTTTTCAGAAAGAACATGTAAAAGGTCTAGGACAACAAATAGATAATTTAATAAAGGGGAATGTACATAGGGACAAGATTGGGGGAGGGGAGGGACAAAGGAGAGGTTGGACCAGGGAGAGGATGAAGACTAAAGGCCAGAGAGAGAGACAGAGAGAGAGACAGAGAGACACAGAGACAGAGACAGAGAGACACAGAGAGACAGAGAGAGAGACAGACAGACAGACACACACACACACACACAGAGAGAGAGAGAAGAGAGAGAGAGAGAGAGAGAGAGAGAAAACAAACAAACTCCATTGTGTTCCTAAGGTGGTGTTTGAGTTTAACAGAATAATTGGCTAATTTTAATTTAGAAGACTATACTGGATATAAGAATTAACCTCAGTCATTTGTATTTTTTAAGTGGTTATTGTCTCTTATTTTCCTTTTGTGGCAGCGATTAACTTTCATTGATTATCAGAGATGTATTAGCTTTTTGGACTTAGGGATAAATGGTAGTAGTGTCTTGGCTGTTTCTTTCTATTCCAGGCCAGCTCAAGAAAATTTGCTAGTTTTCTCCTTCTTGTCACTCACTCATAGACCATCAGTGCAAAGACTTCATGTTTTAGTATTGAAGATCATTAATTGCTCAGTTGTTTTTTGCTGAATTTGCAGAAGTTAAGAAGTGCTTTCTAAAATGACTTCTTTTTGAATGACCTGTGCTTAAGTATAAACTATCTCAAGCACAAGAATGAGTGTCCTTTGTTGTCTCTGCATAGAGAAGTGCTCCAGCTGCAGACAGTTTTTCTTTCTCCCCCATTGATGCTGCTCAGAGCTTTAGGGCAGCTCTTTTCCCTAGCTGCTCACCCATTGCTGGACAGTTTGCATCTCTTTTTCGGCAGTAGGTGAGAATGGGCAGCCTTCACTTGGTCAGGCTCTCATCTGGTGGTCTTGGATCTGCCACTGGTATAGAGCTGCATTTGGCTTTCATCAGAACAGGAGCCACAAGGATCTGGCCCCTCATTCTCAATACAGTAGTTTGCCTTTGAATTCTTCTTTGAACTCTGTTTTTGAACCAGGGCTTCTTCAACTACTTTTCTTCTCTAGTTTCAAAGGGTATTCCTTGAATCTATACACTATTACTGAATTGTGTGTGTATGTGTGTGTATGTATGTATTAGTATGTATGTAAATGTGCACAGAATCTTGTAAGTTTGGAAAATCAACTCAGATAATAATTCAAGTAAAATATTTTAGGTTATCCTAGAATTTACAAAGTTGATTGAATTACAGAATCATCAATTTGATTAAAGTCTGTAGGGTCCAAGTATTCTAGTGGGTATTCTTAGGGAAGTGTTGTTCCTTAGTAACTTTTTATTGCAGTTAGACAGGAACTTTGAGAAACTTGAATCTAGCTTTGAGTAAGTTATATTTTCATAGTGCCTGTAGAGTTATATTTATGTGTGTGAAAATCCCGTGACCTGAGAGATAAATTTAATCATGCTGAAGTAGTAATGGTGCTGTTGATAGAATGACATCTAAGAAACACACTGCTCACAGCAGGATTGGAATGGTACACTGAAGACCTGTGCTGTCAACTCCTGGATGACAGATGTTCCTATGACATTCTTCTTGTTCTGACTGAACTAACTCCCCACGGAAAGGCATTTAATGTTTTTATTACAGAAATTCTCACTTTATTTTTATAGCTCCACTTACTATAATTTTAACATGTTACAAAACTATTTTGTGTCTGAAAAATTTTGTTCATTATGATGTTTAGGAAGAAAAAGCCTTGAACTCTTGCAATTTCCAGAATCCATTGTGTCTTGTTTTTTCCCCTAGGGTAACAGTGTTTTAGCTAAGCAATTGGTTTCTGTCCTCTCAGTCTGTGGGGACTTTTATTACTATGTATAATGGTGTATGCGTTTCATGTGTCAGCATCTATTTGTTTATATGTATTATAAAGAAACCAGGTGATCGCTCCTCTGTATTAAGGAGAACCTATGCACAACTGGTAACAGCATGTGGACAGCTAGAACTTTGTGATTACCATAAAGTTTTGTTCTAAGTTTTAGCATGATAGATACTGGAGGACAATCAACCTGAGTGTTCAGAAAGAAGTGATGAGCTTTAGATTTAGACTGGCTCCTTTAAGTATTGACTAGGTGATCTAGGCAAGTTACTTAACCTCTTGAATCTGTGTTGTATCAGCTGTAAAGAAGTAAGCATTACTACAATGTTTTACCAAAAGATGAAAGCCAGTTTAGAAGTTTTCCCCATGACTCAGTTTATTTTGTTGGTTTCAGTCCCATTCTGATTTTTTCCTTTTTAATACTGGATCTCATGGAGTCCTTGAATTTAATATGACCTTAAACTTCTAATTCTTTTAGCCTCTACTTCCTAAGTGCTAGGACTAGAGGTGTGCGCTGTTATGTTTGGTTTCTACACTGATAGGAATTGAAACCAGGACCTTGTGTAGATGCTAGAAAAGCAATCTACCCACTGAGTTATATCCCAGCTTCCATTCTGATTTTTGAATTTCTATATCATTTAGCCTTAAAATAAAGGAAGAACTAAAATACCAAATTGAGGATTAAGTTTAAGTGTACACTAATACTAAAGGATATAAGTAAATTCATTTTACTATCAACAAGCATTTATATCTTCTTGATAATATCTTATTAAATTTTTATTACTTTAAAATTTTATGTAATTGTATGTGTATGAATGTTATACACATCTGTACACCATGTACTTGTTAGGTGCCCACAGAGGCCAGAGGAGGGCATCAGTTCCTTCAAAATTATGTTTATTGAAGGTGTCTTTCTCAGCTATGCAAATAGTCTTAGTTATTCTTTTAGTATATTTTGCATTAAATTTTTTGTTCTTTTCAGCCAAGCTATTGGGGAGGCGAATAAATATTAAACTGATAACCAGTCTTTTCCACCCCAGGATCAGGTATTATGCAGTGACTAGTTTACATTTTATTTTTGTATTTATGTGGCTTCAGTCTAAAAATTGGTGGTAGAATTCTAAACCTCAACTCTGAAGGTTAAATTTTTTATTGATATGGTATTCATATCATACCTTTTATGGACTAAAATTAGGCAGCACCCACTGATCCATGTAGTCTTTCAGTAAGTATGAAGAAAATGAATAGTTTCCACAAGTATTTCCTAAACTGCATTTCAAGGGACACACTGAATATTCCACAAATTATTTGTTAGTTGGATATGGAGGACTGGAAACTAGTGTTTTGGATACATGCCTTTTTACCTTATCATAGAAAAGTTTCACAGGCTCTGAACAGAAACTTTGTGCAAGGTTGACCCAGATCACTTTAACTGTGGAACTATGAGAGGAACACTGGATTGAACTTGGGACATTGAGGCCACATCAGGAAGCTGTAGACAATGTCCAGAGTCTTTAAGTAGGTTATGTAAAAAGCACTTTAAAAAATACTGTTAGCAGTGTACTTAGAGCACAAACACAGGGTTGGCACATTTACATAATCGAGACCCCAGTGCAGCCGAATTTAAGTAGCAGTAGAATTCAGCATTGGACAGGATGATCTCACTGTGTTGGCGAGTTCATACATGGCTTCTCGTTTGCAGAAGTGCTTCTCCTAGCCTAGTGGTTGTTTTTGTTTTTTGTTTTGTTTTGTTGTTGTTGTAGTTGTAAGGGTGGTCATTTTCTGTTCACTAGTATATTGAAACTGTAAATAGAACAAAGCTAATTGGATTTTATGAGAACTTTATAAAAATGATATAATTGTCCAGATCTAGTAAGAATCTTGTCCTTAAGTGTCAGTGCTTACTAGGGTGGCTAATACCCCAAGTCATTCATATATGGTGAAAAGCAGTGAGCACTACTTAGAAGTGTTCTGTGCTGAGATTTAAATAATTCTTGCTTGACATGACTAAAGCCTCATTTTGAATTGCATCACTAA
This sequence comes from Mastomys natalensis, assembly GCA_021653895.1. Taxonomy (NCBI): domain Eukaryota; kingdom Metazoa; phylum Chordata; class Mammalia; order Rodentia; family Muridae; genus Mastomys; species Mastomys natalensis. Next base: position 2,189,801 of record JAJTUV010000069.1, on the reverse strand, counting down.
CCCCCTGTGGTTTTGTCTTGACTAAAAAATGGCCATAAAGAAACATTTAAACATATACTAAGATCTCAGGTGTTCAGTGAACCTGACATATTAACATGGCACCAGAAGCTTTTCCATACTGTGTGCCCACACTTTCTTAGCGTTTATGGTTAGTACCACACTATTTGCAAGATGAGCATACGTTCTATCTCTGACTTTCTAAACTGCATGCCTTTGTAATGTGTCATCCTTTGTGACTGATGCATGCTACACTAACAGTTTCTTCCAGAAAGTTCATTGCTGTGTTAGTTGCTTGAGATTGTGATTGATGTTATCATCATGTTTCTTTTGCCTTCATAACTGTGAGGTAGTATCAGTTAAGTACCTTAGGAGTTATCCTGGTTTTACTGTTTTTGTGTATCTGGCTCAATTTATTTGTATTAAACTGGTAAATATGTTTTTAGACATTCCTGAGTCTTGCTGTTTCACTGTTTTCCTTTCAAATGGCAAGAAGCCTTTAACACATTTCATATCTCTAGCTTGAAAATATGTTCTTACACATCCCGTATTTTAACAAAACATATCTCTGTCTGTCAATCTCTCTCTCTGACTTTCTCTGTCTCTGTCTCTCTTCCACTCCCTCATTTTGCATACCCTTGGCTGTCCTGGAACTCTCTCTTTAGACCAAACTAGCCTTAAATTTAGAGATCCACCTGCCTCTCCCTCCTGATTGCTGGGATTAAAGGCATGTGGCAACACAGCATGGCTTATACATATTTTTAATCATGTTACTATCATGCTTAATATCTTCCATTGACTATGAACAGCATTCCAGGATAGTTTCATTTAAGCTGTTGAGTGTGATACTTACTTTTCTCTTCTTTCTTATTTAAAGACATGGTGTGCCTGTGTTACTCCGATTAGCCTTGATTTGTGCTTATTTTACCTCCTGAGTGCTAGAGTTACAGGTATATATACCTTCCTAGTCACAACTTTTATACAGTGCTCATTTACTACCTTATATATTTAACTTTAAAAATGTTTTAAGTGAAATAACCATAATTGAACAAAAATGGCAAGTATAGTACACTTTTTCTTATTGAACTATGAGAATAATTTGTCTACTGACGTCCATTCCTTTGCAATGTGTTTTTATGTAGATCTACATACTTTTATCTGACCATATGCAACTGTTAAACATCGAGAAACTAACATTGATGAGATCCTGTCATTTTATTTTTAGAAGCGTTGAGTTTATCAGTTGGTATAGTGATCTTGTTAGAGCAGAAGGGTTCCTTCTGGAAGCCTGGGTCACATGGGGATGGTGTATCCAGCAGTGTTGCTTGAGCCAGGTCTTTAGGATTCCCTTATTCACGACTGACTCTCTTTTGAGGACTGCAGGCTATTTGCAGTGACTGCCCCATTTGGATTTTCCTCACAGTTCAGTTTCGACACAGTCTTGTTAGTATCTCAGGAACGATGCAGTCAGTGTTGTTCTGCTTGCATCCTGTGAAATGAGGCACAGATGTCATACTGCCTGAGTACACACTGTGCTGGCACTCCCCAGGCTTCTTCACTGTAGTTGTTTGGGTGGAGTGTGGTGGCACATGTCTGTAATTCTAACACCACAGAGGCTGAGGCAGGATCATGAATGAAAGCTCTGCTGGGCCATATAAGTGAATTTGAGTCTGACCAGAGCAACACAGTGAGACACAGCAACAGCAGACAAACGAAATAAAATCACTACAGAACAATTACTTCTTTCCCTTTATAATTATTGGAGAGGTGTTTTATGTATCTATCTTTGCCTTATTAAATTGTATTTATAGCTACAGTAGCTTATGGCTTTTTGTGTTAAACTTACTAGGTTAGAATCCTTCACTACAAATTAGTAGTAGAATTACCCAAGTGCTCCAGGAAGGAACAAATTGTTCTGTATCTGCAGCTTTTCTGTTTGAAAACGTTTCAAAGTTTAAAAAAAGTGAAAACATGACTAGGGAAGTAGACAGGGCCGTATATGAATTGTGTGTGCCAGTGGTCGAAATGTTATCATGGAATCTTCTGTAGCTTGGCTTGACCCAGATTTAGTCAATAGGAGCGCCTTCAAATTGTCCCTTAGACATGTCCCCATGATTTCTTGAGCACTTTCTTGCTTTTTTGGTATAACAAGATGGCTGAGGCTTGGCCCTTGGATTCAGTAAGTTTTTAAGGACTGCTGGCACCTTTTAGTAGGAGTTACTCTGTAGGAGGCAGGGTAAGGTCTCGCTCCCCGTGAGCTCACTGCTTCTCTTTTAGTGGACAGTGCACCACTCCGTTAGTCCATCCAGACATTGCACTGTCCAGCCATCTCACCATTTCATGTGTGCATTGACATCTATATTTCAAATCTGCATATACTTTGATAGATACTTGTTTCTGTCTTTATTTTATAGGAAAGATGATGGATTTGCACCAGTATCCCTAATTCCAGTCTAATGCTACAGGGTTTAATTTAGGTTTCCTTTTTGGTTGTTGTGTTGTTTTTCCGGATTGTAAATCTCCTTCCCAGCAGTCAGTGAGAAGTATGGATCCTATTATCTTCCACATACTTGGGAGAGGGAGAGGGTTATGGGAAAGGAGGAAGGGAAGAGGGAGATGGAAAAGGAGAGGAAGAGAGAGAAGAAGAGGGAGAGGGAGAGAGAGGGAGACACTTGTAAGACACTTGCTGGAAATTGATCTCAGGTCCTCTGCTAGAGCAGTAGGTGCTTCTAAGTGCTGAGCCATCTCTTCAGCTCCATTTATTTACTTAGGAGATCTCTCATCAGTCCTTCACTCCCTCCCTCATCCAGATAATCTGTTCACAAGGCTGGCTTGCTGCTGTTCATCCCTAAAGCCATGCTCTTTACCTTGTTCTGTCTGAACACTTCATCCCAGGCTTTCCTCTCACCCAAGGATGCTCTTTGTGTTCCCCAGGCTCTGACACTCCCAGTGCCAGTAGCCCTTTTGTGGCTGTCCTGTGCATGAACTTAGCTGCTGGCCCCCATGTGATTCTTTTTGCTTTACTTTGTTTTGCCGTACCTACTGGCCTTATGTGTGTATTGTTCAGGAAGAGGGGATGGCTATTTACTTAACACATGCCTCTCTTTAGAATAGGAATATGGTTTGAGAAAGGTTTTATTGAGTGATTTTTGTGGTACGAAGTTTACACAAACTTAAGATGCATAGGATATCACCAGATGATATAGTCGCATCGGACCACTATTGTAGGTGTCTGTCATTAAGCAAGGCTTAACTATATACATATATTAATATATGTGTGTAATTGAATTTATACACTTTTTTTTTTGAGATGGAGTCTTATTAAGAATACTAATCTGGTTTTGAGCTCCTTTTTCTCTTCCAGCTTTTGGAGTTACAGGCATGTGCTACCATGCCACTCAAAAGTCTAAAAGAAATCCTTTCAAACATTTATAGAGTATAACAGTCTTTTTGCTCTATATCCCGTGAACTTTAACAATGCAGTCATGGGACAGCTGGTATGGTTAAAGTACAGGGCAGTATGTGTTGGCTCCACAATCCTGTTGTGCTGGTCTTTTGTGCCACACTCAGCTGTTATTTAGCCAAAAGGAAAACTGTTGGCAATCAAGAGGTGTCTAGTTAGTCTGAGACATTACACTCTGGCCAGTGTTTTTAACTTCCCCAGTCCTGTGCCATCGTGCCTGTTACACTCAAGGCCAGCAGCTGTCTGTCTGCCTAATCTTGGAACACTGCTTCAGGGCTATGGCAGGAACTTGTTTCTTCTTTTATTTATCCTGCTTTATTTCCAAAGTGGTTTTTTCTTTAAGAAAAACCTAATTCATTTTAAAGGACAAATAAAGATGATTTCTTAATTTCTTAATTTATGATTTCCTTTAATAGCAGTAGACAGTCTGTAAATAAGTACTTAATAGAATGAGGTAAAGAAGAAGAGTAAGGAATAGGGTAAAATGCAAATAGTCTAATTTGTCAATCAGTGTTTTCTTTTTTCTTTTCTTTTTTTTTTTTTTTTTTTTTTTTTTTTTGGTTTTTAGAGACAGGGTTTCTCTGTATAGCCCTGGCTGTCCTGGAACTCACTCTGTAGACCAGGCTGGCCTCGAACTCAGAAATCCGCCTGCCTCTGCCTCCCAAGTGCTGGGATTAAAGGCGTGCGCCACCACTGCCCGGCCAATCAGTGTTTTCTTTCATTAGGTCTATATTTAACCTTATGTGCACTATAGACAGAACACACATTAGAGGCTAGTATTGGTGAATTAAACATATATTTAGAATTTTGTTTTCTCTGCAGTCCTACTAAAACTATAATAAAGACTTTTAACAGTCATAAATGTCCCAAAATGAGAAGAGCAGGAAAGGAGACTTGAAGCAGTTTCATTTGTGAAGTGAAAATGTGAGTGATGGCAACCTCAGCGCCAGAGGACACTGGGTTCTAAGTTAGCACAGGTGAAAGCTGAGGTCCTGCCAGGTTAACTGGCAGACAAGACAAGTTGAGTAGTTGTAGAAGTTGGTGTCTTCAGAATGCTTTGGGAGTTAAGGTGTGGGCCCAGCTGAGACACAGTATCAACTAAAGCTGTTCTGAGATGGGAAGGCTAGAGCTCCTGCTCTTTCTTAAGACAGGCTGCTCATCCCCAGTAAGTCAAGCTCTGCTGAGCTGATCACACCAAGCAGAGAACAGTGCAGGCCTCAAACGCTGGACATCTGGGAGAGAGTTGAAAGCGGTTTAGAAAATGAAGCAATTTGGAAAGGGGCTATTAAGAGAAAATTGTGTAGGAAAGAAAAAGTAACTAATTTACATGGTTATAGTACTGGTGGCATTGAGAAATGACCTGACTAAAATTATACTATAATTACATTGGAGGGCAATATAGGAAGGGAGTTTGTTAGGGCCCGATACTTGCCTTAAATCTTATAGATGGCAATGTAAGTATCTTTTATCTAATTTAGGAGAGTAGTTTATTCTCGGAAAAGCTATGTAGGTTAAATCCTTTATATATGTTTTTAAACATTTACATAGCTACTTCTAAATTTACACAAGGCACATATGTAATGCTCATCTGTTTATGGAATTGAATGAACTCGAACAGAACAGTAGACAAAGGATTCACACAAATGATGTAAATAGTATTTTGGGTTATAAGTAATGGAAAATCCAGTGAAAATTAGTTTTAAAAGTAAGAAAAGTTTTACTTTTTACTGACTTATCAAGAACCTTGATGTCTTGAGCCTTTTGGGTTAGTGACTCAGCAAATATCCAGGTTCTGTGAATCTAGGGCAATGTGGACTTCTCTATCATATCCCAAAGGCTATGGATGGCATTGGAGCAGCATGCTCCCAAGTTACTGGGGAAGGAGAGAGAAATTCCATTTCAGAGCAGAAAAAAGCTTCTGCTGTGGTCTCAAACAGCCAGAGTTAGATCTCTTTCTGTGAGGGAGGCAGTCATTATGCTAGTGGTGATGGAATTGTTGAGGTACCTGAGTTGTGTGAAGGAAGATTAAGATTCTTTTTTTTTTTTTTTTTTAATTGGAAATTTTTTATTGTAAATTTTTTATACATTTCAGATGTTCTCTCCTTACCACATTTCCCCCCCTCCCTCCCAGGAACTCACTATCCCTTCCCCCCTCCTCCTGCCTCCACGTTGGTGTACCCCCACCCACCCTGCCCCATACCTCACCTCCCCACCCTCGAGTATCCCCCCCCCCCATGACGTCCAGTCTTCATGGGACCAAGGATCTCTTCACCCACTTATATATAGCTCCCTTGCATATGTAGCTGGAGCCATGGGTCCCTCCCTAAGCGCTCCCAGGCTTGTGGTTTAGACCCTGGGGGCTCTGGTTGATTGGGATTGTTGCTTTCCTCATGGTGTCTCGAATCCTCTCAACTCCTTCAACCTTCACTCTATCTTCTCCATTGGGAACCCCGTGATCAGTTTAATGGTTAGCTGTGGGCTTCTGCCTCTGAATATGTCGGACTCTTGCAGACTTCTAAGGAGACAGCTATATCAGGCTCCTGTCAGCATGTACATCCTGACATCCACATCAACCTCTACCTTTGGTGACTGCACATAGGATGGATATCCAGGTGGAATGGTCTGTCTCTTCTTCAGTTTCTGTCCTGCACTGTGTCTCCATATTTGCACCCTTGAGTATTTTGTTACTCCTTCTAAGAAGGACTGAAGCCCCCCCTACTTGGTCATCATTCTTCATGAGCTTTTGTGTCTGTGAGTTGTATCTTGGGTATTTCAGGCTTCTGGGCTAAAATCCAATAATCAGTGAGTGAATACCATGTATGTTCTTTTGTGATTGGGTTACTTCACTCAGGATGATATTTTCTAGTTCCATCCATTTATATATGAATTTATCAAATTCATTGTTTTTAATAGCTGAGTAATATTCCATTGTATAAATGTACCACATTTTTTGTATCCATTCCTCTGTTGAAGGGCATCTGGGTTCTTTCCAGTTTCTGGCTATTATAAATAATGCTGCTATGAACATAGTGGAGCATATGTCCTTGTTATGTGTTAGAGCATCTTCTGGATATATACCCAGGAGTGGTATAGTTGGGTCCTCAGGTAGTGATATGTCCAATTTTCTGAGGAACTGCCAGACTGATTTCCATAGTGGTTGCACCATCTTGCAATCCCACCAACAATGGAGGAGTGTTCCTCTTTCTCCACATCCTCGCCAGCATCTGCTATCACCTGAGTTTTTTATTTTAGCCATTCTGACTGGTGTGAAGTGGAATCTCAGGGTTGTTTTGATTTGCATTTCCCTGATGACCAAGGATGCTGAACATTTCTTTAGGTGCTTCTCGGCCATTCGCATTTCCTCAGTTGAGAATTCTTTGTTTAGCTCCTTACTCCATTTTTAAATAGGGTTATTTGGTTGTCTAGAGTCTAATTTCTTGAGTTCTTTGTATATATTGGATATTAGTCCTCTATCGGATGTGGGATTGGTAAAGATCTTTTCCCAATCTGTTGGTTGCCGTTTTGTCCTATTGACAGTGTCCTTTGCCTTACAGAAACTTTGCAATTTTATGAGGTCCCATTTGTCAATTCTTGATCTTAGAGCATAGGCCATTGGTGTTCTGTTCAGGAACTTTTCCCCTGTGCCTAGGTATTCGAGGGTCTTCCCCACTTTCTCTTCTATTAGTTTCAGTGTGTCTGGTTTTATGTGAAGGTCCTTTATCCACCTGGACTTGAGCTTTGTACAAGGAGATAGGAATGGATCGATTTGCATTTTTCTGCATGCTGTCCTCCAGTTGAACCAGCACCATTTGTTGAAAATGCTGTCCTTGTTCCACTGGATGGTTTTAGCTCCTTTGTCAAAGATTAAATGACCATAGTTGTGTGGGTTCATTTCTGGGTCTTCAACTCTATTCCACTGATCTTCCTGCCTGTCTCTGTACCAATACCAGGCCGTTTTTATCACTACTGCTCTGTAGTAAAGCTTGAGGTCAGGGATGGCGATTCCTCCAGAAGTTCTTTTATTGTTGAGAATGGTTTTCGCTATCCTGGGTTTTTTGTTGTTCCAAATAAATTTCAGAATTTCTCTTTCTAGTTCTGTAAAGAATTGAGTTGGTATTTTAATGGGGATTGCATTGAATCTGTAGATTGCTTTTGGCAAGATGGCCATTTTTACTATATTAATCCTGCCAATCCATGAGCATGGGAGATCTTTCCATTTCCTGAGATCTTCTTCTTTTTAACAGATTTAGAATATGGAGAGATGGTGAGATGGTTTATTCATTAAAATGCTTGCTATGCAAATAAGAGGACTTGAGTTTGGATACCCAGCAGCTATATAAAAGCCAGGCATGTGTGTATTTGCACACTCTAGTACTCAGGAATAAGAGGGTGAGATGGGGTAGGGTGGAGAGGAGACGTTGTGCAGGATCAGGGTTATTTGGAAGAGGGAACCTCAACTGGAAAACAACACCTCCACCAGATTGTGCTGCAGGCAAGTCTGTGGGGCGTTTTCTTGATTAAGGATTGGTATGGAAGGCCCAGTCCACTGTGTCAGGCTGCCTCCAGATGGTCCTGGAGATATAAGAATACTAACCATTGTGAGTCTGAAAACCACCATTAAGCAACATCCTTCCATGGCCTCTGCTTCAGTTCCTGTTTCAGCCTCCTTCAATAATGGACTGTGATCACCACTATAAGCTGTACGGTGAAATAAATCCTTTCTTCCTTACATCTTTTTATGTCATTGTTTTATCCTAGCAACAGAAAGTAACTGGAACACAGGAGGACCTCTAGCGTTTGCTGGCTAGTTACGCTGGCCTAACTGATGAGCTGCAGTGTCAGTGAGAAGCCCTGTATCAACAAACCCTGGGAGGGTTTAAAGGAAGGAAAGAGAAGGGATAAATGATGTAATTATAATATAATCTCAAAAATTAAAAAAAAAAACAAAAAACAAAAACCTAAAGGTGGAGAGTGGCTGAGGAAAACATCTAATGTAGATCTCTGGCCTTTTCATGCGTGGACACAGACTTGCATAAGCACATATGTACATATGAGCACACACATGTGTAGCACATACACAAATTAGACTCTTAATTAGAAAGAGAATCTGGATTCTGTTAGATCACAAGCAGTTTTCACTGCCATTGACTTTGTGGTTTACTACTTATTGAAGCATTTTCATTAGAAATCACTAGTGCTCCAGTAAAGTTGGGAATTACTTTTGTCTTTTTCTGATCACTTATAACAAATGCTTGCTATGATAATATACTTTTAATTTAGAGATTCAGGCCAGTGTTACTATGTGGAAGAGAGAGTGGAATGTATTAAAAAAAATCTTTGATTAAATTTTAATTTGAAAATTGCATATGGTCATTAAAATGTTACCTTTCACAGGCTTACCAATTTTTTTTGTTGTTGACTTATCCCTCCTCTGAATGCTTAAAACTTGCTATAGTGCTTCTTTGGCCAGGAGGATGGACCTTGGATTTTTACTTGTCTTTTTAGTGTATGTCATACTAGGATCATCTCATGTCTACAGCACAAATTCCAACCTATCAGTTGTTAGTGATAACTAGATGGTGTGGTTAGGAGGTCTGTTAAAAGTAAATTTAGTAAATATTTCTTCTGCAAAATAAAGGTTATGTACATGTGTTCATTAGTTTGTGTGTGTGTGTGTGTGTGTGTGTGTGTGTGTGTGTGAATTCAATACAGTTAGAGTCATCTAGGAGGAGGGGAAATGCTTCCATCAAATTTGCCTGTAGGCAAGTCTGTGGAGTATTTCTTGATTAATGATTGGTGTGGGAAGGTCCTACACCACTGTGGGTGGTACGTGTCCTGGGTTGTATAGAAAAGCAAGCGGATCCTGCCTTGAGTTCCTGCCCTTACTCAGAAGTCATTTTCCTTAGTATTCTAGTTGCCAGGTCGTCTCTCCCATCTTCCCCCTATTTTAATTTTACACATATGGTTGTTTTGGCTGCATATATATCTGTGTACCACATGAATTTTCTGTGGAGGCTAGAAGAGGGTGTTGGATCCTTTGGAACTGGAGTTACAGCGGTAGGTGCTGGGAATGGAGCTGCTCCAGCCCCCTCATACCCTTTTAAAAAGAAGTGTGTATTGCCCAGGTTTTTGGTTTTGTTTTCTAAGAGTTCTTAGGGCTAGAAGATGAGTTAGGGAATGGAGTCTGGGCATTGTTCACACTCTGCTTTGCTTCAGGCTTGTTTCTTCACTCAGTTGTCTCAACAGAAGTACTTGTAAACATTTTAGGCCTATATGGTGTGTATATACTTACTCAGACACATGGAATCTTAATTGTTGCCAGGTGCTCAGGCCCTCCAGGATTCACCTACTCTTACTCTGGTCCTCATTGCAGGCCAGGAATCTGCCACAGGTTTCAGTAGGCAGGTAGGCAAGCCTGGAGGCTTTGGGCTGTCCTTAGGAGCCCTCAGACTACTTCTGCATTGTCAGGTCCAAGAGAAGGGCCTTTTCTTGGAATCACAGTGTTTGGGTCAAGGTTATGGTTCTTTGACTGGCTGATAGTCTGTGTCCTGCAGGCCAGGGGAATTCAGCCTGATGATGTACTTGAGCTGTGGGCTGAGGGACTTTGGTGTTTCTCTTTGGACTGTGGACCAAAAGGAAGGCTGAAAGTTAGGGCACAGAATCCACTCACCTCCATCTGCTTCTGGGTAACACAAATTAACCAGTGGGAAAAGAATTCTAATGATTAAAATTACTTTAAAAAAGAAAAAGAAAAAATAATAGCATTTATAAGGTTTGAGAGAACATGAGACTGACTTTACTTCCATAGTTTGGTATGGTCTCCATTTTCATATACACTCAGTGTTCTCCAGCCTCGTCCAGGCCATGATATTGGCAGAGGTGGAGGACTGGGAGTTGAGAGAAGTGACAAGGAGAGAAGCAGCAGGTGTGGCTGAGTATTTAGGCTGTGTAAAAGGCCTGGATCACTATCAAGTCACAGGCACAACCTTAGATAGGTGGTACCAACCTGAGTTGTGCTTGGTCCCCTTTACAGGAAGCTTTTCCTTAGGGGGAGGAAAAGAGGGACAGGCCAAGAAAATTGTTCTCTTCCATGTAAAAGAATATGCCTCATATACTGCAGATGTTCTTACTAGGAAACAAAACCCTTGAATGGAGTCCATTTTTAAGGTATTGCCATTCATTTGTATCTGAGTCAGTTAAAAATTCAATTAAAGTATGAATTGACAATCTCACCTTAAAAACTCTATTACTGGTCATGAAATAATCTAGTCTAGTATCTTCTCAGTGAAGTATTTCTACCCATGATAGTTAAGACTTCTCAGGGTATATGTGGGTACACAAAGTTTTAAGGGTATCACTTTATAATCTTCTACTTCCGTAAGTGCTTGTTTTAAAAACTTCTCTGTTTGGGAACGCTCTGAAGTTAGTTGACGTCTCTTTTTCTACTTCCATTTGACAATTGCCCATCTCCCACTTTGTAAAATAAAGCATATTTTTTACCCGTCTTAAATCTGGTGTATAAGTGGTATCTTGCCTTGGAGGAAAAATCTCTGGCTCAGTGCAGGTCAGGAACCTGTCACAGGTCTCAGCAGCAAGGTAGACAAGCCTGGGGGCTCTGAGCTGCTGCCAGGAGTTCTCAGCAGTCAGCTCTGAAAACCACATCTCTTCACACCTCTCCTGAAGAGATGTGGTTGTGAAACTGAAGGGACCAATTGGAAATATTAACTCCCCAGGCAAGGTAAGACAAAAGGAGGTGATGCTATCACGTGCTGAAGTTCTATTTTATTCTCCTACTTTATAAGTGGCTAAGCCCTAGCATCTATCTCCATGGAAACTGATACACTTGAGATCTTGGCTATATATGATAATAACACATTTATTTGAGTAAAGAATTAAATGCATGTTTCAACAGAATTGTCTTACTTTTGCCATTGGTTTTGGAAAACCAAAGAAACAAAATAGGACACATTTATCCAAGTAATGTTGCTATTGTTTCTCAAAAGTACTGCGAAGCCAGGCTTAGTGGTACACATATTTAGTCCCAGAACTTGGAAGGCAGTGGCAAACTGATATCTATGAGTTCAAGGCCAGCCTAGTCCTCATAGTGGGTTCCAGGAAACTAGGGCTACATATTGAGACCCTGTCTGAAAATAAACAAACAAATGCTGGGAAGTTTGAAAGAATTCAATGCTAAGCCTGTCTCATCCTTAAATTTTCTTTTTGGGATAACTGTAAATTAGATTCAGTCTCTTCATTTGATATAAGGTTTTTCTAGTTTTCTATTACTTCTTGATTATTTGGCAAGTTGGGTTTTCCTAAGAAGTTGTCTGTTCATTACTTAAACATTTATTTCCACTTGTTTGCAAATGATATTTTTCCAACATAATACTTTTGTTTGATTATTTGAGAATTTCATGTCATGCACCCCATTGATGCTCATTTCCCAATCCTTCCATGTGTGTTCCCCTATGACTTCCCCCAGCAAGAGCAAAAGAAGGAAAGGGGGGTCAGGGAGAATAAAGCCAAGACTATTTGTGTTGTCTATATATTCACTGGAGCATGGTCAAACTCCCAGTGGCCAAGGCCCTAAGGAAAACTGAGTCTTTCCCCACCTGCACTCCACCTAGAAGCCAACAGTTGTGGAGAAAGTTACACCCCAGCATAGTTTTTAATAGTTCTCTTTGATGGCTTCCTTTTAAAGCTGTTACTTTTTGGGGGTATGGATTGGGGTGACCTTTCCACAGAAGCCTTCTGTATACCTTTCTCAACTGTACATCAGTAACCACCCACTACAAGAGTAGTGCTTTTCACAGTCAGTGGGAGCATGGATCGTGGGCTTGTACGTGGTTTCTAGTGACAGCACAGACCACAAACATCTCATGGTCTCCTGCATCAGCAGGACTCTTATCACTGAGCCATCCATCTCTCCAGCCTCGACTTTGGCTTTCTAAGTACCATCTCAGTTGCATCTCACACACTGTTTTTTTTGTTAACTTATGTTTCATTTTAAGTGTTTTCTATTTCTATTTTCTTTTTTGGCTTATGAGTGTTTTTATTTATACTGTTCAAAGTCATTAGTTTAAAAATTTCTACCTTGTACCACACTACCATTTATGTAATATTTGCACATTCCTTATGGTTTTCAAAATATATCTTCTAGATCCAGCTTGTGCTCAGATTTCTCAAAGTTTTGATTGTTTTACCTGTCAATTACTGAATAATTTATATTAAAATTATACCTTAATAGAAGATTTGCCAGTTTTCTGTATAACTCTTGTAAATTTTTGTTCATCATACATTTTGAGGCAAGATTAATTAGATTCATGAAGAGTAGAATTATTATTTTTCTTGATGAATCATACTTTTTTTTATTTAGTGATTGTCATGTATAGTAGGGATTTTTGCCTTAAACTTTCTCTTTTATCTTTATTTAAATGTAAGTAATATATTTGGTTATTAGTCACTTGGCTTATCTTTTTTTAAAACCCTTTCATTTATATTTTTTCTGTATTAGAGAATATAAGTGGCTTTTAGAAACAGCATATAACCAGATTTTTGTTCCTCAGTATGAAATGTTTATATTTTTATAGAGGACTCTTAATCCAGCAACATGGCTGCTCTGGCTGAAATACAGATATGACCTTAGTACATACCTTTATAATCCCTAACACTGAGGTAAGGTTAGTTTGTAGAAGGAAGCAGCCGTGTTTGAAAGGGACATCTAATTGATGGGCCGACAAAGTGATGAGTCAGAGAAAGATTTGACAAAATGGTCAGAGATAAGATATGTCCAACTATCACTAGAACAGCTCAGGAAAGAGAAGCTAGTTAAGAGCAGTGCAGGGAGTTAAGAGGCAGTGCGGTGAAGCTTGTGTGTTAGTAGGGACGTTATAAGTTTAGTGCAGTGCAGTGGAGTTGAATTTGTTCATGAGTTCAGTGCAGGTCAGTGGAGGCCTTAGAAGCCAGAGAATAAGAAGGAACTAGAAGATTAGAACAAATTGTCAGAGTTAGTTTGAAGCCAATCAGAGTAGTTCAGTAAGAAGCCCAGAGAAGCCAGATTGAATCAGTCAGCTTGGCGAGGACTTTGAGCCAGAACAGGGGAGTTCAACCAGCCAGCCACAGTTTGGAAAGAACTGGAAAGGGTGAGAGTATTCAGCAGTAAGTCTCAGGCTGAAAGCTTTCCAGGCCTAGATTGGCAGACAGAGGCTGGAAGCTAAAGCCTTCAGGGTTCAGGCTTGCAGAAGGTTAGATTGTACGGAGGCTGGAACCTTCAGGCCTATGTCTAGGCCTAGGGATAGTGAGAAAGAAATGCCCTGGGCTTAACCCACACAGCTTGAGTGTAGCTCTCATCTCAAAAGTTAGTTTTACATATCTTAACTGGTGCATATAAGCTATTTACATTTATTGGAAGTACAAATTTATGTGGACATACATTTTATCACTTAAACACATTTTCTGTATTTATTTTTGTACATATTGTCATTGTCCTTTGAATTCATTCAACATATTTTCCAGATCCAGTTTTCTTTCACCCTTGTTTGGCATTTTCTCCTTCGAGGTGTCAGTATTAAAATTTGCACATGCACGTTGTGTGTGTAAGGTCAGTTGCTATTTCCTGTGTGTCTCCAGAGACTCCTGCTTGTAACTCCTACTCTGTTTCTTTCAATTGGGAGAGACAGAATCTGATTGGGATAACATTGGCAGAGTGTGTACTCCTGGATCCCAGCTCTTGTAAAGAATAGAATGAAAGAATTACATAGCAATACTGCCACTGGAGACTTTGTCCTTGCTCCTTACCCCACTTGGCATCCACCTTCCCACCTCATGGTGTTGACTCTGATCAGCTGTTTTAGGAGGTACATACAACAGGATTGCTGTAAAGCCCTAGATATGTATTTCCAGTAGTTTGTAAGATTTCTATATAGTGGATTCCATCCATCTCCCACTTCCGTGTCTCCCTCTCTTTCTCCCCTGATTGCTGTACTTCCTCCTCTTCCTGTCACACAGCAGCATTCCTACCCTTAAACTGTGTCTTAGTAGCTAAGCTCTTCTAAAAACTTGGGGTTTATGTGTTTTCAGTAATAGAAGTAGAATTCTCTTCTCACAGAGTCTCTATGAACTTTTTCCCTTGCAGAAATGACCTCTGATTTTTCATTTAGTGGGCATCCTCTTAGATCCTGGTCACTGTTTTACCATTATCAAGTTGTGTTACTTATGTTGAGTTATAGTCCTTTAGAAGGAGAGTTGGAGTTGGGGTTTTTAAAAAAAAAAGCATAAGTTGGGTTGCTTATGCTTTTGAATTTTAAAAAACTATGTAAGAGAGAAATAAATATAAAATACTGAGTTTGTTAAGTAAGGACTGAATTTGAAAACTTTGAGTTCTAAGTAAGAAGAAATTAGAAAAATGTCCAAACATGTACCATTTCTGTTTAGAAACAGGGACACAAATTTTTGACTAATGATAAAGTTCTCAGAGCTTTCATAGCTTGTCTGTCACAAGAGAGACAGAATTACATTCTGAGTTTGTGTTTAGTATTTGTAGCTGGATGTGTTTGGCTTAAGTCCAAAGAATCCAACCGACAGTGGCGTCAGACACGGGGCATTCCTTACTAAGCAAGAAGTCCTTAAGGCAGTCCCAGGTCAGTTCCTGGCTCAGCAGTGCCAGTGTTGGGTTGAGAAGGTCTCTGAAGTCCCTTGTTTGTCCTGTTACTTGGCACAAGACATCTAGCTCATAAAAGAGTCCATCATTAAAGTAGCATCTTGAGTAGAAAGAAAGGGACTTTGGGATTAGTCCTTGTTTTCACTCTTCAGGGAAGAGGCCCCTTCCCAGTGCTCTTAAGTACTTTAATGTCATTTGTTCAAATGATAGAAAACGAGTTTTATGCTTACTCCTGATTGAGCATTAGACAAGAGGAAAGTGATTGCCATGGCTGGCATATGACTGGCAGAGAATCAGGCTTTAAAGTAGCAAACAAACTAGTGGTAAACAGGATCCCCTGAATTTACAAGAATTAGTGTTTTGTAACTTTAATTTTTTCAAAGTCCATTTTTAATGATAGTTTTAAAATACTTTGACCTCCCTTTTAGCCCACCACCCACCAGAGGTAGTGGGAAAGGAAGTACGGGGGGAGGGGGTAGTGGACCTGTTTAGAAATGGTTCTTTGGAGCAAATCCTATCTTGAGTTGTCAGGAAATCAGCAGTGACAGCTCCGTCCACTTCTAATCATTTCATGGATATACCAGCATTCGAGTTTGGTAGAGTTGATGCTGCCTGTGCCCTGGACTACCTGCCCTTGGGGTTGGAGGTGAGGTGGCACAGAGTCATCAACAGACTCTGGGAGCAGTCAAGAAACACCACGGCAAGCTCATCTGAACGCTGCTGTAAGCACCTTTAATACCCTCTGCCCACACCCCATTGGTTTCAAGAAAGGATCTCTTCCTTGGTCTTCAGGCAGCTCTAAATTAGGTACTCCTGCAGGTGATGCTTTTGTGGCTGTGTCCACACTCCCACCCCTGTGTTTACATAGAGGTGGCCCTGCCCTTCCTGCTACAAGTCAGGATAACAAACACAAATCTGCAGGAAGGGACCAGGGCCAACAGGAACGCCAGGAGAAGTTCTTGGCTGTGTCGCCCTCAGTGAAAAGATCATCAAAGATGGGAGACCAACAATTGTTGTAGAGCTACAGGCAAGCCAAGCCTAACCAAGCCAAGCTAAGCCAAGCAAGCTCCTGTCAGTCCTTTAAGTCCTTTTTAATTCCCTTCAAATATCATGTGTCCTCCACGGGTTTGCCTCACCATGTGCTTTGGCCTCAGCTGACATCACTTTGCCAATCAGCCTGAGTCCATGGAAGCAGCAAGAAACCACAACACACCACAAGTTTTTTGGTGTTTCTCTTTATGGAGTCCCGACAAATGGAGCTCAACTACAACTATGCAATATAAGATGGACCAGTACATGTTGGTCACTAGCGAAGAATCCTTCATCACATGTCTTTTCATGTGCTTGCTTTAGCAGAACATCCTTTCCCATGTCTGCTTCAGTGAAACGTTCCTTCATGAGTCGGCCTTAGCCTTTCACACCAGTGTCCAGTTTAACGAAATGTTCCTTTATGTGTTTACCCCAGCAAAACACCATCCAACCAACTTTCCAAAGAACCCTTAAATTTCCACTTCAATTTTTCTTCCTTTCCACTACTTATTTTTGGAGGCACTGGGAGTGGAATCAGGGCCCTACACATCCTAACTTTGTGGGACACTTTGTCATTGAGTTCTAGCCTTGGCTTAGACATTTCCTTATCCCTAGAGTGCTTGTAAGTCTTAGAACTCTAAGGATCTTTTATTGGATTATCAGATTTCCTTTATTTTTGATACAGGGTGTTGTTAGAGATCCCAGACTGGCCTTGAACTCATGATTTTCCTACCTCAGCCTTCTGAAGGACAGAATTACCAATGTGTATCACCATGCATACTAAATCACATTTGTGCATTAGAATTTATGTTATCCCATTATCTGAAGAAAGTGTCTTAGGCCTGTCTTTTCTGGGGGATACTGATTCTATTTCTCTCCTTCTTAGGTCACCAGCATTAACTCATTTCTTTGTAGATCTAGATTTTAGGGGTTTTGCCAGGACCAATATGCTTTAAAAAAACAAGTTTAAAAAGTTTATCTTTATGTGTATAATATTTTGCTTGCATGTATGTAGGTGTCCCTTATGCATGCCTGCTGCCTTCAGAGGCCAGAAGGTATTGAATCCCCTGGAGCTGGAACTACAGTTATGAGCTATCATGTAGGTGCTGAGATCCAACCCTGGTCCCATGGAGGAACATCCAGTGCTCTTAACCACTGAGCCACCTCTCTAACTCCTCTAGTTTTTTTTTTTTTTTTAATTATTTTTATTTTAAGTGTATGCATGTTTTGCTTGCATATTTGTTTGTATCCCATATGCCTGGTGCCAATAGAGGCCAGAAGAGGGCATTACTCTGGAACTGGAGTTGTGATGGTTGTGAGCCACGTACTGGTGCTAGGAATCAAGCCTGGGTCCTCTGGAAGAGCAGCCAGTGTGCTTAACTACTGAGCCATCTGTCTGTCCTTTATGTTTCTGTAGCATTTACTGGTATTTGGGATCTATTCCGTTCTTTTAAAGTTTTGATTAGATATTTATTTCTGCTTCTTGGTTGTATTGGTCAGAGTTGCTAGAGAAACAGAAATGGCATGTACAATTATAGATTGACTCACAAGGTAGGGGTGTGTGTGTGTATCTGTGTTTGTCTGTCTGTCTCTGTCTCTGTCTCTGTCTCTGTAACCTGTGTCAGTGTCTGGATTTCTGTCTGTCTCATTGCCTTATTTGTGTCAGTATCTGGATTTATTCAGTTGGCTCAAGTAATTATATAGTGTAGAGGCTGAAGAATTCTGTGATGGCTGCCTTCAGGTTGAATGGTTAGTGAACAGTCATGCTACTGTCCTGAACTTCAAAGCTTCAGAATAAAGGATGCTGATGATACAATCTGGAGTCAAGGCTAAAGGCCCAAGGATCCTATGGGTCAGGGTGGGTGGTGAGGTTTGTCTAAATCTCAGATACAAGATCAAGGGACATGAAATATGATGTTCTAGAATGATGGTGGTGACAGCTACAGAAAAAAAGTTTATTCTGAAAGTTAGAGCGAGAGAGTGAGACAGCACAAGGGCACGCACGAGATTACACAAGCATGACAGTTATTACCCCTCTCCCACTTTTTCTTTTTATCTGAGTGTCTAGCCAACTGCGTGCGTGGTACCTTCCCACATCCAGGGCTTATCATCCCCACTCAGTGTACTGACTCACACACAAGTCTTCCAGGAAACTCTCACAGACATGCATTACTAATTCCACATCTCCTTAATTAATTCCTTAATTCCACATTTGACACCTTAAATTAGCCTCCATATCAGGATTCTTCTCTCTGGTCTTTTAGGAGTTTCATTGTGTTTAATTTTTCATGGTTGTCCATTTTATTTAGCATTTATCGTGTGTATGATGTGTTTATGAATGTACAGTGCACATGTGGAGGTCAGGGGACAACCTCAGGGCCCACCATCTTGTTTGAGACAAGGTCTCTTTCTGTTAGCTGCTGCATGCTCCAGACTAGCTTGCTGGTGATTTTCCTGTCTCTGTTCCCCATTTTGCTGTAGGAACACTGGGGTGGCCATATGTGCTACCATACACAGCATTCTGTGGGTTTTGGGGATCCAAGCTTACATTCTTATGCTTGTGTAGCTTGTGCTTTACACACTCAGCATTTCCTGCTGTGTTGTTGTATGTGTGCTGATCTGTTGTTATCTGCTTCTTTTATTGACAGAACCATACACACATAAGGACTGTTTCGAAGCTTTGTTCATTATCATATGATATTTAAAGTATCAACTCTGAAAGATGAACAGAATAGTTTTAAGTACCATCATTGCCAAATATCTCAGAAACGTATAACTTTATTCTTTAAACAAATAATTGTGAACCACCATTTGGATGCTGGGAATCAAACCCAGGTCCTCTGGAAAAGGCAGCCAGTTGTAATAAGTTTGTGATACATTTCAGAATCATTTATCTCCCTTACCATGGATTATTCTCTTTCTGTCATTTTGCATTATCTTTAATTTTTAGCACTCCACTGACAGTTAACATCAACAGCTTTAAGATAAAACATATACTAGAAAGAATAAGAGAGAAAAAATGAGGCACTGGAGACATGGCTTAGTGGTTAAGAGCACTGGCTACTTTTCCTGAGGACCCATGTTCAATTCTTAGCGTCTTCATGGTGGCTCACTGGAGTTGGAGGGATTCGGCACCTTCATCTGGTACTGCAAGCACACAGTCCACTGACTCCAGCCAGAGCAGGGGCTGTCAGAATGCCTCTTAGCCCTCGAGCCTCCCTTTCTGCATTCTCTTTGCTTTGCACACTGTTTTAGCATGTAGAATGTTTGTTCTAACACCCACTAAACTTGTGTGTTAATTCTTGAAGACATCTGCATTAAGTTTTAAATGATTTGTTCCCCAGCCTAGGGCAGTTTTTTTCACACTGGTTCACATAAGTTTGCCAAGTAAAGTAGGGCCTCACCACATCTGCCTGATACATCCTTGAGAATTGAGGGGAATTTTTGAGAGGGGAAGCAGCAACGCAAAGCCTTCAGAAAGCATTTGCCATAAGTGAAGGTACTAACTTGACAGCACCCTGTGTAGCTGGGATTGCAGGCCTGGCCCACTAGCCTGCCTTACAAACTTATTTTAACGTTTTTAATGAGATCTTACTTACGTCTGACAGAAATACTGACTTACAGTATACGACTCACCGTGTTTGGTTTATTTGTGGTTGTCTCATCACCAGAGCTTAATTTTAGGCCATTTTTACCACACCCCAGGAAAATCCTCCATCCATTAGCTGGCATATAAATAACATCATCCCTAAGCAACAACTAACCTATCCGTTTTTGTTCATAGGCTTGCTTATTGTGTTAAAACGGGGTCATGTAAAGTATGAAATGTGCTGACTCTGTGTGCTGATTTTATGTCCTGTAGCTTTGTGAATTCCTTTATTTACTTTGTATTTTCCCAAGTATTCATTAGTGTTTTCTATGTATAATATCATGCTACCTGCAAACATTTTCCCTCTCCCATTTAGATAACTTCCATTGTTTGTTTGTTTGTTTATTTATATTTCTGATCTACATGCTCAGACTTTAACTTCTAGTCTCATGCTGAGTGGGAGTGGCTAGAGCCAGGCGTCCTTACCTTGTTCCTGACCCGGGAAACCTCTCCCCATTGACTACAATGTTCTGTAAGTGGATGAGCAATGACTCTGAATCTTGATAGTATTTGATATTTCAGATTTTTATTTCCTCATATAATTTTGACTTCTTAATACTTTCTTTACATTTTATAGATGTTTAATCTTGTTTTAAAACTTTATATTTTGAAAATTATCATGTTAAGTACTATTTTCTACTGAAGATTTGAGAGCAGAATGTTTTGTTGCAATTACAGTCTTAGAAAGGTTGCTTTCACTCCACTGTGATTTCAGAGTCCTCATGTCTTTCTGTGGCTTGATACTTCATTTCTTTTGTATGTGTGAACAGTCTTCCTTTGAATGAATGGCCCACACAGTGACTACTCACCACTGCAGTATGCACGTGTCCGGCAGACAACAACTAGAGACTTTAACAAGGAAAACCGAGAGGTTAGAACTTGCAAAAACGGCTTCATAAAATTCCATAGACTGTTCTAGATTTATCTGTCTTGCTTTGTTTTTGGATATTTTGTTGTTGTATTTGTGCTCTGTTCTTTGTTCTGTCTGTGTATAAATGTGACTGCATTATTTTGGCTGAACCTTCCCAAGGATAATTATTGATATCAAGACTCTAACTTTACATATTTCCTCAGAATAAAGATACTATCTTGTGTTGCTTTGTAGTAAGCTGTCAACAAATAATTTAAAAAATTAAAATTACCTTTATTTTGTGTGTGTGTGTGTGTAGAGGACAACTTGCTAGAGTCTGTTTTCTCCTTCCACCATGTCGTTTCTGGGGATTGAACTCTGGTTGTCAGGGTTGGCGAAGATGGTCCTTGCCCACTGAGCCATGTTATCTGCTCTGGTATAATAATTTTATTTACTGTAAAATCCAATATTGAAAATTTAAGTAGTGTCCCAATAATATTCTTACAGCAACCTCCATTTTAATTTCTAAATTGAGAATTCAATCCCTAATTATCCCCTGTATTTAGTTGCTTATCTCTTTAGTGTCATGGTGGGCTTCATCTTTCACGTCAGTGCTCTTGCTTGAAACTTTGCGTTGCCACAAGTCACTTGTTTTGTGGTCTTGTCCCCATGTAAATGTGTCCAGTTGTTCCCTGGTGACCATCAGATGACTTTTCTTGGACAGGTGCAAGTTCCATGTGATAGCCCATGGCTTCCTACTGCTCCATGCTTGGAGTCACCACTTATTACTGTGTTCCTCTAGTGACAGCTATTTCTCGAAGACCCTGGGTCTTCTGGAAGAATAATAAATAGAAAGCTTCATTTGGACGCTGTATTTTCTCTTTGTGTCTGGGAGATACCTGTGCGCCAATGATTCCTTCAGTGCCTTCAGAGTGTGACATAATGTGCATTTTTTAAAACTAGAACTTGTAAAGCTGTTGACTATTGGTGGTTTCTTTGTGGAAGACTAATATACTGATTCAATTTATTTATTGACGAGTTTAGACTTTTAGTTTTGAAAAACAATTAGCTACTCTGTAAGAATAATTTGTTACAGTCTATATTAGCAACATAGCTCACTTATGGTATTAAATTTAATTTCAATGGCATTGTAAGTTTCAGTTTCTTACTGTAGTATTTTGTAAAATTCATTTTTTATAAACAATCTTTTTAAGCCCTTTCAATTTTAAAATTATTTTGTGAATGCCTGTGTGTATGTCTGTTGTGTGGGTCTATGCATGAGAGTGCAAGGACCCTTAGAGGCCAGAGAGGCATTAGATACCCCTAGAGCTGGAGTTACAGGCAGCTGTGAGCTTGGTACTGGGAACTAAATTTGAGTCCCTACAGCAGAGCAATATGGGTTCTCAACCATTGAGCAACCTCTCCAGTGCCAAGTCTTTCCATTATGTGCTTATTTTCAAATTAAGGAATCTCATTCATTTTTCTTTCTCTTTGTTTTGAATTCTGTTGGTATGGGAAGGGGCATAGGCAGGGTCTTACTGTGTTGTATAGGCTGGTTCTGTACTCCTAAACACAGTTTTAGTGTTACTTTTAAAACAGAAGGTTTAAGACTTGGTATTTATTTATTTAACACTGGCTTAGTCCATAATCCCAAAATTTTAACATGGTTTTGTGTGTGTGTGTGTGTGTGTGTGTGTGTGTGTGTGTAGTTTCTAATTACTTATTTCTTCCCTTTAATTTCAAAGCTTACTGTCATTTTTGCTTATCTTTTATTGATCTGCAGTTAATTGTAAGATAATACATACAATTTGGTTTTATGTTTTTGATATTTTGAATATTACTTTCAATGGCTTTATGGCTGGATATTACTAAAATCTGTAGGATTAAATGTGTTTCAAGGTAATATTTTCCAGCTGCTACAGTGCTGTATCTGTGTTTTACTCAAATATATTGTTGTTGTGCCTATCTGTTTGAATATGTTTGAAATATCAGTAGATTTTAAATAAAATGTCTTTTCAGGAAGGTATGATTATTCTAATTTTACATATTGTGAGGTTATGTTATCTGGTGCATATGTGTTTAGAATCTTGTTATAGTTAGTTGCACTCTTGTTTTGCTCTAATGTCTATATCTAAATATGAAAATGACTTAATTTTTTTCAGAAGTAGGGAGGTTAATGCCAACTAGCCTCTTTCTTTACTGACATTTTGTGTAAATTCAATGTAGAGTCCACAGAATAGATTGGCTGAAATTTACAAACGCTCAAGTAAACATTGTGTAATTGGAAGAGTGTTAGTGAGTATGCAGACTTTTAACAATGATAAGGAACACAGTGGAAACAACCGTTAGAAGCAGGTATTAGCCATTTAGCAAGGACTGCCTGTCCTGCTGACGTGGTAGAGTTTGGAGAACAAAAGGATGCCCTTAGTAACCCAATTCCTAAAATACTGAATTCTGATACAATGCATAATTCAAAGAAATTACATACTAATTACATAGCTGTCATTTGTAGAATTAGAAAATATGGGACAGTAATATAACAACATGAAATGAATCAGTTATCAAAAGTCCCGAAAAGACACATGTGCTTCATGTTTTACAAGACCTCAAAGTCATGGTCAACTGTGTTGTGTGTTGAAGGTTTCATTGGGATATCCTTCACAGTTAGATCTTTAAACAAGCTGAGTACTGCTGCTGCAGTGACAGTAAAGGATGGAAACTCACGGGAGTGAGCTGGCTTCCGTTAGTGCTGAGCTACATGCAGACAGTGCAGAGAGAAGATAACTAGACATAGTTTGTTTATGAACACAGAAGGAAGACTTGAATAAAATCAAATCAGAGAAATTTCAGCTGTGCATTGAAAGAACCATTAAAGCCAAATACAGGATTATCTAAATTATCTAAAAAGTTTCAAGTTCTGAAGGCTACCTAAATAGAAGTATGTCCTGTTAAGACCATGAAAAAGAAAACAAGAACTTGAGAGACAGTGAACAGCTCTACTGCTACACATCGCTGTGCCTGCTGGTCACATTCTTGTCAACACTGAGCAGTTTCTAACTATTAAACAAAAATTTGGCACATGTAGTTAGTAAATAATAGAGTCCTGTTAATTTTCTATTGTGCAGCCCCCTTTGTGAACCAGCAGTATTGAAATAAACTATTTTTTAAACCAGAATAACTAAAATTTGATTCTGGTGAGCACATGGTTGTTAAAATGATGTTTTAGGAAAAGTTAAAAGGATAGCAATCTTAGGGGGAAATAAGAGATAGTATCTTTTTACACAAAAGCATATTCCCTAAAAGTGTAAGACAAGTGAATGCCATTGAATTATATATGAGAAATAGGAATCTGATAAGTATACAGATTTTGTGCAAGCATATAATAATAAAAATGGACTATGTACATCACCATTTTCTTAGGAAGTTCAACTTCTTACTCATTTATTCAGTTCTTTCACAACACTGAAATTTGTCCTTTCACCTACACACACACACACACACACACACACACAACACACACAGATTGAGAGAGAGAGAGAGAGAGAGAGAGAGAGAGAGAGAGAATATGAATGAATGAAAGGGCGAAGAGATGAGAGGAGAGAGAGAGAGAGAGGGAGAGAGAGAGAGAGAGAGAGAGAGAGAATATGAATGAATGAATGGTCGTGGATATCTATAATCCCAGCACTCCTAAAACTCCTAAAGGTAGAGGCTGAACGATTACAAATTTGTCTGGGTTACACAATGAGTTTCAGGCCAGTATGGGCTACATGCCCAAGACCCTGTCTCAAACAAACAAACAAATAAACAAAAATGTCAAAAAATGTAATTTACGTAAATAAGTAAAGAAAAAAATTGCCTTTTAATAGTATTAATTCATACTTCTATAGTTTGATTTGAATTTAAAGGTGCTTTGATGTTCTTTATTATACTTTGAGATTTTAATGTGTAAGAAATACTTATCTGCTGGGCGATGATGGCTCATGCCTTTAAACCTAGCACTGAGAAGGCAAAGGCAGCTAGATCTCTTAATTTGAAGCCAGCAGCAGCCTAGTCTGTAGAATGAGTTCCAGGACAGCCAGGGCTGTTACAGAGAAACCCTGTCTCGAAAAACCAAACCAACCAAACAAATAAGAAACCAAAATTAAAAAAAAAAAAAAAACCAAAAAGCCCAAAAGAAATAGTCATCTATTGCACATCTAATTTGTATTACATTTCATTAAGAGAGTAACTGAGATTGCTCTTTTATTTCAGCTAAACCGTTTACTTCTAAAGTGAAGCAAATGCGATTACACAGAGAAGACTTTGAAATATTAAAGGTGATTGGTCGAGGAGCTTTTGGGGAGGTAAGAGATATTTTATATGTTTGTTAATTGTTTTTGAAGGTGTTTTATATAATGGTGAGAGATAATTTGCTTGCTGTTAGAATTGATATGGCTGACCAGAAAATAGATTAAAGTTGTGAATGAAACATTTTACATGGAATTTTCTATGATGCTTCACTTTTTAATATGTACTATATTTTGTTTCTGTTTGTTTTTTTCTTGTGCCAAAGTCATACTATCTCATGCTACTTCATCTCCTAAGAATCTTGGTGTGCCTGGTAGTGTGTCTTCTGCTCCTGCTCTTGCCTCTCCCTGTGTTTTCATACCACTTCAGAAACGCACACATACACACATGCACATGCAGACACACACACACACACACAGAGAGAAAGAGAGAGAGAGAGAGAGAGAGAGAGAGAGAGAGAGAGAGAGAGAGAGAGAGAAGCTAGAGAGAAAAGGAGAAATAGAGAAATCAGAAATTTGGACTAGGATTCCATTGAAACAGGAGATAAGATTATAACTAATTGAAATTCTAAGACAGGAGTCAGCTAATCCATGGACATGATATATTTCTCCTTTTATTTAAGGTTTTGTACCTTTTTTTTTTTTAGTTGTAGAAGATTTCACATCTTTTAGCAGGTTTACTAGATACATGGTATTCTTGAGGTTATTTTAATTAAAATGGCATACATTTCACTTTCTAATTGTTGAAAATACAAATCAGTAGTAGTATCAATCAGGCCTTGGAGCCTCCCCTTGAGCTCAATCACAATTTGGGTCTGTCACTGGACCTCCTTTCCCTTGGTCTCTTCTCCTTTTTTGTCCCTGCAGTTCTTTTCGACAGTAACAATTCTGGGTCAGAGTTTTTGACTGTGGGATGGCAACCCACACTTGATGCTCTTTCTTTCTACTGGAGGTGAACTCTACAAGTTCCCTCTTCCCACTGTTGGACATTTCATCTAAGATCCTTCCCTTTGGGTCCGAAGCGTCTGTCACCTCCTAGGTCTCTGGTACATTCTAGAGGGTCCCCCCACCTCCCACCTCCCACCTCCTGAGGTTGCCTGTTTCCATTCATTCTGCTGGCCCTCAGGGCTTCAGTCCTGTTTCCCTTTCCTCCCCACACCCATACCTGATCCGGTTCCCCTTTTCCCCTCCCCATCCCCTCTCCTACCCAGATCCCTCCCCCCCCTTGCCCTCCACCCCCACCCCTGTGGTTGCTTTCTTTTCCCTCCCAAGTGGGATTGAGGTGTCCTCACTTGGGCCCTTTGACTTGTTAACCTTAATTCTGTGGGTTTATAAAATGATTCCATCTTTGTTGTATATTATCCTTTTTATGCATCAGTGGATTTGATGTGCTTTAAAAAATGTGTGTATTTATTTTATTTTATTTTTTTACTTTTTTGTTTTTGGATTTTGTTTTGTTTTGGTTTTGTTTTTTTGTTTTTTTCGAGACAGGGTTTCTCTGTGTAGCCCTGGATGTCCTGGAACTCACTCTGTAGACCAGGCTGGCTTCAGACTCAGAGATCTGCCTGCCTCTGCCTCCTGAGTGCTGGGATTAAAGGCATCGCCATCACTGCCTGGCTGTTTTTTTCATCTCTTTTTGATACAGACCTTGGCTTGTAATTTTCTTCTAATACCTTTATCAGATTTTGGGGGGCTTGGCTCTGCTGGTCCCATAAAAAGAGTTTTCCCTAAATGTTTTCTGCAAGCTTCTGAAATGGTTACTATCTTTCCTTATATCCTTCTGTTGTTTCACAAGTGAAGCCTTCTGACCTAGAGCCTGTTACTGAGATAGTATATTTAATTTTTACAATCAATTTTAAAAAATTATGTGTCAGTTTTGTTGTGTTTATATGCCCCATATAACTTTTAGAACTTAGTATTGTATTGATCACTTACTGATTCATACAACCATTGTTTAATCTTATTTTTAAATTTAAAGAATGTTCTTGTTATCTCTGTGGCATTCTTTTGACAAAGATTAGTCTAAGTTAGTGGAATCATTTTAACTGTTAGCACTTGCATTAAATACCTAGCTGAATTCTTTTTAGTTTGTTTTTTGTAACCTTATAGAATATTTGTTACTAAATGGAATACCATTCCTTGTTAGCCCTCTGCTATCCTAGATTTATGTGGCCTGATTTTTAGTTCTATATTAATAGAATTATTTACTGTAACCGCAGGCTTTTTCACCTGCACCCAGCTTCCCAAAATAACGACTCTGAGACTGAATCATTTCATGAGTGAATGCCTGGGGTTTGTTCCCCAACTAGCCATTTATTCCAGTCCATGAGTGCCACATGGTTGGCTACCTCTTCCCAGTTTCACATGTGTGTCTCCATCAGCCAGTCTCTTCCCAAGCCTGACTCCATCCCAGAATTCCTCTCTCCCTGCTAGAACTCCCACCATCTAGGCCAACAGCTTTTCTATTGAGGCGATATTTCCATATAGTACAAGGACTCTCTCTACAATTTACTATATATTATTGTTTCTAGCTTTTGTTCTCTACATTATAGTTATAGGATACACCCTTGTTTTTCTTTTCTCCTGTTCAGGTTTTATTATCTATTTATTTGTATGCATCTCTGCTCTCTCTGTGTGCTTGTGCATATCCATGTGTGTGGATGTGCCATGGCATACATGTGGAGTCCAGAAGGCAACTTAGGGGAATCATCTCTCTTTTTCCACCTTGGACTTCTGGAAATTGAGCTGGGATCAGGCTTGGCAGGAAGTGCCCTTACCCACTGAGCTGTCACCCTGGCTCCATGTCCTAGTTCCCCACTAGCTCATGGTATTTATTTCTTTATATGAGTATACCATATGTTTCTTATTTATAATATCATTGTTGAGTGCTAAGTTTCTTAGGGTTTTTATGGCTGTTCAGAATAATGCTGTCAGAAACATTCTTATTTACATCTTTGAGGTATGAACATTTATTTATGTTTAATATGAACTTAGGAGCAGATCCTGCATTCTGAGGTAGGCATAGTTAGCTTTGGTAGACAGTGTCAAATAATTTCCTCATACTGTACCCTGTAACAGTAGTCTGAGTTTCCTAACCTAAGCCACTTTTGGTCCGTGTGTAGTGATCATTGTGACTCCATTTTATATTTCCTGTTAAGTCTTGAAGTTCAGTAACTTTTCCTCTTGCTTCATATCATGTGGATATTCTTTGAACAAGTAAACATTTTGGGATTATGGAAGTAGGAGTTGAATGTTATTGGTATATTCTGAATAAATGATTTTTGGGCCCTACAATGTATGTACATAAGGAGTGCTTTGGTTTTTCCTGTCCTGTTAGATCTTGTATTGAAATAAAGTTCAGTAATTAAATTAATGATTAGTGGAGGGAGTGTGTGAGGTCACGTGTTGAATCTCACCCTCCTTGTTTGAGAACAGGTCTTTCTGTTCACCTCTGTGTCCCCAGGCCAGCTGGCCTGCGAGCTTCTGGGGACTCTTGTTGTCACCTCCCATTTGGCTGTAGGAGCACTGGGATTACAGATTGCTATCTAGCTCAGCTTTACTTCGTCCTAGGGATCTGAGCTCTGGTCCTCACACTTGCATGGTTAGAACTTCACCAATATAGCCCTGTCCTCGGCCCTCTCTTCATTTTTTAAGGTCTGATCTTTTGAAAAAGTTTTAGGTTATAGGTATTATGTGTTGTTTGTTAAATTTATTCCCAAGTATTGATGCTTTTTGATTTAATGGCAAATGACTATAAAAATTTTATATTAAGTATTATGTTTCTGATATGTAGGTACAATTGATTTTTTTTATATCTGACTTGTATTTCTTGATGTCATATTTTAGTCGTTTGAGAAGGAAGGTTTCTTTTTGCACTTTACAGACTGTATATTCATTTCTTTTTCTTGACTTATGTCACTTGCTTAGGTGGCTAATGCAGAGGTGAACCTGTGTCATAAGATGGACATGCTTACCCTCCATTGGAATTTAGGGAAAAGGCTTTTTTTTCTTGGATTTAGGATTAAGGAATTTTAAGGATTTAAAGGTTCAGTTTTCACTGTTAAATAGATGTTAACTATAGGTTCTTTGGTAGGTGTGGCCTGTTTGATTAAAGAATGTGTTCTAATAGTAGTTTCTGAGGTTTTTAAAAATTAATCATTAATCAGTGAGAGTTGAATCCAGTCTTGTGGTTTTTTTTTTTTTTTTTTTTTTTGTGAATACCCACAATTCCCAGCACCATCCGTTAAAGAGACTGTTTTGCTGTTACTCCAGAACATGAGATGCCTAAAGCTACAAGGGCTTGTCACGGGCTCCTCTGTTCTAATGTATCAGGCACATGTCTTGCCTAGCTTTATGTCAGTTGGACACAAGCCAGACCGTCTGAAAGGAGGGAACCTTGATTGTGAAAATGCCTCCGTTAGGACATTTTCTTAATTAGTGATTGGTTGGGGAGGGCCCAGCCCTCTGTGAGTGATGCTGTCCCTGGGCTGTTTGTCCTGGGTTCTATAAGACAAGCAGGCTGTGTTAAGTTTGACAGCTCTGAAGGGAAAAGTACCCTGGCAGTAGGGAGTCAAGGAACACTCTACAACAAAACCCACGTAAGAGATTCACTGGGAAATGTAACTTTAATTTTTCAAACCTTATTTTTAATGATGATTCTTAAGTGCCTTTTAGCCCACCACCCACCAGAGGTAGTGGAAAAGAAAGGATACGGGGGAAACGGACCTGTTTAGAAAGGTTCTTTGGAGCAACTCCCATCTATGTTGTGTGGAAATTGGCAGTTCAGTTCACAGGTTAGCAGCGGCATTTCCATCACTCAGGAACACTTCATGGACACACTAGCAGTCCAGGTCAGTAGAGTTGGGATAGCAAACACAAATCAGCAGTGGTGACACAACGTAGCAGAGACAGTTAGGCCTCAGCCTTGGCTCTAGTCAGCAGGAAGGACTCAGAGGAACACCAGAAGTTCTAGGCTATGTCTCAGGGAAGCAAAGATCAGTGAAGACTCGAGACCCACAGCCATTGCACAGCTAGCTGTACCAGCAAGCCAAGCTCTCTCTCTGCCACTCCATGGAATCCTATTTATACCCTCCAAACATCAAGTGTCTTCCATGTGCCTTGCGTCAGCACAGGTCTTACCTTAGCATGTGCATCCAATCAGCCCAAAACCTAGGAAGCGGCAAGAAACTGCAATACGTCGCCAGAAATTTTTTGATGTGCTTCTTTCTATGTAGTCCTGACAAATTCAGCTCAACTATGAAATGTAAGGCAGACTAAACATATGTGTTGTTAGCAAAGAATCCTTCATCACATGTCCTTTCACGTGCTCGCTATAGCAGAACATACTTGAGCCTGTGTCTGCTTCAGTGAAACATTCTTTCATGAGCCTTAGCCTTTCACCTGTGTCCACTTTAATGATACATTCCTTCATGTGTTTGCCCCAGCAAATACACCATCCAACCGACTTTCCAAAGAACCCTTAAGTTTCCACTTGAGGGAAGGGCACAGGAGAGAGGCTGCCTCTGCTTAGGTGAGGAGCAGCAGGGAATTGAACAGGAGGCAGGCGTTATATAGGGTTTCTTGATTTCTAGGGTGGGGATTGGTGGGATTTCAAGCCAAGCCCAGGGATCGGTGGGTTTGGTGGGTTTTCAAACCTGTAGTGGGTTTAAACTTTTTCCAGTACAGGCTGAGCAAGCCAGTAAGCGGTACTCCTCCATGGCCTCTGCATCTGCTCCTGACTCCAGGTTTCTGCCCTGTGAGCTCCTGCCTTGGTTTCTTTCAGTGATAAACTACAGTGTGGAAGTGCAAGCCAGATAAGTTCTTTTCTCCCAACTTGCTTTTTGGCCATGGTGTTTTATCACAACAGCAGAAATCCTAACTAAAGCAGCACTGTAGCATCATTTAAAGTCAGGCACTCTGACACTTGCAGCATTGATTTTTTTTTTTTTGTTGAAGAGTGTTTGTCCGTGTTGACATGTGAATGTTAACATTATCCTTTGTATTACAAAACACAAGTTTTCAATTCTAATGAAATTCTAATCACTGTTTTATGGATTATACTTTTGGTGTTGGTGTATAATTGATTTTTCAACTATTAAAGCAATTCCTGGTATAGAGTCTATTAGAGTAGGATCATCTTTCAACATGCCTTTCTCTTCAGTTAATCAATATTTTGTTAGCTAGTTTTACATCTGTATTCATGGTGAGTGTTGACCCATAATTTTTTTTATCATTTATCATTTTCAGGCGTGGTTCAGACGTAGGGTTCAGATGTAGGGTTGTGGTGAATTTAAGTAAGGAGTTGAGTAAGTGTTTAGAAGCTGCTTTTTTTCCTTAAATGTTTGATGGAGTTTAATAATGCAACTCTCTAAACTTGGGTTTTTAGTTCCCATAATTGATTAACACTTAATGGTTTTAGAGTTATTTAGTCAGCTTTTTCGGTTTTAGTTGTCAGCTTCAGTATGGTTTATTTTTCATGGATTATGTCTGCTAACATTTAATTTTTTTTTAAATATTTATTTTATGTATACGAGTGCTCATTCTATCTGCATGTACACCTGCATGCCAGAAAGAAGGCATCAGATCATACTATAGTGGTTGTGAGCCACCATGTGGCTGCTGGGTATTGAACTCAGGACCTCTAGAAGAACAGACAGTGCCCTTTACCGCTGAGCCATCTCTCCAGCCCCTAACATTTAATTTTTATTTTATTGTTGTGAGGTTGTTTATAATATTCCTTAATATTTTTGCTTCTTATGGAGTCTGAGATGAGGCTCTTCCTTTCATGTACGTAGTGCATGCTTAACTTTTCTTGAGTATTATTAGAGGTTTTTAAACGCAATTAAATATCAAAGCTACTTTTATCTTCGTGAGTTGTCTCTCTATATGTATACACACACTCATGTGCATGTTGTGTGTGCATTGCATGTGAGTGTGCATATACGAAGACACCAGAGCAAGAACTGAGTTCCTTCTTTTCATTATTGCCTTGATGGTCTATGGTCTCTCACAGAACTGGAAGCTCGCCTTTGTGCTAAGTTTGCTGGACAGCTAGCACATGGATGGATCTTCCTGCCTTTGCTCTGTAACACTGAGGTTTCATGCAGGTGCCCTGTGCCCTGAGTGCTGGGGATTCAAACTCAGCTCCTCACGCTCGCATAGCAAGTTTGCTTACTCAGGGAGCCATCTTTTCAGCTCCTGTCTAAAGATTGGTCTTTTTTTTTTTTTTTTAAAAAAAAAACACTGAACTTCTGTTTTTACCTTTATGATTTTTTCTTTGGATTTAGTTTCCTCATTTGTTTTCTACCTTTTTGAGGTAGAAACCTATATCTTTGCCTCTTTGTCATCCCAATGTAAACACAGAAACATAGATCTTGCTTTTAATGGTGATTAGGTTTGTTTCAGAAATTATATGTAGACATAATTAACATATATAGGCAACTACAGAAGGTAGTAGAAGAGAAAAACACTTATAATAAACGAGTTAAGACCATTACTAGACAGTTTATATATATATTATATGCTAATTATTTGATAGGATAGTTGCAAAGGTTGTATTGAAAGACAGGCATTTCTAGAGCTGGGTATGGTAGCGCACATTTGCAGTCTCAACTACTCAGGACACTGCGTCGGGTGAATTGCTTCTGCCTAGGAATTTTCCCTGAGTCTGGTCAATAAAGCAGCAGACTGCTCTCTTTCAAAAATGAACAAACACACAAGCCCACTCTAAGAAGAATCATTAGAAAACTCATAGTTAGAGCAGTGATAGGTCTACTATGTCTGCAGCCTCAAGAATTAGCCCATGAAGAAGTAGTACAGGACAGACTTGAGTACACATATTTTATTCTTTACTAAAGACAGTAGCTTCAGCCAATGTGGATAGAAAAAATTCAGTAGATGATTTAGAATACAGGATAGCTATTTGGAAATATCCTTTTCTGGAGCAAATTAAAATTCATACCATATGCTAGGGCAGAATACAAATAGATGAAAGGTAGTATAATAAATAGGACAAATACAACCCAGATATCTATCAATATGCAACTGCTTGAATAAATTGTAGTTAAGCACAGACCTTGCTGTGAGACCCACAGCCAAACACTAGGTGGAGCTCAAGGGATTCTGTGGAAGAAGAGGAGGAAAAATAGGAGTAGGAGTAGGAGTAGGAGCCAGAGGGGTCCAGGACACCACAAGTAATTGGCCCACAGAGTCAACTGACCAGGGCTCATATGGGCTCACAGAGACTGAAACTGACAGTCAGGGAGCCTATATGGTTCTGACCTAGGACTGTATGTTATAGTTGTGTAGTTTTGTCTTCTTGTGGGACTCATAACAGTAGGGGCAGGGGTGGTCTTTGACTCTTTTGCCTGCTTTTGGGTCATTTTCCTTCTATAAGGTTGTTTCATCCAGCCTTAATATGAAGGGATGTATCTAGATTTACACAGTACCACAATATCCTATGTTTGGTTGGTATTCCTGGGAGGCCTGCCCTTTCTTAAAGGGAAATGGAGAAGTGGATCTGGGGGAGAGGGGTGGTGGGGGGAGGGACTGGGAGGAGAGGAAGGAGGGGAAACTGTGGTAGGCATGTAATGTATGAGAGAAAAATAAAAAAACAAAACAAAACCTTGCAGTGTTTAGTAGAGAGATCTCTGGGATGCATTATGAAGTGGATAATATAATAGGTAGGAAATGTTTTTGTTACTTGTGTTTCCATCAAGTAGCATAGGAGGATTAGGAGGAGATGGGCCAGTGTAAGCAGGGTGATAGTGTCACTCACACATGGGATTTGTTTAACTTTTGCTTTGAGTTTTCTTTTTTTTGTATTAAGTTATTTTACTTATTTACATTCCAGTAATTGCCCTCCCCTTTGCTCCCCCATCCCACAGTTCCTTATCCCATTCCTCCTTCCCCTTGCCTCCAAGAGGGTGCTACCCCAATTAGGCCTCTCCCTTCCCTGGGGCCTCAAGTCTCTTGAGGATTAAGCACATCTTCTCCCACTGTGGCCAGACCAGGTAGACCTCTGCTATCTATATATGTGCCAGGGGCCTGGTGGCCTGTGATGTCTGTTGTGCAGCCTGATGGTGTATGCTCCTGGTTGGTGTCTCAGTCTCTGGGAGCTCCCTTGAGTCTGGGTTAGTTGAGTCTGCTGGTCTTCCTATGTGGTCACCCTCCCCTTCAGCTTCTTGAGTTCTTCCCCTAATTCAACCTTAGGGGTCCCCGACTTCAGTCCAATGGTTGGTTATAAGTATCTGCCTCTGTCTCAGTCAGCTGCTGGTAGAGCCTCTCAGAGGACAGCCATGCCAGGCTCCTGTCTGTAAGCACATCATAGCATCAGTAATAGTGCCATGATGTCCCTCCCTCCCCACCCTGATGAGATGGATCCCAACCTGGGCTGGTCACTGGACTGCCTTTCCTTCAGTCTTTTCTCTGTTTTTGTCCCTGCAGTTCTTTTAGACAGGAACAGTTCTAGGTCAGAAATTTTGACCGTGGGAAGTGTTCATTAGGAACAGTTCACATTCTGACCATAAACAAATTTTGAAATTGGAGAAAAATCCTCCCCATTTGATCCTCTATTTCCTGTCCATCCCTCAGCCATCTGTAATAGAATTATTTTCCCTTCCTAGGGAGACACCCCCATTCTCTTACTTTGTTCCTAATCTCTGTAGCTTGAAATGTACCACATTTTCTATATCTCTTCATCCACTGACAGATTATCTAGGCAGTTTCCAGTTTCTGGCTGTTATGAATACATTAGCAATGAGCATGGTTGAGCAAGTATGTCTCTGTGATAGAATGAAGCATACTTTGGATATATGCCAAGAACAATTTAGCTGGATCTTGGGGTAGACAATTCCCATCTTTCTGAGGAACTGCCACACTCACACATGGGATTTGTTGAACTGATTTCCACAGTGGCTATACAAGTTTGTACTCCCACCAGCAGTGGAATCGTGTTCTTACTCCACATCCTCACCAGCACAGCTGTCTTTTGTTTTATTGATCTTAGCTATTATAACTGGTGTGAGGTGGAATCTCAGAGTTGTTTTGATTTGCATTTCCTTGATGACTAAGGGTATTGAACATCTCTTTAAGTGCTTCTCAACCATTTGCAATTTCTCTTTTGAGAATTCTGTTTATATATGTACCTCATTTTTTAAAATTGGGTTGTTTTCTAGATGTCTAGATTTTAAAATTCTTTATATATTTTCAATATTTGTCCTCTATCAGATATGTAGTTGGTAAAAATCTTTTCCAGTTCTGTAAGCTGCCACTTGGTCTGGATGATGGTGTCTTTTGCTATACAGAAGCTTTTCAGTTTCATGAGGCTCGTTTTACTAATTGTTCTTCTTAGTGCCTGTGCTATTGGTGCTCTGTTCAGAAAGCCTTTCCTGTGCCAATGAGTTCAAAATTACTCCCCACACTGTTGTCTGTCAGATTCAGTGAATGTTCTTTGTTGATGTCCTTCATCCATTTGGAGTTGATTTCTTTGCAGGTGATAGGTGTGGATCTACTTGCATTCTTCTACATGAAACCATCCAGTTTGTCCAGCACTATTTGTTAAAGATGCTGTCTTTTTTAAACCATTGTGTATTTCAGGCTTCTTTATCAAAAATTAGATGTCCATAGGTGTGTGGATTTATTTCTAGGTTTTCAATGTAATTCCATTGACCAATGTGTCAGCTTTTGTGCCAATATTTTACTATAGCTCTTTGAGATCGGGGATGGTAATACCTCCAGCAGTCCTATTATTATCCAGGATTGTATATGTGTGTTTCCATATGAAGCTGAAAATTGTCCTTTCAAATTCTGTGAAGAATCGCGTTGGAATTTTGATGGGGATAGTATTGAATCTTTAGATTACTTTTGGTAGGATGGCCATATTTACTTCATTAATCTTGCTGATCCATAAGCATGACACCCTCTCCATCTTTTGATATCTTCTTCAGTTTCTTTCCTCAGTATCTTAAAGTTGTTTTGTTTTTTACTTGCTTGGTTATAATTACCTCAAGAAGACTTTTCTTTTAAGGCTATTGGAAAGCTATTCCTTTCCTGATTTCTTTCCCAGTCCATTTGTCGTTTGTATATATGAAGGCGTGTATACAACTTTTGCATATTAATTTTGTACTTGATACTTTGCTGAAAGTGTTTATGAGTAGGTGGAATTTTTAGGGCACTTATGTATAAAATCATATCACCTACAAATAAAGACACTTGGACTCCTTCCTTTTCTACTTGTTTCTCCTGTGTAAAACACAATCAATAACAGTTAGGACATATATCTCCACTAGAGCCAAACCATCCT
This sequence comes from Mastomys natalensis, assembly GCA_021653895.1. Taxonomy (NCBI): domain Eukaryota; kingdom Metazoa; phylum Chordata; class Mammalia; order Rodentia; family Muridae; genus Mastomys; species Mastomys natalensis. The sequence goes on along the minus strand of JAJTUV010000069.1, from coordinate 2,153,566 downwards.
ACTATAGTAGGCCTTGAGAAATGAAGTACAGCTGAGGCATAAGACCAAGGACATCAAAATAGCTGTTTTGAATATGCTCAAGGACCTTAAAGAGGGCAGGATAAATCTACTAATGAAATCTATGAAATCACAAATAGTGCAATGACTGAAAACTGTTCAAGACATGAAAGTGGAAATGGAATCAATAGACAAAACCTAAGCTGAGGGGAATCTGGAAATGAAAAATGTAGGAACTCAGACAGGAACCGCAGAGGCAAGTCTCATCAACAGAATTTAAGAGACGGAAGAGAGAATCTCAGGCATTGAAGACAAAATAGAAGAATGGATACCTTGATCAATGTTAGATCTGAAAAAGTCCAGGTACAAAACATCCAGGAAATCTGGGACATTATGGAAAGACAAAATTTATGAATCATAGAAATAGAGGAAGGAGAAGCAGCCCAGGTCAAAGGCACAGAAAATACTTTCAGCAAAATCATAGGAGAATTTCCTAATCTAAATAAGGTGGTATTTGTCAAGGTACAAGAAGCATGCAGAACACCAAATAGACTGGATCAGAAAAATTTCCCATGACACTTAATAATCAAAACATTAAACATACAGAACAAAGAAAGAATATTACAATTATTTTTAAAAAGTCACTATAAATCTGAAATGTGTTCATTTAACAAGTTATCTTTAAAATTTATTAAGTATTATCTATAAAGACTTTTGTGGAGAAGTGGAACACTCTCTCTTTCCTGCTCCCCCCACCTGTGAATGTGTGTGTGTGTGTGATTGTGATGTATGTATACATTCAAATGAATGTCTGGGGATGTATCTCTTTTCTTGGTTACTTCACACGTTACCACATGAGATGGGTCTCTCGCTGAACTCGGATCCTATTGATTTAATTAATCTTGTGCCCAGTTTCCACCTGTGGGATTACAGATGTTTGTGATGTATTTGGGTTTCCCAACTCAGGTCCTCATGCTTGCATGGCAAGCCTTTACCTAGTCGTCATCCTTCCAGGTCCCTCTCCTTTTGCTGGTAGTAGAGATTGAATCCTGGGTCTTGCTTATGCTAGGTCACTGCTCTGCCATTGATGTACATCAATGAACCTGTTTTTGTCTTTTAATTTTGTGACACGGTTTACTTAAGTTCCTGGAGCTGGCTTTTTAAATGCAGTGTATGGGCTATGCTAGCTTTGAACTTGGAATCCTCCTGTCTTGTACTACCGAATAGCTGGGACTATAGGCTGCCTTTTCATTGCACCAGTCTCAGAAATTAGTAAGTAAGGCAAGTAAACAACCAAGACTTAGAAATGTTTCTTTTTTTGAATGGGAAACCTCTTTATGAAACAATTATTTAGTACTCCATATTAAAACAATTGATAGAATAAAGCAGTGTTCTTCAAAAAAGGGTAAAAGCTGGTGTTTACCAGAAGATTAGAGATTGGTGTCATCCGTTAACTTTGTTCCTGGTGGTACCATCCACTGTTATTTCAAGTCACCCTATTGGAGTATATAGTCTACAGTTAACACATACCCAGCTAGTGAAGTCACCCTATTGGAGTATATAGTCTACAGTTAACACATACCCAGCTAGTGAAGTCACCCTATTGGAGTATATAGTCTACAGTTAACACATATCCAGCTAGTGAAGTCACCCTATTGGAGTATATAGTCTACAGTTAACACATATCCAGCTAGTGAAGTCACCCTATTGGAGTATATAGTCTACAGTTAACACATATCCAGCTAGTGAAGTCACCCTATTGGAGTATATAGTCTACAGTTAACACATACCCAGCTAGTGAAGTCACCCTATTGGAGTATATAGTCTACAGTTAACACATACCCAGCTAGTGAAGTCACCCTATTGGAGTATATAGTCTACAGTTAACACATACCCAGCTAGTGAAGTCACCCTATTGGAGTATATAGTCTACAGTTAACACATACCCAGCTAGTGAAGTCACCCTATTGGAGTATATAGTCTACAGTTAACACATATCCAGCTAGTAAAGTCACCCTATTGGAGTATATAGTCTACAGTTAACACATACCCAGCTAGTGAAGTCACCCTATTGGAGTATATAGTCTACAGTTAACACATACCCAGCTAGTGAAGTCACCCTATTGGAGTATATAGTCTACAGTTAACACATATCAGCTAGTGAAGTCACCCTATTGGAGTATATAGTCTACAGTTAACACATATCCAGCTAGTGAAGTCACCCTATTGGAGTATATAGTCTACAGTTAACACATATCCAGCTAGTGTTAGAGTTATTCTTTTACACGATCAGGCCTGATACATCCGCCAGTAAAACTTCTATTTTAAAAAAATTGTACTTATGCTACAGAAAAGAATACAGAGAGAAAGTATGCCCTTGGAGGCCCTGGAGATTTACCTCAGAAAGTACTTCATTTGAGTCACTCCAAATCTAGAAAGCAACTACTTATTAAGAGGGACTGTGGACCTATCTTCCTTGTTGGGAATTCCATTTTATCCTTTGGAACCGTGAGGTCACATCCTTCTCATTCAGTCTTGTTCTGTAGCGATGTGCTCACAGGGAGTATTCGGAGCAGCAGGCACTGCTTGCAACACTAGTGTGTATGAAAGTTGGTATTAGGAAATTTAAAAGGCTGCTTTCCTTTGTCAGCAGTCTGGATCTGTCCTAGGAGGAGGCTGAAGGATAGCCAGGGTTTAGAGTTATTTTCTGTAAAAAACAACTCTGTTCCTTACAAGATCAACTCAACTTGTGTATATAGGGTTTGTTCCCGTCCAGAGCTAAGCTCCAGAAAGCCCATTAGTCATTCGCAAGTTCTTGAATAGTATCTGAACTGAAAGAGACTGAGCTGAGAACAAAGCCATGACTTCTGGTATTCACCTTTAATTTCAGCTCATAGGAAGCTGAGGCAAGAGAGTTTGAGGACAGCTGACTGAGTCTACATTCTGAGACTGTCTGTTGGTGGGGATGGTAGATGGGAATCAGGACTTCCCATTTCTGTCACCGTGTTAATCCAGCAGTCATATTTAAGTAAAAATGCTTGGAAATCTGGTTTGGGGGCTATGATAGGCCCAGACTTTTCCCAGGACTGGTGCATTCTAACTAGGATGTCCAATTTTACTGTAGAGTAGCTGCTTTCTCGGAGTTACCTTTATTACCCAGTCTGTTTCCTAGGAGCAGTTAGCCAGTCATCAGGAGGTTGCCAGTGATATGTATGGCCTTTTGACAGTTTGTTGATATCATATTAGATACTTTAGATTTGGGCTACAAGAAGTCACCATATACAAAAGAGGCTTTATCTGCCAGTCCATTCTTATAAATAAGAACTTTGATTTTTGCATTAGAAGGGGTGCTGTAGATACTATCATCAGAAAGTTTTATCATTTACAAAGCAGTGTAGCTAGACCTTGCTGTACTCACAAGTACCTTTCTACGTTTGTCCTAAGGGATGTTGTGAACCATTGAAATGGTGCTCATATGTGATGTAAATAACTAAGTCTGCATACTGTATAAATAAAAAAGTTTATTTTTAGCTTATAGTTTGGAGGCTAAAAATCTAAGATCTGTTCAGTTTCTGGTAGTGAGTTTTTTGGGGTGTGCCATAGCATAGCAGAAAAGTGTAATGGAAAAATAACCATATGTAGAAAGCACCAGTGTGTATGTGTTTGTGTGTGTGTGTGTGTGTGTGTGTGTGTGTAGTGGCCTAGCTGTATAGTAACCCACTGAGGAGAGAAATAACTCTCTATAAGACCATCATTCATCTCTTCTTAGGTGGTGCCCATTGCCTCAGAAGTCATAATGAGATATCACTTTATTTAGAAGGGCTATTACTCAAATGACAATTTACAGTGGATATAGGGAAAGGAGATGTCTTCGACATTTGGTGTGAATTTTATTAATGTAGCCATTACTGAAAACAATGTGGAGGTTCCTCAAAAAAGCAAACATAAAACTAGAAATGAAATTTTCATATTATCCAGTAATCCCAGTGGATATTTATCTAAAGGAAATGGCATCAACATGCTACAGAATTGCCTGAATTACAGTGTTTATTGCAGCATGTTCACAGTAGTCAAGATCTGGAACCAGCTGATGGATGAATGATTAAAGAAAATGTCATACACATACAAGTGGGATATCATTCAGACACAAGAATAATGAAGTGCTGTCATTTGTGGCAACATGGGTGCAACTGGAGGACATGGTGCTAGTGAGATCATCAGGCACAAAAAGCTGTTCTCGTTTGTGAAAGTTAAAATGGTTCAAGTTCACAGAATAGGAAGAAGATGGGGAAAGAGAGAGGGATGGGAAGATAGAGTGGTTACTAAAATGGGAGAATGGGAGGAGGGTAGAGAAAGGTTAGCTTAGATAGTGAGAACCCAAAGATGGTTGGGTCAAGTCTGCACTGTGTTTCAAAAGCACTGACACAGAAGTGGTGAGTGTCACAGGTCTTAGAAACACCAGTTGCACCAGTGCTAACATTGACTGGTGCTTAGGTATGCTGTATTTTGTTTGTTTGTTGCTGTTGCTTATGGGTTTCATAATCTGTGACCACTGTCAATCTGCTTCTTAGACTAAGAACGCGCACGGGTGCGCGTGCGTGCGTGCATTATGCATTATGATCACCCAAGTGAGAATTTTGTCTTGACGGAAACCGTCCTGGTTAAAGCTGACTTGCAGGTTTGCTAATTCTTGATCTACTTTGTCACTGTTTAGTTTCTCTTCTCCAGCTCTCCCAGAGTCTACTTGCTTCAATACTAAAACCAGCTTGTTTGATTGAAAAAGGGGTTTCTTTCCTTGGGATAACATCACATTTACAGATGCAACCAAAGTGCTCATACCCATCCTGTTTGGATTGATTACAATATGATTTACCTTTAGAAAAGAGCAGGAACTTCCCATATGCTTTTCGCTCCTTTCCTGTCCTTCCTCCTAGCAGGGCAATTACATCTAGGGCTTCATTCATCTTATACCTGTTTTACTTTTTAGCTTGATTCAGTAAGCTGCCCAGGCAAACTATAAACCCACTTTGTAGTTCAGATAACTCACTTGTGTCAGCTTCTTGAACAGTTGGGATTACAGGCCAGTGCTAAAAGCTAGGTTTACTGATTTCTAATTATTCTGGTTTTAAAAATATTTTAATTTATTCTTTGATAATTTTTATGTATTTTGACCATATTTTCCTCCTCCTCCAACTTTTCCCAGAACATTCCTCTCTATCCATTAACTTAATGTTCTTTCTCCCTCTTAAAAAGAATAAATAAATAAACATAAAAAAACCAAAACACCCTTGAAAGGACAAAACAAAAACACTGAAAACCAAAACACAGACTAAAAAATGGAGTCTGATTTGCATTGGCAAACTACTCAAGAGCATGGGGCCTGCTCTGGAAGGGGCATCCAGTGTCACTTGATTGAAGAAAACTGTCAGCAGCTCTCATTTGCGCAGTTTCTGGTGGAGGGTGGGACTCTGTGCCCACTTTCCCTTCTAGCTTGAACTTGTGCAGCTCTTAGTTTTCCTTGCCTCTGAGTGTTAAGTAGTACATCAGGTCACATCAGATTCAACTTCATCAGGGCCTCCTATTAAAAGCCATCCAACTTAATGTGGGATCAAACTGAAGACTTTGAGCTACTTTCTCTAAAAGGCTAAACTTGGTTTCCAGCTTTTGATCTCAAAGTATATGTATGTATCCAGCAGTGGGACTGATGGTTCAGCCAACCTTATGCAGCCACTTGCTACAACAGAGTGGCGTAGGTGCTTTCAGGACAACTGTTAGAGGACACTTGTCAGCCTTAATCCATGTGAGGCAATCATTGACAGAAAGGAAAGAGATTTCTCATCTTTATTTTTTCAGCATTTGCCTTTTGAGTCTAAGAGTGTGGATCCTTTCTTTAGAGGCACGGCTTTCTTACCACATGTAACTTGAGTGCTGGGTAGAAGAAGGCAGACACCTATTTTTAAACAAGAGAGAAGAGGAGTAGAATGACTTTGAGACTTACCCCTTTGAAGAAGATTCTTCTGATTGTTTGGAGTGATGAACATGTTACATTTAAGGTTTCTGGGGAGTAAGTCAGAGGTCCAGTCGTTTGACCTGTGTGGAGTCATCACCTGTTGGTCCTTTGAAACGGTCATGCTTGGAAATCAGTGAAAGAATTGATGACAGGAAGGAATCGAGGAGAAGAGCAGATGCAGGTGGGGAATGAGTTTATAAACCAGAGCAAAAGTGTGTGGGCCTCTTCACTGGGGGTGAAGAGAAGACGGGACAACTTTTTTCTAGCGTTTATGCCCAGCACTGTTGTTTCCTCTGTGTGTGCTAGTCTTGGGTAGGAGCTATAAGCCATGTGAGGGAGGGAGAGAACAGAGTACTCTATGTCTGTGGTGCTCAGCATAGTGTCTTTCCTTTCTGGGTTATGAAAGTAGCAATGTAAAGACTTGTTTTCTTTTTCATGCTATCATTTGACTAATGAAAGCAATACTTACTGGTTTTTGATTTGGGTCACAGTCTAATTAGCAAGAGAATCTGGCACTTTATGGCACTGCTCTCCACTTCTGTAATTTGGAGCACTTTCCAGTTACTGTCTCCCCTTTGTCTCTATGAGGGTGCTCCTCCACTCATTCCCATACTCCTGCCTATGCCTCAGTCACCCCCTATGCTGGGACATGAAGCCTCCCTCCCCTCCCATTAGTGTCAGATAAGGCCATCCTCTGCTACATATGTATCTGGAGCCATGGATCCCTCCGCTATTCTCTTTGGTTGGTGGTCTAGTCCCTGGGAGCTCTATGAGTATCTGCATCTGTGTTGGTCAGGTGCTGGTACAACCTTTCAAAAACAGCTGTGTCAGGCTTCTGTCAGCAATAGTGTGGGGGTTTGGTGTCTGCAGACAGGATGAATCCCTAGGTGGGATGGTCTCTAATGGCCGTTCCTTCAGTCTCTGTTTCATTTTTTGTCGCTGTCTTTTCTTTGGACAGGAATATTTCTGGGTTAAAAATTTTGAGATGGGTGGATGGCCCCATCCCTCTACAGGGGGCCATGCCTATCTAATAGAGCTGGTCTCTATGGATTGTATCTCCCCTTTGTTGGGTATTTTGGCTAAGGTCATCACCATTGGCTCCTGGAACCTCTTGCTTCCCTGGAGTCTGGGACTTTCTAGAGCTTTCTTACAAAATATTTTTTTTTTCTCTCTGTAAACCTGACTTTTTGTGTCTTTGTGTATAAATCCATTATATGGAATTTTAAAATTTACTTTCAAACATGAGAAAAAAATAAATAACAAACAGTTAGAAGACCAGGGAAATGCTGTACTAAAATGTGCTTTGTGGAGAAACGGCATCTGTGAGAAGGCCATGTCAGTTTCTTGGGGAAGCTCGAATGGCAGTAACATTTTGGTTTTTGAATTTGGAAGGAGGGTCTTGGAAAAGTTTTTCAGTAGAAATGCAGAACCAGGAAAATGAGAGACTAAAAGCTGGAAAGGAATTTTAATGGGACAAGAACAACAAAAGAGAAGATGGGGAGGGACTGGGATCAAGATTTCAAAGGTACTGTCACCCTTGAGGAGGGGTTCAAAAGGAGAAGGAGAAAGGTTCTTGGAAACACAGGGGCATTTAAATGCATATAAAGGAGTGTGGACACCTGGTCTAGATGTCGTGGTTGGTAATTGTGGGCAGAGTAAGCAGGGCAGTGGTAGCATGTGACAGTTCAGAACATTGGGGACAAAGGCTGGCTGGACTGGTACTTGCAGGTTCATCTGAAGCTGAGCTGTTGAAAAAGGGAAGCAATAATACAATAGAGTTATTTCACAGAAGGGACCAACAAAAAGATGGAAGATTAGGGTTAAGATTATGATTCCTCTCTAGGATAAGTGCGCCAAATAAGCAGAGACCGACAGATGTGCCCATAGCCCTCGTGCCTGGAGGCCGGAGACTGCAGTGCAGTGTGGGAGTGATGGGAGCAGACAGCCTAGTGTTAATTGTTAGTCACAGATACTGACACAGAGACCTCCTAGGCAAAGCAGAGTGCTTAATTCATGACTGAAAGTGTTTGAGATTTAGCATGAGAAGACATCTTTCTTTTTTTGATACACACTTGCTCTATATGTGTATTGATTAAACTGTATCCAATAAAAGCCACACATAGATCACTGATGATTTTTTTGTACTATTTTAAGACAAAGTCACCCTTATACTTAGAGATAATATCGGTTGGATTACTTCTTACTCATTCCTAAAACAAACTCTCCTCTGGACATACATATGCTGTGGCTTTTACAAGCTAAGTTTAAGAATGCACAGACGCTAAGCACGTTAATTATTTCCTCTGAAGTAGTTTGTGTTCTACCAGGCTCAATGGACAGGCTCACCTCTGGCATGGATATCTGATAGGAACATTTCTGTCAGTTTGATACTTTTTTTTCCTATCAATTATACTTTTTTTTGGTAGACAGACAAACCATGGCAGTAAATTAGTTTCGAAAACTATTATAAGAAATACACACACCATGGAAACAATAAAGAGTTAGATGCAGTTGAAATTCAGCAGCTCTGTGAGTTAAGAATCTTCTCTCTACAACACATTCGTGTCAGTCACTGCTTAACTTAACGCTGGGTTTTCCTTTTTGCTTTCAGGAAAACCTTTAACTTACGCCCTGGGTGTTACCTGTCCACAGCTTCCTGGTGGCTCACCGCTTCTGCCTGCTCCAGCCTTGCTCCGGCAGCGTCCAGGCTTCTGGCTTCAGAGCTTGTTGTGAAAGCTTGCTGCTTTGGCCTGCTACCCCTGCTTCAGGTGTCAAAAGCTTTTAATTAGCTTGCTTCCTCTCATTACCTGGTTCCTTATTTGTCCAAATAGCTTAGTATTAGGGCCCGAAAGGGAAGAATACCTGTAGGCATTTATTTTTCTCTAAGTCTATGGCTCAGGCTCTCCTGAGACTCCCGGGAGAGGAAACTCAATTTAGTGCATGCTTTGCCTTTGATGATGCTGGTCTGTAGTCTAAAGGACCCACAGGTGTGGACATGTCATATTTTATAATCTGTGTCTGTTTAATTTGTTGATGCCCAGGATGTACTAATTTTAAATATTTTGGCTATTGATGCTCTGTGTATAAATTATGTTTTTATCAAGAGCACATTTCTGGCTTTTTAGTAAATGGTTTATAGAGATTTTAGATTTCAGTTTCCTTTTTCTTTTTTTTTTTTTTTTCAGTGTTGGAAATTGAACCTAGGGTCTCATGTATGTTGGGCCAGTCCTTCCATAGAGCCCATCCCTGACACTAAAATTTCTTTAGTGATAATATGATTGATCATTCACAGAATAGTGTTTTAGTTTGTTGTTTGTTTGAGACAGTGCTTTCTTTGTAGTACATGCTGGAGTGCTGGCCTGGAATGCATTATATAACCCAGGCTGCCCTCTAATTTGTTTGTTTTTGAGACATGATCTTGGCGTGACTCTATTACATTCCTTTGCTTCCTTTTGCAGCTCTGGCTGTATTGGAACTCCCTATGTAAAGACCAGGCTAGTCTTGAACTGGAAGCTGTCTGCTTGCCCCTGCTTCCCAAGTGCTGGAGTTACAGGCATGGTGTAGGGATTAAATGAGTAGCATATACAGAGCTTAGCACATGTAATACATATGCAATACAAGCTTTTTCAGACATGTTTCTAGTATTATTAGTAAAAATAATGTTTGGTACTACATAAGAGAGACTAAACAGGAAAGAAAGATAAAAAACAATAAATGGTCAATAGCTACACAGTAAAATCCTATTTTCAAAGGTGAGACTTTGAAAGCCTGGTAGGGGAGCAGTGATGAGCCAGCCTACAGGCTCCAGAGATCATACAGAAGACAGACTGTCACAGCCTTATTTCTAGGTTTCAACATCCATGCCGTAGTGTGTTTGCAGATGAGAATATTGATTGCTTATAATCTTCTACTATATTTACCCACATGAGTTACAAAGCATTCATCTCTCCAGAATGTATTTACTGAGTACTTGTTGACTCTTAGACTCTGACTACATGTTAGTGAACACAAAGGTAGAAATTCCTGACTCTTAAAGAGCTTGTGGGGAAAACAGTAAGCATTGTACATGGTTAGACTTTGTGGTGTGTGTGTGTGTGTGTGTGTGTATTATGCTAAAGAATTATATGAATTAAGGGTAAAAGGAAGCAAAGGAATGTAATGGAAAGTCTCACAGGATGTAGTGACTTTTCACTGGCCCTGTGGAGATGAGTGTTCTAGGGCTGGGGGCAAATACCTGCAAAGGTCTTACCTAAGGTGGGGTTGTGCAAGGTGCACATTATGGCTTGAGCTGAAGTGAGCCAAAGGGGAGGAATTGCGGCCAAGGAGGTTGGTAGCCCGTGCAGTTTATAACAAGGACTTTGATTTCTTTTTAACTTTAGGAAATCAATAGAAGTTTGGATCAAAAGAATGACATCATATGAACTACATCTTAACATTGTGTTTGTACTGTGAATTAGATTAGAATTTAGATTGTGGTGAATGAGGACAGGTAGAAAGGTCAGGTAAGGCGTGATGGCAAGGTTTATTGGGCTAGAAGAGATGGTATGGTGAATTCTGGCTATATCAGAGGTAGGCTAGATTTCTGAATTTCATGCAAAAATGCAGAGCTGCTTGGATATTGAAATCCATGTAATATAGTGTGGCCATTCTTACTGTAGACGCTCTGGCCACACCCAGTGATACACAGCCGATTAGTGTATATTTGTCACGTGCTGATAGTTTCTGTACTGTGTGCAGGTTTTCTAGCACCAAAGACTGTTTACTACAAAGAGTTAAAATGATCTCTAATGTTTTAGAAATGTATCTTTTTTTCTTTATAATTTTAAGTCCATATTAAATTTTTTGATTTTGTGTGTGTGTGTGTGTGTGTGTGTGTGTGTGTGTGTGTTGGGCATGGAACCCAGAGCCTTGTCTCTGCTATGCAAGTGCTCTAGTACTGAGCTATATACTCTACTCTAAGGAAGTACATTGTAACATGCCATCTTATGTGACTATTGATTTTGCTGCTTGAAAACACAGAGTCCAAAGTGGGAGTTCTGAGACAAGTTTATTTTTGCTGTTTTTCTACTGCCATGAACACAGAAATACTTTGTAGTTTTAAGAGAGAGGGGTAGATCAGTGATCACTTGGGAAGCTTCATAATCTTTTTTCATCATGGCAGCATCAATTTGATAATTCTGGAATGTTTCTTGAGCTGACCGTTATTTCCCTAAACCACGTATCATTCCAGAAAAGTTTTTAGGCAGCTCATGAAACTGTTTTAAAGTATTGCTGAGGATGTTTTCTCCTATGCAGTAGCCTGGTCTTCTTACTACAATGCACATGTGTGGACTAAGTTTCTTGTCAGTCCTTACTGTACACTAGTGTTCACATCATGACCAAGATGAGGGGTATGTGGTATGCCACAGAATATGTAGAAAGGCAAATAAAAATCTTACCTCTGAAGAACTTTAGAAGTATTTCATCTTCTAATATTTAGGTGTTTATTCTTTTAATACATGGCATGGGCATTTATGATTTATGTATATATGTATAAATTATGATCTAAAATGTTTTATAAACGCACGGTTCACATACTGTGAGCATGAGATTTTCTCTACCAAAGAGTATTCTTAACATTTCTCCAGTCACATGAATAATTCTCTGCTGGTTTATTGTATTTTGTCCATTTCCTCTTTAAGAATATTTAAGTTAGTTCTAGTATTTTATTACTGAAAAACATAATGTGTTGAACTTTATGACTTAGCTTTTAATTTGTATGTAGCCATTTTCAATTGAAGAAATTTCTATCATAGTTATAAATAAATCTAGAAATTGAAAGCTATTTCTCTTTAGTACTGAAGGCTTGTGAGATGTACTGGCTGCTGCATAATAGTAGTAGATGAACAAGTAGCAGTTAGGAGATGGGGAGGGTAGGTGCTTCATATAACTCATGATGACAGCTCACACCTACTGAATTCTTAACTGGACGGCAGATCCTGTAGTGAGCATTTTATATGCATATTAATTATTTTGATCTTTGCTAAATCTATATAAGGTTAGTACATTTATTAAACTCACTATTGATGAGTAAACTGAAACATTGAAAGACAACTGCTTTAAAGAAAAAACCTAGAATTATCCAGTTAAATGATAAAACTAAGATTTAAAACCAGTAGCCTGGCTTTAGATTCTATTTGCCACCATCTTCCAGACACCCCCAATAAGTGCTAGCTACATGTTGGAGTGTTCAGTGGGCGCTGGCCACTTTCACGGTCACCTCTTCTGTGAGCTGTCTGTGAATCTAGTATTCTGGGACTCTTGGAAGGTAATTTACTGCATACACTTTCAAATCACCCTATCAAGGCTTGAAGCAGCACTCCATAGCAAGTCTGTTCATGTGTTCATGATTCTGAAGTAAAGCATATTTTGTTTTGGTTTGTTTTTTTACAGTAAGAGAGATTAAGAAAAAAAATACTAATAATCTCTGGGTTTTATCACGTGCTGCCAAGTGAGTTATGAAGTTTTTTAGCTTTGGGGATTGCAGTTGAGGGATTGTAGACCTGTGTCACACTCTTAGCATAGTGCTTGGCATTTGAACACCCCCTGTGTTGTTGGGCATGTAGAGGTTAGAGGACAACTTGGGAGACAGTTCTTACCTTCTGTGTTGTTGACACAGGGTCTCTGGTCTTTGCTGCTATATTGTGTACTTAAGACTACCTGGCCTGGAAGCTTCTGAGTGATTCTCCTGTCCATGCCTTTCATGTTGCTATAGAAACGTTGAGATGACTGCCGTGCACCACCACATCAGGCTTCTTTCAGGGGTTCAAGGACTGAATTCAATTCCTTAGGCTTGCCTGTGCAGCTAGATATTTTACTGAGCCATCTGCCTGACACATCTTCTACCATCTTAATTGATGATGTAACTGTTTATGACAGCTACTGAGAGATGTTATGCACTGATTTAAATTATGTCATCATATTACTTTAATAACAATATGATCTAGATACAAATGAAGTGCTCTTAATATGCATATTTGCTATGAAAACATATTAAGAAATTAGAACTTGGAATTATATCTATTTTTTTTATCCTTGGAAATACTCCTTTGAACTGTTCAAAAGATCTATACATTTGTTTTTCTTGCCTTCACAATAGGATATTGTGATGTTAACATCCCATTAATATAACAAAATACCTCAAATAATTCAATTATAAAAAATTTTATTTTGACCTATGTGTAGAGAAATTTTAATCCAGCAACATGAATGTTCTACCAAGGTATCACATCCAAAGATATGATCTGGTTGTCTGGAATGCAGCTGGGATTACAGAGAGACCTTTTAATCTCAAACAGTAAAGATTAAGTTAGTTTGTAGAAGGAAGCAGCCATAGTTGAAAATGAAGTCTAATTGAAGGGCAAAGTGATGAACCAGAGAAAGATTGGTTCATTCAGTAAGAGGCAAAGCAATTCAGTGAGAAGCTGAAAGAAGTCAGTCTGAATCATCATTTTGGAGAGGAGTTTGAGCCAGAACAGCTGAGCTCAACCAGCCAGCTAGAGTTCAGAAAGAACTAGAAAGGGTGAGCTTGTTCAGCAGTAGGCCTTGGAGATGACAGTTTACTTTTGGTGGATAAAAGATACATTTATACTTATGGTTTTGAAGAATTCAGCGTGTAATCAGTTAGCTCTCTGCGTTTGTGTCTGTGGTGAGGCAGGATATTGTTCTGGGGGTGTGTGGCAAAATAAAACTATCCACCTCTTGAGTGGAGCCTGATAGGAAGAAAGAGAGGGAGGAAATAATTAAGTCATTTCTAGTCCACAATCCCAACAACTTAAAGGCCCCCAACTATTATTAAGCTATATATAATAAAGTGCTATATTGGGGACCAAACCTTTACCACCATATGGACATTTGAGGGCCACCTAGTATCCAGACTATGGCAGGTAGTACTTGTTTTCTCCAGTGGTTCCTTTCAGTTACTGGAAATGGTGTCTATGAATATTTGCTTTCCTTTTCTGTAGTTTAGTTTCAGTCCTATAACAAACCTAACAAACTGGAAGGGATTATCTAGTTAAATGGAAACAATGTTGGAAACAGAAGTGTAATTAGTTTGTTAACAGTGAGAGTAGTCTTATTTTTACTTGGCAGTATATTGATGTGTAACTGGATATATAAAATAAGGATTTGCTACCTTTTTATTGTTGGAAAGGATATGTACAGTCCACAGTTTATAAAACTGATAGTCATAATTGTTCTTTGGTGGGAATTGAGGGAGGGAGGAAAAGAATGAATTGGAATATATGCATAGTCGGCAAGAATGTGGACTAAAGAGCTTTATCGTCTTCGGTTCATTTTGTGTTGCTTGATCCCCCCAGCACATCTCTCCTTTGGTAGCTGCATTCTCTGTGACACCTGCTGGAATCTGGCATCATTATCTCATAAGACCAACTGCTTTTATATTGTGCATCTTGATTAGTTTCTCAGTAATAGATGCTGAGTTTAAATTCCTGGGTAGAAAACTTGGAAAGGAAGATATAATGTATAATAAGCAGCAGACACTGTTCACAAATAAAATCATTTGCTTGGCATATGTTCACTAATGTAACTTTTAAATTTGACATTATTTAATTTAGGATCTTAGAATTGAGCAGCATTGAAATAATTGATAATTGGTATTTACTTTTTCTTACAGAGAGAAAAATGGAAAATGGATAAAGTAAGATTTTCTGCCATATTTTAAAAGTTGTATTTCCATTATCTTCTCTAGGTTGCTGTAGTTAAACTGAAAAATGCAGATAAAGTGTTTGCCATGAAAATTCTGAACAAGTGGGAGATGCTGAAACGAGCTGAGGTAAGTCTTCTCTATTTGCAGCAATTGATGGCACTTAGGTTGTTTTTCATTTAGACTGCTATAAGACATGTTGGTAGTAAAAATCTTTGTACATGAATTTTTGAGCACTTTTGTGAGCTTATGTATAGTCTGAATATGTAGCAAGGTGGACTCAAATTATTAGTGCACAGAAATTAACTTTGTGTGTTTGTGAAAAAGAAATTTCAAAATGAAAGAAGAAAGAGTGTCCGCCCAGCCATGTCACCACAGAATGCAGTCAGTGTAAAGGCTGTGAGGTTAGCTTCATCTGTAGAACCTGTTGTGCAAAGGGAGCTGACAACAGAAGATTGCCCTCTGACCTCCACAAGTGTGCACTGTGGCACCTGAGCATACATATGCGTGCACACATGTGTACACTTTCACACACAGGCAATCAACATGTAAAAAGATAAAAAGGTAGAGGAAGTATGAAGTGCTCTTAATCACAGATCTTGCTGTGGCTGCCCTGAGATCTCCAGTCTGTAAAGGGAGGTTGAAATGATCTTAGGGTAATTTTTCCATGAAAGGATTTTGTATGTTGTGTGCATGTTATAACTTCCAAGCTAAACTTAATTTAATGGAAATCCTGGTCTTGGGGAGGGGAATATATTTAAACATTAGAAGCTATTGCTTAAATAAATGTTTTAATTATTAACTTAGAGTATATAGTTGTGTGTTTTTCAGCACACTTGCCAATTAACAGATACTATCATACGATTTTTCTGTTATATTAAAGCTTTGTTACTGATTTCTTAAAAATTAATGTATCTCATGTTTTTGGTTTTGGTTTTTTTGTTTGTTTGTTTGTTTGTTTGTTTGGTATATGTGACCATCAAATATATGTTAAACTATATACTTGAAAGTAAATTAAAAAGTTACCGTGTCCATCTAACATTTAGGAGATAGAGGCAGAAGATTAAGAATTCCAGTTTGTCCTAAGTTTTATAGCAAATTCAAGGCTTGCTTGGGCCACAAGGAGAATTTGTCACAAACAAACAAGCAAAAAGCAATGAATTGATGCTCTGCTATAAAAAATAGACATTTTAAGATTTTTTTAAATTTAAAATTCCATATAGTTTTCAAAGTAAAAACAGTTAGACTTTACATATGCTTTTATTATTTGAAAAGATTTCTCTGTAACAGTATTTTGTGAATGAGAAAGCCTTTATTTTAAAGACATGAGAAGCCAGACTAGGTATAATCATTAGTACATTTGAATTTTGGACTAATGATTTTGTGTATTACTATTGTGTGAGTGTACATGTACATGATATGTATGTATCAGTATAGGCATATACCTGCCATGGTTCTTGCGTATGGAAGTCAGAGGACAACTTTTAGGAGGTTATTTTATCTTTCCTTCATGAGATCTAGAGACTAGTCTCAGGTCATCAGACTTGAATGGCAAGTACTTTTTACTGGCTGAGCTATCTTGAGGGCGTTATGCATGAAGTTTTGATATGCTGTATATGATGGCAAATTTGATGAATGTATTTAATGGAAGTTCTAAAGAGTCCTATGACAACTTTGCAGAATTATCATTTATGTATGGACCTCATTTAACTTCTGTTTCAACATAGGAGTCTTTTCTTTTAATTTTTAATTCTCATTTCATATATTACATCCCAACCACAGTTTCCAATTCTTTCTCTCCTCCCAGTCCCACCTCATACCCTCAGATCCATTCCTTCTGGTTTTTCTTCAGAAAAGAGCATGCCTCCCATGGATATCAACCAAACATGCAGTAAGACTAGACACCTATTAAGGCTGGACAAGGGTCCAAAAAGCAGGCAAAAGAGTCAGAGATAGCCCTGCTGCCTCTGTTTGGAGTCGCACAAGAAGACCAGGCTTCACAGTTGTAACATGCATGTATTCAGAGGGCCTAGGTCAGTCCCATGCAGACTCCCATGTGGTTCTCTGTGAGCATCTATGAGCCCAGGTTCGTTGGGAAACTGAGAAACTAAATTTAAGTGAACTTGGCGGTCTTCGTAACCCTTCTGTTATGTTGTGAGGTATTGTTTTCTTGAGACATACCATGTTTTCTGACTGGCCAAGGATGGCCTTAAACTTATGATCTTCTTGTTTTTAATTTTTAAGCATTGTGATTGTAGGTGACCGCCTTTTGTTTATTGTGTTTTTAGAGACCCAAATCATGGAGGGAATTTAAAAACAACAACAACAACAACAACTCCCACCCCTCCAAAACCCAGAAAATCAAAAAACCTATTTTCTTTAGATATGAATTTTTCCTTCAGAAAATATTGAATTTCTGTAGCACCTTCACACCACCAGAGTGTCCATTTATCATAGTTTGATATTGATCAAGAACAGATTTTTTTAGCAGGGTCACTGTTGATACTTGGTTATTTCTTGTGGAAGCTCTTCTGTGTATTGTATGGGGGAATTATCCTGCCTTCTTCTTACAGAGCCAGTAGTGTCTTTCCGAGATGACATAACCAGCTGAGGACAATTTACATAGTACATTAAGTAAATATCTGGAGTGTTCCTTTTATCTACCTAATACCCATGTTTCAAAAAGAATAGCTTAATAGTTAAGTAGTGACATCATGCCTGAGACTGTCTTTGTAAAGTCTGTATGTGTATGTCTGTGCACCAGCAGAACTGAAGATGGTGGTAAGTGTGTGAAGTGTAATGAAATCAGATTGGGTAATAAAATAATTGTTGAAATTGAGTGATGGGATGTTGGGAGAAGGAATTATGTCAGTCTCTCTACTTCTGTATGTTTGAAATTTTATATTGTAGGTTATTATATATTATCTTTTAAAACTTTTTTTTACTGAGTAATTTAGGATAAATTAGAATTTACAGTTTAATTTGTTGTTTTGACTAATGTCTTCAGAGTTTTGTTTAGTTTGGAATTGTTAATCAGGTGAAGCAGTGATTGATTACTAGATTCCAGCTGGATTCTTGAAAAATCTCAGGTCATTATCATTTAAGATAAAGCCAGGAAAGCAGTTTCTTGGGTTTTGTCAGCCTTCTAAAATATTAAGAACCATACTTTAATTTCAGCTAAGCCTTATAGCAGGACTTAGTAGAAAGTAGATAACATGATTCTATTTTCTTCTACAGTGAACTAAGAATAATGTCATAGATTTTAGTAACTTGATTGACAGTTTAAATCACCATTTCAGATGGTTTAGATTTACTTTTTTAGTGTTTTCTCTGATGTTGCCATTAATTCCTGGCTTTGGCAATTCTTCTTATCCAAATAAGTCTTGTGTACATGAGCATGCTAGGGCTACTTGTAGCTCCTGGGTACAAAGATTGTAGCCATGTACAGATCTCAAGTTCAGTCTTAAGCATTATAGCACACAACTCAAAAATCAGAAGCACTTACTATGACCATCCTGTTTTGTGTCTTTAACAATGGCGAAGTATAGATACAACAAAATTGGACATTTGTATCATCTGGGTTGGTTTGTGTTTAAGTTAAATAATTTTGTGAATTTTTCTGTTTTGGACTATAGCAATTCTAAAAAATACTAAACTTTTAAGACTGTGATTCACATTTTGAGCAATTGTTTACAATAGTGTTTTCTAGGTTTGTATAAAGTATTCTTTAAAACATTTTCTTTCCTTTCCAGACAGCATGCTTTCGTGAGGAGAGGGATGTGTTGGTAAACGGAGACAATAAGTGGATAACCACTCTGCACTATGCTTTTCAGGATGACAATAACTTAGTAAGTACTAGGATATTTTTATATTTGTAGTCTTTTGTTGGTCGACTTTAGCATTATATTTTAAGTATTTCTTAAATGTAGATTTTTTTAAAATAGAAAAAATTACTGCATTCACAGAGCATCAGTAGTACACTTGGTATTAGTACTAAGTACACTTGAGCATGTAACTAACCCCTTGGTATGAGAATATTTTTTTCTGAGAAATGTGATGCTCTTTTGTTGAATTTGCTTATGCCTTTAAATAAGAAATCCCAAACTAAATCCAGTCTGTTTTAATTTCCTTCCATTCTATAGGCATGAGTTTTGGAGTTTTTCTCTTTATGACTCTACCATTGTATTTTATTAGTAGTGGTCTGCTTTTTAAAAGTTACACACTTTTCAAAGTGACCATGTGCTATTTTAAGTTGAGCCACATTTATATTGACATCATGGACAAGAGCTTGGGAGGAACTTAGAGGAAATTCAAGATATTAGAGTCTGTACCACTAGAAATGAGGAAGCAAAAGTCAAAGGATAAATAAGTTGAATTTGTTCCAGTTGAGCATGTAACCCCTTGGCCTGCTATTTATAGTTCTTTAGTTTTTGATCCATTTTTATTTCGAAGTTTATATCTTTTAGGAATGTATTCATGTCTTGAGATGCTGCTATGTACCAGACTTGACAACTAGATTAGAAAGAGTAGGAGCCAGTTTTTGGAGTCCTGGGAGATGTGCACACATTTCTGCCCACTTTAAATAGGGAACAGATGACACATTAAGGTACTAATACCACCAAAGTACTTGGTGAGCCAGTGAGTTTTATTTGGGTTAATGGCAGGAGCAGAAATGACTCAAAGGCAGCTCTGTCACCATCATGTATCACATGTAGCATGTGGTTTGTAGTCAGAATTGTTTTTTAAATGACAGTAAAGCAAGCTCTGTTGGTTTTCCTGTGGAATTCCTATCCCCTTCAGGGGTCACAATTCTTCCTCCTATTCTTTCATAAGAGTCCCCAAGCTCCATCCACTGTTTGGTTGTGGGTGCCTGCATCTTTCTGAGTCAGCTGCTGGATGGAGCCTCTCAGAGGACAGCCATGCTAGACGCCTGTCTAGCATGGTTCAGGCTCCGCAAAGTAACTTTTAATCATTCTTTAAGTAACCAGACATTTATAGTGTTATATAACTCAAGAAATTTGTGTTAGATAATTTGGATTTTCATTTTCAACTTCCCTAAATATTTCTATACGCATACTATGAAAAGTATAGAGTTATACCAAGAGTGCCTTTTATGTGCTTAAGCAGAAGATACACAGTTTAGTGTATGATACTAAGGTGTGAATACAATACTTTTTTCTTAAGAAAACTCATTATATTCAAAGCTGCTGTGTTAAACACTGATGCATGAAATCCTTTTGTTTTTGAATATTATGAATTAGTGAAATCTATCTTTTTCTCATATGTTTTTATTCATAATTTGCTTGAGGGAAAAAGAAAAATGTTTAAGCTTTAGTTTCTTGAATTAGCCTTTATTTGTAAATTATTTAGAAATACCATCTTATTATATATCCTAGGCCATCTCAAGTCATTATGCAATTCGGGCTGGTCTTGAATCCTCAGTCCTTTTGCTGCAGCCACATGGGTGTGGTGTGATTGCTTTGTTTTCTTTTCTTGTTGTATGATTATTGTTCCCTTGTAATATGACGTGGAGTTTGGGGTAGGTAGCACAGCTTGAACCCAGGACCTTATGCATGTTAGAGTCTGATTTGTGGGCGGTATAGTCACTGAGTTATAGTATCAGCCTGAAATAGAGTTCTAACTGGGCCTAGAGCTTGGTACTTCCTTACATATTGGACTTTTGGTTTGTTTGTTTCTTTGCTTGTTTGTTTTTGAGCAGGGTTCCACTATGTTAGTCTAGGATTAAGTTTGTGATCCTCCTGCCTCAGCATCTTTCCCATGGGTTGTGATTGCAGGTATGTTCCAACACCCCTGGCTGAAATGTTGGTTGTAATTGGGTTGCTCAGATCAGCAGTGCTAGATCAAATCATTTGTTTATTTCAACTGGCCTCTAACTTGTTATGTAGCCTGAGCATCACCCTGACCTTCTGATCCTTTTGCTTCTACCTCTTGAGTGCTGGGGTTATGATCAATTAAATGTCATCATGTCCAGTCTGTGCAGTGTTAGGGATTGAATCCAGGCCTTAGTGCATGCCAGGCAAGTACTTATTGACTGATATCCTTAGCTCCATAGTTAAAATTTTGATCCTGTGAAATAACCTTTCCAAAGAATGGTGTTGCTTCTTACTCTACCAAAGCATGGTCATACTTTGTATCTTGTTGCTGCTGTGTTTGATTTCTTGATGCACAATGAAAATTGGGCACGTATCACTTGGCTGGTGATGATTGTAAATCTCTGTTAATATTTTCAGCCTAAATTGTTTGTCTTCTAAACATTTGGGAAGCACTGTACTGTTTTAGCGCTGTTTTCTTCATCTATTTTAGAACCATTACTTCTTGTTTATTTTGTTTATTTAAATGAGTTTTTAAAAAGTTTAACCATATTAAGTGATATTTTTAAGTTAGTTCATGAGTTAAAAACCTGTCCTACTAGACCCGTAGTTTTACTAAGAAATTATTCAGGATGATCGAACAATATTGACACAACATAGGCAACCATAGGAGAAGATAGTGTACTCCAGAGGTGAGTATTCTGGGATCTTAAAATATGATGAAGGCACATCTGAAGTACATGAGAGAAAATAATAGATTAGTTACCTACTCAGTTTAGATAATAGACATTCCATCTATTAGAAAATAGACTTTTTGTCCTGATAGAAATAAGTTCTAGACAAACCAGTGAACTAAAATCAAAGGTTAGATTCTTTTTTGTTTGCATATTTCTGGCACTGGAGACTTAACTCAGGGTTTTGTACATGCTAGGTAAATGCTCTAACACAAAGCTGTATCTCTGGCTCTTTATGCCTTTCACTTGTGATCTTCTTGCCTTAGCTACCTCACTAGCAGGATTACTGACTCAGGTCACCATACCTAGCTGCATTCTTTAAGAGGCTAAAGCAAGGAGTCTGACATTAGGCCAGAACACAAAAGTAATTTCAGGCAGGAATCTAAATATTAGGCTAGAACAAGGAAAGGAAGTAGGCTTCAGACATGAAAATGACTTTGGGCTAGGACAGGGAAGTAGGCTCAGATATTTCGGTCATCCTGAAAAACCCTTAGAAACAGTGATCACAGGAGTGTTCACATAATTGTGTTTAATGCCTTGCTTGTTCTTTGACTTTATTGTGTTTATTGTCTTGCTGGTTACTTGCATCTATGGTATTGCTAGACCTCAACCTAGAATTAACCTTAATACATGCATGCAATTAAAAAAGAGAAAGAAATCAAGATAGAGAAAAAGAAAGAAGAAGTTCAGTTTGTTTTCCTGCTTTCCTTAAAAAAGAAAAAAGAGGCTAAAGCAGTTCCCTACGTTTATTCCTGATGCACCTAGACTGATCATTCATTTGTATTTCTCCACACGTTATAAATTCTCGAAGGTATATTCTTATTCAGCTGTTGCACCTTCATCAAATGAGTGTGGTGTTACCACACAGTAGGTAGTCTTAAAATTTGTTTATAGAATTGGTGAATTAATTTATTTGTTCTTCTAGTTCTGGATTCTATTTTCCATTATTGTGGAAACTACCCGTTTTATCATAAGCCTGGGACAGTAAATTCCACAGAGAGGCAATGGTCTGAATTAGGATACTATTAGTGGATAGGGATAGGAATAGATTCCATACAGAGTTACTAGGTAATAGGCTCAAAAAGACTTTGTTTATTGAATTCAGTCTGGTGAATTAGATACAAAGAATGGTTTTCTCTTGAGAGTTTTGTGAATTTTTTCCTTTCCCCCAACTTGACAGAGTCTACCTTATTAGCAGCTAATTTACTTCTGAGAACAAAGCAAACGAAGACGACGAACCCAGTTCATCGAGGCAGAAAATGTACTTGCATATTTATCAGACTTTATCTGTCTTTATCATAGAAGACATTCAGTGAATCACACTGGTAGTTTGGTTTTGAGTAAGAGGAAACACATAGTATGTAGATAAAAGATTCTTAGAAGATAGATGATAACTTGGGAAACCCCATTTTGACTGTGGACCATCGAATAATATTTTTTTAAAAGCAATTCAGTGTTGTATGGTATCTTCAGATATTTTGGGAGTCTGATATAACAAGAATTGAGTACCCTTTCAAGAGAGAAGCCTTGGTGAAGGGCCTTCCCTATCTTTAGCACATGAGCATGTCCTCAGTGTTAGGCACATAATAATCCCAAGTGGTGCTCAGTAAGCATGTACTAAGAAATGAGTTATGTTCTCTACATAAATATTAGTCTATTTTAATTGTACTTTTTTGTGCCTTAAAATGTGTTACTTGCTATACTTCTCAATGAGCTTCTTTTAAATTAAGAGATAAAATTTGTTCTCCACATCTGTCTCCATTTCTTGCAACCTGGTAATGCTATAGAATTTTATTAGATTGAATTAACTTATTAATAAGCTTCAGGGTAGGCCAGGCGGTGGTGGCGCACGCCTTTAATCCCAGCACTTGGGAGGCAGAGGCAGGTGGATTTCTGAGTTCGAGGCCAGCCTGGTCTACAGAGTGAGTTCCAGGACAGCCAGGGCTACACAGAGAAACCCTGTCTCGAAAAACCAAAACAAAACAACAAAAAAATTAAAAAAAATAAGCTTCAGAGTAGAGTTAGTTAACTATTAGGATTAGTAGATACAGCAAGTAAATTGTAAACCAGGACTTAAAATATAATTTCCCGAGTTGTCAAGGCTGTAAATACATAAAATTAATTTCTTTGACATTTTCTATGCTTATCATTTTTATCTATCATAATGAAAGAAACTTTAAGCCAAATTTAAATCATATTGTTAGCTCAGTCAGCAGTATCCTAGAAATAAAATTGTTATTTGGCTGGAAAGATGCCTTAAGGGTTAAGAACACATACTGTCCTTGCAGAGGACCTGGTTTTTGTTCTCAGCACCCACATGGTGGCTTACAACTGCCTGTAACTCCAGTTCCAGTGGATCTAACACCCTTTTCTGAACTTCATAGGTACACATGGTATGAAGACATATATGCAGGCGCTCATTTGTACTGAAAGTACATCTTTAGAAAAAAATCCTTGTAACATCAAGGCATGCTGAGTGGTCATATGGGCATGTATAAGTAATATATATTTGGAAAACAGTCTAAAATGTAACAAAATCAATAACCTCTAACTAATCTAACTCAGCCTGGTGAACATTCTGATATATACCTCTACCTTTTAGGACAACAGACGTACATATGTACATTCACACATTCATATATCTAAAATGGGCATACTTCTATGTATGTATATTTGAGAAAATATCCATTCTGTAAGTGAGTGATGCTGTCATTTACTTGGCAAAGGACAAAGGCAGCAAAAATTGTAATCCTGTCTTATATGCCAAGTTTTAAAATTTTATTTCATTGTTTATGAAACTAAGAAGTTTTACTAGTATTACTGATAATTATCTTATATACTTAAATGTTAGTTAACCACACAAATAATTATTCTTCATAAATATTCAGTCTAGTCCTGTTTGACCCCAGAATGCATTACAAACATTAACTTTACCATAATTATTTTCTGAGTACATTCTATTTTTGTTCACAGTACCTGGTTATGGATTATTATGTTGGTGGGGATTTACTTACTCTGCTCAGCAAATTTGAAGATAGATTGCCTGAAGAGATGGCTCGGTTTTACTTGGCAGAGATGGTGATAGCCATTGACTCAGTTCACCAGCTCCACTATGTTCACAGGTGAGTTAGCCCGTCTGTCAATGATGGTCTTAGAACACACTCATGACTGAAGTTACATGTAATATCCTTCCCAGAAGGAGTATGCAGCATTCAGTTTCCTTATGGTTGGTGTTTATATACTGATGTTACTTAGAATTCTAGGCCATAAATTATAGACTTGTTACATATTTTATTGTTCTCTAGAAAAGACTTTGGCTAGGAAGACAGCAAAGATGAGGACCTGAATTTGATTCCCACCACCACATAAAAGCTGGACACAGTAGTGTGTACCTGCTGGGGGAGAGAAGTGCAGAGCCCTAGTGATAGATGGTTGACCATTCAGTCTAGCCAAATCAATGAGCTCCAGGTTCATCGAGAGAACTTGTCTTAGAAAGTAAGGCAGGCTTGTTGTTTACGTTGCCAGTTACAGTGGCATTGATCAGAGACACAGTCTGACTAGAACAACAAAGGAAGGCAAGCTTGATCCCATTAGAATGTTGTATTTGGTCATCCTCATCAGTTTTAGATGACCAGGAAAGATCAGGAATTTTGTGAACTCTTCTGACAGCATATATATAATTTATATAGACAACCATATGTTGATTCTAGTAGCAGAATTTTAATAGCTGATACTGTGTAGGGAATGAGTACAGTCCTACCCTGGCTTCTGTTCTTGTGTTGTTTCCTAGGCTCTCAGAGACAATAGTGCTGAACACGTGCTCTTCACAAGAGGACTTTCTTAGAGAAGATTGTCAGATTTAGCTTTTTCTTTTCTTCCTTTTTCCTTTTTTTTCTGTTAAATCCTATTACTGGGGATAGAACCTAGGGCTCTGGGCATGTTGGGTAAACAAATGTTCCACCACTGAGGTACAGCACCAGGCAGCAGATTTCACCCAGAAAGATAATACTAGAAAATAGATAATATTTTAAAATTGTGAATTAGTGTGAAGTTGCTAACATGAGAGTTTCAGAGACAACAATTTCTTTTCTTTAAATCTTTAAAAAATTATTTCCATGAAGTTACAATGAGGTAGAATGGTAAGTGTGGATATGGAAGAGGTACAGAGTATATGGCCAAAATATATTATATGAAACTTGCAAATAATTAATACAATATTTTAAAGTTTTATTAAAAAGGTTCTTAGCTGAAATATTTGCCCATATAGACAATTAATAATAGATACTAATTATTAAAAATGAGGAGTTACTTCATTTTAAATATTCAAAGATAGTTTTAAAAAAGTCTAAAATTATACATTTCTCATTATTAACTTTATTTGATAGCATCAAATAAATGCTATCAAATCGCTTTATTTGATAGCATTATTCTTGATAATAATCACTTTTATGTTTTTAGTTCATAAGACTTATATTTTCAGATTTTTGTCATCTGATGAAAGATGTTCATCTTTTTATATAAACTGCCATTAGGTATTCTGTTAATGTTTATTTAAAATTATGAGATTAAATTGTAAAATCTTCTGAAATGGATTTATTGAGATATAATTCATATACCACATACTTCATTCATTTAAAGTATACATTGGTGTTAGTATATTCACAAATACATATAACCCTTGTCATGGACCATTTTAGAATATTTTCATTACTTCAGAAAGAAACCTCTCACCTCAGTTCCAATACTCTCCAGCCCTAAGAAAACATTAGTTACTTTTTGCTCCATAAATATACTTAATTTGTGCCTCTCATATAAATCAGATCCTATAACATTATAGTTAGGTTGATTGCTTGGTAAACTTTAGACTTTCCAGAAGTTTTTCAGAACCCAAAGTATACATTATATAACATTCCTAATATATGCATCACAGCTCCAAATTAATTCATCAAGAAATTATAACTCAGTTTCAGGAGAAAAACAATAGCAACAAAAACAACAACAATAATGAAAAACAACTGACAGAAATCCTAAGATGACAAGATATACGAACAATCAGATAAAGACTTAACAAAGCACTGATATTTGATGGAATTGTTAAAGTAATTAATGAAATGATAAATATCTCCTCAGTGAAAAGGAAGTTATGAAAAAACAAACAAAACCAAATAAACAAACTTAAACCTAACACAAGTGGGAATAATTTTTAAAAAGATTTATGTGTATGAGTGTTTGCCTGCATGTGTGTATGTGCACCACGGTCATGCCTAGTACCCTCTGAGACCAGAAGAGGGTGTTAGAATCCCTGGAACTGGAGTTAAGGATGGTTGGGCGTCACCATTGGGTGCTGATAGCTGAACTCAGGCCCACTGCAAGAGCAGCAAGTGCTCTTAACCTCTGAGTCATCTTGTCATCCTGCCTTTGTCCCCCATGAAATTGTTAAGAGAGAAAAATATAGCATTTTGAAGAAAAATATATTAAAGACCTTCAGGAGCAGGAATTTGAACATAAGTTAAGGAAATTAATCTCATGCAGGAGAGAAAGGTGCAAGGTGGGTAAAAGTTTTCATGTTGGGAAAAATAGGCAAATTTATAAAATTAAAATTGGAGCAAACAGTTTCAGTCCTAGAAAAAAAACAAACAAACAAAAAAAACCAAAAAACAAAAACTAGCACATCATAAAGAAGTCCTCAAAGCTGGTTTTATGTTTGGAGGAAACTGATGAATGGTTTCAGATACTTTTCAAACCACAGAGGCTAAGAGACAATGGAGTATTATTCTTAGATGATTGACAACAAGAAAACTGTCTATACAGAATTCATATTCAGTAGCCATTTTTTCTATAACTTTAGATATTTTACCATGTAGAAAACTCCAAAGAATTCATCTCCTTGACTTTTCCTCACAAGAAATCAATGTACTTCAGAATTTGAGAAAAGGGTAACAGAAGGAAATCTGGGCTTTCAGGAAGGAAAAAGAGAACAGTAAATAGTAAAATTGTCAGTCTGTAAACAGTATTTTCACTATTATCCTGAACACATATGTTCATTTAACACAAAAATTAGCTGAGATACTCAAGAATGATTATACGCTCTATAGAACAACTGTAGCATAATGGACGGTGTGGACCATTAATTCCAATATAACTACTAACTTTCAAAGAAAGTAAAACTGGGGAGTGGGAGAACAAGTGGCTTATATGGGAAAGCAAAATAAAAAAAATAAGTTTATTATTAAACTTATAATAAACTTATTATAGGTGACAAAGCCTTGTGACCAAAAATGCATTAAATATTTACAGTATCCAAAAATTAAAATGTGACCAAGACAAACTTGCAGTTAGTTATATGTAGGGCATGTAGAAATGTTAGAGAAATTTAGAGGATGTTATTCTAGTGAATTCTTTTGAAGTGGAAACTTACCGGTTCTTTGGGAAGTCAGTTGTGTCAGATGGTGTTTTTCTGGGGCAAACATTTTCCTGAAGCGGACACGGTGAAAGAATGTTTTACTAAAGCAGACATGTGAAAGAACATGTCACTGAAGCGGACACAGGTGAAAGAATGTTGTGGGATTTATTTAAACAACGCAGCACCATCCTTCCTGCCTATACCCTCTCTGCCCTGGCAGGCTGGCCAGCCATGCACTGGAGGGCAGTGGCTGGCTGTTCTTATCTTGTGGAGACTCTGACTCAGAGCTCCAAAATCTCTCCACCCAACTCACTAAGTTCCCACTGGTGGGTCGCTATCATGCCACAGCCTTTTGTGGTGCACATCAGGCAGATCCATGCTTTGCCCCCATACCTTTCTCTCTGGAACCCAGTCAAGTCACTGCGTGTAGGAAAACACCACAAAACTTAGATCAGAAATAATGGTAACTCAGTCGCTGGCACAGCAACTAGAATCCTAATTTTGTATGACATATTAAATCTAAATCCTCCAGTGGCGAATCCTGGCGGATCAGCCATTGAAACCAGGAGACACTAGTAGCTACATCTTGTCCTTTCGCTATCCCTGTCCAAAAGCCCCTAACTCTCTCCTGCTTCCACTCTTCCTCATCCAACCCAGAAGTCCCTCCTACTCGCCCAGTGATTGGTCCCTTTATTCTTTGGGGAAGGTTTACAAAAAGTTGCCAGAGTAAGTGACACAGTCCTCCTTCCAGACAGCCCCTCCAAGGAAAGTGGAATTAACATCAAATACAAACAACACAAGGGCCATCCACAACAAAGGATGTTCTGCTAAAGCAACCAAGTGAAAGAATGTGTGATGAAAGATTCTTCACTACACATGTATTGGTTCTCCTAACATTTCGTAGCTGAGCTTTATTTGTTGTGACTCCAGAGAAAGAAACACACCAAAAAACTTCTAGTGAGGTTTCTGAGGCTTCTTGCCACTTCTGAGGACTTGGGCTGATTGGCAGAGTGATGTCAGCTGATACAGACTCCTGTGGAGTTTTGCTAAAACAGAGTCACATGCTGAGGCTAGACATGTGATGAAGCACAACAGCGGAGGACACGTGATGTTTGGAGGGAGTATAAGCATGACCCAAAGGAGAGTGACTGGGGCTTGCTTGCATAGCTAGCTCAGCTATGAAATTAAGGTGAACCTCATTACACATAAAATCCCAGGGGAGGATACAGGTGAATGGGCCAAGTTAGTGTGAACAGTGTACTGTTAAATCAGTTGGCAGTTAGTAAAGGCATAGACTAATGTGCATCTCTGCGGGTTTCTTCTTTTAGACTGACTTTTTAAGGGACTTTTTACTGGGTATGGATCCGGGGGTTACTGCAACATGACACCTCCTTTCTCAGTCATTATTTAGAAACACTTAATGTGACATTTATTATTTAGACATGAAACGTGTATAAACATTACAAAGGATTATGTCAGTCATTATTGCTTTGCATATTCATCAGGTTATATTTACTGATGATTAAATTTAATCCCCTTTTCCTTCTGTTCATTCTATCTCCTTATTTCCCGCACCTAGTCTTCCCCAGTTTCCTTTTCTATAATGGACTTAGGTAACTTAAGGTAAGAGTGTATAAGATAAATTGATGCTAAGATATAAAAAGGAACAAATACTCATAATGATTAAGACTTTATATTTGAGGGGCTGGTTAAGTGTGTCTGTACCTTCTTGCAGAGGACCTTAGTTCACTTCCCAGTACTCACCTTAGGTGACTGTTACCCACCTATAAGTTCAGCTCCAGGGAAATCTCATGTCCTCTTCTGGCCTCCATATTCCCTATCTACACAAGACACATGTGCACACATGTAACTAAGATAAAGACTTCTTGAGAATGTTGGTTTAGAAGTCAAGAAGGACTAGTTGGATGGCTCTGTGGGTTAGTGTTCGTCTCTGCCCTGAGATGGATGCCTGGAACCATGATTGAAGGAGAGAACTGAAGAAAGCTGTCTTCTGACTTCCACACAGACTCTGTATGCTGTGCAGCCCCTATAGCAATAATCAATACAATAAATATTAGAATAAACTTAACCAGGGGAAAAACTTCCTATTTCAACTTACATGTTTCCATATTTTGTATGCTAACCTTTTCTTTTTTTCCTTGTTGAAAAAAACTGGAGTTTCAGAGCAGGTTAATATCTTTAGGACTGCAACACTATCTTTTTATCAACAAAGCCTTTTTCTGAAGGTGAATTGAGTAGATTTGGGGTAAAGTACTGATTTCATGTTCTTGTCTTTCATCATCATCATTATTACTACAGTTTTTAGATAGTAGCTTGTATAAATCTTAAAATACAATGTATTTTTTAAAATGCACTACTAATTCCCAAAAACCAGTTAACTTACTTGTCGATTTCTGCATACTCCCATTTTTCCTTTATATAATTTGTTCCATATTCAAGACTCATAAATTGCAATTTTTACTACTCATCTCGCCTTGGTTTTAATAATATTAATAATTTAATAATATGTTAGAGTAAAGCATATCTATAGATCACAAGAAGTACATCAATCCTGTTTTAATAGGATTTGTTGGGAGAAATATGCTATAATAAATTACAGAGAGGTTTACATCCACTGTTCCTTAGAAATACATGAAGAGTAACTGTGTTACAAGCCTTTTGGGCTGATAGTGTCTCCCTTAGCGTGGGCTTTTGGAGATAATTGGCCAGTTACCCACTTGCTATACAAAAACTCATTACCATTCTGTATTCTTGAAATGCCTTATAGCCTGAAGCTCAGAGAAGACTTAATTCTATCAGTGTGATTTTTTTCCCCCTTTCTATGGGTACAATAGTTTTGACAAAGTTACAAGATACTTTTAACATTCAGTCCAGTTGTATTTTAATGCAGTATGATTTTTATAATACATAGTATGTAAAGGAGACGTATAATGTAATCAAAAAGTAAAAGTAAATATATTCCTTTGGAAGAGTGGTCTCCCAAACTGTGAACAACACAGATGTAGGAGAGAGGCCATGATGCTTATGCGAAAGGGGAATACAGGTCTAACCCTAGACCTCAGTGCCAGTGCCTGCAGAGCACTCTGACTCAGGATATTTTGGCCTATATGTGGAGTTAAGTAACCTCTATAGTTAATGTGAAGGTTAGTCAGAGTTAAAAACTACCACTTTGTAGGTTAAAAAAATACCATTAAATTTACATTTCATTCTTACCAGAGTAAAATTTCTATTATCATGCTCTGGCCTCCTTTCATTATATCATTGCATTTGAATGTTTTAAAAATATTTCCCTGTTATAAAAATGTGCACCTTTATAAATACTAACTTTGCTCTGTTTTAAGTAATTCTGTTCTGAGATAGTCAAGTCTAGCCTATTGGACAGAGTAGCCTTAACATGATGCTCTTCTTTTTAAACCCAATTTTTTTGCTTAATAAAGAGTTACTGATTTTTAAAAACTCTATAAGTAATTGGTTACACTCACATTCAAATTGGAGAGACTAGGATAATGTACTTCTGAGGATAATGTAGAAATTTTATTGTTTATAAACACTTTTCATAGATTGTAGAAATTGTGACTGACATCTTGTCGTGGCTTTCCTTCCCTCCTTTGTTGACAGTACTTGGAATCTGGTTGGCCAGCGGCTACCTTATGATAAGACATCACTGACTCAGAGTGAATCTGAATGCCAGATGTCATTTTTGCATATTATATTAGAAAGTGTAGTTTGTCGTCCCCAGTAACTGGATTCTCCAGGAGCAGAGACTGAATCCATTTTGGTCAGAAGGATGTTCATAAGGAATTAACACCCACGGAAGGGAATTGGAGGACCAGGACAATTGCATGGAAACTAAGTTAGACATCTGACAGCCAAAGCTTCAGATGGTCCTACTTGGAATTCTGGAGGGTTTGTGGCCTTCTGTGTCATTGTTAACTTGGTCAAAATAGTTTGACCTTTGTCTTTATACATCAATTATTCAGTACATATGGGTTGTTCCAAGAAAGGGATATGTAGGGAAGGCTGCCTACAATTCTGAAGGAGAGATATGTAGAAATCAAAATATCACACCATACTTCATAACGTGTATAAATATGGTGTGAGTAAAAAATGATTATGTTGAAAAGTAGCTCCTCTCTCTTAAGCTTGCTCTGTAGAGGTAACTGTATGTAATTTCCTTAAAGCTTTGTCTTTCTGCTATTTATTCCTATGTGTCGGGTATCATGACATGTAATTTCATGTATTTTAGGACTTAGGAGACTCTTATGGACTCTCCTAAAGCTGGCTGAGAATCATTAGAGCTCTGCTTTTCCCTCAGGCCTGCTCTCTCTGATTCTGCCACTTGATGCTTCTCTATAGTCACACAATTGAGACCTTGTAAATGCTACTTACTGCTAAGCCAAAAAATACTCTGCTTGTGTACCTGCCTCTAACTTTTACTTTTCTTTGCTAATGCCTTGATTCTATTTTCCTTTCTTCAATATATACCAAATACTAGATAATCATATTTCAAGTATTCTCATAAATCAGAATCACGGAAGACAAGTGCTGTATGATTGAGCCATAAATTCATAACCCAAATGTGATTTTTAAAAATTTAGTTAGACTTCTATGGACCCTTTTGGTGAGGTGAATTAGTGACAGGAATAATCAGGTCTGTGACTTGATTCCTTACATGTGCAGAAGTTTTGCTCCATGATGTTTTAAAGCTGAGGAGATTTGTGGAATTTCCAGAGACACCAACAACTCTTTCCTCTTTCCATTTGGTTTCTGTCATTTTGTTAAATGGCCTAATACTCTGAAGTTAGAAGTTACACTAAGTAGGAAAATCTGGAATTTGTAGCTTTTTTTTTTTTTAAAGAAAAATTGATACACAAAATTAATAAAGTAGACCTGATGTCCCAGACTGCAGAGCTGTATCTTGTCATCATTGATATTATATCCTTTTCTCCTGAAGGAAGCCAGGGTTTTATGTAAAGCTGCTTAGTTCAGAGATTTATATCAAAATGGTCAGGCTTATTTGCTCTTTACTCTAGAAATTGTTTCTGGGGTTAAAAAAAAAGGTAATAACTGACAGAATAGAGGAAAATAGAGATGATGTATTTACTGAGAAACAGGTGGCAGAAGCCAGTGAGTTTCCTGGAGATGGCCCATGGTTTTGCATGACTGCGTGCACTCTGGAGGCACAGCCCCAGAGACTTCATCCCAGGATTGCTTCTCACTGCTGATATGCCTTCCCTGCCATTATTACACAGCCTAAGGATTCCTAGGCATCATCGGGCAAATTTCCTGCAGATCAACATGAAGATGAACTTTTATGAATTAATGCTGTTTGGTTGAATTAATGACTTTATAGAATTCAAATAATTTTAGGAAGAAAGTTTAAGGAGATGGTTTTGGTTGTTTTGCCAGAAAGATGTAATAAAGTTAGAATCAAGAATAGGATGTGCCCCCTCCTCATAAAATAGTAAGTAGAGGCTACATAATCAGGGATACAATGAGCTTTCACAATTACACCAAGAAGAGAAATATGCTTGAGACAAAACATTCATTCTAGGTCAGGTCCAAAGATGAAGACACGGGTGTGCACTCTGATAAAGCAAAGCTCTGTGAAACTGTTGCTTTGAACTTATAATGAGCTTATAGAATGAAACACTGTTTTGAACTAACTGAGCATCCTTCTGTAACTCTCCTTTTGTGTAACATTTTATTTATGAGATAATTTTATAAAGAACTTTTCTCTAAGAAGGTATAATTGCCAGGGAGAAGAAATATAGTGTGGCTTTTGGTGCTCGTGGTCCATCCACCAAATGTATATATGATGTCTATATGTATGTACACATATATGTAGATATATGCATGTATGTACATATATCTGTATGCATATAAGTATGCATATGCACTTATGAAACTGATGTAACAGGTAGTTGGGCTCAGCCAGAGAGAGTGAGAGCAAGAACACGTGTGTGTGTGTGTGTGTGTATGTGTGTGTGTGTGTGTATGTATGTTTTGAGCCTCTAGCCTGGCCAGCTAAAGGGCCCTTGAACCAGAGAGAAAAGAGCCCAGATAACTCAGCCTTTTTTCTTAATCCCTTGCTACTGTTAGCAAGAGTTAAATTGCCTGAAGCCAGTAGCTTCTGGCCACAGAATAGCAAAGAGTTAAAGAGAAAATTAAATTGCCAAAAGTAAGCAGCTTTTGGCCAAGCAATTGCTGACTCCATACCCCCTTTCTGCTGCTTTCCTTGGGAAGCTGGATGCTGGGCTGGCCCCTGGAAAATAGGGAAATAATTTTTTATGAAGTTGTAATCGAAAGGAATGTGTCCCTGTTTTCAAACCATAGGACAATTAAAAACTTTAATATATAAGTGGGAGGTTAATTAATAGATATAAATAAATTAATAAAAGATGCAACATCAGTAATGTATGAGTATGAATAAAATATTTAATGTCACAGGTAATCAAAGAAATAAGTACTGTGTCTTAGTTATGAGATTGACAAAGGTTAAAGTGATTGATACTCCCTGTCATTGTTACAGAATGAGAAACTATGTACTTTTTCACTGTTGACTAAGTTGAGACTTTGTAACTGTATTTTTTTCCTGACAACAATATGTTCATTTGTTTATTTTTCTCAAAAGCTTGATGTATGCCTATGCATCTGTTTTTATCCAAATCACTTACGAATTTATCAGAAGGAAATTATCTGAAATGTTTCATTTACATGAAAACGTTGATTACTATCTTTTCTTTATGAAGATTGTTGTAAAGGAGTGTCCGTTGCAGTGTTGTCATTAGTAGGAAAAGTGGAAGTAATAGACTTTCCCAGCATAGGGATAGAAAGAGATTCTGGCAGATACAAAGATACAGTTATATAAAATCACTAAGTCTTAGTAAAATTGTTCCATTCAGAAGAATTGACTGTTCCATACAGTTCCAGGCTTTGATTTTAGCTACTGGAAGGAAAGTGCTGTCTATTATCATTGTAAGAAGCCTCTCATATGCTGAGATATCCAGATGAAGGACATTGTTGATTTTGAATTTATGAAATTATTAGCATAGCAGCTGTTGTACACAGCACATTGCACTGGGTGCTACAGACCCAGCGGGGAGGAAAGTAGATGTGCTATGGACCGCCATAGCTTTTTCTGGGTAGAAGAGAGAGAAATGTTAACCAACCAAGCAGTAACACCTGGTTTAAAAAATGACAATTTTGGTGGAGACCCTAAAGGTGAATAGTGATATGAATAGAGACAATTGCTTTTCTAAAACGTTAGGGGAAGCCTTGTTTAATGATTATTCTTTCTCTTCTGTATTCCAGGAGACCTTAAACTTCTGATTCTCCATTGTGCTGAGATAACAGGCAGTCAGCTTGAAACTGTCTTTGTAAAGCTGTGCTTTACAGAGATCACAATGAAAATTAAAAAAAAAAAAACATTTATAATGAAGAGAAAATAAAAGTATTCTATATCAGAAAATCTCAGCCTTAAATGGAAATAATTGAAAAAGAATGAGGTGAAAAATGAGTTAAGCCTCTAGCTCAGGAAGCTGGGAAAGAAAGCAAAATTAGCTTTCGTTAAAGAGAAGAAAAAGTTAAAATGAAGTTAAGTAACGTGGATGAAAGATACAAACATAAAGGGAGATTAATAGGCAAATATTAAAAATCAATTAAAAACACAAATACTTTATTAAAAGCCACTGTTTTAATCACTGGTATATTGTCACTAAAGACAGATCCCTAGTTTGAATGTTGATAAATAGTATAGAATATGGAACCTGGAGGTAGACTGCCTGGCTGTAAATCCTGACAGTGCCCCTTAGTGTAAACTCAGTGTGGTTTAGCTTCCTTCTCTGTAGACAGGGTAATGATTGTGCCCACCTGGGTAGCAGGATGGATGTCAAGCACTTAGGTACTATATGGTAACTTATAAAAAACAGAGTAGCTGGATATGGTAGTTCACACCTATAATTTCAGCACACTGAAGTCTGCAGCAAGAGAATTGCCAGGAGTTCCAACCAGTCTAGGTTACATAGTCTGAGGTTATCATAAGCTTCAAAACCACTGTAATACTTTCTAGTAGAAGCAGAAGTTATATGGGTAAGTTAAGAATGTTTAAAGAAATGAAATTTATAATGCACTCCTCTCCACAAGGCTCCATTCTCATGTCTATAGGGGCCCTTACTTTCCTCTGCAGTGAGAAATTGAAGCGCATGTGATAGAAGTGCAGGCACTACAGTGTGCAGTGACAGTGTGCACTGACAGACGGTGTGCAGTGACATGCCTGTGTGACCATCCTCTCAATAGTGCTTTCATTCCAAAAGTATTTCCAGAATGAAAATTACTAGAGTACTTTTTATGTCCTGGAATTACTGAAACAATAAATTGCTTTAGAAAGCTTTCCTATGTATCACAGCTAGGATGGAACCTGTAAAACTTATTTTTCTTAGGATATTTTTTAAAAGATTATTTATTTACTATATACACATGTATGTATATACATAAACACATATGTGTAAATGTATGTGTGTTTGCTTTGTCTTCATGCATACCAGAAGAGGTAATCAGATCCCATTACAGATGGTTGTGAGCTACCGTGTGATTGCTGGAATTGAACTTGAGATCTCTGGAAGAACAGCCATTGTCCTTAACTACTGAGCCATCTCTCCAGACTCTTAAAGTCTTTTTTTTTTCCCCAAGGAGCAAGGGATTGAAACAGGGTTCTCTGTGTAGAACCTGGCTGTCCTGAAACTCACTCGGAGGACTAGGCTGGCCTTGAACTCAAATTGCCTCTCTTAGAATATTTTTTAAAAGGCAGTTCAAGTTTTTCATGTAAAATTATCTGATTATTTTCCAACTAAAACTTAAATGTATTTATCTTTTTCAGAGACATCAAACCTGACAATATATTGATGGATATGAATGGACATATTCGTTTAGCAGATTTTGGTTCTTGTCTGAAGCTAATGGAAGATGGAACGGTAAATAAACATAAATTATGAATTATTCTACTCACAGACATTTCCTTTTCCATGTCTTCTATGTTCTAGAGACCCCTGCTTGCACTGACTGTCTGCCCAGCTATCCATCTCTGTGTGCTCCACCTCCTTAAAGCTTTGGCTGTACCTGCACATAATAAGGCTTGCTCATCGAGTTATTTATCTGCTTGCAATGAATAGTTAGTTTGAGAATGACACTTTTAAAAGTCTTGTATCTTTTTTGGCTGATGCCTATTATTTTACTTGAAATATTCCTAAGTTTTTAGAGTGATAAATAAGGTAAGTTTCACATAGAAAAAGAAAACATAATTCCATCTTCATTTGTACTTTTTTCTATTTATATACTTGTTCTGAGGGACAGTATTCAGCAAATGAACTTTGGTTTTTCAGGAAGACTCTAGGTGACATTAGTTTTGTGTTCCTATTTGCTTAGCATTTGCTGATTAAATTCTTAAATTCATGTTCCATTTTAAAGTATATCTTCTCAGATTTTATTGCTTTTATTTGTGTATGTGTGGTGTGTGTGGGTGCAGGTGTGTATGTGCTTGCACTTTGATGTGTGAATGTAGGTGCATGTGGAGCTCAAAGGACGATAGGTCCTTGCTCTCCACCTTATAGAACTTCCTGTCCACCGATGTGCACATCAAGCTGGCCCATAGCTTCTGGGGATTCTTCTGTCTCTGCTTCCCATATTACAATAGAAGATCTACTAAGCAATCTAGACTGGCTTTGAACTTAAGATCCTTCATTCTCAACCTTCTGAGTGGTTGGAATTACCTAACCTGTGCCACCAGGCCTAGCTGAGGTGTACTTTTTAACTATTCATAGTATATTATTAATTTGGTGGTAAACTTCTGGTTTTACATTATCAGAAAATAGTCCTGTCTTGTTTTGTTACATTTTTTTGAGTTTGTTGAAATTTACTTTTATAATTTTGTAACAGACAACTTCTTATGCATTCCATATTTGTTTAAAGATAATATATTTTCTCTAATTTTTAGTACCAGGGTTCTATACAGATCCATAATATAAAACTGATTTTGCATTTGTATTTTATATTATTAAGGGTTTTCTTTGTTATCCATTATTTAAAAATCCTTAATATGGTAGATTTGTTAATTTTTCCTTTGTATTATCAGCACTTACACATCTCCTTTGTAACTTACTATTTGATGAAATACTACTTTTTCCAGTATAGTTTCTTTTGAAGTACACTGATAAATTTAAATAATCTTAATAATTTGGCTAATATTTCTATTACTGCTTTAAATTTCTTTTGTTTAATTTATATGTAATTCATCTTTTCATCCATCACTTTCAACTGTGTTCTTCCGTTCTGTTTTTATCTTGCTTAAGTAAATTATTTAACTGATTTTTCTCTCATTTATTCATTTTGTTTTACTTCTTTCTCAGTGTTAAATCTCTAATTCCTTTAACAGGTGATTTAATCCTCTCTTAGGTTATGTGACTCAGGCCAGTGCTGTGTGCTGTTCATGTAGGTTTTGCTTGTTGTTTGCCCTTTTTGTCTCCTGCTTCCTTCTGTGCAGTTCAAGTTTAGCTTTCTCACTCTATCCTTGGAAGGTAACATATTTTATTTTAAATATTTTAATGCCTCTTTTTTGTTATTTTAAAAAATATTTATAGTTTACTTAACTATAAGCTAATCACTTTTTCTCACTACATTCCCAGTCAACATAATCAACTTATTTTACTTTATACCACATATAGAAATTAAAATAGGCCAAAGAGCTATGTCAACCCCGCCCCCCCAAAAAAAGTATGGGACAGTATTTATGATTGAATTTGGCAGATGTCTTGAGGATAACTCAGAATCACAACCCCTCTATCCCATAATGGTAAATTATATCCTCCTCAAAAACTTGTGTGTATGATCAGATGACATAGTGGGCAGAAAGAAAAGACAGCATACAGAACTGCAACAGTACCTGCCAGTCACTTCTCTGATTGCATGCTAAGACTATGTGAAGAATAGCTACAGAGTCTAGTTGTGTCCTGACCTGCAACACTCTAACATGCCCGTTACCTGGAGGCACAGGGGGAGGTGCAGGCCTTTCCCAGAGCTTTGTTCCAAGCTCAGCAACAGAAAACCAGTCCCAGTGAAGAATAAGAGGAATTTCCCCCGGGTTTACAAATGGGAATAGGCACATGAAAGATACTCAGTAAAACCTCTCATTAGAGAAAGGCAAGTCCAGAGCCTGTGACCCTACTGTGAGAGCATCTTCTGCCCAGAAGGAGAGCTGCTACCAGCCAGAAACAAGTGTTGTGCACAGATGATTTAGGCTCTCTGGACACTGGTGATAGGAGTATAAAATAGGGTAGTAACTGTGGAGAATAGTGTAGCTAGTTCTTCCAGATGCTAAAAATAAGTTGATAATTTATTAATCTGTAATTTTCCTTTTAAGCTATTTCCTTTTTTGTCATTTATTTATTTATACTCCAGATTTTATTCCGCATCCCATCCCCCATCCAACCTCTGTTTATTACATATCCCATACCTCCTCCCCACTCCCTATCCCCTGACCCCCACCCCACCAGACCTCTAAACTCCCTGGGGCCTCCAGTCTCTGGAGGTTAGATGCATCTTCGCTGACTGAACCCAGACCCGGCAGTCCTCTGCGTATATGTGTTGGGGCCTTCATATCAGCTGGTGTATGCTGCCTGGTTGGTGGTCCAATGTCTGACAGATCTCTGTGGTCCAGGTTAATTGAGACTGCTGGTCCTCCTACAGGGTTGCCTCCTCCTCAGCTTCTTCCAGCCTTTCCCTAATTCAACCACAGGGTCAGCAGTCCACTGGCTGGGTGCAAATATCTGCATCTGACTCTTTCAGCTGCTTGTTGGGTCTTCCAGAGTGTGGTCATGATAGGCCTGTTTTTGTGAGTGTGCTCCATAGCCTTAGTAATTGTGTCAGGCCTTGGGAACTCCCCTTGAGCTGGATCCCACTTTGGGCCTGTCGCTAGACCTTCTTATCCTTAGGCTCTTCTCTATTTCCATCCCTGCAGTTCTTTCAGACAGGAAAACGTATGGGTCAGAGTTTTGACTGTAGGCTGCAACCCCCTCCCTTACTTGGTGCCCTGTCTTCCTGCTCAAGGTGGGCTCTCTAAGTTTCCTCTCCCTACTGTCAGGCATTTCATTTAAGGTCTTTGAGTTCTGAGAGTCTCTCACCTCCCAGGTCTCTGGTGCATTCTGGAGGGGCCCACCAACCTTCTACCTCATTTGTTTAATTACATTTTCAAATTTTTAAAATTAAAAAGTTTGGTTTAAAGTCTGTATTTTTTCTGTTTTGTTTGTTTGCTTTCTGAGAAAAGGTCTTCCTGTATAGTATCTTGGCTGGCCTGGAACTTGCTTTGTAGACCAGGCTGGCCACAAAAACATAGAGATCCATCTCAATGCTAGTTTAAAGTGTATACCATCATGCCTGGTGCAACTTAGAACTTAATATACAGTAACCAATTAACCTTCACTTTTCTTAGACTTATACTTAGGGATATAAAATTATTATCACTGTTGATCTGAATGAGTTGTTCCTATCCTTATCTAACGAGAAATTTTTAGTCCTACTATGATACATACATACATACATACATACATACATACATACATACATACATGTTTTGATTGATTAGTTATGTAGATGAATAATTTTAAAAACAGTAAGAAAGCTGATATTGTAGTGCATTAATTCCAGCACTTGGGAAGCCAAGTCAGGAGGAATGTGAGTTTGAGGCTAGCCTCAGCTATAATCAAGAACTTGTCTCTGACTGCCAAACCAAAATTAAACAATAATAATGCTGTAAGTAAAGCATTCATTTTATTGTTAATTACTCAAATAATATTGTTTCTCTATATGGATTCAGCTATAGTAAAGGTTCTATAAGATTATGAGTAATGAAGACTATTAATATAAAGGCCATATAAAATTATTCTTAAATCAGGAGACTAAATACAGATGATAAAAATGTCTTGTTATAATACTATGTATGTACTGTATATCTCAAGTACCTATTTCTGATTGAAAATTATTTTTAATATATTAATAAAAATTTGAACTTCATAGGTCCAGTCCTCAGTGGCAGTTGGAACTCCAGATTATATTTCTCCGGAAATCCTTCAGGCTATGGAAGACGGAAAAGGCAGATATGGACCAGAATGTGACTGGTGGTCTTTGGGTGTCTGTATGTATGAGATGCTTTATGGAGAAACACCATTCTATGCAGAATCTCTGGTGGAGACATATGGAAAAATTATGAATCATAAAGTTAGTATTTTTTTTTTTTTACAATTTTTACAGTAAATACATTAGTAAATGTAAGTAATGTGATAGTAAGAGAAAATACTTTTTTCAAAACAATGAAAACTCATATTTTTTTGATTAGTAGAGGATAATCATTCTGAATCATAATCTAATCATAATCATAATAATTAGTTTTAACTTTTTACTATATTTTGTTTATAAGTGCTCCTAAATAGAAATTTAGTCTATGGTCTATATAGTTGAGTAATAGAGTTCAAAAGTGGTTCGTTTTTTCCATCAGTTTTAACTATATAATTAATATGTATAATCATGACAAGCATGCATACACAAATTCTCAGCATCATTAATAGTGAATGAAGTGTGTGAATAGAAATAAAAATGAGATTGGTTGGCTTCAGAAGATGACTGTAGCTACAGTGCTTGCTGTACATGACTTCTGACCTCAGTTTAATCCCTGATATGCGCAGAAAGATGGAAGGAGAAAACTGACTCCACAGACTTGTTCTCTGACCTTCACATGGGCAGCATGGCACTCCTGAGCGCACACATACCCACACACCTATAGTCATACACCACAATCATAGTTTTGTTTTGTTTTACTGAGATTCTTCTGTCAATGTAGCAAGTACAAAATGAAACATCTGTACTCTAATAAATGCAGCCTCATGGGCACTCCTCAGATTTTATTGACAGGACTACAAGTTGTAACTTCCTTTCACAAAGTTAATAGCTGTACATCTTGTGTCTTAAAATTATGGTTAGAGCTTTTGATGGGGCAAGGTCAGGCCTTAGAAGTCAGCCTGGTTGGGATATCTAGAACAACAGTGTATATAGGATATCTGTTCCAGTGTTAATGATCACAGAACCCTGGCTGCAATCCATACACAGCCAGAACGAGGTACACAACTCTAGTAATATAGAACTAAGTGAAACAAAATAAACAGTACAAAAGAAGAATAACTGTCCAGTTTCAGAAATTGTGAACAGTTACAAACGTTCTCAATGTGAATCTGAATGTCCCCAGAATAGGATAAACTGTTACTTTTAATTGATTCTGGCGATGCAAACATGTTTAGTTTTTTCTACATATAAATCTATTTTAGAGACTTTGTGTCTTCTGAGCTGTAACTATAGTCACAGTATAGTGCAGTAAGTGGTTCTGAAGAGCTGAAAGCTAGGGAGATGTTTGCAGTATGTAAATGGCATGTGCACCATTCAGAAGGATGTCACTTCAGTGTAGTGTGCAGCTGAACAGCACAGGTCTAGAGAGAGAGTTCAGTTCAGGTCCCTTTCCTGTCATTAGTTGTATGGCATTGAGAAAATGACTCTCTCAGTGTCCTCCTCTACAAGACCCATACTAGC
Organism: Mastomys natalensis; assembly: GCA_021653895.1. Lineage (NCBI taxonomy): Eukaryota > Metazoa > Chordata > Mammalia > Rodentia > Muridae > Mastomys > Mastomys natalensis. The sequence continues at coordinate 2,111,241 of JAJTUV010000069.1, read as the reverse complement.
AGTTCTCACCCAGTGTGATTATTAAGAGGATCAAATGGGTTAAATAAGTAAATCACTTTGAATAATGCCAGATACATGTTGAATTTTTAATTGTTTAGTGATTATCTGTTATTTTATATTGTATCTGAACATTATCAGCAATCTACTTCTTAGGAACTACTGAGTTAAATTCTGCTACTTATAATCAGATCCACCCGATTTTAACAGCAACTTAACATTCTAGAGCAGTGGTTCTTGGATGGTTTTCTCATACTGCAACCCTTTAATACAGTCCCTCATGTTGTGGTGACTCAACCATATGACCCAGCCATAAAATTATTTTGTTGGTACTTCATAACTATAATTTTACTACTGTTATGAATTTTAATGTAAATATCTGATATACAGGATATCTGATATGTGATCCCTAAAGGGGTTGCAACCCCAGGTTGAGAACCATTGCTCCATAGCATCTGATCTTCTCTTTCTGTAGTTCATCTGTCATGACGTAACTTAGAGAATTAAAAATTCCCTTAGGAAAAGGATTTACATCCATCATCCCTGTTTCCCTACAGTATCACTGCTGTGTCATCACTTACTTTTCAGAAGGAAATGCATTGTATGTACACCCCTTATATCGTTGTCTGTGCAGGAGAGGTTCCAGTTTCCACCCCAAGTGACTGATGTCTCAGAAAATGCTAAAGATCTTATTCGAAGACTCGTTTGTAGTAGAGAACATCGACTTGGCCAAAATGGAATAGAAGACTTTAAGAAACATCCGTTTTTCAGTGGAATTGATTGGGATAATATTCGAAACTGTGAAGCACCTTACATTCCAGAAGTTAGTAGCCCAACAGATACATCAAATTTTGATGTGGATGACGACTGTTTAAAAAATTCTGTGAGTATGACATTATGAAGATAGCCTATTCTGTTGGTTCTTTTAAGTATGGTTATAAAGTAACATTTTTATTTATTAGTCTGATGCCAGGATTATTTTTCTTTTATCAGTCACATAGTATTTATGACTTCCAGTGCTTTATTCTGTCATGTATCAAAAAATTAAGACTTAAGTGAATTCAACATAGTCACCCATGACCAAAAGCACAATTCAGAATCTGTTCCTTAGATAATTGTGTCAGTATGTTTCCTAAGAAGACAAGATTGAATGCTTTAAAAAGTATATTTCATCATTTCAAAGTGAAGGAGATGAAAAACCTTTCCTTAAAACCAGCCTTAAAATTGGAAACACATAAGCAAAACCATTTAGAGCTTGATATAACCAACAGGAAACAAAGAAGCATTTATTCATGAAAAACTACTGAGCTTTTTTGAAAAGCACAGTACACCCCCTCACAGTACACCATGCACATCTCACCCCCTACCTCTCATGACATCACATGACATAGAAGCAAAAACCTGACACCTTGCTGCTAGATGGAGCAAACTTGATAGGAAAGCACTAAGCCAACACCCACACTGTTGCCACTAAAATAGCTGCTTGGTAGGAATGAGTGTGGGAAGTCATTTCATAGCCTCCTCACCTGAGGTTATGTCTCTGCCTCAGACAAGTGGCAGAGCAAGTAGCTTGAGGCAAACAGTCACGTACTTTTAGCTTGTAGGACTGTATCAGGGCCAGTGTACTGTATCAATTCTGCTCTCAATCACTGGGTTACAGAGCCCAAAATTTAAGTGTATAAAACTAAAATTTTGGATTTTTTTCTAGTTTTATTTTTATGCTGTTATTTAGTAATTTATATCTTGATTTTAGTTCAATACCTGACTTTATATTAATTTTATATTACCTTTTACTGATAAGTACTATGTTCAAGATTAATAGCTGTTAAACTATTTAAGCATCACAAGAAGTAATTAGATGGGTTTTCCTCACCATTTTTTAAAATCTTAGTCACTTTTGACAGAAATTCTGAGTCATCTCAAGTTCAGTGAATAAACAGTTGATTTTAATTATTCACAGTAGTTACATTTATAAAGTTATGGTGAGCACCAGGTTAGTTGACATTGACCGCTGCTGTGTGGCAATACAAGGTCACGAACTTGAAGGGGAGTGTGGGCTGGTGTGTGGGAGGGATGGAGGGGGCAAAGACGGAAAGGGAGAGATGTCATTACACTCTCAAGACGCGAAACAGAAAGTTAGCTTCTGGTTGCATTCTCAACAACTGAATATAAAACCCTTTTTTATGTACTTCTATTTACAGATACTTTATATAATAATATATACCTATGTGACCCGGTCCGTGGGTCAGTCAGTGGGGTCTGCAAGGAAGAGAGTGGGGGTGAGGGGCAAGAGACATGAAGAATGGGGACAAGACAGTTGTGTGATCAGGTCTCGTTTATTGAAAGGCAATTATGGGTATATAAGCACAAGCAGGGGAGTGCAGCTGGAGACACTTAACCAAGAGTGTCTGCAGCTGGGGGCACCAAACAGCAAGTCCAGGATATGTCTGAGAAAAACAAGATGTTATCAGAGTGTGCTCAGCTGTTGTGGGCTGCTTGCAAAGATATCATGCTAGAAAAACAAAAGGGTGGAAAAGTATCAACCTGCAAATATATGGCCCAAGATGGCTGCAAAGATGATAGCCGCTTTCTGCTAGGAGTTGGCGCCCAACACCTGTGATTCCTTAACATTAAACTCATGACTATACCAGCGTTATAACAACTCCTAAACAGAGTGTATCTAGCACGTGTTCTCTCTGTAAAGGCACATGATTACCTTTTACTCTGCACCACTGGGAGGCAGCCAGTGGTTTCACACACCTGTAATACTATCCCTTGGAAGTATGATAGGAAAGGATCATGGATTCATGGCTAGCTTGGGCTACATCCAGCAAGATTCTGTCTTGGAATTAAAAAAAAAAAAGCAGTTATCATATAGCACTTCTGGGAGCTATTTTATACAGAGATACTATCGTAAACGCATAAAAGTGTTTATGCCAAGGGTATTTGCTTTCAGTGTGAGAAAAGAGGAGCACCCTATGTTTCAGTCCTCAGCCCTCTCTGCTCTACACACATCTTCAGGGACCACTAAGTTCTACAAAACCTATTTTCCAAATAAATTTAGCTTCTAAACTGTGTGTGATGAAACACGCGTATAATTTCAGCACTGGAGAGGCTGGCATAGGAAGATCTGGGCTACATAATGAGGCCATGTCTCTCAAAAAAAAAGTTAGACAAATTTTCAGATACTAAACACACAAATAATGTCTATAATTTCATTCTTAATTGGGCTTTTAACTCTTATATTGTTTATTAGACTTTTGTAGTAGCAGTGCTCAGAGTCTGCATTTGTATCCTTGTACATATCTACCAAACTTACCACTGTGTCTAAATTGAATAGTTGCTTATCCCCATTGACAGTTAAAATTAATGGGGTCATAACTATAGATTTCTTACTAGATTGGTATTCTTCTTATTTTCTCCTAGGAAACAATGCCTCCACCAACACATACTGCATTTTCTGGCCATCATCTACCATTTGTTGGTTTTACATATACTAGTAGTTGGTAAGTTTCAAAAGTCAATAAAATTTGAGTAATTTATTTAAAAGTAAATTGAAGCTTGAAAATAGTATATGTGGTTGTAGTTCCATCATAGCGCTGAATTTGAATGTGAAAAATAAGTGATAAGCCTATTTTGGTATTATCAATAGAACAGACTACTTAAGAACCAACTCGCTGGAGGGGAAAGACAAGGACACATGGCTCAAGAGTTGAATCTGTTGGGAATAGGATGAGAGCCAGACCAAGGCACATAGAGAATCTTCCCTTCTGTCATGTACCATTGTTCACATCACTCTTCACGCAGTTTCTGTCCTCTGGTTCTCCCTTACCTAGTTACATAAGATTCACGACAATCACTTCCTGTATGCCATGTTAGTCTCTCAGCTGCTGGACTTTCCTTGTTGCGTGAATATTCTTTTTAAAAATCTAAGCAGTTCAAAGTGCTGGAACAAACAGATGGTTCTTAACAACCAGGCTATCTTTAAATTGAGTGAGATTCAGAGGTTTAAGTACCGTATACCATATGACATACATACGGAATCATCCTGGTTTGTTCTGCCCTGTATATACCAAGGTAACCATTTCACACTTCATTCTTGCCTTGCAACCTGTGGTCACCCTCATCCTCAGCTGATGGTTTTGCTTCTTCATCCTTGAAGATGGCACCAGCCATAGACAAAGCTGCAAGTTCCGGCCACTATTTTCTGTCTTTTCTCCATGCCCTCCCAGCTGCTCTCCCAGCTGTTGCCATGTTGCATTTACACAGGCCTCCACTAAGGCTTGTGTCTTGGGATGCTCAGGCTTTTGTTCCTTCAGTGGCCTTCACCCTACACAACCTTAACTATTGCACAAGCACAGCTGTTATAATTACTCATCTAAATTTCTGTCTTCTCCCTCCTAGGACTTTTCTCTCTTTCCTGTTTCATATTTTGTCTTTAGAAGCTAATGCTTTTTAATGTGGTGAATATTTTATGTACTTTTATTTCTGTCCCTGTTGCTAAAATTTAAACTATTGGCAAGAATTTTATCTATTTATTAATTTTAAAAATTTAAATACAATTACATCATTATGCTCTGCCCTTCCCCGCTCCTCTCCCCTTCCCTTTCTTTTTCCAATCCTTCTCATGTCCACTTCCTCCAACTCTGATCATGTCCACCTCCCCTACTGCCTCTCAAGTTAATGACCTCTTTTTCCTTAATTATTACTGTTTCTCTCTCTCTCTCTCTCTCACACACACACACACCTTTCTGAGTTTATTCACTGTTGCTTGTGTGCATGTGATTCAGGCTGACTACCTGGTATTAGATCAACAATTAGGCAGCTCACCTCTCAGAAGGACTAATTTTCTGTCTTTCAGCTATTATTGGTTGCCTATAGTTCTTTGTCTAGAGGTGACTCACTGATGAATGTCCATCATCTGAACTATCTTTATTATGCAGTCGGAAAAGCAACTCATCTTAAAGTTTTGAATTTCAAATTCTATTAATGGACACATACTGATGGTTTTGACTACTGTTTCAGTAAACTTGTCAGATTGTTTTAAAGTATTAACACTTTCGTAAACTTCATTTTATAATTTATGGAGTTTTAAACTTAGAGATAATTTGGTGATACAAGTTTTTATTTAAAAATATTTCTACAAATAATTTATGGTAATTTGCAGAAAAAGTTTATAGTCATTCTGTGGGATTCTAGATATTTTACTATAGATATTCACATCTATCTCTCGTATAAAGAAGTTTAAAATTCTCAAACTTTATTGCAATACGAACCTACTTTTTTTTTTTTTCACTCAGTGTTCTTTCAGATCGGAGCTGTTTAAGAGTCACAGCAGGTCCCACCTCACTGGATCTTGATGTTAGTGTCCAGAGGACTCTAGATAATAACTTAGCAACTGAAGCTTATGAAAGAAGAATTAAACGGCTGGAACAGGAAAAGCTTGAACTTACTAGAAAACTTCAAGGTAAATATTTTAATGTTTTCTTTGTTTGAATTGAACTTACAGCGTTCTGAGTTGCATTACAAAGGATTCTTTTATTTTCAGAATGGATCTTCTTATAAATGGTAAAAAGTAAAGCTGTAGAAATATATGCAGAACAGAGTATAATGCCATTTACATAAAAATCACACAGTGGTAAACAAAGCGATATGGTTTCTATATGTATGGATATGTTCATGCAAACGTATGGAATGGAATACCTTAAGGACTGGAGAATGGAACTGTCAGGGACAAAATGGGCCCTTTTCATCCTGATATAACACTTCAGTGATTTTGACCTTTCCCTAGTCTACTCAGTTTCACAGGTCCCCCTAGTCAACACTGGACTGTTCTTACCTGATCCTTTCTCGCTCTGATCAGTGGTATTTCTATGGCTCTCTGCATCTCTGATTTCCTTCTGAGCATTAGCTGTCTTTATGTAAGGATGCCTTTGTTTCCTACGTCCCTTTCTTGTGTATGTATTGTGTTTCTCATTTAGAGTGTCCGTTGATCTCTGTGTCTGCATCAACTGTGAGGAGTTTGCGATGCCTCTGTTTTCTCTCTCTTTATTGGTCATGTTCTCCTGCTTTCCAAATGCCTTGTAACTTTTACTATATGACCAATATGAGTGAAAATAAAAAACAGTTGAGTTAATATTATCTTTGTCCCAGAAAATGTTTTTCTATTCTTTATCCAATCAGCAATTGAGCCTGAACAAGGCTGGATTGCAATTTTTATTAAAGTCAGTCCACCTCTAATATCAGAAGTGAAGGGAAGATTAGGAAAGCCTGGTAGAGTCTATTTCTCCTTTACTTGTAACTATGGGTGACTTGTTCAGTTCTTCAGCCTCTTTCCCTTACTACGTCAGCTCACAGAAGTATCTTGCTGAGGAGACTATTCTTAATTTGATGCAATTACAACAGATATATTAGTAGAATAAGAATGTCTTCTCTGAATAGTGTACTAATCCCTACCCTACATTGTCCAGAAGCTTTGGATTATGTTTTTGTTATTTGTCTTTTTCTAGCATAGTAGTCCTCAATTTTAGGGGCTAAAAAGATAGACTAGTGGGAAATGCCACCTGTCGCCTGGTCTGAGGACTCAAGTGTAATCCTTGGAATTCATATGGTAGAAAGAGAGAACTGACTGTTGCAGACTAGTCCTCTGTCCTCTACATGAGTGTCATGGCATGTGCACCCACATGTATAACACTCCCCAAAGAAACAAACAGATGTTAAAAATATTCCTCAATTTAGGTCAGGCTTCAACCTGGACAAAGTTCTAGGTTAGACCACTGAGACAGCCTTTCATCTCACAGTGTCTCTGTGGTTCATTTTGCTTAGTCTTTGCTTTCACTGTACCATAATGGTTGTACTAACAAGATTCTTTAAGGTCTTAGTTTTATATTTCAAAAATATTTAGTATATTTTTACAAAAGGAGCAATAGCCATTCCTGTTCCATTTCATTACAAATGAAAACTTTGAGAACACAATGAAGGCAGTGCTAAGAGGAAAGTTTGTAGCACTAAGCGTCTCCATAAAGAAATTAGAGTTCACATACCAGCAATTTAAAAGTATATCTGAAAGCTCTAAAAAGAAAAAAAAAGAAGAAGAAGAAAATGCACCCAAGAAGATTAGACAGCAGGAAATAATCAAAATTAGGGCTGAATCAGTCAATTAGAAACAAAGAAAACAACACAAAGGATCAACAAAACCAAGAGCTGGTTCTTTGAGGAAATCCACAAGATAGACAAACCCTTAACCAAATTAACTAAAAGACAGAGACGGTATCCAAATAAACAAAATCAGAAATAAAAAGGGAGACATAACAACAGACAATAAGGAAATTCAAAGAATCAAAAGCCTGTACTCCACAAAATTGGAAAATCTAAACAAAATGGATAATTATTTTAGACAGATACCACTTACTAAAGTTAAGTCTCTGATTTTCATTCTTTAATTCTTGTTTTATTTTCAGAGTCGACACAGACTGTTCAAGCTCTCCAGTATTCAACTGTTGATGGTCCACTAACAGCAAGCAAAGATTTAGAAATTAAAAGTCTGAAAGAAGAGATTGAAAAACTAAGGAAACAAGTAGCAGGTAACGTTCTGAGGTTCATCATTAATTTAGTAGATTTTCAAGTGGTTACTGTCTAATGAGTCTTGTTGATGTTACGGGTTATGAGTTATATGACAGTAAGAAATGGCAAATAAAAATTAGTTTAGTTTCATAGTTTGACCTGGGAAATAAATATGTAAGTCACTGTTGCCTTACAGAGGAAGGGGCTTTGGTGAAAGTAGATGAAGGCAATGCATAGAGAATACATAGAAGGCACACCAGCCCAGAGAGAACAGAGATGACTAGCAGACTTACTTCAGTGATAGAATTTGCCTGGAAAATTATGTGTATAGTGGGAGGTAGATAGGTTTAAAGAAGCGGATGGCTTCAGACAGGAGAATACATACAGACATATACAGACAAATATCACATCATGAATTGAGGACTATAAATTTCTTTTTCAGTACTGATTTTACTGTGCCCTTTGCAAAATTTCAGTATGTTGTATTTTCATTTTTGCTCAAATGTTTTATTTTTTTTTACTTTGACATGAATTGAGAAGTGCTTTTTGAGTGTTTGAAGAATTAACTTCTATATTTCTCTAATCAATTTTGTAATACCCCCTTATGATTTTTGTTCTATTAGAGTTGATTTGTTTTATGCCTAAGATACAGTTGTCTTAACCTATGTTCCCTGGGCACTTGTGATGAATGTGTATTCCTGCTATTCTAGATTATTTGTTTTGTAAATATTGATTAGATCCTATTGGTGGAGAATGTTTTTGAGGTTTTTCTATAGTCTTGAGGTTTTCTGTCTGTTTATGTTACTTATAGTTGAGACAGGCATGATTTCCCACCTGTTGAGCAGGCTTTATGTCTTATCATACAGCTATTGGCTGCTGCCAAGATTTGAGTGACACCATTCCACCCTTAGAGATGTCTTGCGTGCTGGTCACTATTGTGTTCATAGGCCCACGGATATTTCATCATTACCAGATGGAACAGAAGTCAATTTCTAATTTGTTCTTACACTCTGGGAATCTCTTTATCCTTTCCAGTTTCTAATGTGGTGTTGTCATTTGTCTGTTTGTTTTTAAAATACTACCCTTGTCTTTAATGATGCTTTGGCTTCTCATTATAGCCTCAGGTTGAAAATTCAGATTCAGCTCCCATGGTTGACAGGGGCAGCATGGACTGCAGAGCTCTGCCTGCCTATGCCTCTTGAGTGCTGGGATTAAACATGTGCACTGTCACGTCATGTGGGTTTTTGTGATGCTTAAGTCAAATATAATAATAGTTTTCTAGGAGTATTTTTTTTTCTGTTGTTAGTGATACAGGATTTTGGAGAATCACAGGCCCTTTCCTTGCCCACTTAACATGATGCAAAGACCTAAGATATCAGACACTTAGGGCCATCAAAGTCCAACCTTGGGCAGTGGCTACAAAGTTTGTTGTTTCACACCAATGGAGCTTAAAAGGTGATTATGCCCTTCTTGGGCATAGACTGTATGGAGACCGTCTTTAGTAAGCATTATCCAGAAGAGCGAGAAAGTGAGGGAAGTGAGGTCAATTTTCAGGAGTTGAGAAAAATATCTAAGGATAGAAAAAAATGGTTGAATTTCCTTTGTCTGGGATTTTTTATAGGGCAGTGGCAAAAACTGGACAGAGACTGATTTCTTTTAGGATTGGTTAATTGCCTGGAACCATCAAGGTTAAACCAATAGAAGGCCCGCATGCTCTGTTCATGTCTTCCCTGAACCACCCAGGGAGATGATCATGTTCTGTCGATGCCTGGCCCCACACAGGATTAGCTGAAGCCTGCCTCTATTCATCTCTTATTCTGGCTTAGTTATAAGCATTGACTCATTGCTGGTATTAAGTTGTAGGCCACCATTACTACCTTTTGACCTTGCAGGTGCTTTGCTAACTGTTCATTATATCAAGCTTTCTTTGTTAGAGCCACTAAAAAGTAGCTAGAATGTTCTTGGTTAGCTTTTTATCTATGGGATGGATAGTCTGGGTCTTGATTTAGAGTTTACTGCTGTGGACAGACCCATGACCAAGGCAAGTCTTATAAATGACAACATTTAATTGGGGCTGGCTTACAGGTTCAGAAGTTCAGTCCATTATCATCAAGGCCGGGAACATAGCAGCATCCAGGTAGGCATGGTGCAGGAGGAGCTGAGAGTTCTACATCTTCATCTGAAGGCTCCTAGTGGAAGACAGACTTCCAGGCAGCTAGGGTGAGGGTCTTAAGCCCACGCCAACAGTGACACACGTACTCCAACAAAGCCACACCTCCTAATAGGGCCAAGCATATACAAACCATCACAGGTCTCTTTCTTGAAATAGGCCACTTTAGATACCATTCTTTTTTATTAGTCTGTTATAAGTTGTGTTAGATACAATGTATTAAAAGCAAGAATATAGAATAACAAATGGTGTCTTGCATGTTTTTCTCAAAGGAAAAAGGTCTCCTGGAAACTAGGTAACTGTCTTGCTATCATTGGCCTTGCTTCTTCAAGCCTGTATGTCGTTTATCAGGTCTGCTTGGCTATCTCATACCAGGCTGCACACCTTCTAACAAATTTTCCTTAGTGCTCCAGACTCTTGTGTTTTTCAACGTTATTCTTCCTTTTAAACCCAGCTTCTGTTCTCACTGAAACATTTGACAGTAGCCTTGCATTTTGTCCGCAGGCCCTTTTCTCTGATGCTGCCTCTGGTGCTGTCTTCTCCTCCCTCGCTAATGGGGTACCAAATAGCCCTTTCTTGGTCCTTTGGCTAGAAAGACCATGATTTAGGGTGAGGGCTGTGTTTCCTTATATTTGTTGGCTTCTCTGGGTTGCCATCTTCTTAAGGCCAAATTCTGGGATACGTGACAAGAAAGCCTAGGAGCTCACTGTCCTTATTGCTCAGATTCCCCGTGCTCCAGCTTGTCTCACCACATCCTATTGTCTGCTGGCTTTCTTATTTATCGACCATGTACTCATTTTTAAATAGAAGGTCTAGGATTTTTATTTGTTCTTGGTGGGAAATATATCAATTATTTTTCTTCAAAAACAGAAGTCAGCAGAGTCAGCTTTTTTAAGATAGGGTGCTGTTCATGGAATGGCTTTACTATGCTGCTGCAGTATCTTCAGGGGATTCTCCTTGTCTTCAGGATGCAGTAAGAACCTCTCAATGCTGATTGAAAGTCCTCCTTTTCCGTGCATGTGTTTGTCTCTTCAGCTTCATTTCTCATAACTCCTCCCTTGTTATGTCGATCCTACCTATATCAAACGATTCTTAGATTCCGTCAGTGCTTATCCTTCACCCACTTGAGTCCCAACCTTCCATCTCATTTCTCTGCTTTCACTTGTCTTCCTGTCAGCCATCTTTGGGTCTTCTGCCTTTCTGTCTGCGTATAGTTGTTCATTTGCTTGAAACATATTTTGTAACCCCCTGTTCATCCATAACATGTTTCATTATTAACATGTTTGTGGCTAACATTCTTTCCTCACCTCACCACAAGAACACAAGCTCTTTGAAAACAAGAGCTTTAAATTCATTTATGTTTTTCATTTTATTCACTAGTATGTTCCAAGTGAAATATCACTTCTTCAAAACCCATTTCCTAAGATTTCTGTCTTTATTGTGTTGGTACAGGCAAGCCTAACAAACCCCCATTCTCTGTAGCGCAGAGAGGATCACCCTCTCGGGATATTTGTTACTGCCAGCTCTTGCTGGGTTCCTTCATGTGCTTTTCTCCCACTGCCTTCATAAAGTCAGACACTCTTGACTTGAATTTTAAAAACCATTTCCCAATGGTGGAATGAAATTAGTAAAATCAGTAAAAACACTGTCAAGAGAAAGGGTTAGTCCTCTTGCTTTGGAAGTGTTCTTACTCTGCAGAGTTTGTTATGTTGGATGTATGGTACTCACTTCCTCACTTCTGTACTCTCTCATTCCATTTCTCCAATACCTGTCTGTCCATCCGTCTGTCTGTCCCTCCCCCTCCCTTCCTTCCTTCTTCCTTCCTCCTTTCTTTCTCCTTCCCTCCTTACAGTGCCCTCTTTCCTTCCCTCCCCCTCCTTTTTTCCCTTTTCCCTCTCTTCCTCCCTCCTTCTCCCTCTCTCCCTTGCTTCTTCCCTCCCTCTCTCCTTCCTTTCTCTCTCCTCCATTCCTCCCTCTCTCCCTTCTTTTATTCTTTTTTTAAAGTATGGTAAAAATACATCTATTAAAATTTACTGTTTGAACAGTGTTTAGTGCATTGTCCCATCGTGTACAACTGTCATCACCATCTCTTTACATCATCTCAAAACAGAACTAAGATGAAACAATAACTCCTTTTCTGCTGCTTCAAGCCTCTGCCGTCTGCTTCCATATCCTGACATTTCCAGAAGCTTCATCCCGTAGAAGTGCACAGTCTTCAGTGTTCTGTGTTTGGCTTCTTTAACTGAGTGCAGTGTTCTCAAGGGTCATTCATATTGTAGGGTATGTTAGAAATTGTTTCTTTCTAAAAGCTTAGTAATGTTCCATTTTATTCATATAACAGAGTTTGCTTTTGCCTTCATCTGTCATTGGACATGTGGTTTGCTGTTACCCTTTGGCTATTGGTAATAATGCAGTTATGGATACAAACATACAGCTTCTGGGTTAGGTTCTTATTTTGATTTGTTTTTGGATTTGTAGTGAAATTCTGGATCATATATTGTTTAATTTTTTTCAAAAGAATCCCTATACCATTTCCTATAGCAGCTATATGGTTATTTCCATTGTTAACATGAACATATTTTTAAATTTTTTAAATAAATTCATTTTATTCTATTTAACTCACAAATAAAACACAACATAACTAGTTTAAGGAACTCACTGGAGCAGTCCCAGTTTCTCTCTCTCTCTCAGTCATTTGTTTGCAGGTAGAACAGCAATTTCACTTAGTGATCTACTTCTCCCCGGTCAGTTACATTTCTGTGCATTCTCCACCACACGAGAACGTAAAATATGACAAGGTAGATATCTTTTATTCAGAGTTACATTATTTATTCAGACATACATAAATTATTTGCTGGATCCTAAGAGCTATATTGGGCCCTGGAGGCATGGTGGTAGAATTGAAAATAAAGCCATACCCCATCCCCATATTCACTGTTAGACTCAAGGTGCTTGACATCCTTCTTCTACATCAGAGCCAGAGATAATGTGCAAGCCCTCACTTTGCAGCTCCCCAGACACTGCTAGTGCTTCTTAGATGCTTCTTGAACAAGGTCTGTGCATACAACACACCTACCAATGACTGACTGACTTCATATTACTTCATTATAACAGTATCTTCTAATTTCTAGAAAAATTACCATGGGTTTCGTTAATATTCATTCTGAATTCTTAGAAGACTGAGCCAACACTTGTTTTCCTACTGTATTTCTAGTGTCTATATCAGATATACCGGTAGTATATATCTCTCTATATATACATATATGTGTGTGTGTGTGTGTGTGTGTGTGTGTGTGTGTATGTATACTGTATACATCTATATATCTCTCTATATAGATATATAGTAAATATGTATTTGCTGTGTGTCTACAAGTTAAAAAATAAAAATTTATACCCTCCTTTGATACTTTTGTATGAAATATAAAGGGTATTTTGTTATTTAAGTGAGATTTTATTATGTATAATGTACTTTTTAAACTCCTGGTATTGGGCATCCAAACCCTGTATAGTGCCTCCATGTTTACTAACCTAGGGCCAGCCCTGGTGACTGCTCAGTTAATATACCAACAGTGATGAAGAAACTCATCTGTGCTGGTAAATGCTATTGTGGAACCTGGAATGAGGAAAAATATTACTGGATGTGGGCTGCCATTTCCAAAACATCTTGATTATCATGGTGACCCTCTAATAGAATTTATATGTTCTTCTCAAATATTGTATCTTAATTATCTTTTTCCTCATAGAATAAAGAGTTTTATATCTGTGTTTTGATAAGACATTGAATATATTAAAAGTCTGCCCCTTTACTGATTTAGATGTGAATTCTGTATAAAGATGTATTGTGGCAGGATTTTTCCTGTCCAATTAATTAAATATTAGTGGCAGGAGGCCTGCCATTGGAAAGGGAAAGGAGGCGAAACTAAGAGGGACAGAGGAGACAGGGAGAGGAGAAGGAAGCAAGATGAAGGACGAACTGGATGATTCAAATTCAGTGTAACCTTAAATAGCCATGGGTAGATATAATATCATATAGGGCTAGAATAATTAGGGTAACTTGTCTAATCTAGGTGGGCAGCTTGTACCATCATCAATTGGCACTGAACTTATTGTGTGGGCATCTTGTGTGTTGAGAATTTATTGATATGCAGATCTGGCTGATTATAAAGCTTCTAGGGTTTTTATTTTACTGGGCTACTGGGAATTGTGATAGCTAAGCGCAAGGTGGGCGGTCATTGCACAGGGCCGGTGTGGCAATGACCCTCCAAGGGAACTTGGCAAGCAGGGTGGAGATGTCTCGGGAGCTCCAGGCCAGAGAGTCTACTGAGATGAGAACACCCTGCTGGAGCCATGTGACCCGCTTGTGCCTAGCTTAGCTTGGAGACTTGCCATTCTTTTAATAGTTCCTGCAACAATGTACCAATTCTTTTAAAGGATAATTAAATTACATATGTAGAGATGGGTCAAATAAATAGGCAAAAAAGGCTTTTTACAATATTTAATAAAGAGAAAACCATTCCAATGACATCTCTCTAGAATCAGAAAATTTTTATCTTACTTATAAATAAATGTTAGTATTTGTGGAGTTGGTGGATACACTTCCGGTGAAGCACTGAACTCCCCGAGTACTTTATTTCTTCTAACTTTAAATGTTTAGCATGTTATTAGCATTTCACAATAGCATACTTAAAGAGACCTTCTCCAAAAGGAGTATGATGACAGGTATCTTCTACGAAAACCCAATAGCCTGAATTACTGGCATCTTAGAGTAGACTAGTGGTTCTAAATCTGTGGTTGTGACCCTTTTAGGGTACATTTAGTTAGGGTTTCATTGTTATGAAGAGAAATCATGACCATGGCAGCTTTTATAAAGGACAATATTTAATTGGGGCTTGCTTACAGGTTCAGAGGTTCAGTCCATTATCATCATGGTAAGAAGCATGGCAATGTCATGGTGCAGGAGGATCTAAGAATTCTACCTCTTGTTCCAAAGGCAGCTAGGAGCAGACTGGCTCTCATGTGGTTATGAAGAGGGTCTCATTATCCATCCCAACAGTGACACACCTACTTCAACAAGGCCACACCTCCTAATAGTGCCATTCCCTGGGTCAAATGTATTTAAACCACCACATTCCACTAGCCCCCATAGGCTTGTTCAAACACATGAGTCTGTTGGGGTCATACTTAGCCATAGTATAATAAAAAATACATTTAGTCCAACTTCTAACGTCCCCACAGTTTATAGTGGTTACAATGGTGTTAAAAGTCCAAAGGTCAAAGTCTTTTCTAAGATTCATCCAATCACTTAACTGTAATCCCCAAAGCAAAACAGGAAACCAACTGGTCAAACTCCTAACTCTGCATCTCCATGTCTGATGTTCAATTCCTTTCAGCATTGATGACTGCAACAAACTTCTTTCTCTTGGGCTGGTTCCACTCTTAGCAGCTTTGCTCAGCAGGTATCCCATGGTTCTGCAATCTGTTACATTTTGAGGTCTCCAAGTCAACTTCAACTTCACAGGTTCTTGTTCCAATGTCTGGGATCCACACATGATCTTCTGGGTTCCTCTAACCGGCTGGCATCACTTCTTCTGCTCTGCCCTCTGTAGCACCTCAACTCTGGTTACTCTGCTCCATTGCTGCTGCTGTTCTTGGTGGTCATCCAATGGTACTGGCATCTCCAATATGCTGGGGTCTTCTGCTACAACTAGGCTTCACCAATAGCCTCTCATAGGCTACCTTTATGATGCCAAACCTCAATTCCTTTGCATGACCCCTTCAGTCCTGGGCTGTCAGCTGCAACTGAGCCTGCACCTTCACCAAAGGCCTTCCATGACCTCTCACAGTACCAAGTTTTAGCTGCTCTCCGTGACCCCTTCATGCCTTCAAAACCATTATCACCTGGGTGATTCTTTACACATTACCAAGTCCAGCTGCAGCAAGAGATATATCTTTGTCTATCTCTGGAACACAGCTTCTTTGTGCTCTCAGAAAACACTTCCCAAAAGATTTCACCTCAGTGATGCTGGTCTCTCCTTAATCACCACTAATTTCTTAGCTCCAGCTAACCAGCATCAGTTGTCCCAGTAGTTCCTTCTAATCTTGACTGTAAAGCCAGAGCCACATGGCCAAAGCTGCAAAGTTCTGCTCCTTGCTGGGACTGGAACATGGTCCCCATTATTCTGTTACTAGCTTTCTGTTTTCCAACTTCCTCACTGTCTAGACTGTCTAGAACTTGCTCTGTAGATTGACCTTGAACTCAGAGGTATGCATTGCTCTGTCTCCTGAATACTGGGATGAAAGGTGTCTACCAAGCCTGTACTTAAGCTTTTCTTCACCTAGAATTTGTTCTGTCCCAGGCTGTCCTTGAACTCAGAAATCTGCTTGACTTTGTCTCCTGGGATTAAAGGTGTGTGCCACCCACCATGCCTGGGCCTAAGTTTAGCTGTGTAGAATCTTGCCCCATACTCCCTTAATCTGTTTTTCTCCTTGAACATAATATTCAGCTCAGTTTTGCTTCCTGATGTCCCTTTATTACTTGAACCATACATTTTATATTTTTCCTTTTTCAGCTTGCTCCTTTTAATTAAAATGCCCTTCATAAGAGTGAACTTTAATAGCCAAACAACAGAATTTATCAGACTGTTTTGAGACTTCCTTTGTCAAAGCAATTGCTTTGGTAATCTAACCTAAATCTCTTCACCAGAATATCACAAAAACAGTCTGTAGACCACATACTAACATTCTTCTCCATTGTAACCTCTGGGGTCAGCAGGCCTACACAGTTCAAATCACCCTCAGCACCGCCATCTTCCATAGTCCTACAAGGTTGGCCCATTAAGCCCACGTAAAGCATTCCATGGCTTTCCAAATCGAAAGTCCCCAGATCCACATTCTTCCAAACAAAAGCATGGTCAGGCCTATCACAGCAGTACTCCAGTCCCTGGTACCAACTTACGTTTAGTTAGGGTTTCGTTGCTGTGAAGAGACACCATGACCAAGGCAGTTCTTATAAAGGACATTTAATTGGTGCTTGCTCACGGGTTCAGTGGGTCTGTCCATTATCATTATGGCAGGAAGCATGACAGTGTCTGGGCAAGCATGGTGCTGAAGGAGCTAAGAGCTCTACTACTTTTTTGGAAGGCAGCTAAGAGAAGATTGGCTTTTATGTGGTTAGGAGGAGGGTCTCATTGCTCACCCCAACAGTAACACACTTCCTCTAAGAAGGCCACACCTCCTAATAGTGCCATTCTCTGGGCCAAGCAGATTTAAACCACCACAGGGCATGAGATGACCCTTTCACAGGGCTCACCTAACACTATCAGAAAACACAGATGTGTACATAACAGTAGCAAAATTACAGTTATGAGGTAACAACAAAAATAATTTTATGGTTGGGGTCACTATAACATGAGGAACTGTTGGCTCTCATAAGAGTCACAGCATTAGGAAGGTGAGAACCACTGACTAAGAAGTTATATTTAGATTTTTATATGAATATATGTATTCATTTTGTATGAATATAAGTATTCATTTCTCTTCAGTTAATACATAGGAGTGAGTTCTTAGGCAATATGCTCATTGATTGTATCCAGTTTCAAGTGTGATTGCTCTAATCAACATGAGGATAATTGATACCTTTTGCTTTTATGAGAAATGTTAACCGTTATTATCTCAGGCTTCTGAATTCTGCACCACCACACCTGGCTTGATAATTGATAACCTACAGTCCATGAGCATGGTATAATTTTTTACTTATTTAGATTGTTTACTTTTTTCATATACGCACACATTTTTCTTTTTTTTCCCACACATTTCTCTTTATCCATTTATTTTATCAACCATGGTTTGTCTTGTAGTTGTTATGTATCAGTAGCTTTCTCGGTACATAAAGTAAATTTTTATTATGTATTTGAACATGACTTCTTTTCCCTTTGTTGAATTCTGCACCTTAGAGAGACCAATCCTCTTTGTACTGAATATTCTTGTCCTCTTGAGCTTTTTGCGGTGGTTGGAATGTTTATCGGTTTCATTCAGCTGTTTCACTCCCCTCTACTACAAAGGAGCACTCTTAGCTATGAACACTTGTTTCTGTTTCTTTTTAATGCAATAGTGATGCTTTGTTCCTTAAACTGTTACATTAGTTCTGTAGTCTCCATTCCATTTTATTCTTTAAAACAACATTTGTAGATATCTGTTTTTAACTGCAAGCTCTTACAGAGAATTTCATTGCTTTAGTTATATTTACATCTTTGCTTAGGTTGGGTTTTTGGTGTGTGCCAGGGTGGTGAGTGTATATGTGTACTTATGTTTGTGTTTTATGCAGCGTATCAGGCAGGACTGAAACTTACCACGTAGCCCAGACTCAGTTCGAGCTAAAGCTCCTCCTGCCTCAGACTCCCAAGTGCAGGGGTTACAGCCACATGCCATACCTACCCGTGGCTGGTTCTTTATCTGTTTAGTGTTCTTCCTTTACCCCTACTCCTAACTCTATTCCTACAGTTTTCAATCTTTTTCATCTTATGAGAGTTACTAACTCTGCTTAGACCATCCATCCACCAGCTGTGCAGATGTCTAGTCCCTCCTTTCCCGCTGCATTTGGAACCCAGGTTTACCCCTCACTTAGCCATAGTTTAAGAACTGAGAGTCTCAGTTTATACATAAAATTTTCTATCTCAGGAAAGTCTAATGCATTTTAAATTTTAAATTACTCTCTTATTACAATTAATGATTAATATATTTTCTTTTCAGTGTCTCACCAATTTAAACTGTAATTTAATAATTAGGATTATTTATTTGGTCAGCAGTTAGGTAGCTGTGTGGAACAGTTTTGGTGAGGTGAAGGCCTTAGTGCAGTGGGTTTTAATCTATGAGTCACGAGTCCTTTGGCAAACCCCTATTTCTAAAAGTATTTATCTTATGATTCATAATAGTAGCCAAATTATACTCATGAAGTAGCAACAAAAATAATTTTATGTTTGTAGTCACCACAACATGAGGAACTGTATTAAAGGGTCACAGCATTATGGAGGTATAAAACCATTGGAATAGACCATTTTAAAAATACTGTCTGCCGGGCAGTGGTGGCGCACACCTTTAATCCCAGCACTTGGGAGGCAGAGGCAGGCGGATTTCTGAGTTCGAGGCCAGCCTGGTCTACAGAGTGAGTTCCAGGACAGCCAGGGCTACACAGAGAAACCCTGTCTCGAAAAACCAAAAAAAAAAAAAAAAAAAATACTGTATATAATTTAGCCAAGTTCAATGAATTCAATGAATCCAAATTCAATGAAGTCTTGAATTTAATAAATTATGTGTTCATTTTATATGTTAGTTTGAAATAGTTGTTTAATAATAATTTTGCTTTTAGAAAAAAAAAATTCTTTTATTTGGTACTAATTTTCCAGTTGCTTAGTCTTTAGCAGCTTACTCAGAGTATCGGTCTTACATAATTTTCCCAAATGAAGTGAAATTTCCAATATTTTAATCCAAAAGATGGGGAAAATAAAAATTAACTGCTATTTCTGGATAAATACTGCTATGACTTGCTAGGCATGTCAGTATTCTGCGTTTCATTTGCTTAGACTGTATGTCTGAATTAAAGTGGGGTTTGTTTGGTTTTTGTTTTTTAAAGAAGTAAATCATTTGGAACAACAACTTGAAGAAGCTAATTCTGTGAGACGAGAACTAGATGATGCTTTTAGGCAAATCAAAGCTTTTGAAAAACAAATCAAAACCTTGCAGCAGGAAAGAGAAGAACTAAATAAGGTAAGCATATATGAATGGATCCTTAAAGCTGTTTGTACATGCTTTATCTTTTATAATTAGAATATTAGAAGTATTCCTAATAAATGACAATATATATATTTTTCTATAAAAATTTGAACTGAAAATTTCATACTAACCTAAAATGATAGTTTTTTTTTTTTTCCCTTTCCTTCTCCCTCTTGCTCTGGCCCCTCTAACTCCACCCCCCTCTCCCTGCTCACTGTGGGCTCCGCTCACCCTGGCCCCTGCTCGCTCAGGGCCGGCTCACTGTAGCTGTCTTCAGACATCCATATGAAAGCATCAGATTTCATTACGGATGGTGGTGAGCCACCATGTAGTTGCTGGGATTTGAACTCATGACCTCCTGAATAGTAGTTGGTGCTCTTAACCGCTTAGCCATCTCACCAGCCCTAGTTTAACATTTTTTAAAGATTGATTTTATGTTTAACTGTGTGTATATGTGTGTATACGTAGGAGTATGTGCACCTGTGCCTGTTGATGCCAAAGGCATTGGGTACCCTGCCACTTGAGTTACAAACAGTTGTAAGTTGCCTAACATGGGTGCTTTGGGACCTAAGCATGAATCTTCTGCTCTGCAAGAGCAGTATGTACTCTTAACCACTGAGCCATCTCTCAACTCCCTACGTTTTTTAATAACCATCTTGTGTATGACATTCTTCATTAGCTAGCAGTAAGAGAACTCAAATTCTTGAGGCTTTAAAGTGCAAAATCTTTTGTTCATTTGGAAAGTTAAAAGTCTAGACTTAGAAAGGACTATAACTGAAAAAGATACAAACTAATAGTAGACTAATGTCTATAAAAATTTTAAATACAGATTTTAGGTCTTAAGTGATATTTTAGTGTTAATTTATATTTTCTAATTTCTAATGTGTTCATGTTTCTTTGACACATATCTGTTCATTATATATTTTCATTATAACTTTCTGGTATAAACACTAATAGGTTATAATTTAAAATCATTTCCATGGTTTACTTATTCTTTAAATATCATTTTTTTCAAAAGCATGGGAAGAAAATCTAAAGTAATTTTCATAAGAACTTTATATAACATTTAAATGGAACTAGATATAGCAGCAAAATGTATTCATAACTAAGATTATGTAACAACACAATTGAAAAGATAATATTTAAGCGGTAGGAAAAAAAAACTTGAGTTACATATTGGGAAGTGCTGTGGATTTCATTAGCAACAACAAACATTGGCACTAATGGTGGTCTATGCAGTTGAGAGATCAGGAGTTCAGACCACAGTGTACATTATATTTAATGGTTTGATATACAAAATACTGATTACTATAGAATGAAGTGTTCTGGGGTTCTGCATTATTATCAGTAAGGAAATGCAGTTCTAAATCAGATAGCCTTACGCTGATAAAGGACCTATTATAGAGTACATTGAATTAGATGAGTACATTGTTATTTTCCACGTATTGTTGAGTTTTGCTTTATATAGATACATCTGAACCAGGCTCACATAGTAGCATTTGGCATTTATGGCAGCAGTTCTCTTTCCTTTAGTAATAAGTAGTAATATTAGTGATTTATGAGTTTTTATTTATTGATATTATTATGTATTCAAATTTAGTTAATACAATAAACATAAATATCTGTTATCTTGACTTCTAGGAGCAATTTTTGGCAATTTTTAGTACATTTTCATGCTAAAAATTCTGTAAGTCTTTTGAAAAGACATTATTGTTGAAAAGAAGCAGCTTATCATGATAAATAAATAATGATGTGATTTGGATAATGGTTTACAGTGAAGAGAAAAATTTCATTTTCTTTGTGTTCTAACCAATGCTTGTTTGCTTTCTGTCTTTTTTTTATAACAACCATTCTGACAGAGGTAAAATGATACCTAATTCTGGTTTGATTTTTCATTTCTTTGGTGATTGGTTTATCTTGAATAACTTTATATAGCTGTTGGCCTTTTTTCTGTGTCTTCCTTGGAATACTGTCTATTTAGGTCTTCTGCTTTTTTTAATTAGTTTAGCAAATAGCTTGTTTTTATGATAATGTTAAAATGTTTTCCAGTATTGTAGTTTTTAATACTCTTTCATATGGTACAGGAGTTTCTGTGTTCAGTGATGTTTCATATGCTGCATCTATTTCTCTTAGTCCTGTGTATATTGAGACCTTGGTCTAAAATGAGGTTTTCTTCAGTTTGTTGGCGTTGTCTAATTTCTTCAGTGGTCAAGTATCTCTACCACATGTCCATTCATCATTTTATGACATTTCTTTTACAAAATGCCTTATATTTTTACATGTTTTTCTGTTTGACCGACTTTTGATATTTATAAGAATTCTTGAAATTTTCCAATGTCTTTCATTAAATGCGCAGGTTAAGACGCCTGTCAGTGGCTTTTCTCTGTACACTCTTTGACTAACCAAAGCTTGTGGGTACAATGTACATTTGTTAATATATTTAAATTAGTACATTTGCTGGCTCATACACAATTGGGAAATCAGAGGTTTAAAAAAAAAAAACCTCCTAAATTTTATCCTTACTTTTTAATGTCTGCTCTTTGATAGTTATCTCTCTAAACACTAGAAACTTGCTCTTGCTCTCATGTTGCTATTGGGATCATACTCAGTGCTCCTTTTGGTCCCTGGTCCTTGTGATTGCTGTGGGAAGGATTCCAGTGAGACAGAGACACACGCAGCATAGGGTAGAAGATAGGTGGAGTTTACTGTAGCACAAAGTAGAATACCTTCAAGGGGTGAGGCTAGCAGCAGCTGCAGAGTCCTTGATAGAGCACTGCGATTCTCAAGAGATGAGAGCTCACAGTGATCAAAGAGGCCATTGTGTCTTTCTGATACTTAGATAGGCTTCATACCATTTCGAAGTCTTTTGAACAGCTTTTTCTAAAGGATGTTTCGTTGTCTGGGTGATTGCCAGGCCATTTGGATCAGCTCTTATGGAAAAGGGTGGTAATATATCTTTGTTATTTTTGGTTTTGTTGTTGTTGTTGTTTTGAAGGTCTTTAGCCAGACAATAGTCTCGTAAATTCTAAATGTGTATCCACCCAACCAGGGCTAGAGATATGACTTACATCAGTCTTTACCTCCTATGCAGTGTGCTGAGAAATAACTGGATACTGCCCTTTAAGTTTTGACCAGTGATCAAAAACACTGCTGCTGGCTGTGAAGGAGGGGTTTGTTCCTTTTAAACTCCAAACCTGCTAATACCTAACTAGCTGCCTAACAGTGTGTGATAAAAATTTCAATTTTCCTTTTTCCAATATGGCTAACCAGTTACTTGTGTACAAAATAGTTGTTCTTTTCCCAGTTGTGCAATGGTACCTCTGTCATATAGGAAATTCTCTTTATATTAGTCTATAGTCCTTGAAAACTATGATAGAATTTTGATTGAAATTATATTTCATCACTGATCAATTATAAAAGAATTATATTACATTATATCAAAGTGCATATATGTTTATTATTTTGGGTATACACATAAACAAGAGCATGGCAGATTGTTACTTTTATTTGTATTTAATAGATAAATAACCATAAGGTTCCTGTCATAGTTAGAGTTCACCATGCTGTGAAGAGACACAATGGCCAAGGTAATTTTATAAAGGACAACATTTAATTGGGGATGGCTTACAGGTTCAGAGGTTCAGTCCATTATCATCATGGTGGGAAGCATGGCGGCATCCAGGCAGACATGGTGCTGGAGAAGGAGCTGAGAGTTCTACATCTTGATTCATAAGCAGCCAGGAGGGGACTGTCTGCCACACTGGGTGGAGCTTGAGCATAGGACCTCACAGCCCACCCCATAGTGACACACTTACTCCAACAAGGCCATATCTCCTAATAGTGCTCCTCCCTGTAGGCAAAGCATTCAAACCCGTAAGTCGTTGGGGGCCAAACCTATTCAAGTCACTACAGTTCCTCTACATCAGTCTTTACCTCCTATGCAGTGCCCTGAGAAATAACTGGATACTGCCCTTTAAGTGAGGAGGAACCTTCAAAATATTTATCCAGGGGTTAGCATAGGAGAAAGGGGTAGTACTGCTCCCCTATTCCTTTTTGTCTGAGTTTACTGCAGAGTCTGAAGAGAAATAAATGTCTTGGACCTCTTCCCTGTGCCTTTGGAATAAAAATTAACTATTCTAGGCCTTAGTTAATCCTCAAATGACCAGCTTCACAAAATACGTTCCCATAGTCGAGGGCATGTGCAACCTTGAAATGCCTTCAGAACATAAATGGAGTTTTTTCACTATTGAAATTTGTTATGAATCACATTCTATGGCTCACATTTAGGAAAGGCCCCAGTTTTAGTGATATTTGTTCGGATGATCTCATTGTGTAAAACATGAAAGGTTTTTCTGACCAGTGCCATGGTCTTTTAAAACATAAATGTGATATTTATCTCTTATATTTAAAATTATTTAAATGTTATAAAGCACTCAGTTGGTAGAGTGCTTACCTGCCATGTATAGAGCATTGTGTTCAGTCCCCAGCACTGCATTAACAAACAGCTGATGACTGTCATCTCAGTATAAGCAGGGTGCAGGCAGGAAGATAAGAAAGTCAAGCCTGGCATCCAGGGAAACATGGGAGGGAGGGAGGGAGGGAGGGAGGGAGGGAGGGAGGGAGGGAGGGAGGGAGGCAAGAAAGAAATATAATGCAAAATACTCTTTAATGAAAGGTTTTGCCTTTCCTTAAATTTGTTATTCAATTATTTCATATTTTAAATATCTTTAAATTTTATGACTTTTGTTTTTGGCTTTTATTAGCAGTCTGGTTCAACACTGCCGAATTCTAATTAACAGGATATGTTTTAGTTCTTTTCAAAATTTCAAAATTCTACAAATAATAACAACATTGTTTCTAACTTAGGTTCTTGTGGTTTCCATCTTCTGTAAGCTTACTGTGTTAGCTGGGACGTCAGTATAATGCTGAATTGAAATAGTAAGAACATGCATTTTTGTTGATCATTTTTTTAAGAATTTATTTATTTATTATGTACATAGCATTCTGCCTGCATGTATGCATACATGCCAGAAGAGGGCACCAGATCTCTTTTTTGATGGTTATGAGCCACCATGTGGATGCTAGGAATTGAACTCAGAACCTCTAGAAGAGCAACCATCTTCCCAGCCCCTGTGCTGACGATTTTAAAGAAAATGCCTCTAACATTTACCACTAATGCTTGTTGTGTATGTTTTTTTTAGTAAAATATTTTCCAGTAGATTAAGGGAATTACTTTTTATTTTTATTTTGCTACTCTGTTTTTACTATTAAGAATGAGTTTTTGAGTTTATGCATTGTTCATTCCTATACATCATTTATATGATTGTTTCTACTTTTAAAATATATGCCGAATTGAGTTAATAGAGTTTTTTTTATATATGAAACACACTTCTGAGTCCAAATTATCCATGTATTATTTGCTGATGATACTATGATAGTATAGATCACAATTATATCAAAGATTGTTTAATAGCACCATTTTAAGAACCATCCACATGTGTGTATATATATATATATATATTAGTATATAATTGTTGTATATATAATATGTATAATATATGTATATGTGTGTACATATACACACACATGTGCATGGTGCTTAAAACAATGCTATTAAGCAATCTTTGATATCAGACATTTAATATGCTATATAATATGATCTATTATATAGCATATTTATATGTATATATAAAATATTTCATCTTCCCAATAACCCATGAGTTCTGTATTGTTTTATTATTCTTGTTTGACTCATAATGAGACTGAATACTGAGCCGTTAACTTGCCTAGGGCCATTAGAGATAGAAGGAGGCAGAGCTAACATTTTTATATTGAGTCTAACTCAAAAGCTCGTGTCTAGGAATTTTAAGCATCCCGGAAATGATTTCCTCATAAAACGGTTTTTGTTTTGTTTTGTTTTGTTTTTTTTAATCTATGAGTTAAATTTTCTTACACTCCTTTCTTTTACTTTTACTGGCTATTTTTAATATGTGGTCATGCTGGTTTCAGAATGAGTGAAACAGTATACTTTTTTCTTATTAGAAAGGTTCTCTATTTCTTAGGTGAACTCTATGAAATCTATCCCCTTTTCCTTTCTATTTCAGACTACATGTTTCCCATATAGCTTTACTACAGCACCAGATTTTAGTATAAATTAAAGTGTTTGTTTTTAATTTTAAAGTTTTTAGTTTTGAATACTTTTTGTATTTATGATTTTCCTCCTTAACAAGTGATTTTTTAATAAGTGCGTCTTGAAGCTTTCACTGTCCGTAATTATATCATTTTCCCATAATTTCTTATTTCATAACTGTGCCTTGAAGCATGTCACCTGTGTATCTGTTTGAAATTTACTGAGCTTGGCTTCATGGCTTAGGCTTTAGTGTTATTTTTAAAATATTTAGTGTATATTATTGAAAAGAGTATATATATTTAAAACAGGGTGCAAATTTGTATATGTATAATACACACACACATATATATAAAGCTTATTAGAATTTTTCAAACCCTTTTTCAGGGGATGTAAGACTAGGTCCCACTGTGTAGCCCAGGATGACCTTCTACTCAGGGCCTAACCCAGGCTAACCTCAAACTGCCTCTAACCCTCCCAGGTGCTGGCTTTATCAGTATGGGCTCTATTTCAGGTTGTTTTTATAGGCATTGTTCTGCTTCCTTGATAATTAGTGATTAGGAAATTGAAATTCTTGTGCTGATTGATTTTCTAATGTTCTCTAGTTTGGGCAGTTTCTTTTTAATATACTTTAAGACTTCTCTACCCTAAATTTAGAATTTACTAAATGATAGAATGGTTTGGCCTCCTGTTGAGTGATGTGATTGTTTGGTAATATTCTCTGTTCCTAACAGTGGTTTTTCTGCTAAGGTCTATATTTTGTTAATCTGGTATAACACATTACCTTTATCTGGTAAGTTTGACCCTTTTTATCTATGTTCATTACTAATGTTACTTTTTTTTTTGCTTTTTAGTTGTCATATTGTGCTTTTTTGTGTCCTTTTTAAAAAACAAAATGTAATTGTGCTAAAATTACACATAGCCTAAAATACACATTTCCTATTCTAACCATTTTGAGGCACAATTCCTCAGGGTTAAGTATGTGTGTGTTTCCATGAAACCAAGTCTCCATAATTCTTTTTGTTTTGCTTGGTTATTTTTTATTTTATGCTCCATTAGCTCTGGCCTTTGGTATTTACATTTGAATTCTACTATCCATATTAACAAAATCTAAATGTATTAGCTAGTCATTGAAATTCTCCAAGGCCTCTAGTTATCTTACTTCTTTCCAATTTTATGTGAAGTCTATACAGAATTTAGTATGTATATTTATTAGTAACTGTAAATCAGACATTTAATATGTATTTTTTCACATCCATATGTCCGGGGTTCTTAGTCTTCGGTTTGCTGTGTGTTTCATTTTCAGTTTCAAACCGTCATCAGAGATAAAGCTATAGAGTTCCCTCTAGCTCTGTCAGTTTTTGCTATACTATTGAAGTAATTTTTCTGAGTATACAGTATTAATTTCTTGTCTCTTAGAAAGTTTTCCTACTCTTTCTGATACTACTTGCGTCTTCTGAATTTGATTCTCTACTTTTTGTTTTTCTGAGAGCAGAATATAACTGATTTTTCCCACCCCAATTTTTTAAAAAAAGATTTATTACATTTTTGTGTGTATTCATGCATGCACATGTGAATATTCATGTGCACATATGTGCATATGTTGTGGTGTGGGTGTAGAGGTCAGACTAACAATTTGCAGAAGTTAATTCTCTCTGCCTTGTGGGACACAGGGATCAAACTCAGTGCCTTTACCCACCGAGCTATCACACTGCCTCAACCCAATTTCTTTCTTTTGTTTATTTTTTAATTTTACATGGATGGGTGTTTTGCCAGCATCATTTGCATGCTTGGTGCCCAAGGAAGCTAGAAGAGGACATAATCTCTCTTGGAACTGGAGTTACAGATGGTTATGATCTGTAACTGTGAGCCATCTCTCCAGCCCCAAAGTTCTTTGGAGATTTTAATTTTTATAGTGTTACCTAATTTCATTTTTACACATTTATTGGTTTAGATTTGGTTTTCCTTTTCTTGATTTATAAATATAAAGATTCCTATAATATATGTATATGTGTACATATTTTTCATGTCTAAATGTCTTTCAGATTCTTTTATACACCTGTGTGATAGCTTTTATTAGCCTTTTCTCATTTCCAAATTTTTATGACTCCTTTTATTTCTTCATCTATCTCATACATACTACTCTAATGATGCCCAAATACTGTTGGTGCTTGTTTTTGTTTCCTGTTGTTGCCATTGGTTCTTTATAGTGGTTTGATCTTTGGTTCTTTGGAAATCTATAGATGTGGACTCATGTTTATTTGCTGTTAATGTGTGAAAAAGCCACATTTCCTTTCTCCAAAGGCGATGTGTATTTCCTTCTGTTGGGAGGCAGGGGGTCACACTGACCTGAGTCTGCAGAGCACCTCTAAGTCAGGAACTAAGAGTGAGGGAGTTCTCTCCATGTTATTTGTCTAGGGCTTAGTTTTCTCCGCAAGAAAAGGCATCTGTTTGTTGTTTGCAATTATTCAATTTAATTTAAAATAATCTCTCAAATATTTATTAAATTTTACAAATGATCTTGAGTATCATAGTTTATATCTACATTCTACTCCTTCAGCTGCCTCTTGCCAGGTCAGTGTAAAAATTTGAGAGTTGGGGCTAGAAATGGCTCACTGGTTAAGAGCACAACTGCTCTTGCAGAGAATTCAGGTTAAGTGCCCAGCACCCATGTGGGAGCTAACAGTTACCTATGAAGTTAGTTCTATGGGTTCTGAAGCCTCTTCTGCACTCCACAGGTTCTGTGTGCACATGGTGCACATATATAATGCAAACCTAAGCACACATACACATAAATACAAATAAACTTTAAACAAGAGTTTGAGAAGGTAAACAAGCCATTATTGCATTCCCTTACTGTCTTTAGAAGTAGTTCATTTCCTTCAGTATTGTCCTGACGTAAATATTTTTGGCTCTTCACAACTTAATAATAGCTACTTTGATGGCCAAATTTGGTCTCTAGGTTGCAGATTTGGTAACATGAATTTTTTTTATAAAACTGTAGGATCTAGTCCAGGCTAGTGAGCGATTAAAAAACCAATCCAAAGAGCTGAAAGATGCACACTGTCAGAGGAAACTGGCCATGCAGGAGTTCATGGAGATGAATGAGCGACTAACAGAATTGCACACCCACAAGCAGAGACTTGCTCGCCATGTCCGAGATAAGGAAGAAGAGGTGGATCTGGTGATGCAAAAAGCTGAGAGCTTAAGGCAGGAGCTTCGCAGAGCAGAAAGAGCCAAGAAAGAGGTCAGTAGCCAGGCAAATTCTATAGTATTTCTGGAGTAGTGCTTTAAAGTACACTTAGACTAGTGAAGTAATATGCATTCCAGTTTTAAGTTCTGAAAAAGTTATTCTGTAGCTTGGTACTATTAACTACTGTGACTCTCGCCATTCAAGCTATAAATTCCCTTGGAAAAGTACTTTAAAAAACTAACCATGAAACCTGTACATTTCCTTTTATGTTAAAGCTGGAAGTTCACACTGAAGCTCTAATTGCTGAAGCATCTAAGGACAGGAAGCTCCGAGAGCAGAGTGAACATTATTCTAAGCAACTGGAAAATGAACTGGAGGGACTGAAGGTATTGATATTTATGACTCCTAATGATTTTCTTCTGCGTAAAATTAATAGGAGTGTTAGCCAATTATTTCTTTGGTGAAGAATGAAAACTACCTATGCTTCCAATCTAGTATTCTTAATTCTTACTAGTAGGAAGCTGATACACATTTGCTCATCACATTCAGTTGTTCAGTGAAGAGTTGTTCAGGCCAACAAGATGGCCTGGTAGTCTGCATACATGTGTAATAAGATTCCAAGACTCCCAGTATCTGTCACTTTTTTCTTGTGACAATATATCTAGCTAAGGCAACTTAAGGAAAGAAGCATTTATTTTGGCTGACAGTTTGAGGGATATTGTTTATCATGGCAAGGATGGTGTAACTGTAGGATCGTGAAGTCATATTGCATCTGCAGTCAGGAAGCAGAGAGAGATGAACACTGGGACTCATTACCCAACCAGAGGTAAACATCCTTTTATTCAGTCTGGAACTCCATTTGGGGGGGCGGGTGTTATCCCACCTAGGTTTACCCAATCTCATGCCACCACCTACCTGTTCTAGAAATGACCCAGGAGCGGCTAATTCTGACTAGATGACCTAGTTTTAAATTCTAGACTGGACAGTGACTAGCTGTGTGACATTGAATGGAACACTTCCTCTCTCCTGTTTTATCTTTGTCATCTGTAGCTTCTGTTCCTGGGGTATATAAATACGTGTGCAAGCTCACACCTCGTAGTGTTCAGCAGTTCCTAGCACAGTGATGGTCTCAGAGATAAGGAAGAGGAGAATGTCAGAATCAACTGAGTGCATCTTAGAAAGTCTTGTCTTTTTGTGCTGCTTCAGAATCCTTGTAATAACTGTAGCTTGGTTTGATGGCTGACTCACACATCTGTTTCCTCACCAGAACTGTAATCAACTTATTCAAAACATGCATTATTAACTTGCTCTCTGTACATTATCGTGATTTAATACTTGTTTACTACATGTGCTATTCAGTGAATCAGTCATGTGGTAAACTTAGCCGTAGCCATAGTGACTTAGTATTAGTGTTTGCCAGTAAACAGTCTTCTCTGCTGTAAGAGGCATGAACTCTGATTTTTCTTTTTTTTTTATGTAATTCAGAAGAACTTGTCTCAAAACACCGTAAACTGTTGCAAATCACGACCTTGGACAGAGGCAGGGAGAAAAATCTCAAACTCAGAGGATAGGTCACATTAGCTTATTTATTTATATACAAACAAATAGCGAAATGGAATCGCATTCGTTTGCATGCACACACACTCTTTACTAACCTCTGGTCTGGCCCGGTGTTCAGCGCTGCAGGTAAGGTTCCAGATGTGTCCACCTGCGATTTGGCTCAGCTGGAAATTGATCCTGCATGTGACCTTGGTTCAGGTAGAACTTGGTCCCTGAGTGCCTTGCAGACTGACAGGAATGCGGTCCTCAAATGGCTTTCTCGTTACGTGACAGGCAGCCTGGGGAGTGGACTAGGATCTCAGCGTGACAACATCTCCGTGGGGCTCCAGGAATGATCAATGCGTGGGCCAGACAGGAATTTTTAAGCTACTTTAAACCAATTAAAATTGAGGCAGAAATTTTATCACTTGCACACAGAGCACACAGTTTGGGCTCAGTTGCCATGGTAACCTCTCAGCCAATTACAATTAAGGGTATACTATTCCATTGGTGCTTACCTTGCTTATCTTTTGCTGTCACACTCCCAGGCCTGGCTTCCAAGCAACAATCATCCATGATATCATTTTTCATTTTGCTCCTTATAGAACTAGAGTGCACCCTAGAAGTCTTGGGCATTTATTTTGCTTAGCTTTCTTACTACTGTGACCAAAATACTTGAGAAAATAATGGTAAGAGAAGAAATTATTTTGCCTCAGTATTTTAGAAATCCCACTTAATAGAGCTTGGTTTATTGATTCTGGACCTATGATGAGGCAGAACATCATGGTAGGAGCATAAGAAGAGACTGTTTACTTTCCTTAAGGAACTGGAAAAGGCATTGTAGGATGTGAGCAGGCTAAAACAGCCCTCAAGAATATGGCTCCTTCCCAGTGCCTTCCTCCCTCCAACTCGGCCCCACGTGTTTCTTTCCACTGCCTTGCGGGTAAATCCATCAAAGGGTTAATACATGTGTTAAAGCAGAGCCTTCATGGCCTGTCTGAATCGCAGCTGCTCTAAGAAGGGCATCATCAGCCAAGGTCAGGATCAACATTAACCCACACAGCATTCTTTTCTTTCTGCCTTTATTTTACTTACCTTTGGTATATACATTTTCCTTTTAGTGCCAATATTGTCTTTATTCTGAGATTCCACATCATTTGATGAATATTACAATGATTATGATATCAGGAGATAATAACTGTAATGGAAACAGTTGCTGGGTTTTGTATCTTTGATAATGTAAAAAAAAAAAGAATAATTATCAGTTTTATAGTTGAAAGGATGGAAACCAATGATGGAAGGGGATGTCTCAGCAGGCCCATGCCAAGGCATCTCTTTCCTCTGAGGGACCAGCTACACGATGGTGTAGCATAGAATAGAGTTTATTCAGGGCATGGGGAGGGGAGCCAGGAGGGTAGTAGAGGCAGAGAGAGAGAGAGGGAGAGAGAGGAGAGAGAGAGAGTGCGAGAGAGAGCAGAGAGGTAGAGGAGTAGAGGCTGGCTATGACCACGTGGAGAGAGGGGGAAGGGATGGGGGAGGGGGCAGAGAGAAGCTACAGGCAAGAGATCAAGAGATTAAGAGAGAGAGGAGAGGGCAAGCTGCCCCCTTTATAGTAGGCAGGCCTACCTGGATGTTGCCAGGTAACTATGGGGAGAGCATACTTTGCTTTTGCCAGATAGCTGTGGAGGTGGAGCTTAGACAGAATACTAACATTCCCCCGTTTTGGTTTAATTAAAAAAGAAAAATTAGAAAGAGGTAACAGAGAAGCAGGAATAGGGTCATCGTGATATCTGGCTACTTCCTGCTGGCATTGGGGGCGACATGTCTTTAGGGGAAACCTAGAAGAATGGGTATGGGGGATGTTTGTCTGGTCTTAGGAGAGTTGGCTATTTCCTGCTGTCCAGGGTCTATGAAGCCATCTGAGGATAGGTCAGAAGGAACAGGTCCAGTAGAAGCAGCTGTGTGTGTGACAGGAGATGGAGCATCTGGAGGTTGCTTCTCTGGAGCTGTTCTGGATGCGCCTGGACTTGACAAGATGTAGGGAATAGGATTAAGTACATTTGAGAGAAAGAAAAATTTTTCTAAGATGTGTATTTGAAACCCAGAGGGATCTCACCCTTTGTAATAGGTAGTA
The DNA here is from genome assembly GCA_021653895.1 of Mastomys natalensis. NCBI lineage: Eukaryota > Metazoa > Chordata > Mammalia > Rodentia > Muridae > Mastomys > Mastomys natalensis. The sequence continues at coordinate 2,078,750 of JAJTUV010000069.1, read as the reverse complement.
AGTGGGAACTTTAGGCAGATGTACTTATCTGGATGGAGTCTATTTGGTCCATGAGAGGTAGATCTGAGTGGGTTTCCTGTAGCTTATAAGTTTACAAAAGAGATAACAGCATGAGTTAACAACACGAGCAGGCTTTAAGATGAGCCTTTGCTGGATCGTACAGTGGAATGTTTTATTAGAGTTAGGCAAGTTTATAGGAACTCAGATAATTTAGGACAGTGGGATAGCAAGAAGAGGAAATATGAAGCATTTAATTGATGGCAACTGAGTTTAGGTAATGAGGTAACAGATAATATCTGAGAAAGCTTAGCTGTCAGTGTAGTCAGAAGTCTGAGAAAGAGTAAACAATAATCTACCAGTTATATATTATTTTAAAAAATTACAGAGTCTACTAGCCAACAGTTCCCATGGTCTCCATAGTCTCTTGGGTGAAGTCAGTTTGGCTTCCAAGTGCAGAAGATGCACGGCTTTTTCTCTGTGGAATGGACACGTGTGACATGAGAAATGATTTACCTTGGTTTGACTTAGCTAAGTCATTTGACTCAGAGTATCCAGTTTAGTCCATTGCATTTGTTCGCATACAATCCAGGCTATATCTTCTAGGAGTCCAGTGTCCAAGCCTTCTGAAACCATCTTGGGTCAACTGTTAGAGGCTTTGGGAATTCTGTCAGCCATAAACTTATACTATTAGCAGACTTCTGACAAGATTGAGAGCCATAAAGATTGGTTGTAACTGAATAGAATTTAATAGCAGTAGTAAAAATCTATTAAGACAGAGTATTTTCTATCCTGTCTTAAGTAACTTTGGCGGTTTGTGTAGGTAGAGAAAAGCACATTTTTATATTAGCAAAGAAACATTTGGATAGGACCAGAATAAGAAAGCTGGATACCGTGGCATATGATCTTATGGCGGGTGGGTTGGAGCTGTGAGCCACAGGTGCTGTGAGTCAGGTCTGCCATAGCAGCGACAGGACCGGACTTCCTACTAGCTGCCAGAAGCCATTGCCCAGTGCCTCTGGCGGCTGCAGTGAGCAAGGAAAAGCAAGCGTGTCCCATATCACATCAACGTTCATGTTAGCAGTTTGTGTGATGGAAGGCACCGCTAGCACTCACTTTACAGGTCCCGGGCAGCAAGGTAGAGAGAGTGCCTCCCTGCATGCTCTGGCAGCCAAGCCCTTTGCACGGATGGTTGTGCACGTGGGGAAACAGGTCTCAGAGAGGGTCCCTGGCAGGATGCAAGGAATAGACCCAGAGCAGAACTAAGAACCACAGAGGGGAAGGGAGCAAGCAGGGTCCTGGACCCACTGCTTCTCAGGCAATCTGGCTGAGTGGCCGCAGCTGACGGAGGAGGCGAAGGGAGGAAGGGAGTAAGCAGGGTCCTGGACCCGCTGCTTCAGGCAAACCGACAGGACTAAGTGGGTCCAGGTGGCCGCAGATGATGGGGGAGGTGGGGGAGAAGCACAGGAAAGGCTGACCACTGGGGACTAGAGCTGGAGCCAGTGCTCCTGAGGCAGAGAGAACAGTCTATCCAGGCCTGGCCTGGGGTACTCAGTGAACGAGGTTCAGGGAAGGACAGGGTTAGTTTCTAGTTCAAGAAATCTTTCCTGGGACCATGTGGACGGTCACTCTGGCCAGTGGGGGATGGGGAAGCTTACCAGTTGTAGGCTAGGCTAGTGAGTGAGGATAACCTTTGGTAGCTGGTCTGATGCAAACCTGCAGACGTCTGAGTGAGTCACGGCACCAATGAAAGGATGGAAACCAATGGTGGAAGGGGATGTCTCAGCAGGCCCATGGCAAGGCATCTCTTTCCCCTGAGGGACCAGCCACAGGATGGTGTAGCATAGAATAGAGTTTATTCAGGGCATGAGGAAAGGGAGTCAGGAGGGTAGTAGAGGCAGAGAGAGTGACAGAGAAACAGAGAGAGAGAGCGCGAGCAGAGAGGTAGAGGAGTAGAGGCTGGCTATGACCACGTGGAGAGAGGGGAAAAGGGAAGGGGGGAGGGGGCAGAGAGAAGCTACAGGCAAGAGATCAAGAGATTAAGGGAGAGAGGAGAGGGCAAGCTGCCCCCTTTATAGTAGGCAGGCCTACCTGGATGTTGCCAGGTAACTATGGGGAGAAGCATACTTGACTTTTGCCAGATAGCTGTGGAGGTGGAGTTTAGACAGAATACTAACAGTAGTTCTTTTCAAAATGCCACTAACCCATGAAATCATGGTTTGGAGGACCTCTGTCTTAAAGTAAAAGTAGGAGTTAGGCCAACAAAGGCAGGAACATTTCTGACTGAAGGAGCTGGAAATAGGTTACTGATGTGATAGTCCACTAGCTTCATATACACGTTTTTCTATATAACTTGTGTGTGAAGATGTCACAGTATCAATGCATGCTTGTAGACTTTTTATACCTCCAGTAGAGTTGGAATCATGTGTTCTCACTAAGGCTTCTGTTTTACCACATTGCTGTGACCTGCACTAGAGCCTTAGGGTATCAAGAGCAGGAGAACTGGGCTGAATGGAAACAGAGGTGAGCTCTGATGGAGACACACCTAAAGGGACAAGCATCACCACAAGACACCCATCTCCTAGTCCTCAGCACAACGGAGATTTATTTGCTCCAGAGGGAAAGAGGGCAGGGAGTGAGAGAAAAAGACAGAGAAAAAGGGAAAAGACCAAAGAGAGGTGGTAGAAAGCACTGCCTCTGGATAGAGAGGAGGCAGATGTGGCCTGTAGGCAAATGGTAAAGGAGGGAAACTCAATGTTAGGATGAGGTGTTTAATTCTGATTGGGCATGTTAATTAGGGCAGCCAAAGGGAGCTTTTTATTGCTGGACTTCCCAATACTTTGATGGCTAGACCTTGGTAGTCAGCTTCAGAAAGAGGAAGTGGCCAAATAAGTGGAATGGACCTTGGGGGCTAGTTTTAGGAATGTAATCTAAAGGTTTTTAGCAAGGCAGAGGGAATGGGGGAAGGGCCAAGCCTGCCAGAGCCCTGTTTGCCACTCTCCTGAGTCCCTTTAACATCTTCAGCAGCAGCTGGGAAACCTGGCACTTTACAACACAATAGCAGAAGGGTTTAGCTGAGCTCAGTAGGGGAGCAGTCTCAGGTTTCAGTCACCTGGAAGCTGTCTTTGATAGTTTCTGCATACATTGGCTTTATCTAAGATCAGCCATTTGTAAACATGCTTACTCTAACCAGAGGAAGGCCTGGCCATTCCTCTGACCCTGATCTGGAAAAGGCTTTGCCTCCATTTCCATCTTCTGAGACATTAGGGTCCTTGACATGACCAGCTCAAGTCAATAATATCCACTCAGGACTCCATCTGCTCCCCACAGTACATATTCATAACTTAGGATATTTTTATAAAATAGGACTTTGTGTAAAAAGCATATAAATAGAATTTTAAACCATCTTTTAGTTCCTATAGGGATTGTAAGTATTTTCATTCCAGCAAGAAAGTTTTCAGTGGTGCTTGGTGGCATTGGGCCGTAATCTCAGGTACTTGGGAGGCAAAGGTTTGGAAAGGGTTGATGGTTAAGCACTGAGCAGCTTAATGAGACTCTTCCACAAAAGAAGTACAGAGAGGGCTGCAAGGGAAAGCTCAATGATAGGACCCTTGCCTGATGCACAGAGCTCCGTGGTTTATTTCTAGAACTTCTGGAAATGGACGTGAATGACTTTTAACAGTGCCAAGGGGAGAAAAGCATGTGCAGATCATCATAGAATTTTGAGGTATTTGAACATTATGATCAGCTATTCCTAACAGAGATATGTAGAGCTTTTATTCAACAGAATGCAAATCCTTTTAAGTATGTCTAGTAAACTCCAGAACTGGCCATAGGTTAGGCCACAAAATAATCTCATTGAATAGAAAAAGATTGAATTCTGCAAAGAACCTTCTCTAGCCATGGAGGAGTGGAACTGGAAAACAACAGAAGAAAAACTCTGGTACTCAAAAATATGTGGATGTTAAACAGCACACCCTGAAACAGCTAGTGAGCCTGTTGTGGGATTTATTAGAAAATACGGTGGAGTGACCAGCTTGCTCCCAGCCTGCCAGCCACCATGTTCCTGCTCTAAGTTCCTGCCCTAAGAGCAGCACAGCTGGCCAGGAGCTCCAGCCCAGGACCCACGAGACGTTGGCGTGGCTGCTGCCTCCACCCAGCAGCCCCATAGTGTCCAGCCCCCAAAACCCAGGGAATATCCACCACTCCCATGCAGTAAATACAGCAATTCCCAGTACCTGGTTAAAAATAAGACTCTTAATGCTTAAAGATTAACCAAAAAGATTATATATCAACAAATACTCAATACACAAGATGCCCACACAATTAGAATGTTAACCCAAATTATCTAACCTTGATATGAATAACTGCTTGAGACAGGAGGGTAACATTTCCTGCCATCTTACTTCCCCTTCTCTTCTTTCTCTCTCCCTCTCCCAAACTTTTCTGCTCCACCTCCCCTTCTACTGCCCAATACTTTTACTGTTCTAGCCTTTATTTTACAAATTAAGGTGTGCAGAAAGTTCACAAGAAGTTACCTGTGTACTGATTCACTTCTCTGCAGCCCCTCCCAGGAAAGCTGAATTAGCATCAAAATACAAGACCAGGGCTATCCACACATGAGCCAAGGACAACACACCAGGGAGTTAGGCAGAAGTTGAGAAGATTAATGCAATTGAAAAACTTTTAACTAGATGGAATGTTGGACTCTAAGATCTAAACCGGGGAATGCACTCCCACAGAAACACTCACGGACAGAGGATTTGATGCAATAACATGAGGTTTATTGTTGATAACCAGTGTGCTGGGGTTCCCTTGCAAGAGGAACACACCCCCTCCACCCAGCCAAAGCTGAGAGCAGTTTTTATACAGAGTTCACCAGGGCAGTTTTATCTCTTAAACAATAACCACAAAGACTGACCTCAAACAGCCTTTTCCACACCAGGTTTCTAGGTGACTCAGATTTGCACATTATCTTATAACAATGAGTGTTAGCTAAGTGGCTTCTGTTTGCCCAGGTTTATTACACTAAGGGCCAGCTTCCTGATTCCCTCTTATCTTGGGCCCTTCCCTGGAATGTGTGCAAGTCTTTGGAATGTGCTCCTCCCAGGATGAGTTCTGGGCAATTAATTTTTGAGTTTAACGAAACCTGAGATTCTTTCAATTTTAAGTTTAAACTGAGACCTGAAATCCTACAGGAACAGAAAGAGGAGAGAGAAGAGGAAGAAGAGAATGCAGATATTTCAAATCTGAAACAAAAATGGGTGTTTTTTTATGGCCAACAGAAAGTAACAGAACTGTATGCCACTGGAATAGGTGACCGAGATGAGATGAGTGACCTAAGCTGACTCAGAAAGTCTGCGTGGGATTGTGTAGCTAACAAAAACGCTGAGTGGGGAACTTAAACTCTTGTAACAAAAGTTCAGTGCCAGACTTCCCACTGGTGAACTGAACCAAACATTTAAAAAACAGTTAAAGGCTTTTTGTATTACTGCTTTAAAATTAATAAGATATAACAATAATTGACTTTTGTAGCTTAAGTGGTTGAATTACGTGCTATGCAAATTATATCAGGTTTTTTTTTCATCCTTTTGCCCAGTGCTTCTCTGACCTTTGAGAAGGGCTTTTTTAAAATTAAAATTACACAGAAAATAACATGAAAAATATTGAAAGCATAGGCATTTTTCTATTTTTCTATTTAAATATATTTATAAAGATATGATTTTTTTTCATTAAAATGAGGAATATCTCACTGTTGTTATTTCTCTTGAGTGTTACCATGTTTGTGAGTGTTTTTACTACTAACAATATTTTTATTATGTTTCTTATTGCTTGCTTTAGTATTTAGACTTTTGTATTTTAGTATTTAGACACTGTCATTTCCAGTACTAGTATATCATTTGGTTCTTTTTTGGAAAACAATTGCATAGATGTAATATCTTTTAGTTTTCCTTACAATATTCATTTCTCTTGTTTCATATGCTAATCAGAATAACTAAATTCCTGTGATACAAGAGTGGCATCCATTCTGTTGATAATGAATTTCTGATGTCTCACTGTTATTATTTTGTCTGATGGCTTGAAAAGCTTACTGAGTTCCCTCATAGTTTTATTGTAGGACTTCAAGGTAATACTTTGAATTACTGGATCTTACTAAGTACTTTCTAAAAGCAAGGGTAGCTGTTAAGGGGGTCACTTGGACTTTCATCCTGTTGAAACAATGCATTTACTAATGTGTTCAGCTTCCATTGTTTTTGGCAAGGAAATGTCTGCTTTGCGGCAGGTTGGTTTTTGCTCATTATTTAATTTCATTTTCAGTGTTTTATTTGGCTTTTTGAATTCTTACATAATATATGATTCATCTGTAATTTAAATTAGTGATCTCATCCAGTTTTAATTTCAAATGATATTTTCTTTGAAACTTCTTATACATATATGTTGCCATCCCAACAACCAACTAGCAGAACAGCAAAGATGTTCTTGATGTGATTAGAGTTGTGGAAATATGATGTGGGCCACAGACAGTGGGCACTTCAGAGGTGTGTTCAGGTATCACTTCACGTGTATAAAAGCAGGAAAGGTAAATGAATATGTGAATCGGGGCTGGAGAGGTTCAGTGCTTAGGAGCTTGCACTGTTCTTCCCAAGAACCCTAATTTGAACCCAGTACTCAAATTGGGAAGCTGGCAATCACCTGCAACTATAGCTCCAAGGGAGTGAGCACCCTCTTCTTCCTGCCTCCATAGCACACACATATGTGGTGTACTGACACACAGGCACACACATATACACATAAGTAAAAATTCTGAGAGTAAGAATCTGACTTCCTCTGACTCTTCTTAGTTCAAGCAGTTTCACACCCAGAAACTCTTGGATAGTCTGTATCTGGCTCGTGGCAAATATTCCTTACTGGTGGTCACACTGCAGTGGGTTCCCTCTACCATTGTCTCTGGTCCACACCAGTTCCTTTTGTACAATTATGGATTGCACATGTGCGAGAAAGAGATGTGTTTATCTTTCTACACGAAGTCAACAACTGTCGTCAGTTGAATTAGGGTTACTGTTGTGGTGAAACAACAGGACCAGAAGCAACTTGAGAAAAAGGGTTTATTTGGATTATACTTCCATATCACAGTCCATCATCCAAGAGCATCTTATCCAGGATGAGAACTCAAACAGGGCAGGAACCTTGAAGTAGGTGCTGATGCAGAGGCTATACTTACTGGCTTTTTCAGCCTGCTTTCTTATAGAACCCAATACTACCAGCCCAGGGATGGCACCACCCACAATGCACTGGTTTCTCCCCCAATCAATCACTAATTAAAGAAAATGCCCTTTAGGCTTGACAGCATAATCTTATGGAAATATTTTCTCAATTGAGGTTCCCTCCTCTTAGATTACTCTAGCTTCTGTCAAGTTTACATAAAACTATCCATCATACCAGCGTTTCTGCCCTAATTGACTTCCCCCAAAGAACATAGTGTCCTTCAGCTTCTGATCTCTTGCTGTAATAAGCCTATACACATATGTTCTTTTAGTTTTAAAAATTGTATTCCTGTACACTTGGACAACATTTTAGAGAATAAGAATGACCCCAAGAAATTAAAAACCCCAAGAACTCTTAGAATTAAAGCTGATAGCCGGACGGTGGTGGCGCACGCCTTTATCTCCAAGCACTTGGGAGCAGAGGCAGGCGGATTTCTGAGTTCGAGGCCAGCTGGTCTACAGAGTGAGTTCAGGACAGCCGGGCTACACAGAGAAACCCTGTCTCGAAAAACCAAAAAAAAAAAAAAAAAAAAAAAAAGAATTAAAGCTGATGACTTCACCCTCCCTTGTTCTCCATACATTGACCAGTTGTGAGTCTTTGTATTAACCAGTGCCCACAGAAACAAAGATGCTTGTGCAGTGAGGCTGACAGCTGTGCGGGTACAAAGGCAAGCGTGGGGAAGACAGTGTGACACCCATTTACAAAACAGCAGTAGGCTTCACTAGGGTTGTGTTTGGGCCTTGTTTACAGTACTACGCAAGAGTTCAATTCCATGAATCAGGCATTGAATTCAGCCCAAAGGTAGTTAGCTACTCCTGTATATTCATGCAGGAGATCTCATCCTAAGTTCTAAACCAGCACATTTTAACCACAGTTTTCCTCCTGCAGCTGGGCATGATGGCTGTCTTGGTTAGTTTTTGTCATTTAATACAAGCTTAGACATATCTGGAGAGGAGGAATCTTAATTGAGAAAATACCTCCATATCACTGGCCTGTAGCAATTCTGTTGAACGTTTTCTCAATTAGTGATTGATGTCTGAGAGTCTAGCCCACTGTGGGCGGTGCCATCCTCAGCAGGTAGTCTTTGGTTAGATAGGAAAGTAGTCCTCTTCCATGGCCTCTGCTGTCAGTTCCCGCTTCTAGGTTCTTGCCTCGACTTCCTCCGTGATGGTCTGTGACCCAAGAGTCCTAAGCTGAAATAAACCATTTTCTCCCCAAATTGCTTTTAGTCATGGTGTTTATCACAGCAATAGAAACCTTAACTAAGACAGTAGTGCATGCCTGTCACTCAAGTACTTAGGCTTTGGGAGCAGAATGAATATGAGGCTAGCCTGGACTACATAGTGAGTTCCATCATGGTCTAAGTGAGATACTCTATTTTAGTGTTTTCCCTAAAAGTTAAGAGACTTGCTTTTTCCTAATGTAGATATAAAGCTGTTTTGACCTTTGTCATTTCTTTCTGTACAGTTACAAAAGCCTCTTTTCTTTTCTTCTTGTAAATTCTAACTCAACCATGCCTTACCCCATTTTAATCTTTTAAAGACATGGATGTAATACAACCTTTTTGACTGTTACTTATTATATATAAGATGATTAGATTTTTTTCCTTAAACATATATCAACAATAATCCTAGGTAGAAACTTAAATGTTGTGCTGGTTAGTTTTCATCAACTTGACATGAGCTAGGGTCACGTGGGAAGAAGGCACCTTGATTCAGAGAAGACCCGTCAGATTGCCTGTAGGCAAGTGTATAGGGCATTTTCTTGATTAATGATTTATATGATGAGGCTTCAGATCACTTGAAGTGGTGCCTGGTCAGGTGCTCCTGGGTGGCATACATAAATGTAATCCTGGAGGAGGGTTATTCTATACGCCCTTTGCTCCCAAGTGATGGCAAGGTGTTTCTACACCCATTCTAGCCATTTCAGCTCCCAAATAAATGAAACAGAGACCTGGTATTTTTGTAAAAAGGCTTCAGGCATTATGCTGGGCACATTCTGAGCTATTCTAACCCAATATGCTGTCTACTTTCCAGGCATGTGGTCTTTATCTGCATCTGAATCTTGCCCTGGTTCACTTTGCTCCATGTCTGTCCTCATAGCTATTCTCTGCATCGCTATCTTAAGGAGAATCCTCCTGGTCCATTTCCATGGTCTCTCCACCTCTCTTCTCTCCCTTTCTCTGTGGACTCTTTGGGACCCCCTAATTAGAAGTCCCGCCCTATTCTCTTCTGCCCAGCTAATTGGCTAATCAGCTCTTCACTAACCAATCAGAGGTGATGGAAAACAATTTTTATAAAACACTGAGGCTGGAGATGCCAACATCCAGAGTACAACCAAGTGTTTGAGCATAGAAATTAATATCTGAAAACTGTGTATAAAACCATCTCCCAGCAGGCATAAGAAACCAGACGGAGCAAGCCAATAAGAACCACTCCTCTGTGGTTCTACTTTAGTCTGTCACCTGGTTCTTGCCTTAAGCTCCTGCTTTCCTTCCCTTTCTTCCCTGAGTTGCTTTTGGTCATCATAGCAACAGAGAGCAAACTAGAACAAATTTAAATCAAGAAATCATATAAATGCCAACAAAAAGTGTAGATTAATTTTTGATCTTAATATGCAGGCTTTCTAAAATATCAGAGACACAAACCATAAAAGCATATAAACTGAGGAAAGTATTTGTAATATATGACAGAGAAGTAAATAATTGCCATATACATCTTTGAGTGAGAATATATATAAAAATGATGTACCAATATAGCCCCTGATAGAAAGGAGTTGTTTCTTATTTTATTTCTTTAATTTTTATGTCATGTATATAGCAAAAACAAATTAGTTACTCACCAGGAATATGCAGCATAGAACATCAGCAAGAGATAACTAAACTGAAAACTGACTTGGAAAAGAAAAGTATCTTTTATGAAGAAGAAATATCTAAAAGAGAAGGAATTCACGCAAGTGAGATTAAAAATCTGAAGAAGGAGCTGCATGACTCAGAGGGTCAGCAACTTGCTCTCAACAAAGAAATTATGGTTTTAAAAGACAAATTGGAAAAAACCAGGAGAGAAAGGTAAGAATCAAATCATTTTCTCCTCTAGCAAATATCTACTATGTGTATGTTGTGTGCCAAGTCTTAGGAAACTCAGACAATAGGAATATCCAAATTCCAGCAGGGAAAAGTCAAGATTGCTAAGCAGGCAACTCTAGTGCAGCATGGTGAGAGAGCAGTGGAGGGGAGTGTGGAAGCAGCCCAAGAGGTGCTAGAAGGACCTTTGGGGCATGGGACCTGTCCAACAGGAAGTACACCTTAGCTGCACCTAAAGAGCTAAGAAGTAAGAGGGAAGTGCCCAGGAAGAGGTAGCAGAATGTGCTAGAACCTAAAAGGAAGAGAATGTCACACAGTCAGAAAACAAATGCTGCTTACTGTGGCGGATACACACATAGAAAAACAGGAGTGGTAAGAGAAGAGACTATGGAAACGAAAAAAAAAACCACACCCAGGTGTAGTTGTGGATTAATGTAAGGCCTTTGTACTTTGTCCTAACGGATCAAAGGGAAGTTACATGACAGTGCTTATATTTTGGAATGGTCACTTGCTACCTTGTGCAGAACTATTTAGAAGCATGTAAAGGAATCCAGCTATAAAACGAGGCAGTAGTCCATAGTGTTGAAGTTGGAGGAAAGTGTAATAGATGCAGACATTCTGCAGAGAAGACAGAATCTGCAGGACAGAAGGGAGTGCTGAGAGAAAGAGAACAGGAGTCGTCAGTACCACTGAGGCTCTAGGTTTCAGACACCTGAACAGTTACGGCATCTGTCCTTGTTAATTATATTGAAGCCCACATTCTTGAAGCTGGGTGCATTCTTAATGAATGCACAGTACTGATGTGGTAGTATAGGAGTGAGCAGACTGAGCAGAGTGCCTGTCTCACGGAGCCTGCTCCCAGCGGTGAAAGACAAAAAGGAGAATGGGGGTAGAGCACATTACAAAATGATTTGTGCCAAGAACAAAACAAAGTGGGGAAGAGGAGATGACATCCTGGAGGAAGTTTTATAGAGAAGGTGACTTCTCAGTAAAGCGTAAATAAAGTTCACATTTATGCTGCTGTATAAAAGCATTCTACACAGAGGAGAGCCCGCCCATCTGTTCAAAAGTCCTTAGCATACCATGCAGTAATTAACTCACTGTAAACCAGTTTCAGATGCTTAGTAGATGTCGAGTTTTATATGTGGAGTAGGCTGTTTTCAGGGGTGAAATACAACTGTGGGTGTCACTCCCTCTGGTGTTAGTGCTGCCACCTGAGTGTGATCATTTGGAGAATAAGCATAGATAGATAGAAGGTCCTTGTACTAAGCCCTGGGGCATCCCAGTCAGGGATGATGGAAGGTGAGGAAGGACTATGAGAGTGATTTGAGAGAATTAAAGGAAGAAAACCAGGCAAGTGTGACTTTTGGGACCCTGATCAAGACAGCATATCCAGTCTGTCAGTATATAGGACAGTATGAGATCTGAACCAAGGAAAGAAGTACACAGTGACATTTGCACTTACCATCATCATGTAACTTTGGTAATAACAGTGTCAGTGGAAAAGTGATCACAGGAAGGAGTCCTGAAGGAGAGCCAGTGGAGCAGTGTGCAAGTAACCCTGATGCTTAATGTTGTCCCTGCACAAGCAATCAGTTTATCTCAAGCCACTTTGCTTGTTGTTGTTGGTGGTGGTGTGTGTATGTGTGAGATAGAAATGATAACATTTCTTTCTTTTTTTTTTTTTTTTGTTTTTCGAGACAGGGTTTCTCTGGGTAGCCCAGGCTGTCCTGGAACTCACTCTGTAGACCAGGCTGGCCTCGAACTCAGAAATCCGCCTGCCTCTGCCTCCCAAGTGCTGGAATTAAAGGCGTGCGCCACCACCACCTGGCAATGATAACATTTCTAATCTGACAGAAATTAGCCAATAGATGGTTCAGCAGAGTTGGGAGGAAGGTACTAGAGCAATGAAAAGATCAGCTTTACTCAGGCATGTGCAGTTTTGCCTGGAGAAAAGAGACTGTAGAGTAAGTGGGCTCTGGTGACGTCATGTCCCTGGTTTTTGTGTTGAGTTGGGAGTGTTGAATGCAACATGCTCAGGAGACATTGATGTGTGGGGTGTGTCATCAGTTTAAAGCTCCGACAAGTTCCAGTGTAGATCTCAAGACCCACTGGTATAGTAGATAGTAATTGGATCCAGGTGCTGAGGTTGAATGAAGTACTTAGGGAGACTGTTCGGAGAGGAAGCAGGCATGTGAGGTAGCATTCTGAGGAGCACTGGCACTTGCAGGAAAGCAGAAGGAGGGTGTTCCCTAAGGCACATGAGAAGAAGCTAAGGTAGACTGGATGTTAAGGTAGCACAGGCAGAGTTTACAGAAAGGTTTGGTTTATTTATGTGATGGAGGCAGACCTTAGATTCTAACATGGTGTGCTTATTGTCATTTAAAATATAAGACTTAGTTTGTTTAATACTATTTTTAAAAAAGAATGGTTTTACTTGAGACTCCATTGAGTTCATTATTAGTGAGCATTGTTTTTCTGAAAAGCTTCTTTGCAATTTAATTTTCAAAGGTATTCCTGTGTCAGGAAAGGTTCTTTAATATAACTAAATATAACATTTTAGGCTTTAAATAATACCATGATACATTTGCTTGCAGACTGGATTTTTTTCCTTGAATTTATAATTTAAATTATAATTTATCTTTAGTAATCAAGTGTTCCATTACTTAAATTTTTTATTCACTTGAAAACAATTATATAAAATTATCCAGAACTGATCTGCTCTGAATTTTGTTTTGTTGCTAACATCTTCTATCAAATTGTTATGGACATAAGTATATTTCTCAACATGACAACACAGTCTTCAGAAACGGGTTCCCCTTCTCTCTTAGAGGTATTCAGAATGGTTTACTTCTAAACAGTATAATATATATATATATAACATAAATATGCTTTGTAATATCCTGTGCACGTTTGTGTCTAGTGTAGGCAGAGAGAAGGGCTGGATCATCTGTTGACTAAAAGCACGTGAGAGTGAGGGCAAACCGCAGGGGTGTGGGCAGCTCAGCTGTAAAATAAGCAGCAGGCACAAGAGTCAACCAGAGTGCTGCTGTCATTTTCAGTGATGTCGCTTCTGTTGTGGCATTTTCTACTATTACCTATATACTCAGAGGACACTGCCATAGTGCCTGTTGAGAATGTTAGCCCCCCTCTCACTGTGGCAAGAGAAGTGTCCTCTGAGTGTTCTCAGGAGACAATGTAGAGAGTGGCTGAGTAACTAGGAAGTAGAAACACTCAAGCATTCCCCTTATCCAAGCAGGACAGACACTGCTACATATCAGTTAAGTATCATGTGAAGCTCATTGATTCAGGCTAGCAATCAAAACTCACATCTAATTATTGAATCAATGCATCGAACCACAAATCCCAGATTGTACATTGAATAAACTTGGTATATTTGCTCTGACCATCCTTGGCCTCCCACCCCTGGAGTTCATTTGCATATGCTACTCCCTACTTTTCCCTATATAAATTTATACAAGTGTCAGTTCTTCATTGTGTAAGTCCCTCATTCACATCTGCACTTGGTCTTGGCTGTGGTCCTAGCTCTTACGATGAGGCCTAAAGACGAGGATGATAGTGTAGGTCTTAAAGATAGTTGGCACCCCTCATCTGGAAGTAGCTGCTCTTGGGTGGTGACGCTAACGAAAGGCTCAAAGTGTTTAGCTTCAGCTGTTGCTGTGCACAGACAGGTTCTTACCCATCAGCACCTGTGACTTCTAATGGGCTATGCTGACAAGACTGTAGTACTGCACACTCATGACTTCAGACAAACTCCAGGTGAGGGTCACCCTACACAGTTAAGAGGCCTGCACTCCTTAAAACTGTTGTGAGACCTAGAGAAGACAAAGAAACTACTTGGACAAAGGGAAAATGAGAAAGAAACTGCCAGGCACAGCCCATGTTTTTCAATTGGCTTTGGACTAGATAAGAAACAGACAGCATTGAGCTGATGGGAAGCTTAAATCAGGAAGATTTGGTAGTAGTGCAAATAGGACAGGTGCTTGTGGAAGTTAAGCATGTACTTGACTTTGGGACATACAGTCTGGATTATAGGTCAGAAGAATAACGTCTGCACCTGCCTCTTAGTTGGTCAGGAGAATACAGTACACACAGAGTCATCTAGCAGCCAATGGACAAAGCTAACCATTGGGACATCTAGGCAAAGAGACACAGAGTTTTTTGTACTATGTTTATAACTTTTCTATTACATTGAAATCATTTCAAACCAATGTTATTAAATATCAAGATTCAGATAATTATTAATTTCTAAGTATTAACCATTTTAATGATATTAATAAGCTAGTTTATTCTGATTTCTACATATTTGCTATGTAACTGTTACACAAATATTTTTTTCAGTTGAATTTTGATCCAATTCCTTTTTCTGATTTTCTGTTTTGAATTGTGTTAGTCAAAGTGAAAGGGAAGAATTTGAAAATGAGTTCAAACAACAGTATGAACGGGAAAAAGTATTATTAACTGAAGAAAATAAAAAATTAACGAGTGAACTCGATAAGGTGAGTGGTGGTATCTCCTTGGGCCAAGTGCATGCTGGGTGTGGAGCACTGTGGTTTATACCATGATCCTCACTTTATGTTTGCTGCGATATTTCATGGCGGCAGTGTTTGAATGACAAGTACCCACTTGTGTCAGACTTAGTTTTGCTCCTCCCGTCTTTTTTCCCTCCTGAACCTCTCCCCATCACCACCTTTTATTTGAGACAGTGTTTCATGTAGCCCAGGCTGGCCTTGAGCTTATTTTATAGCTGAGATTAGCCTTAAATTACTAATTCTCCTACCTCTACTAGAATTACAGTCATGTACCATCATGCCAGCCCATTTGTGTATGTGTGTTGCATATGTATGTGTATGTATGATATATGGCTGTATATGTGCAGGAACTTATTACTAACAATAAATTAACTAAAGTTATAAACTGACAAGTCCTAGCAACTGCAGCTGCCAATGTTGAAATCAGGGAGCCTTCCAGTCCATCCATCAGCAGGCTCAAGATCAAAGACTTCCTGCAGTTTCTCCTTGAACACAGCTTGTCAGATTCCCTTTTGCCTGGAGTGCCTGCTATGTTAGGGGGATAATCTGTGTTATTCACTGTACTGACTTAAATGTCAGTTTCACCCAGGAGTGTCCACACAGACATATTCATAATAAGAATTTACCAAATATTTGGGCTCCTCTATTCCAGTCAAGATAACATATAAATTTTAAAACAATATGATTTTTCATCATGTAAACATTTCTGTGAAAAGCTTCTCTTAGAAAACTTGTCTCCATCAACATTACATGTTAAAAGGACTGATCTAGGGTCTCTGGAAATGTACAAGGAAGAAAGAAATGCAGCAGCTAATGGCAGGTGGGGGCCATTTGTCAGGAAATGGGTGGGTAGTAGTAGCATGAGATTTTTTTTTTTTTTAATATAAGAAAATTTTTGTGCATAATATATCACATACATGGAGAAAGTTGCCAGGTATACCAACAAACCCACACAAATCACTGAAAAGCCAGCAGGAGGATAAAACAGCACAAACAAAATTCCAAAATGAGAGGGGACGCAAGGCAGTGCGTATAAACAGAGGTGTGAGAGCTCTGTACATGCAGTGTGTATATGTATAAACAGAGGTGTGAGAGCTCTGTACATGCAGTGTGTATATGTATAAACAGAGGTGTGAGAGCTCTGTACGTGCAGTGTGTATATGTCAGTGTTGAGTAACTGTGTTATATGTTCGAGAAAGGAGGTGAAGGAAGAATTTGAACAAGTAACTAGATTTCATACAGAATAATCAAACAGAACTTTTAAAAATTAAATTACCAAAATACTTAAAAGAAAGTTTTACTAACATATTGGAAACAGTAAATGCACAACCAAATAAACAAAAAAAGATTAAGGTTGGACAGGGCTTCAAAAAATAAAAACAAAACAAAAAAAAAGGGGGACATAGGAGTGTGGGAGACATGATAAGAACTAAGGTGCAAATATGTGTCTTCTCAAAAGGAGAGGTGGGTGAGACTGTTGCAGAAACAGTATTTGAAGAATAATGACCTAGAAATGCCAGAGTCTATAAAACTGCTGAGTCACAAAACTGCCCAAAGCAGAAACCAACATAGGATCCTAAAAGCAGCCAGAGAAGACACATGGTACTCAGAGAGTAAAAGACAGGAGCTGAACCTTAGCTGGAGAGAAGAGAAGAAGCAAACCAGAAAAAGAGAGAAGGTCCTTTCCAAACACTGCAACAATGTAACTGCCCTTGTAAAGTGTTAAATGTTGTGTTTCATAAAGAAACCTGCAAAAAATAAGTGACATGTCAAACAATTTTGTCATATTCTCAGTGGATCATGATTTAACATAACAAACCTAGGTTGGTTTTTGTTCTAAATAGAAATTTCAATAGTAGAAGGTTTGTTTTCAACTGTTTCTATGGTATTTGTGTGTGTTGTGCTCAGGTAGATGGAGTGGAGACTAGAAGTTGACAATGGGTATGTTCCTTTTCCTACCCCATCCCCCCCCTTTTTTTAAGCTAAGGTCTCTAGCTGAAATGGGATGGAGCTCACTGCTCCTTACTGCACCCTATGCTGGGGTTGCAGATGCCAGATGCATCCTGCCACACTGCCTTTTTACCTGTGTCCTGAGGCCCAGAACTCAGGTGTTCATATTTGTGCAACAGAAATTTATTGACTGAGCCATCTTCTAAGCCCCAAGTTTAAACCAAGGTTCAAAGTGTTTATACTGAAAGAGTGAGAGAAGGTTGCTGTGGGAAGATGGGGCAGCTGCTGAAACCGTATGTTGAACTCTTGAGAATTCACCTACAGCATCCATTTCTCTCACTGTTACAGACATTATTTTATCTCATTTTCTTCTTACAGCATCCATTTCTCTCACTGTTACGGACATTATTTTATCTCATTTTCTTCATTCGTTTGAACTAGTAGTCATTTGTACAGTTTCCTTTTATATTTTAAATAATTTTTATTTTATGTATATAGCTGTTTTACTGGCCTGTATGTCTGCACATCATGTGTGTATAGTGCCTATGGAGGCCAGAAGAGGGTGTTGTATCCTCTTGGCCAGAGTGCCAGTTGTTCTTCCAGTGGATCTGGATTCAATTGCTAGCACCCACATGGTGGCTCACAACCGTTTTGTGTGTGTGTGCTTGTAATTCTTTATAAGAATTTTATAAGTTAACAGGACATTTGCAGAAAAGGGAGATGGGAGTGAGGGAGAAGGAAGAGACTGTTTGGCCTGAGGAATTGGGTAATTTTTTCAAGTTGATAAATATTCACAATTAAGACCAATTTCATGTAGGGCTTGATGAAAGGCAAGGAAGAAAGCAGGAAATTTCTAAGTGTCCATTGTTACTAAATTCTTCAGTGTGTCTTCAGTGTAGTGTAGAAAAACAAAAAAACCAATAATTTTAATTGAAGATTATTAGATGGGATAATAGGTGTCTAAGTACTGTAATATCTTGTTCAGCCACTCATGCCTTCAAACTACCTTCCAGCTGACAGCGTTGTATGAGAGCTTAAGTTTACGAAACCAGCACTTAGAAGAAGAGGTCAAAGATCTAGCAGATAAGAAGGAATCAGTCGCCCACTGGGAAGCCCAAATCACAGAGATAATCCAGTGGTGAGTGCCCTCCAGCATGCTGTTGTGGGGCAGGGCTGTGGCCTGGGAGAGGTCCTAACCCCTCATTGTCTTCCTTTGCTGTGGAAATAAAGTTACATTACCCTTTAAAGAACCTAAGAAACACTTCCACTTGCTTTTGGTGTTCCCCAAGGTCAAAACTGCCATATTTGTGGTTATTTTAAGAAACTGATAGCCTGAGAAAAATGTAAAAGATGAACACTACTGTGTTTGTAAGGAAATCACAGCAGTTCACATATGGCATTCTTAAAATCTTTACAGATGAGGGCTTAGCTTCACAGACTGTCTCTTACACTCTGAGGACTAATTTTCATTATTTGGCCTATGAATTTTGTCATCTTCATTTACTAAATGACTGTTACCATGCTCATAAAGGTTGGCATCTCTTATACTGCATGGAGAAAGAGGAACCCAGTGAAGACTTTTTCTTAATAACTTTTATATTTATTTAAATCTTTACCCATTTTTAACCTTTACATTAAAATAGCTAGTTCCTTTATATATCTACAAACCAGTTTATTATTTATTGAGGATTTTAATTTCCTGTGATTATATCAGCTTAATCAGTTTTCTACTTTCCTTTATCTGATTTCTAATACCCTTCTTAAATCATAACCCAAATATGTCTATACTGACCTAACTGTGGAGTTCTTCTGATAACTAATCTTTGCTTATACATGTGCCCAAATTGTGAAAATTTACTTGTGTTCCAGAAAACAGAACTGATAGTTTGTTAGTGTTTAATTCCTGTCTACACCATTGGATTTATATTTATAAAGGGAATTATTTTAACATTTAGCCAAGTTTATAATGGAGCTGAACAATAAGAAAGGATAGAACTGGAAAATTGCTTTATAAGCTGGTGTTTCCAAAGCCTGTGATCCCAGACCACCACCCTGTTCCCGGTGACGAGGACGTCCTGATGAAGGACGGCTTTTGTATTCCCTTATTCATTCAGTAACTCTTACACTCTGAGGACTAATTTTCATTATTTGGCCTATGAATTTTGTCATCTTCATTTACTAAATGACTGTTACCATGCTCATAAAGGTTGGCATAATTCCTGTTCATTTTTTTGTTGTTTGTTTGTTTGTTTGTTTTTTGGGTTTTTTTTTTTCTGAGACAGGGTTTCTCTGTATAGCCCTGGCTGTCCTGGAACTCACTCTGTAGACCAGGCTGGCCTCGAACTCAGAAATCCGCCTGCCTCTGCCTCCCAAGTGCTGGGATTAAAGGCGTGCGCACCACTCCTCGGCTCAGTTGTTCATTTTTAAAGACAGTTTTCACCATGTGCTCATGGCTGACCTCAAATTCTTGGTCTTCCTGAAGAAAAAAAGGAGCAGCATCTGAACCCTGCAGTGAAATAACTGCCGTCTGAAAATGCCGAATACTAAGAAATGTGGAGAAACATAAATGAAATGGACCTAACTGTGGAGTGAAGCATTACGCTGCAGTTATTTATTGGCCCATAACTCAGTCTGAAGTAACTGGAAATTTTAGCAGTAGGAAGTTTGTGTTTAAAGTGTGTGTGTGTGGAGGTAGGCTCGACGTCAACTTCGGGATGCGTCATCAGTCACTGTGCCCTGTGAAAATATATGATTTAACAGATTGTCTGTCTGAATCATACTGATTTTTATTAGCTCCGTGACCTTAAAATAATAAATAGAAACTGGACTTGAATTTCTTTAACCTTTAACCTTTATTCTTTCATTATTATTTAATTAATATTTTTAGAAACAGGGATGCTTCATTATAACCCTGATTTCTGCAGAATATCATATTTAAAATTTTCTAAATTGAGTATACTTCAGCTTTAAATAAAGTATCTATTTTTTGTGAGATAAAATATGAGAATCTAGAATGAGAAATCTTAGTAGTCTTCAGAAAGGCTTATGCTTATCCAGTGTGAGATCTAAAGGGTCATTGTTTGTGGTTCGTGGATGATTTAACGTTTGTCAGATGTAAATAACCTGGGCTTCCGTAAACACTGCCAGCTTCCATTTGTACATAACTGAATAGTTAATAAATCTGTTCCCACCCCTTGACAGGTAGCAATAGTGTTGTGGCCAGTCTTTTAACGGAGTTCTTTAAGTATTTCTTTAGGTTTTTGTCATTTGGTTCTTAATGAAGCTTTAAATTAGATACATCAAGTTTTCCTGTGTTTTACTTTGTACGATGTCCACCTTGTGTGTGTGTGTTTCTAGGGTGAGCGATGAGAAGGATGCACGAGGCTATCTTCAGGCCTTAGCTTCTAAAATGACTGAAGAATTGGAAGCATTAAGAAATTCCAGCCTGGGGACACGAGCAACAGTAAGCTCTGTGGTCTTACACAGAGGCTTATCTCTTTAACAAGCAGAAAGCACATGATAAATCTGACTGCTGTAAAAGTTCTCATTAGAAATATTTTAGATCTTTATAATAGAAAATATAACATATTACTGTTAGCTCTTATTGTATAGCTACTTACTATTGAAGGAACTAAAAAGAAAAAATATTTATTTATGCATATTTACTGTTATTTCTGGATTTAATGAAAATGTATTTTCACAAGTTATGTGTCAGTTCTACTCAGTTATCAGTGATATTGCTTATAAAATAGCTGCTATATTCCCTTATATTATGAAATTTAACTTTAAGAATAAAATAAGAAGGAACTAACACATAGCCATATTATTCTATAGGATATGCCCTGGAAAATGCGTCGTTTTGCAAAGCTGGACATGTCAGCTAGACTAGAGTTGCAGTCTGCTTTGGATGCAGAAATAAGAGCTAAGCAGGCTATCCAGGAAGAACTGAATAAAGTCAAAGCATCTAACATCATAACAGAATGGTAAGGACCAATAATCTAGTCACTACAGTAGTTTATAAGCAAGCTTGTTGAAGTTACATATTTAGTTGCCTATCTGTTAGGGCTTTTAGTTGTTGCTGCTTGTTTGTTTGTTTTTTAAGCAAAAAATGATGGCCAGAAGATTGGGAATGCAATTCAGTGGTATAGTGCTTGCCTGGCATGCCCAAGGCCAAAGTCTGCCCCCACCTCCCGACAAAAGTGAGGAACAGGTTTGGGGAGCTAGCTCAGTTATTAAAGTGCTTGCCTTATAAGCATGAAGACCTAAATTTGAGCCCTACGTTTAAAAAAAAATGCTGGAGCCATAGCATCTGCCTATAATCCCAGGACTGGAAGGAGAGAGGGAGGAGGAGGGGCAGGGGGAGGGAGAGGGAGAAGGAGAAGGAGAGGAGAGGAGAGGGAGAAGGAGAGGGAGAAGGAGAGAAAAAGAATGAGAGAGAATGAGAATTCCAGCTCACTGGCCAGGCACCTAACCAGATCAGTGAGCTCCAAATTCAGTGAGAAACTGTCTCCAAACCTAAGGTGAGGAGCTGTGAAGGAAGACATTGACGTTGCCCTCTGCCCTGCACCTCTGTGTGCACACACCCAGACACTTACATGAAACAGTGGCCACAAAAACCTTTCAAGATTTGAAAAGGAAAGATGTGATTCTAGGTAACATCGCATACAGCCTGGTTTTTGTCAGGCTTATTCATAGATAATTAGTTTTAAATAATATTCCATTCTTTATTTTCCTCCTTATATGTTAAGTTTAGTTAACTCAATTTTTTTTTCTATTAAATCTAAAATTCTCTCATATTCTGTATAGAATGAAACTTGTAGCCGGAACAAAATACAAATATCTGAAAATTGGGACCTCTACCATAGGTCTTTTACAAATGGTCATTTTATTGATGTTAAATTTTGTGGGTATTTGTTTGTTTGGGGGTTTCAGATGTTAAGTTCTGTAAAGGCAAATTATGATCATTTTCAGGTTCCTTTATTTATTTAAAAATAAGCAAACTTCTAGTATCCAGGGCAGTTAGCTACTAAACATATCCCCTTGATTTTTGTTATAACAGTAAAACAAATTCTATTTTAGATGCATAAGTGTGAAACAAAAGTTTTTAATTGGATTAGATATAAAAATGGTTCATAAGTAAGTCATAGGACTGGACAGATGGCTCAGCAATTGAGAGTCCTCAACGGCTTTGCAGGGGACCACGGTTTGATTTTTCAGCAGTTAGATGAGGGACCTCACAACTGCCTGTAAGTCTAGTTCATAGAATCCAAAATGTTGGGGCCTCCTTAGGGAATCTGTTTGCATGTGGTACACATAAACTCAGACAGACAGACAGACAGACAGAGACATACAAACACACACACACATATGAAGAAAGATTAATAAATCTTTAAATAAATTAGTTAATGGGTAACATTGGAACAATAGTAAGTTCACAGTAAAAATGAAACTATAAATTTAAAAATCCTTCTGGCTCAAAAATACCAAAACTTCCAAAAGCATGAGAAGAAACACAGGACTACAAAT
The DNA here is from genome assembly GCA_021653895.1 of Mastomys natalensis. NCBI lineage: Eukaryota > Metazoa > Chordata > Mammalia > Rodentia > Muridae > Mastomys > Mastomys natalensis. The sequence continues at coordinate 2,056,376 of JAJTUV010000069.1, read as the reverse complement.
TTAATTTTGAGTGGTTTGCCACCTTAAGACTTAAGCTATAGTCATTTTTTTTTCTTATTGAACGGCAGACACACTTCTGTTGAATTATAAACTTTTGATGTAAATGACACAGGCATAAATTAAGTATGTTTTAATTAAATATGCTTGTGAAGCATTGAAAGAGAAATTTTTCTCTTGTAGCTTTAGCTACATGGTGATATGTGAAGAAAGCCTAACAGGATTCTAAAATTAACTTTTGGTTTCATAATATTGTTAAATGTAGTAATTCAGCTCAGGGTTAGCAGATGTTTCTATAAAGGCACGTTGTAGCCTCTCTGCTCAGTCCTTCCTCACAGTGCAGCAGCAGCCTCAATCCCGTACTGATGCTTGCCAGAACTAGGGCTTCCTTCACGCGGGCCAGACAAGTCCTCTGCAACTGAGTTGCACCATCTTTGCTGAAATGAATGAGACTGGCTTGCTTTATTAATTTGCATAATAGCAGGTGACAGGCTGCATTTGTCTTCATACAGTAGTTAACAGTCTTCTAATTTAGCCTCACAGACATTTAAACCAAATAAGCTCAGCTAAACAAAACTAATGACTCTTTTCCTTTCCCTGCTTATTTAAGTAAACTGAAAGATTCAGAGAAGAAGAACTTGGAACTGTTGTCGGAAATTGAGCAGCTGATAAAGGACACTGAAGAGCTTAGATCTGAAAAGGGTATGAGAATGTGTGTTTTCATCAGCACTTGCTGTACTGAATGGCCGTTACTGCAGAAGAACCAGCTTACTGCATAGATGGAGGATTCTTTACATTAGCAACCACACATGCACACACCCTTGAGAGTTCATACAAACATACACACACATTTGTGTGTACATACATGTGCGTAGATATATATATGCAGACTGGCTGAGCGATTATGTATTAGTTAATATACATTATATTAAAAGTTTTTAATTACATAAATGATCACTTTGCCATGAATTTGACTGTTATTTCAGTGTTGAAATATACTTTATGTAACTTTTAAGTAGGGATAGAAGTATTTTGTGATGTACTTATAGTGTTCTCACATGTCATATGAGGTAGTCACTTCAACAGTGGTGCTGTGTGAACATTAGAACTTAGTGGAGAAACTTGAAAGGGGGGAGGTTGTATTGGGGGACAGAGTCTTGTTGAATAGCCCATGGTGTTCTTGAATTCAGAGTCGTCTTGCCCGCTTCCCCAGAGTGCATTTCAGTTATTAGCTTTCTATCTGCCCACAGCATACAAAATCTTATGGGTACAGGAAAAAGAGGGAAACACTATAAAACAATTAAGATGACTAACTCAATATTATTTTAGTAATGAAGAATTGTTGTTTTCCATATTGATGCTTACATTGTTTGTCCTTTAAGATTTCCCAGGATTTATTAGTATTTTCTTGAGAACTTTTGTTCTTTTTACATGGACCTAGCTCAGAGCATGTCATAACCCTATGATATAAACCTCTTATACAATTTTTCCATAATGTGGACATTACAAGGGTGATGATTTAGTAAAAATAAATTCAGAATGTGACTTATTTTAGTAAAGACATTTTATATAGAATTATCAAAAATCTATTTTTCTGTCAATGGCCATCATCAATTAATGGATTAATATATGGGCTTTGTTTTTGTCTAAGGGTTTCTTTATTATTTCCCATACCCATAAAACAGAGAGGGCTGGGTCTTTACTGCCTGCTTATACTAAGGAGAATAGACTAACCACATAAAGCACTAAAGTACTTTGTTGCATCATTTTTGTTGATTGAATTTTGTAATGACAAAAAGTGAGTAAGAACTCATAGTACAAGGATAAGCCATCCTGCCAAATGATCATGCTTGATTTAATTCATAAACAGTGGAGAAGTATATTAGGGAAGAAAAACAATATGTAGTATGAGTGCCTGTGTTCCTAAAAGCAGTTTAACCAGAATGACACCTGTGCCAAATAAAACTGACAGATCAAATGACTGCATTATTTTTATATTATATCCAAACCTAAAGGACTTTTAAGTTTCTGGCACATTGCTTTATGAAAGCCTGTTAAACAAAGACTTTCTTATTCAGAATATTGCAAATTTTCATTATATTACAGCATGATATAATGTGTTATATAATCGAATTTACAAAATGAGGGCAAAGTCCTTTTCTATACTTTTTTTGCTATTTTATTCCCAGTATCTAGAAAAGTACCTGCTACAACGTGTGTGTGTGTGTGTGTTGTAGAGACAGACAGACAGACAGACAGAGACAGAGAGACGGGGAGGCAGTTCATGCCTTGGCATACATACAGAGTCTAGAGAACATCCTTCAGAATTTAGTTCTCTCACCTTGTGGGTCTTAGAGATTGGACTCAAGTCTTTAGGCTTGGCAGCAAGAGCCTTTAGCTGCTGAGCCATCTCAGCTGTTCACAATAGGCTCATAATAAATATTTGTTGACTAAATATCTGAACTGCCTATTTGATAATTATGATATATTAGAATAATATTAATATTGAGAAGCACATAAATCAGTGATTGGGAGACGACTAACTGTGTAAAAATGCTTGCTTTGTAAGCACGAGTATCTGATTTCAGATTCTGAGCACCCCCATTCCTGTCACCCAGGGGTGATTCACCTAGAATCCCAGCACTGAGAGACAAGGGAAACAAACCATGGAGTTCACTGGCAAGCCATTTGAACCAAATGTGAACTTTAGTTTTTGTGAGAGACCATGTTTCAAAAACAAAACAAAATGGAGACCAACAAAGGAAGATACCTAACAACTAACCTCTGACCTCTAAATGTACATGTATGATCATGCCCCCAAATATAGATACAGAGAGCACCTGCCCTGTGCTCGATAGAGAAACACAAACCAGTTGGCAAGTCTTCATGATAGAAAAGGCAAACACTGTACAGCGGGGCCTGGAGAGATGGCTCAGCAGTTCAGAGCACTGGTGGTCTTCTAGAAGACCAGGTTTAACCTCCAGCACCCACAGAGTAGCTCACAGCATTCTGTAACACCTATCCCAGGGTTCTGATGCCTCCTTCTGGCCTCCACAAGCACTGCATGCACATGGTGTACAGACATACATGAAGGAAAAACATTCATATATATAATATTTTTAAATTAATTATGATAGGCTATTTTTGCTTTATCTCCCCTAGTATTGTCATCTTTATATTTAGAGAATTTTTTGAGATACGTATTTAAATTTATCATAGCCAAAAAGTATATGTACTTTTTAAAAAAAATTCATCTGAGAATAAATGAATTTTGGATTCTTCAGTCTTCAGTAAGCTAATACCTGAAATAGGAAAAAAAGTAATTAACTATATTTATTTTATTAATGAAATAAATATTATATTTCATAAATGCTGAAAAGATCATTTTTTAAAAAGTATTTCAAAAGATGTACCTTGTTTGGCTGGTAAATGAATTTAGAAAAATCACAAATAAACAAGCTTCTAGTTTATATTTTTTTCAAATTGCCCAAAAGATACTTTATTTTATTATGATGCATTAGATCCGTGGTTCTCAGCCTTCCTAATGCTGTGATGCTTTAATACAGTTCCTCATGCTGTGATGACCTGCAACCATAAAATTATTTCGTTGCTACTTCATAACTGTAATTTTGCTACTGTTATGAATCTTCATGTGGATATCTGATACACAGGATATGATCTGTGAAAGGGTTGTTTGACCCCAAAAGGGTTATGAGCCCCAGGTTGAGAACTGGTGTAGGAGATGGAGAAATTAACTAGTGACTCAAAGGACTGTCTTGTAAGCTAGTCTAGTTTAAGTGTTGAGTCTGGGAAACAGTAATGTATTTTTTTAACTATGTAAAGTTAATACAATCAACCTTGAAACATAGTAGTTTTATTTTTAAAAGTTTAATAGATTGAGACAGGAGAGGTTATCCATGAAAATTATTTTTAGTTGTTCTACTTTAAAAAAAAGTTGCTGCTGTTTTCTAGGTGTAGAGCACCAAGACTCACAGCATTCTTTCTTGGCATTTTTGAATACGCCTACCGATGCTCTGGATCAATTTGAAGTAAGTAACTGCTCTGAAGACCCTCTGGAGTCTATCTACAATTCACTCTGGGACCTAAATTTACTTGCAGTAAAACTTTAATTACTACCACATAAGAGAACCTAGCATCATATAAATAAGTGAATAGAAACACGTAAGGAGGGAATGTCTGCATTCTTATGGAAGTATGACCACATTTGTATGTAATAAAAACACCTAAGAGTCTGAAACCAAAAAGCTGTTATTAGACTTAAAAACAACTTCAACTCCCTGAAGAAACGGTGAAAGCAGGGAAGAATCCTAACTTTTGAAATAATTTTCTTTTTCTCCAAAGCACAATAAAAATAAGTGAATGCAAGAGCAGTCACTACAGCTTACTGCTGGCTCCTGTTCAAGTCAGCTCCTTAAGCAGTGTGCACTCAGACGGCTCTTGATAGAAGTGTTAATCTGCACTCTGTTAGCTGTACTCTGAAATAGTGATGATGTCGCTCTTTGTCATTCTTCTTATTTAAATATTTTACTGAAAAAAGTAATATAATGTCAAAGTATGTTTTATGTCAGAAAAATATATTCGTTATGGCCTTGTGCAGCAGTTAGAAATCCTGGATCTGTGCAAAAGGCTGGGCTCTAAGTTCTGGGATGTGCAGTGAGCACAGACGACAGACCCCTCTTATCACTCACTCCATCGGGAAGAGTAAGGAGCAGAGACTCTGACACCCTGGTTCAGTTGTTATCTTCAGAAGTGTACCATTAATTTAATTAGTGGTGATTTGCCATGCACTGTCATTTTATCACATTAGGGACAGTAACTGAATTTCATTTCTTGGGGAAGGGAGGAAGAATCACTCTTTGAGAAGTAATCCCTAAGTTCTTGACAGTGGTGACAGTAACTGCTTTTCTCATTTATTTATTTGAACAAATGCCATTTGCCTTTCAATTGTTTTACAAAATTTTGATTTATTATTTGTTTGTATTAAATTGCTTCATCCATATTTTCTATTTTTTTATTGCTGAATTCGTTAAATAGGATTCATTTTCTTCTTCCTCATCCTCACTGATTGATTTTTTGGATGACGTAAGTCTTTGATTTTCAACCAATGCATCCTTCAAGTAAAAAAGATCAGTGAATTGATTTGAAGAATTTGCCTAGTAATGCAGTCGGTTTTAGAAATGTCACTTGGAAATATATGTGAGCCAAATGCTTTCATCTTATAAATATAATGGTGTATCATTATTAAATGTAATATAGTAAAAAAAAAAAAAAAAACACTTTCAAAAAATGCTTTGGCCTTTAGCAAATCTCTGTGTGTCCATTCTTACAAGAAAGACTGGAATGCTTGCTGCTCACATACTGTCTCTGTCTATGATAAACAGCTCCTTTTGTCTTTCATGGTTTTGCTTTTACTCTCTCCTTTTCTCTTTAGCACCTTGCTGTTTCTGTGTTGTTTGTTTAAAAGAAGCCTCTGATAAAGTAATTTAAAAAGTAATTTAAGAGTTAACTTCTCAGTTTTATTATAACACATTAAGAATATAAATTAAATGTTAATGCAGACAGATTTCTAATGTGCAAAGTGATTTTAACTAAATATGTGCACTATATATCCCATTCTGTGCATTAATATATCTACATATATTAATGCATCTCTATATATTAATATGTCTATATATTAATATATCTCACTATATAATATATCCATATTCTATCTGAATTAATTGTGTAGATTTAACACTGTATAGGTTTCTAGTAAGTGCGTGATGCATCCATTCCCCACCTGCAGTACCTGTTAGATTCACTTTCTGTTCCACTTTAGATGACTCGGAATCCTTGATATCCTGTTGAACATGCAGACTGCAGAAATTAAAAGATGAAAGAGTTTAAATGTAAACAGTATACATTAAAGTTTTTTAAATAAGGAGAACTCATTAAATATTTTATTCCTAAATATTTTGTTAAAGTACAATATTATATTCAGAAGATGATTTCAGCATACTTTTTCACTGGAATTTTTTTTATATTTTTTTTTTCAAATTTCTAAACAACAAAGAGACTTTTTGTTGTGTTTGAAAATATACCCAAACCTGTTTCCCTCCAAAATAGAAAATTTTGTTGTTCTTAAAACAGTTAATTATGCTGGATGGTTCTGTAGTGTACTTGAAAGATAACTGTCCTGAAAACATCACACTCCATGTCTCAGTGTGCTGTTTGTTATGCTAAAACAATATTGTACTTTCGTTACACATTAAAAGCTTGAGTGAATTACTGAGGGTTTTTTTTTTTCTATTTTTACTTTTCTTAAACAAATTCTTGCCTCCATCCCCTGCTTTCCCATAAGCACTCGGGGTGTAAAACCTGAACAGTAGCACCATAGAGATCTGAGTGTCCTCCTGCAGACTCCTGCTGCAGGAACACTCTGAGACTGCTCCTCTAGATGGAATGAATGGAAGTGCAAGATCCAAGCCAGACCCAGGACCGCTCAGCAACTGTTCTGCAGCAAAAGTCATCCCAGCACAGAGCTGAATCTTAGAAAGGGCAGAGGGCTCTTAGTACACAGTGAAAGGAGCTGACGCACAAACGCTGGGCTTCTGTGGGGGTTGTTGTGGGGGTTGTGTTGTGGGGGCTGTGTTTTGGTTTTGCTTCCCACTTTCCAAGTCATTAGTTGCTGTTCTTCCATTGTTCTAGGAAACAATGGAAGCTCCCTATTCCACTTTCTAGCATAGAGTTTGAAGGAGATGACCTGGCCTTTCAATACCTAGGTTTGCTCATCTGACAAATAGTTGGAAGTTATGGTCCTAGTCTTATAAAGTGCTTTGAATATTTACAGGAATTGTATAATGCCTTTGAGAATTTTGGTCTATTTTCTGACTGTGTTGGTTATTTTCTCTTCACCTTTAGCTCCATCTCTTATCTGCCAGTGTTACTTCACTGAAATGCTGCTATCCTTGCTCCTTACTTCCTAGTCTTCCACTCATTAGTAATATGAACCACAGCACCTTTGGAATTATTGAATCCCATTACTGTTGAGAAATGATAGGTTTTTTTCTATTAGAGGGAGAGCTAACAGTGAGCTCCCATTTAAAAAAAGTTTTCTGTTCTTAATTTATACTTTATTATTTATACTTTATTTTTGTTCATTGTTTATAACTATGACCATGTTTCCCAATGTTAACCATTCACTCATTTTATTATTAAAGTCATAGTAAAATTATATTTAAATAGTAGCATCAAATCTTTGGTATGTTCATGTTCACATCCATGATACGATGCTATGAAACACAAGTTCAGTAGCTCCTATTGTTAGATATTTAGATACTTAAGGAGTAATTGAATCTTCATTATTCTTTATCCTACATCTGGTTATATTATGCATCTTCTTTATAATGTGTGACTTTCCCTGCAGTAAGTAGGTTCTGGTCCTTAACTAACCTTAAATACCATCCTTCTAGTCATCCTCTTCTATCTTCTGTTATTACTTTTAAAAAGAATGTTGAAGGACTAATGTTTAATTGAAGCTGAACCATCCACAGTTGGGACAGAGGGAGGTTTGTGTTAAGTACAATCACAGGTTTGATTTGGTGTTGTGTCTGCATAGCATCTGTCTTCTCATTTCTTCCCCACACACATGTCCAGGGTTACTTTCAGAGTTCTCACTTTTGCTACTAGTAGTCCTTGCCTCCAAGTTTACCTCTGCTTTTCTCCTACTTTTGTTCTTTGATTTGGGCTATTACAATTATTATTTCATTGTTTAAAATAACACCAAACTAGTCTCCTATTAACGATTTTTCCTGAGATTGTTTTCTCTGTTAATTCACAATTCATGTGAATGCTGGAATTTTTATCAGGATGGGGAGATGATAAGAGCAGGATGCCTTAAGTCAAGCTGTGTAGTTATTCTGTATAGGAAAAGCTTTGGCATAAGGAAGAAGTTTATGTAGCTCCAGTCATTTTGCTCCCCGGGAAAGAGAAGAATGAGGCAGAGCAGGATGTGCTCAGCATTCTGTAGCTGTGATGGAAGAAGATGGCTGTTTGGGCTGCTTACACAGTGAATTCCAAAATAACCCTAGAAAATATCCAGTTCAATTGTCTAAGCCTTTGTTTATCATACCTTCCTGTTTGTAAGAGTGGCCTTAGCAAGAGTGGCTTTAGGGTGTTCATCTGTAGGGGAAACTCAAGTGTAGAGACAGGTTTGTGTGCTATTCCCTAAGATCCATAAAGAGACACATATTTTTAAGGAAAAAAGGACACCATGACAAGAGGATATAGGAAAAGCATTCCCATATTTAAATGCAGTAGAAAAATAACATAATGTCTTCTTCTGTGAAAGTCCGTATCTCTTCTGCCTTTCCTTTTCACTCAGCTCCATCCATGTCCCTAATCCTGGTGAGTTCCCATGAGGCCCAGCCTCATGTTCTATATAGCCAACCAGATGAGGACAAATAGAAATGAAGTTCTAGTATCTGAAGTGTAGACATGGAAGAAGATACTGGATCCAGAATCCAGCCTTCTGTTTACCTCATACTGCTTTTCTTCCTCATATTCTGTCAAACAAGAGATACGAGTTATGTCAACAGGCAGAGTTTAAGCATAAATTTTAGCCTCAATTAAAATCCTACTGAAATGGCTCCAGAATACTGAACTCAGTCGCACTTCCCCACTCGCTAGTGACCCACGTGGTCGTACATTTCACATTGCCAGTCCAAGGTTTGAGAGCGTTGTCAGGGTGGGCAGCATACAACTTGCTTTTGTTTTACTCTGTTGTCAGGGATGATGATTCCTAAGTTAGCTTTCAGCATTTTAAAAGTCACCTTTGAAAAGAGTAGGAGTTGGTATGTAAATGTATAAACCAAAGCTGCTTAATTATATATTCCATGGGTGGTGTATGTGGGTATAGTGTGTGCATGTGGTGTGTGTATGTTTTACTATGGTTCAGATAAGTTTTATTAAGTGATTGCAAACAGTAACTCACAGTTAAATAGACCTGTTGTTGTTGAAATTGCTCATGATTGATGGAATGCTGCCATGTGGATCACTGTGTGTGCAGTAGAAACGTCAGCCTTAGACCACATCTGAGTAGTTGTTTCCTTACTGCTTTTATCCGAGAGTTTCTCCTGGATATCGATGTATTTGAATGTATCAAAATGATGGCATTGTACATATGTCTGTATGCTATATGTTGGTACAGAGGGCCTGGAGCCTGTCCTATGAGTATGTGTAACGTGGTGTTCTCTCTCTGTTGAAGCGCTCTCCGTCCTGTACTCCAGCTAGCAAAGGCAGACGTGTAAGAGACTCTCGCACTGTGTGCTGTGCCAATGCCTTCTGCCTGTGTCTTGTCCCTGGCCTTTGGCTGCAGAGCCCTCAAGCATGCTCCATGTGTCATTGCACCACTGCATGCATGTGCTGCCGCTCTTGCCGCCACTCCTCTCCTCTCCTCTCTGCTCCTGCTTTTGGCTCTCTCTATCCCTCCATCTTGGCTTTGGCAGCAGAGCTTTAGGAATGTTCTTCATGTAAATTTATACAACTAAGCCCGAAAATAGTAAGATACCTTTTAAAAGTGTGCTTTCTAAGTTATTCAAATACAAGGTAAATGAGTTTCTCATAGAAAATCTGATACATGCAAATGTGTAGCGTGTTCAGGCCATTTGTAGACCTCATTGACTGGATTTTACACAGATCAGTTCTGAGAAATTGTGAGGTCGGTGTTTAATGGATGTCAAAGGAATTTCCCTAAATATCTTACACACTTATAGATTTAGGAAAATAATTTTAATAATGATTTTTTTGTAATCTAAGATAATTTCAAAATTTAAAAAGATTCTTTCTATACATTATTAACACCAGAAACATCTTCCATTGCCAGTGCTAGCTCCATGCTTCTGGACCTCAAAGTGTTTGGTCACTTCTCAGGCTCTATGTGGCTCTGATGTGCTTCAGGTGGGGAATCAGTGTGTGGAAAGGTCTCAGGCTTTTATAAGCCAGTCTGTCCCAGCACCTGCCACACACACCACCGAGATGCTTAACTGGATTTACATGGAGTGTTAAATAGCACTGATGGACATTCATTGGGAGATAAACATTGTAACTTTCAGCTGTCAACTTGATGATTAGCAAGCACCTTTATTCCGAAGTTCCTAGAGATGGAAAGTTGGACATGAAGTACTTCTTGGTGAACATAAGAGGTGGTAGGAGAGCCATTAGATTCTTGTGTTCTTTCTGAACTGATGAAGGGTTCTTGTCACATAGACATGAGTCACGCTAGCGTTACAGATCATTTCAGACCACTGTCAGTAATAAGCAGCCCCTCAGCTGTCAGTGCGGGACTCAGTGGGTCTGTGAGTTCATGGCCTCCATTAGTAGAGGTCTATAAAAGATTTCTGCTTCTACAGATGTCTTGATTGTTTTGAAATTTATAGAGTTAAGCCATTAGATACTTGTATATATCAAATTAATCTTGATATATATAACTATTTTGTAATGGGAAGGCTAGCATTCGTCTGCCCATCTGTCCTAGATTTGAATTATCAGCCTGTGAACTGAATGAATTTATGATGCCTTGTTTTTAATAAGGTTATAATTCAGAAAGGGTTTGTTTTATTGTTGATTTTATTAAGTCTTAGTTATATCTGATTAGTTAGCCATGTACAGTGTGGAGATTTGGCCACCTAGAACATTTCATTGACTCAAGAAAATAAGAAAAAAAATTGACGGAAGGAACTGCTCTATGGTTATTTCCTCCTAATCCTATATCTTTCTATGACAGCATCTAAATACGCTGCCATTAACCAGAACCTGTCAGTTTGGTAGTCTTGATTATCTCCTTTCCCAGCTTCCTTCAGTTCCTCCTTGGCTTACTAGCTGACTTTTTTCCCTTTAATTTGTAAAGCAATATGTTCATAAGGACATAATTAAATGGGAACTTTTTGGTGGCATTGTAAAGTAGTCTCTGGGACATGGTTGTAACATTGTTACTTCTGTAGAAATACTTACCATTCCTAATTGTGGCTTTGAGTCTAACATTGACATAGGATTCATATGTATACCATGCTTTCAGATGGTTAAATGCTTTTGGAAACTTAAAATTCTTTCCCTTGAAACAGCACAGGAGTAAGTAAACTTCCTAGAGTTGGCCATTTCTGTGATATTAAGCCTCATTTGCAGGTTGAAGACTTAAAGTTCTATTAAATAATAAATTAAGTATACTACAAGAAAAATATTATAAATAGTATTCTTAATATATGGATACAAATGACTAGGGAAAGTTCCATCTGATTCTTTTAATACTGAAAGGCACAGACTGTCTCATTTCAGATTGTTCCTTTAGAATTTGGAGCAGACCATGAAGAGCCAATGTACAGCTTAATTTCCTGTTCCTTTTCCTAGAGTATAATTCTCTAGAGTCCATATTCAAGTCAAAATACTGAAAATAACTTTAGGAGAAGTTTCCATAAAGAAATTTCCAAAAATAATGTAACTAATAAGTTGCATTATTTGTAACTAGTAAGACTATACCTGAGGCTATAACATTAAGTAATTTTTACTTGTTACAGGATAATACAATAGTATATTTACAGTTTTCCAAATGAAATAATACTTCTATAATACTAGAAGTTGGTCATAAGCTCAGTTAACAGAAATAACTATTTCACTAAAAGGTTTGTGTTCTGATTACAAAATATTAGCTTCTTTATTTCAAGAATGCTTCTAGCTAAAAACAAATTTAATTTTTTTAAAAAAGTAGATTTTTTTATTTCAAATTATAGTTCCTGATGCAGGCAATATATTAGATGCAAGCTGTTTTTTACTAAATTATAATTTATTATCTATATTAAGTATCAGACTATTTTTACTTTAAAACAAGTTGCGTGTGTGAGTGTTGCTGCCTGGGTGACTCTGGTCACCTTGAGAGGTGCAGAGTATCAGTGACATAGAGTCAAGATGACATGGCCATGGCCATTGTCTTAGTTCTTATCAGTGACGTAGAGTCAAGATGACATGGCCATGGCCACTGTCTTAGTTCTTGCTTATTGCAAAGCTATGCTGTGTAATGTGAGGAATTCATGGTGAAGTCGTCTGAAAATCGGACAGCTGCCTGGTCCTGGAAAGAAAAATACTTTGATTTGATTACAGTACTTTAAAAATATAGTGTGAGGATAATTTGCTAGAAAAATCTTAATATATTCAGGACTTCTTGCATCACCCTGACATGCATTATGAACAAAAATCACAATATTCAGCTTTTTTATTATGCACACACACATCATATATTTGAACTAGGAGAACATAAACAAAACTGACAGTATAGTAAATGTCTTTTAGTTCCTACTCATTAGAATAAGTCATTGAAATATGTTTACTTAGAGAAAATGAGTTAACAAAAATAGAAAAGGTATTTCTATAAAAGTACTCTTTCTCAATGGATTATAATTTTAAAATGTTGAGTAAATTTTTTTACACTGTTAGATTTAGATTTGCTTCCAAGGTCTGTCTTTGAACTATATCAGAATACTCCATCCATTAGTATCATGTGTTGCATTTTAGCTATTCACCTTTTTATTGTTGTTTTTACAATTATCAAGATACCTATTAAATTGGTAAGTAGCTCTGCTCTTATGTATATCGTATTTACTGGCTTTTACTAAATTAGTAACTCAATTAACTACTTAGACTTAATGCTATAAATATCTTCAGTAGTGTCCATGGGTTAAATACAGAAATGATGATTACATTTTTAAAAGGTTTTAGTGTGCTCTGTGTATATTTGTATATATGAATGATTGTCAGCTAATCTTAAAATCAATCTTAGACATCTTTAATTCTAGTGTATTTGATGAATATCCTGAAATTTCAGTTAAGTGCTTTTAATGGTAAGAATAAACCGTTAATTACAAATACATGGTGCTTTTAATGGTAATTACAAATACATGGTAAGGATTAAGATACAATTATAGCTAATTGTAGTTAAAATAAAAACCACAGTTATGTTGGTGATAATTAAAGCCCTGGTGAGGAGAGGATGCGACATGTTTTCCTTGTCTGCTGTGCTCGTGTTAGGCTGTGTTTGAGAGAATATTCATACTGGCAGCAATCCCGAGATGACATGACAGCGCAGTGTCTTTATTTCCTTAGCTTCTGCTTTTAATATAATCTTTTAAAAGATTTAAGTTCGATGTTCAAAAATTTTTTTGCCATTAGTGTTTTCATGTTTAATTATACTTTTTGTTTGGTTTCTTGCATTTATTAGAATTACACCTAGAAAAGTAGAGTGATAATTTTCAAACTCCGTAGTATTTTTTTTTAAAAATCAAAATGTTATTGTAAATGATATAGTTGGATTTTTTAATATTCCTGCCTATTTCAAAATACTACTGCTATGTAGTTACTTAGTTTCTTTTAAAAAGAAAACTAATTTGATTTTTTTAGTGAAGTTGAGTTTAAGAGCATACAGCTCTAAAAAGTACAAATAGTGATTTTTGTTGTTCTATTTTATTGAACACTGGTTTGTCTTTCTAAAATATTACTGTACTTTTCAATATAGCCTGGGTTTACTTGATGCAGCTAAGAAAGTAATTTTTATTTCCTCATTTTTGTTCTCTTTCATTGACACTAATTAGTGAAAACTAGTTAAGAAGAAACAACAAATTAAAACATGACAGAAATTCTTCAAAATAAAAGATTTCTGTTAAAGGGTTCAAGAATTCTGAGTTAGCAATCACAAATTAAACTGATAAAGGGCCTTTTTCTTTCTCTAATCACTCACTGCCATGTCACATTTTTATGGGCTCATAAACCATGCTGATGAATGTATTAACACCTGACTCTGGTGTGGGTGGTGGAACAAAGAACTCTGCTTTAAACTGCCCGCTCTGTGAGAGAAGCTCGCGCTCACCACAGATGAGAAGGTAGTGCAGCTATATGCTCTGACTGTGCGGGGACAGTGTAGCACTGTGTTCACTTCTGTTAGCCCACGTTCCCAGAACTCGGAGTAGGCCTCCTGTAAAACTCAGTCAGTATTAGTGAAAAACACAAACTGTCTGCTCTTGACTGTAGAGGTATTGAAGTCACAAGACCTAGAGATAAAAGTCATTTGAACTATTCATTTCTATTCACAAAATTACCTTTATCCAGGGTTTTTTGTCTTATTGTTGAGTTTTAGGGCTCCAGGCTTTCATGACATCTCAAAAAAATTAACTTATTCGTAAAATAATGCAGTTTTCAGTGTGTAACAAATCTCCCACTTGAACACTCCATAACAACTTGTGTGATTGAGTTATTTTAGGTTCTTATTGTAAAATATTTCAGAGCGCTTCTTTACCTTGCAATTTATATAATTGGATAGACGATAGAATAAGGAGAATGTAGGAAGTGGAAACGAAACACTCCTGTTTTATATAGCTAATAATATAATTTGACTACCTTCCCCTTAGCTGTCCCCACATTAAATTGTGAATGGGGCAAATTTGTCTTGAAACTCATTGGATTCTTTTACTCTCCTTCCTGTTCACAGTTCACTGTTAAAAATATAACTCGGCTTCTATGATTCTTATTGCTTTGAATGTTTCTGTCGTGGCTGCATCTTGGTAGAACATAGAGGACTGGCCGTGCAATGAAGAGTTGGATTCAGACCTAACTCACAACTTCTGAAAGCATACCAATTTAAGGAATCATCTGTACCACACATACAGAGCTGCTAGTTGGTATCCCTCAGCAGTTCCAGTTTTTTTAAAACCTAGAAACGAAAGACATGAGTTGATTAGTTACTGTATTGGTTATTTTCACCAAACCCTTACCTCGTAGACTATTTGAATGGTGGCCTGTGCCCACTACCCTCAGAGACCTTAGTGGATATGCCCATAGAGGGCTGCTCCTGGTGTTTGCCATTCCTAGTCTGTAACTCCTGCAAATTTAACAGATGATAACAATTCTCCATATTGACCAAAAGGTGACTGTTTTATATGAACAGCATATCACAACTTCAGAACAGTTTTTATTCTGGTTTCATTTCTGTTTTTGTGATTTCAAAAACAAACAAACAAAAAACCAAAAGCCCAAAACCAATACCTGATCAAAAGCAATATAGGAAAGGATTTAGTTGGCTCACGAATCTCATCCATTATTTCAGGGAAGTCACAAAGCTGGTCACAGCACATCCATAGTCAATAGCAAAGAGAATAATGCACTCACGATGCCTACTTTGTCTCATCTAGGTTATTCTTGTCTTACGTAGTTCAAGACACCCTGCCTAGGGAGTGGTGCTGCCCAAAGTCTGCTGAGTCTTCCTGTATCAGAACAGTCAGAAGGATCTTTCATGGATAAGCCCATAGGCCACTGATCTAGATAATTCTTCATTGAGACTCTCATTCCTAGTGACTCTTAAGTTGTAGCAAGTTGAATGTAAAACTATCCACCACAGTATTCTAATCTAACTGTACATGAGCTAACAGTCCCAAATTGAGAAAACTTTTGTATACTTGGACATGGAATCCAAGTACCCAGAACCCTGATCAACATAAAAATGGGAGCTGGAAAGTTACTGTCTGGGAAACTATTTCTGATCTCTCTAATCCTGATCACTTGCCATTCAACCTAAAGTTTTAAGAGGTTTTATTTGTTCACTCAGTTCCATATACAAGGGTCTTCATCATTTTAGTATGTGTTCTGACCTACTTTGTTAATTCATATTCTCATATCTGTGCTTAGATCTTTCACCAGTTATAATTTAGAAGGAGGTACATTGTCTGTCATCATGTCCCCTCTCCAGGAGTAACCATAGTAATAACAAGAGAAAGTAGTTTAGTCCTTTTGTTAGGACATTGCTGTTTATCATACACTACATTCAAAACAAATTACCTGATCTTCTCAAATTATCTTCTTTAAACTCAATCCTAGGAACTTTGAAAATTGCCAGATGGAACGATTGTCTCTGAGTATGTTTTGTGCTTTTAACCCAAAGCATTTTCAGTTTCTAAGAGTGCTTACCTTTAAAGGGCGCATCTGACTATAATATTTATTCTGTTGTAAAATAAGAAGATTGACATGAGTAATGAACACAAAGCTCATACTAAATTCCTTGTCCTTTCAACTAATACCTTGAAAAGAACTAAATTTCACTGTCTAGAACAAAATCATGTATAATCTATAGCATGCATCTCTTATCTCACATATATGATTCTTGTATGTGACATTCAAGTATTTTACATGGAGTACAGATGTATGGGGTAAGCCAGTGCTCACAGTAAAATATGAACAGCAAGCTTGGGGCTGGAGCTTTGGTTAACTGCTTAGGAATTGTTTGAATGCCTGCCTGTGCCCATTGCCCATAGAGGCCACTCCTTAACTCACTCATAACTCCCATACAGCTGCCAGATTATAGCAGTTCTCCATATTTAACAAAATGTAACAAAACTAGTGCTTTTGCGTAATGCTGTCCCGAATGTGAATATTTAAACTGAGGTTTTTTTTTTTTTTGATCTTCCTCAAGAATTGTTGTCATGATCGTGTCTTAAAAGTTACATGTTGTTAAAAAGTGATTTCTTGGGGTTCTTTTTTTCCCTGACTTATTTTCCTAGACTGATCCCGTTGACAACACTTACATACGGAACCCGAACATCAAGTTTTCCATCCAGTCAAGGCCCACATCTCCTTCCACATCTAGTGAAGCTGAGCCAGTTAAGGTGCCTCCCTGGAGCAGCCTTGCTGCACAACTGTACACTTGGGTTCAGGAAAGGGCATTGAAAATTTTAAGTGAAATCTGTCTAGTTAAATACATTGTATGCTCATTAGATGTCATTACTTTTTGATAATATATAGAGAGATAGAAAATTACCACTCACATAAAATGGCAAAATAGGTAAATAGGTAAAGGTAGTTTTTAGTTAGAGAAGTGTGTAGATATAGGCTTATGTAAACATTACATTCAAAATTTATGGAAACATTAGCATTACTAGATACAAACTGTAGGCACATGGCATTGAAAGTGCCATTCTTGATTTGTGTTCTTTAATTCTTCTAATCAGTTTAATAAGCCATGATATAACTAATCACTGTATCATAAGCATAGCTTAGAAATGAAATTGTTACTGCTGTAACAACTGAAGAACTGTGGCAGCTGGATAGTGTGTTCTAACTGCTCAGTTAGTCATGGACACTCACTCAACTAAACCATGCCTTTTAAGAGTCAAAAAGACTAGGTTAATAATTTATGTCAGCCAGTTACTTTAAGCAGCTCATTGGTCAGTTTTCTGCCCCAAAGATTACCTGCCATTCTAAACAAACTGCACATTGAAGAATGTGCATTTAGCTCCTTGATTATATTTTCTATATAAGGTTTAAGCCAAAGGTGTTGGGTAATGGTCTCATTAGTCACCACTAGGAAGAATGACATGTTGACATCATCTCTGTGGATTGCACTGGATCTGGGACACATTTCTTTCCATTTTTTGTTTTGTTTTGTCTTTGGAAATCAACTGTGATTTAGAGCTTTACAAAACAGTGATAACAAGAACTGCTGTAAGGACATGCACAGCTCTCAGTGTGTAACACTCTGCTGTTGTGGGGGCTTCCATCGCCTCCAGCCCTTCACTGCTGAAGGTAGTGCTGAGGAGATGATGATTCTAGTATTTTGCTTTTGCACATGGGCAGTGTGAGTCAAAGTAGTGTATTTTGTATATACCTTAAACCTTAACTAGTTGGATCTTCCCAAATTGCTTTCTCTAGTGCTTGGATCCGTTTTCATCCCCATACCCCAGCAGTATATGAGAGTTCCCATTTGCCCACATCCCTGCCAACCCTTGCTACAGTCAGATACTGACGTTTTCCCAGTTGGATGGCTGTGAAGGAACATTTTTGTATTTTTGTATTAACTTGGGTTTCTCCCCTTTCTAATGGTATTTAGTATTGTTTTATGTGCTCATTGGCTATTAATGATTTGCCTGTTGGTATCCTTTACCCATTCGTTCTGTTAATTTTTCTGTTTTTTTTTTTTTAATATTCTTTTTAAGTCTGCATATGAGTTCTTTGCTGGGCTGTTGGTTGCAAGCATTTTCTTGCATTATGAGGATAATTTTTAAATTTTGTGTTCTTTTTGTTTTTCAAAACTTTTGGTCAGGTTTATCAATCTTCCTATATAGCTCTTGCTTTTTGTGGTTTTTAAAGTAGTTTTTCTTTACGAAAATATTATTTTTCTTCCAAATGTTTAAATTATTGCTTTTATATATTTAAGACTTTACAAACTGAAATGTATTGCTACGTGGAGTGGAAAGTGGGATTTCAATATTTTCCCCATATAAACAACCGAGTCTCTGTTTTGCTCCCAGCAGCACTGTTTCTGCTCTGCATGCTCGGGTCTGTCATGGCCTCCCTGTCCTGCGCTTACTCTTGTGTCGATTCTACATTGTCTTCATCACTGCAGCCCTAAATAGTTCTGGTACTTGGTGTAGGGTACCACTCTTAGCCACGGTGTTCTTTTCCTTCTTGACCCTCTAGTTTTGAATACCACTTCTACTGTTAGCCTGTCAAATTCTATGTGACTCATTATTAGAATTGAATTAAACTTATATATTTGCATGTGGAAAGTTGACATCTTCATGATATTGGGCATTTCCACCTGTGAACATGGTACGCACGGAAGTTATTTCTTTTCATTCTTCAGTAAAGTTCCATTGCGTTTGATATGCTGCTCTATGTTGCTTATTGATTTGTTCTGGTGCCCCAAATTTTGTGTTGTGTGTGAGTGAGATCCAGTTTAATGCAGTTTTATGGGCATTGTTGATCTTTTATCCAGCACCTTTGCTTGAATCTTTAATTTGAATAACTTCGAAAGGACTTTCTGTAGAACTCTAATGACAGTTTTGTTTGCTATTGTGTTTTATTATCTTTTGCATACATTTTTTCATTATTCTTCTTTTTTCTTTTATATTTGTCTTCTCAAATGTTAAAGTATAGATTGGGCTTAATACATTTTCAAGCTGTTCAAATGTAAACAAAATTTAAATTGAATATAAAACTCACAATTCACAGAAAACTGAGACATTCAGTTAAATTCCATATTAGGATTATAATTTATATGTAATAGTTTTTGAGGTTATGGATAGAAGCAGAGTACTACTCAAATTTCTCCTAATATTTTAGTATTCCATGACTTTATACAGGGCTTAAGTTGTTTTCCTTGTGTGCTTTCTTAGCATCCTAAAACGAAGTTACTGTCTTTTTGAACTTTTACTTTGCTAATTAAGCCTCCTCCTCTACATTAATTTCCAATAAAACCACTGGTTCTTTTATTCAAAGAAACATATAATACTTCATAAAGTAGACTTCATTCTACTTACAGTAAAAATATGGTTTATAGCTAAACAAATTAAACTCATAATTCCAATAATATAAAATAATTTAAGCCCTTTATTTAAAGTTATGTACAAGAATCCCACTAATCTCCATGTCTGCAAATCTATGTAATTACATTCCGTATGCATAATATATATTCTGAATATGGAAATCCTCTAGGACTGGTGAGATGGCTCGGCAGGTACTTTACTTGCTGGGCAAACCTGAACTTTGTCTCTGGGTATGTGAAACTTAGGGTTCCACATCAGTTGGAGGAGAGAAGTAACTTTAGAGTTGCCCTCTGACCTCCCACGTGTTCATCTAACTCATACGTACACATCATGAATGCACACAAACTCATACACAATAAAAAGTTGTTTAAAAGATTAATCTTATAAATATTATCATCAATCTTGCTAAATATTTAGGTACTTTTAAGGATCAATGTGACAAATTCAAATGAATGAAAGTATCGCCACTTTTATGTAAGTTATATGCTGTGATTCTTGTTTTCTTCTGTGGATTTAATTTTCTAATTTATTTTTAAATTTCCAAATTGAAATGATTATAATTGAGAAAATACTTAATTTGTAAATATCATGAGCTCAGATTTAAACTACAGTTCTGTGGAAGCTTGACCCTCAGGGAAATTACACAGTGTTTCAATAGCCTTCTTGACGTGTTGTCTGGTTTTATTTATTCTGGTCTCTTTCTAGTTATTTTCTAAGTAAAGTGTGTGTTTCATGACATTCATTTCCTCCTTTGCCCGGGATTCAGATCGCAGACTGTGCTCCACTTCCAGTTCACACACCAACCTTAAGGAAAAAGGGATGCCCAGCTTCAACTGGTTTCCCACCTAAGGTACTTAGTTCCAAGACATGAGAGTTTCTTCTTCTTTGGATATTCACTGTGAGTTTTGTTGATGATTTCCTCAAAGTTATAAAATTAAAAATTTGGGAAGAAAACAAATCCTGTAATGAATATAAATAGCATTCTGAATGTTGGAAGGCTATTTAGTATTTAATTTAATTGGAGACTTTGACCTGGAGTACATAGTACAACAACGGAGACACCAAGATGCTGCCTCAGCAAGGTGCCAGAAGAGAGCTATCCCTGCTGTCCACATGAGTCCTGTGGCACCTGCACTACCTCTCCCCCATAATAAAAATAGTATTTTTAAAGATGTGAGTAAAAGGAAGATTTGAAATGGTAAAGAATTCAGGAGAAAATGGAAACTAAAATATATCAGAAACATAACTAAACCCCTAAATTTCAGATCAGACAAGGTCTAAGAGAGGAAAGATGAAAGTTTCTCATTTCTGTCAGTAACTGAGAGGAAGTAGAAAGCCTCAAGTAGATGGCTAGTAAAGACTGGCAGAAGAGAGTCGACATGTGTTAAAATAAGAGTCCCTGACAAGTCGAATGCAACCAGAAACACACAGTTATACTCAAGAAAAACTCATAAAATAAAAGTAAACTTGAAGCTGACAGTACAGTCCATGCAGTACGTGAGGTTTGTCTCTGGTGTGTGAGGAGCCTTAGCTCCAAATGGACGTGCAATAAGAGCAGAAGAACCGACTCTCCTGTCATGTGTTTTGCAGCGCAAGACTCATCAGTTTTTCGTGAAGTCTTTCACTGCCCCTACCAAGTGCCATCAGTGCACCTCCTTGATGGTTGGTTTGATAAGACAAGGCTGTTCCTGTGAAGGTAAGAACAGCAGCCAGGAAAAGACAGCTCTTGGTTTATGATGGTACTGTCACTGTCAGGCACATGGGCTCTAAGCAGACATGGGGTTGACTTTCGTCACTGCTGCCACACTGTGACTCTGTGTAACAGAGGTGATAGGAAACACTCAGTGGAATTGACTCTTATCCTACCTATAGTGAAAACATTAGACTACAATTCCAAATGCTCCCTTCTGTGTAGACCTTTTAGCCACTGAAACACATGTTTTCAGATGATTGGTAAAAAGCTACCGGACACAGGCTAGGGGAATGGCTTAGTGAATGAGTGCCTACCCCAGAGACAGAAGGACCAGAGTCTGGGTAAAAGCCAGTGACCCAGCTGTGATCCCAACCCTTAGGAGGTAGAAAGAGAAGAGCCTTGAGGGTACTAGCATGCTGGAACTGTTGAGCTCCAGGTTCGTGAGAGACTGAGCCTCAAAATCAAGTGGGGAGTGGCAGATGGAGGAAGATGCCTGACACCAACCTTGGACCCCACATCATCACATACTGTGGACATGCAAACACATACACATGCATGCATGCACACCACATGCTGAGAGAGCGTTGAGTCACTGAATGTCTGTTAGTAACTCTTGCAAGGGGATTTCAGGACTGATTGCAGTAGAATAAAGAGCTAGAAAAGACCTCCAGGGAGCTCTTGTGTGGGCACCACGCATTAAGTCAGCCATGGCACCCACAAGGTTGGGGTTGTTTGGTTTTTATCTATTTGATTCTCACTTTGATCACTAATATTAAAGAGAATGATAATATAAATAATAAAAATATTTACCACTCAATGAACTTCTGAATGGCAAGCAACTGAATTTGTTTTCTCTAGTGAAAAATGGTTATTTAAAATAAAATAGAAAAAAAAAAGCGTTTGTCTAACAGCACCATGCGTGCAATTAGTGCCAGTGCATGTTTTTATTGTTAAAATGAAATTTTATCTAAATCGTGTCCTTTTTTTTCCCTCAAAAAGTCTGTGGGTTCTCATGTCATATAACTTGTGTGAACAAAGCTCCACGACTTGCCCGGTTCCTCCTGAGCAAACTAAAGGTCCACTTGGTATAGACCCCAGAAGGGAGTGGGGACGGCGTATGAGGGCCATGTCAGGGTAAGTACCTCTGTACCTCTGTTCATCACTCATGTTAGCACCCTGAGAGAAAACATCATAAATCAGCTCATTTAAATCATATTTTAGCTAGAGTCATGATTACATGGAAATGAATTCTAAAATATCACAGCTGTATCTTGAGATTTGTAGATGTTGAAATCATCATAGAGGAGCCTTCGGGCTCTGGTCTTACCTGAGAGGTAGACTATGTCTGAGGTGTAAGTCAGGAGCTAGGAGATGTTGGCTTGCCAGCCTGGGTAACATGGTGCAGTTGACCTGAGCGTCAGCTTCATCTTACAACCACATTTACTTGTTACACTTTCCTCTAAAAAGCCGTGATTACCTGCACTTAGTGACTTGTCAGTTAAGAGCCTGCAAAAGCCACCAGGAGCTGCAGTGTTTGCACCTTCCCCTCTCTTGGCCCCGTGTCACACTTGCTGCCTTATCAACTGGAGAGCAGACCCAGGAGAGGCGTGCACAGCCTTGGGTGTCACTCTCATTTTCATTTGAGTTTTGTCTGTTTGTTTGTCTGACTGAAACTGAACTAAGATCCCTAAGCCGGCGGGAGTGAAGAAAGGGTGGCAGAGAGCACTGGCTGTGGTCTGTGACTTCAAACTCTTTCTTTATGAATCGCCGAGGGAAAAGCATCGCAGCCCAGTTCCATCATTAGTCAAGTGATTGACATGAGGTAAGCCTGAGGAATGAAGACAAATGTGTCACAGCAGTGTAGGGATCAAGTTTATTGTCTTTCTTTCAGATTAGTGTTTGGTAAAATAATTTTGTGTCAGTTTTCAGATTTAGCCCTACAGGTACATACTAGGAAGTAGGAAGTTAGGGGTGGTTCTAGGGCAAGTTGGTTTATGTATTGAGTATGTGGAACTATAAGTCAAAGTTGGAGTCTAAAAGAAGACAGTTACATAGTAAAAGAGTCCTAACTATGCGCTGTTCAAGTCATCATCTGAAACTGCAGTGACTGAGTGCAAGTGAAGGGTAACTCACACCAGCCCTGAACAACACACTAAAGCAGAAAACACTCACGAGTCTGTGTTTCCCTAGTGCCATTGTCCAGACTCTTCATGTGCCCCTCAACACCGTCTCCCTCCTTTTCCTGAAACTTCAGGCACTGCCCTGGTGGGGAGTGGTATTTTCTCCTAGAGCTTCAGGCATTGCTCCTGATTGATGGATCCCACATGTCTCCTATTCAGACATAGCCATTGCTCAAAATGCACATTTCCCGCTCTGCTTAGTGGTATCTGAAGCAGTGAACTACTAAGGGAATATCAGCAAGGGGATTTGGCAGACCTGCTAATGGACAGAATGAAAAGTGGGGAGCTAGCAAAGGGCAGCTCCTTAGCCCACAGGATTAAGGATAACATGGACAACAGCAAAATGGTTTGTTACAACTAATGTGAGACAGAGTCAGGACTTCTAAGGCAAAGGGAGTGGAGGGAGGGGACTGCCGACAGTATCACAAGACAAAGGAATAAATCACTGTTTTAGGTGTGAAGACACAGCACACATGAAATTTACTATGGCAAGCAAGAGAGTCCACTGGGGACTCCAGAGTAAAAGCCTCTTCTGGCTGTGTGCTTCCTGGTCTTGTGGGCCTTAGTGAATCAGCTGCTAAGTCTAGTATAATGTACCACTGCCAGGTCACTCCTGATGAATTATCGTGACTACTGTTAGTCATTATGTAGGGGAGTCTTGTGTGTTTTGGGTTTTGTTTTGTTTTAAATTGAGCTTGGGTATTTATACAGTTAAACTTTGAAGATTGCTTCATATATGTTATTTGGGTATATAAGCAAAACCATACACACACAGCAACATGTAATAATCTTAAATGCATAACTTTTATTTCAGAGATGAAGAATTTTCTGTGAGTTCAGTTTTGGCTTCTGATGTTATTCACGCAAGTCGAAAAGATATTCCCTGTATATTTAGAGTAAGTCTGTGAATGACCTGAACAGTCATATACATTGGGTTTGTGTACATGTGTCTGTATGTACATGTATGTGAAGGCCAGATCCTCCTTGATTGCTCTCCACGTTGTTTACTGAGATGGAGTCTCACGGAACCTGCTCTCACAGCTGTAGCTAGTTTAGGTAGCCAGCTTGCCCAGCCATCACTGGCTCTACCTCTGGAGCTCTGGGACATCAGACAAGCCTACCTAGCTTTTACCTGGGTTCTGGGAATCCGAACTCTGACCCTCAGGTTTGTGCAGCATGTGCTTGATCCACCGAGCCCACTCTCCAGCACCTAATTACTTGTTTTTAACTGCTCTGTGTAAATCATAAGGTGCTGGCTGCTCCTTCTGTGCTGCAAGCAGCTTCTCTGGGACAGGAGTGTGTAGAAGAACCTTTCTCTTGTATCTGCAGCTTTGGTGCTGGATGGCTGTGTCAGTCCTCTTCACAGCCTCCCTCTC
The DNA here is from genome assembly GCA_021653895.1 of Mastomys natalensis. Lineage (NCBI taxonomy): Eukaryota > Metazoa > Chordata > Mammalia > Rodentia > Muridae > Mastomys > Mastomys natalensis. The sequence continues at coordinate 2,031,778 of JAJTUV010000069.1, read as the reverse complement.
TCATAACTGCATACAAATAATTGCTAACACCCACCTTGGTGAATTAAACAGTATAAATTTATAAAACAATTCTGTTATAACTGTCCTACTTCCTATTTGTCTATGAATCTTACATCCAAGGAAGATCAAAGATTAAACCTAGTCTCTTACTTTCTAGACCAACAACTGTTTATTCTCCCCTAATTATCAAGGGAGCCTGTAAAGGTTCACTTACCTGTGACCAATTTACAGTAGAATTGTATTGTCACTCATGTTTAAAGCATATGTACGTATATAAAGGGTCTCTAGACATATATATGTAATATATGTATATATTATATAAATAATAAATAATAGCTTTAAAGTACTCTGATTGACTTGTAAACTTTATTTGCATACTGTTTCTAGTGATCTAGTCTTCTTTGATGATAATATGAAAGGTTGTCAGGAAGCACTAAGACTTTGAGAACAGTACTTCAGAGCACTGAGACGTGCTGTAGCTCTATGCCCTTTATCATGGATTCTCATAGATCCACTTAGATTATAATTATAATTGTTGTCTCATGAAGCTGTTACGAGGGTTAAATGAGTTAGTACTTGTAAAGTACTTTTCTTTCTAGTACTTGATAATTTTGTGTCAGTTATTAAATTAGTGTCTGTGCATTTCTATGGTATTTTATGGCATGTAACACAGAGCATGAAATGATAGTAACATTTCAACTTATATTACCTCCTGCTGTTTGAATTGTAGTGTTACCATGAGACACTTTCATTCAGTGTAACTGAAGTGTACTAAAGTGATAATTTAATAAATGCTCATTTTACTGATGAATGCTAAGCAAATGAGCATAATCCTGAAGCTAGCATAAAAGATGTCTGTTTCCTAACATTGTGACTATGAAATCGTTTTAGGTCACAGCTTCCCAGCTCTCAGCACCTAGTAACAAATGCTCCATCCTGATGCTTGCAGACAGCGAGAATGAGAGGAGTAAGTGGGTGGGAGTGCTGAGTGAACTGCACAAGATCCTGAAGAAAAACAAGTTCAGAGACCGCTCAGTGTATGTTCCCAAGGAGGCTTACGACAGCACCTTACCCCTCATTAAAACAGCGCAGGCCGCTGCCATCATAGGTAGGACTCTAAACACTACTCAGATTGTCATAACTGTTTCCTGATCTACGTTTGACCTGGCACCAGCTTTCACGTAGTGGTCCCCAGTGTCTGGGATAATGTGCAGATGTTTTCGGGATGAAAGAGGTCTGTGTCGGGCCAGCACTGTGTCGGGTTAGCACTTACCTGAGTGGAGTACATCAGCTTCCTAAAATCACTGGTGTAAAAGTCAGGCTGCTCATCTTTTTCTCCTTTTGTGACTGGAACAAGTTAATTTCTAGAGTGCAGGCTTCTGTTACAATGTGTAACTAGGGGTCTGAAATCAGTGTGCTCAGCCTGCCACCAGCGAACAGCAGCTCCCGACGGGGGTGTTTCCCTTTTGCTCTGCTCTGAAGTGCATGGCCACTTCCCTGCTTTCTAGTAAACAGTGGGAGTCTGGTGAGTCAGATGCCTTTCACAGTGTTTCTAGAGCAGATGGTGTCTGCAACACTAACAAACTAGGTTCTTAATTTTATTGTTATTGAATAAGCATTTACTTCTTTTGATAAGTACTAAAGCAGATTTTAATTGATAGTTCTATTTTAGAAGGTATGAGATATTTGCCACTGTAATCTGAGAGGAAATATTTTGATATTGTTATTTATCTTCACTATTGCACCAAATGTTCTCATTATCTGGTTTATTCTGGAATCATTTTTCCCCTTCCCTTCTCCCTCTTGCTTTGGCCCCGCTCGCTCCAGCCCAAAGGTTTTTATTTATTTATTTATTATATGTAAGTATACTATAGCTATCTTCAGACACCCCATAAGAGGGCATGAGATCTCATTACGAATGGTTGTGAACCACCAGGTGGTTGCTGGGATTTGAACTCATGACCTCCAGAAGAGTAGTCAGTGCTCTTAACCATCTCACCAGCCCTGGAATCTTTACATTACTTTTATCTGATGAAAATGTTTTATGTTTGTGTCTTAAATAGATCATGAACGGATAGCTTTGGGAAATGAAGAAGGATTATTTGTTGTACATGTCACCAAAGATGGTAAGAGAAAACCCAGTTATTCCAGAGTAACCTTAAATTATATATTAGAAAACTTCTGAACCTAGAGTTTAAGAGCAGGATTATGTTATGAAATTTTCTAGATAATAATTTTATATTTTTTAATCAAAAGATTGCTCGTTTTCTTTAGTTTTTGCTCTTTTGAGACAGAGTTTCACTTTATTACTCTGGTTGTCCTAGAACTCGCCCTGTAGACCAGGCTGGCTCAACTCACAGATCTGCCTGTTTCTTCCTCCCGAGTGGTGGCCTTAAAGGTGTGTGCCACTTCACCCAGCTTTAAACCAAAAGATTTGCTCAATTCTATCATCCCTTTTAAGTTCCAACGCCTCTGCCTTGTGTTATCCCTCCCCTGTCAGTTTATTGAGCAGTTCTACTATGTCAAAAGATGGCAGTAAAAGAAAACTACAAACTGTTCTCCAGTCTCAGTAGTGCTTTAAGAAGTCAGGTCTGAAATCCCCGTGGTTCAGTACAGAAGGTTTTTAGCTCCCTAGTGGGAAATTAAGTGCTGAGTTGTAGAAGGAGCTAAGGTGGGAGGAGTTAGGAGAAGAAGAAGAAAAGGAAGGGGAGGAGTTAGGAGAGGAAGAGATAAAAGGAAGAGGAGGAGCAAGAGAGGGACAGAGATGTAGGAACGATGGGTAGCAGTCAAAGGTAGTTGGTATACCTAGGTTGGGTATTGGGTTACACTTCTGATTGTATGGGTATCTTGTTACTGATCATTGCCAAATATATAAGCTTTGATTAGTCTATAAGAATTAGAGTCTCATTCTCTTACTGGGCCCGTATGGATGGCGGAATGGTCTGGGCAATGCCCTGCCTTGTGGAAACAGCGTGAAAGATTGGCAGAGCCATCTATCAGGCTGGCATCTAGTGGGTGGCAGGGCTGGTGTTTCTGGCGGCCGGTTCTAACTGCAGCACGCATGTGGCCTCAGGCCGAGAAACATGGAGGCTGGGCTAGGCAGAGCCACTGCAGCCTAGACAGTTGCCTGAGCCAGAGGCCACTTTAAATAATTACTACAACACTGAGTGACAGAAAGCAAAACCAATTGAGTTTGCTATTCATAAACATAACATCTTAAGCTCTGTCTTTATATCCGGTTAGACCTTGAGAAAGCAATTCATTTAAACTTGATGAGTTTGTTATCCATAGATTTGTCAGTTAGTGAATCATTTGATTCCCAGAACCCACATAAAAAGCTGGCCATGTGTGTTCTTGTGATCAAGCACTGGGAAGGCAGAGACAGATGTACAGACTTGTTAGCACTGGCCAGCCACCCTAACCTAATTATCAAACCCCAGGTCCCAGTGAGAGAGCCTGACTTAGTAACAGAGTGGGGGTGGGCAAGCACATGAAGGTGCCAAGTAAGCCTGGTGATCTGAGCTTGACCCCTGGGACTCACATAAAGGTGGAAGAAGAAAAGCGACTCCACATCGTTGTCCTCTGACAGCATACCCATGCTGTAACATGCACCCACACACATCCACAAGTTAAAATTGTAATTAACAAACAAAAAAACCTCAAGGCAGACAGCTCCTAAGAACGAACACCTAGGCTGATTTCTGGTGGCTACATACTTGTGCATGCATACATGGCCACACGTACGCACAAGAAAGAAATACCTGAAGAGGTGGTGCCCGAGGGATGACTCCGCTGTTAAGAGCTGGCTGTGCTCGCAGAGGACCCAGGGGTTCAGTTCCCAGCACCCACATGGTAACTCATACCATCTGCAACGTACGTTCCAGGGGATCTGCTGCTTTCCTCTGGCTTCTGTGGACACAGGCATGCAAGTGATTCATAGACACGTGTACACAAAACACCCATATACATAAAATAAAACTTAAAAAGAAATACCTAAAGAGAAACATGAGTTGCACTGTTACTAACTGGGAACTTCATAGTGAAATTCCTAGATTTTAGTACCAAAAAACAAACTTTGTGAAGCATAAGCATACTTTTATACAGGGATTTCTTGTCTTGACTGACAAAGATCTCAGTGCTGAACCTAATATCAGTGGGCTGAATGATCTGATAATGGGTTTAATTATCTTCCTTTTTCTCTCTGTGATGTCTGACCTTTATTACTTTTGTATACATGTATCTTTAATATGGGTTGGGTTATATGCTTTGGGGTTTGATTTGCATGCATTCATTTAATGTTGTTGTTTCTTCCTGTAGAGATTATTAGAGTTGGTGATAATAAGAAAATTCATCAGATTGAACTCATTCCTAGCGACCAGCTTGTTGCTGTGATCTCAGGCCGAAATCGCCACGTCCGACTTTTTCCTATGTCAGCTTTGGATGGGCGAGAGACGGATTTTTATAAACTGGCAGAGACTAAAGGTTGCCAAACCATAGCTGCTGGGAAAGTGCGCCATGGAGCTCTGTCCTGCCTGTGTGTGGCCATGAAAAGACAGGTCCTCTGCTATGAACTCTTCCAAAGCAAGACCAGGCACAGGAAGTTTAAGGAGATTCAAGTCCCATGTAATGTCCAGTGGATGGCCGTCTTCAGTGAGCATCTCTGTGTGGGATTCCAGTCAGGCTTTCTCAGATACCCCCTGAATGGCGAAGGAAGTCCGTGCAATATGCTCCATTCAAATGACCACACACTGTCATTCATTACACACCAACCAATGGATGCTATCTGTGCAGTTGAGATCTCCAACAAAGAGTATTTGCTGTGTTTTAACAGCATTGGGATATACACGGACTGCCAGGGCCGAAGATCTAGACAGCAGGAATTGATGTGGCCAGCAAATCCTTCCTCCTGTTGTAAGATTCTCTCTTCTTGTTGTCTGTCTTCTTCCCTTTTTGCCTTTCCATTTACTTTAAATATAATCACTTTTACTAACAGCTTGTTTTTTGATCATTCTTAAGGTCTTCCGCAAGTACTAATTATGTTACTTATGTAAAATAACCATATATTGTAAAGCCTAGAAAAACAGGCTCAGTATTTTTTTTTTTTTTTTTGATTTTTCGAGACAGGGTTTCTCTGTGTAGTCTGGGCTGTCCTGGAACTCGCTCGGTAGACCAGGCTGGCCTCGAACTCAGAAATCCGCCTGCCTCTGCCTCCCAAGTGCTGGGATTAAAGGCGTGCGCCACCACCGCCCAGCCCAGGCTCAGTATTAAATGCTTGTAAGTCAAACTAATTCTTTTGTGGAAAACCTACTGGGATACATTTTTTTTTTAATCTCCATGTTGTTGTGTTCTGAAATAATCTCAAATTGTTCTCTTCATTGTCACCCCAAGTACAGTGACTGTTCTTCAGTAGCACGTAAGACTTGTGCTGGGGAAGTTACTAAATGAATTGTTTAACCAGTTCTCAGAAGGTAGAGTGTAGCTTTTATTAGAATTGTTACTCAGTTTTATATTTTATAGGTTTGCTTTAGTTAGGGTTTTACTGCTGTAAACAGATACCATGACCAAGGCAACTATTATAATGGACAGCATTTAACTAGGGCTGGCTTACAGGTTCAGAGGTTCAGTCAGGTATCAAGACAGGAGCATGTCAGAGTCCAGGCAGGCATGGTGCAGGAGGAGCTGAGAGTTCTACATTTTCATCTGAAGGCCACTAGAAGACTGGCTTTCAGGGTCTTAAAGCCCACGCCCACAGTGACACACCTACTCCAACAAGGCCACACCTCCAAATAGTGGCACTTCTTTTTCTAAATATATTCAAACCACCGCAAGGTTTATACATAGATTTAAATTTACTTATTTCACATTTTCTGTAAATATTAAAATTGCTATATCTTTTAATACGTTTATCACGGAATAATAATAATCAGTATTGAATACATATTATTTTACTATATGAGATGAAGTTGTGAGTAAAATAGATGCAGTGCAGTGCCCTCACAGCATGGGGAAGACTCGTGACAGAACAGTAGGATGCCATGTTACAGGTGCCTTCCGCAGAGTCTGATCCACATTTCTCTGTTTGTAATGGAGATCTCTTGAGCCTGTTTGAGTACTGGGAGGGAAAAGCCACTGGAGGCTCAGAGGGTGGAATTCAGAGTTCTAGTGAAGCACTACCAGAGCAGGAGGAGGGGATTGTTCCTCCTCCTGAGTAGGAACAGCACAATGGAGGCGTGAGGGATGGGGCCATCCAGGTAAAGCCAAGCGACAGAACATGGACCAGGGCAGTGAAGCTTATAACAGAAAAGCAAGGAAATCTATAATCAAAGAAGAGCCAAACCCTCTAACCCTACCACTCAGATTCAACTATTTACATGTTTTATTTCTTTTGAGATGAACATTTTTATCAGTGACATGAGTCAGATGACCCTGAGCATTCTAATGTGAAGTAAACATGAAACTGTCTAGCTCATTTCTGTGAATCATCTGTTGGTAGCCATCGTTCAAGTGAATCACGTACTCTTGGATTGTGTCACCATTTCCTCCACAAGTGTGTAGTGAACATCTGTTCCTGTCATGCAGCTGTAGGTGACACATCTGTAGCACACATGTCTCTAGATACATGTGTCATGCATCTCTTGCTTTTCCATTCTGGAATAGAACACTTAGGTGAACACTTCTACACAGTATGTTTGTGTCACTGTCAAGAGTTTAACTGCTTTAGAAGCCCAATGCTTTGAAGTACAATGGCATTTCTTGTTGGATGAGGTGTGTTAATTGATTCCTTCTATATTGAGCTTCATCATTTAAGTTGTAGCATATCAGGTCTTTCTTTATGATTTATGTGTTATGCACTTCGAAAATGTTTTTAACATTATTCTTATATAATAAACTGTGGGGTTTTTAAAAATTCCATTTTATAGTTGCTTAGGATAGATCTTTCAGAGTGTTTGGGTTTTACTAGTTCACAATAATCAACAGTCTGTGCCTTCCTTCCTTCTTTCCTTCCCCCAGGTTACAATGCACCGTATCTCTCCGTTTATAGTGAAAATGCAGTTGATGTCTTTGATGTAAACTCCATGGAATGGATACAGACTCTTCCTCTCAAAAAGGTAATGGAACACTAAAATGTGGGCCAGATGGTTACTTTTTAAGTTTTTCCTTGCAAAAATTCATTGTGCCTGGTAGTGTGTTGCATAACAACATATTCATGAGTATATATTATATATAGGATTACTAACCCTGAACAACTTCCTTTTTCTACCCACTCCCTCTTGTGAGGGTGTCTGCAGTCACCAAGGCCAGCAGAATGTCAGTCTGCCGAGGCAAGCGGGAGTCTGGGTCAGTGTGACTCAGTAACCACTCTGGTTCACACCTCAGTGCTGGGTGGTTTATTTCAGGAACATTCAAGCCCAGCACAGTTTGGAAAAAGCTTCCTGGTGACAATTAACTCAGTCCCAGGTGCACAGTAAAGCTGAAGTCATGACTATAACGACATCTTTTTGTAAAGTACATATGACATCTTTCATAAAGATAGCTGAATAGATTGACTACATGTGAACATCTTAAGGGTCTTGGGGGCAGGGGAAAATCTGATGTTGTCTCAGTCCTACAGATTCTGTAAATGTGACCAAACTATTAACCACCTCTGCTTCCAGCCTTGGCAAAATCAGCTTATATATATCTCCCTTTGAAGAGACAACCCTGCGTGTTTAACATTCCTGGTTCCCCTCATGTTTATCTGTGAGCACAAGGACCCTGTGTCCCCTTCCCCTTTGTTTCCCTAAACAATAGTGCTTCTATTTCTGTATCATATATCCATAGTGATTTTATGTATCTATATAAAACCTAAGAACTGCATAGGAGAGAAAACCTGCTTTCTGAGAACAGCTTAATTCTAAGCTGGTTAGTTTGTGATAGGTAGCTCAATAACATAATATATTTGTTGCATTTAAATTCTTTCATATAAAATCTGATTGCTAATGATGAGCAAGTAGAACATATATTACAACCTAGAATGTCAGTGTAGCATATTCTACTTTTAGGTTAAGGAGCTTAGAGGAAGTATACTATACATACACCAACAACCAGTGATTGATCCCTTGATTTTATGGGCTAGAAATGTGAAATTAAAACTGTTTAGGTGTCTTAATGATTTAAGAATGGTGATTTTTCATATTCCTAATAAAACATATTTTCCATTAAAACTTCTAATCCATAACAAATATTTTACAAGTACAGAATTACTGTTTGTAGAATTGAAAAGTAATGGCCATTATATATAGATGTATTTGGTGTATATGGTGTGTGTGCCATTAATTGAGATTCAGGTTAGAGAAACAAGTGAAACAAGACAGCCAAGATAATTAAAATCATTCCCCAAGTTTAAGCCATACGAGTAGTATAAATTTATAAAAATTGCCACTTTATATAAAGCAACAAAAGTGCGGTTCTCAAATGTGGAAATTTGGGCTGGCCATAGTTCTCTGTTTCATTTTGTCATATGACCTTTGCAGTATGCAAGTGTATGTCCTGAGACTGCAGCGCCCCAGTATCCCGGCATCCACGTGCACTGCACTGTCTTTGTTCCAGGCTCTTCACAGAACAGTGCTGTCCCAGATGGTGTGCTCATCATCCTGCTGCTTGCCTTAGGATAGAATGCTTAGATTTAACTATTACTTAAAAAGTGGTATTCCATTTTCCTTGGTTTTGCAATTCGTTAAACTGTTGAAATTACCACTTTTTTCCTTGCTGTCTTTGCTCATTTATTACATTTTAAAGATGCATACATGTTGTTATATATACATCCAGTTCATTGATTTTTTTTTCACTACTATAAAACCATCTTTTAAATGAGTAGTGTTTATCCATTATCCAGTTGACAGCATTACTTCTAATTCTTTGCTATTGTCAGCATTTCTGTATAGGTCCTGATGAAGGTGTGGGGGGATGTCTTTACCCCATCAGCCTCACAGTAGCATTGCTGAGGCACGGGGACTGCAGCTATGGAACCCTGTGCAACAGTGCCATGTTCTTTTCCAAACCATTACTACAAATGACAGTCACATCCACATCATCTACAGGTTCTTTCTGACCCACATCTTCCCTAGCATATCATTTTATAAATTAGAGTAAATTGGTTCATCACTGAAGTATGCATGCATGTCCCAGTTAACTGTGTTTATCATGCTTCATAATTTCTCTTCTAGGCTGTCTTAGTTAGGGTTTTACTGCTGTGAAGAGATCATGGCCAAGGCAGCTCTTATAAAGGAAAACATTCATTGGAGCTGCCTTAGAGTTTCAGAGGCGTTATTAGTCCATTATCATCATAGCAGGAAGTGTGGCAGCAGGCAGGCAGACTTGGTGCTGGAGAATCCAAGAGTTCTGCATCTCTATGTAGGCATCCAGGAAGAGACTGTCTTCTTAGGCAGCTAGCAGTAGACCTTCCACACTGGGTGGAGCTTGAGCACTAGGAGATCTGAAAGTCCACCTCCAAAGTGACACATTCATCCAGTCAGGCCACACCTCTTCCAACAAGGCTATACCTCCTAATAGAGCCACTTCCTATGGGCCTGTGGGGGGCAACTACATTCAAACTACCACACAGGCAATGCCTGGTCATGTTTGCTCATTTTGTTGTTGAATTTGCCAATTTTTTTTCTTCCTGGCTTATTGAACTTCTTTTGTGGATTCTGCGTTACTAACACACAGAATGAATCTTTGCCATCTCTGTGATGTCTGATCATGTTCATGGAATATTATCTTCAACAGGATTATTAACTTTACTAAAAATAAGATGTCATTCTTGTTGTTTAGGTGTTTCCTTTTTCTGTTCTTAAAAAGCTTTTCTACTTCAATACCATAAAGATACAACCTTTATTTTCTTCCAAGTTTACTGTTTCTGACTCCTACACGTGGCTGTGTGCAGTATTTTGCGCATAATAGACTTTTACTTGCTGCCTATGTGGCTGTGATCCTCTTAGAACTAACTTTACTGTAGGTGTGAGGTAAGGATCTGGCTGTATTGCTGTATATGACTGGTCCCTCCATCACTGTTTTATCAGTGGTCCCTTCTCTGTCAGCATGTTCTTCTCCACACATGTGGGCCTATGGTGTTGAGTGATAAGAATTTATAAACCGATGTGTTCTTTCCTGATTGAATTTTTTGGTCACATTTTTGGTGGCTTTTAAAGGGTGAGTTTTAAGGTTTATTTATATGATAATATATGTGCTAATAAAAATTACTAACTTGAGACTTTTTAAAAGAACTATATTTTGACATAGGTAGGTGAAAACTCTTAATAGTATATTCTTTTTTTGTGTGATTTTTTTTATTCGATATTTTATTTACATTTCAGATGTTATCCCCTTACCCCATTCCTCCACACACACCCAGGAACCCCCTATCCTATCGCCCCTCCTCCTGTTTCTCTGCAGATGTGCCCTTACCCCCCAACTCCCACCTCCCCACTTTTGAATTCCACACACACACACACACACACACACACACACACACACACACGGTGTCCAGCCTTCATGGGACCAAGGATCTCCTCTCCCACCTATGCCCAACAGGGCCACCCTCCTCTACATATACAGCTGGAGCCATGGATCCCTCCCTAAGTGCCCCCAGGCTGGTGGTTTAGGCCCTGGGAACTCTGGTTGGTTGGTATTGTTGCTCTCCTCATGGGGCCGCAAACCCTTTCAGCTCCTTCAGTCTTCTCTCTCACTCCTCCATTGGGAAACCCCATGATCAATTCACTGGTTAGCTGTGAGCATCCACCTCTGTATATGTCAGGCTCTGGCAGACCACTAAGCAGACAGCTATATCAGGCTCCTGTCAGCATGCACTTCCTGACATCCACATCAGCATATGCCTTTGGTGACTGCACATGGGATGGATACCCCGGTGGAATGGTCTGCAGACGGCCCCTCCTTCAGTTTCTGTCCCACACTTTGTCTCCATTTAATAGTATATCCTTAATAGACTAAAACCTTTATGATTAAATTTTTAAAAGTTTTACTGAAATATTAATTTTGTTTTTATTATTTTAGGTCCGACCTTTAAACACTGAAGGATCATTAAATCTCTTAGGTTTGGAGACCATTAGATTAATATATTTCAAAAATAAGATGGCAGGTAAGGAAATATATTAATAGAATCATTTCAGTGGAAATATTACAACAATCCAAGGCATTTAGGTAGTGCCTCAGCCCATGTTTGTATCAGGTAACCTCACTCTGCAGTGTGTGATATGTCCTGTCAGATTTGACAGAACAGGAAAGACAAGCTGTAAGTAATCTCTTCGTGCCTGTATGACTGTATAGGCAAAATGTCTGACTCTGACACTCGCTGTTTTACTGCGGAGCACCCAGGCAAGGAGACAAGTGATGGCCAGCTATGTCTTCTGTGCCTGTGAGACCGTAGACCTAGTCATTAGGTCTAAATTAGGAACACTTGTCACTTCAGAACCCCATCTCCAGCCATCCACAGTGTCTCTGAGGTGCTGAAGACAATCTAGAAAAGGCTGAGAAGTTCACAGGAGTGAGTCCCCAGAGTAAGGACTTAGAACAGGAATCCAGGAAAGTGAGGGTGGAAGAAAATAATCTGTGGAAAGTGGGATGTCTTTCGGGGACTGAGAGGCAGCTCAGCAGTTTAAAGGGCACGCTGCTCTTTGAGAGGACTGGAACCACCAAACTACTCATTACGGACAAAGAGGCAGTATGAAGATAGTTCAGGTAAAGTGGCTGGTTAGCACCATGACACCAAGACAGCTATAGTTTCCTCCAGCAAAGGTGTAGCACCTTATAATTACAGTCAAAAGTGAGACTGTATTTGTAAGCTATGCTAATTTCAGCATGTATCTTTTTGCATATTCCACTGAAAATTATTGCTTGCTTTCTGGTTTTTAATACATAATTCTTTAACTATCACAGTTGTACATACTGTACAATTGATTGCAACACCACAGAGATTAATGGCTAGGAAGAACTTTAACAATCCAAAAATATTATTATATTTTTTCTCACAGAAGGGGATGAACTTGTAGTTCCTGAAACATCAGATAATAGTCGGAAGCAAATGGTTAGAAATATCAACAACAAACGGCGTTACTCCTTCCGAGTCCCAGAAGAAGAGAGGATGCAACAGAGAAGGTATACAGTTAACTTGTGCCCAACATCCATCCATGCTGCCAGACAGCATCCAACATCACCCAGAGAGCCATCTAGAATCAATTTAGAAGAAAGAGTCTCTGAAAATTTGTCACTCAGCTGTGGTCAAAATTTGTAGAGTCAGGGTGGCTTATTGGCAGAGTATTTGCCAAGCATGAGTAAGTCCCAGGAATCTATACCTCCAACTGCAGAGGGATCCCATAGTAATGAGTGGCACCCCTCAAAGTTATGAGAATAGAGTACCATATTTTCACTCATTTCTGGATGTACATAGGACAGCTGTAATTTATGGCACATATAACTCTGTAATATAAATCATCTGTGTAGATAGCAAATTTATATATGCTTACAAAGTACAGAAGCCAAGCATGGTGGCTCATGCCTGTAACCTTAACACTCAAGAGGCTAAGGCAGGAGGATTACCTTGAGTTTGAGGCCAGCATGCCCTGAGCTAAAGGGTATGATCCTTTCAAAAAAAAAAGTAAAAAGAGAGAAACAAAAAGACATTCAGATTAACTTTATTCTCTATGAGCAAGCAAATGTAGCTATATTAAAAAAACATTTCTAGGGCTGGAGAGATGGCTAGCAGTTAAGAGAACTGACTGCTCTTCCAGAGGTCCTGAGTTCAGTACCCTCATGGTGGCTCACAACCATCTATAATGGGATCTGATGCCCTCTTCTGGTGTGTCTGAATATATGAAATAAGTAAATAAATCTTTTTTAAAAAATATTTCTAAAATATTATCTATTATAAAAGATACACACATAACTTTTTAAGTGATCTGCAAAGTAGAGCAGGAGATACCTAACCCAAGGGTGTAGCTGAGTGAGAAGCACTTACTACATGTGTCTGTCCCTGACTTTGATCCCAGCACTGAACAAATTACACAACAAATAAATCCTAAATCTCAACATCTTCTCACTTAAAATTTAAAAATCAAAGTAGTCTCAGGAGTTGAACTATTAATATATTGTTATTCTAATTATATCTTTATTTTTATAAACAAAGTATGCTTAATTTTTTAAAGTTATATTGATTAAATGTGGAAATAATGTCTAAACAGGTATTCTACCTTGCAGGGAGATGCTACGAGATCCAGAAATGAGAAATAAATTAATTTCTAACCCAACTAATTTTAACCACATAGCACACATGGGTCCTGGAGATGGAATACAGATCCTAAAAGACCTACCCATGGTAAGAGGCGTGAAGAGCGGTGTGAACATGAGGGCGAGAGGAGTCAGTGTCAGTTGCCAGGGGAGTATGTACACATAGGCTCACATGCATGCACTGTTTCACAAAACGCATGTTCTTTCAACACAACACAGTATGTCTGAGATGCTCGGTGGCATCTGATGGAAGAAATTTAGAGTTCAGAAATCTGACCAAAGTTCTTAACTCAGAAAGTTTTCCATTTTGCTAATACAAGTTTGCTACTGTTGGTGAAAAAGCATGGGTACTTGAAAGGTTCTGTGACAAGTCCCAGAGGCAGTTCCCAGAAACATTAAAGTTTCACTCAGTTGAATGCAGATCCTTGGGCGTTTTCTCCTCAGAAGTCCACACGCTTCATCATTCATAGTCACACCTCTCAGCTAACTGTGAAATTCAGTCTGTTCCTTTGATCAAATCCAGTCATGTTTCCTGGTTATTATATGTAAAAAGAAGTACCGTACAGGAAGACTGGTGTATTTTAACAATGTGAAGATTGCATCCACAGACCCATTATGCTAGGCTAAAATTACTAGTAGAACTGGCTAATAATTCTCCAAGCTGTCTGCTCCTGATATGTCAGTGTCATACACTTCTAGCAGATGGCTAAAATCCAAAGTAACCCTTGGATCAATAGGGCTAGGTGCTCAACTGGGCAAAAGAATTTCAGAATAATTGCTATCTTCTGGCAGTTTTGGAGACAACTGTGAATATTGACCCTAATCTCTCCTAAGGACATCTGTCTAAACATCGTTAGCAACAAGATGGTAGCAGAAAGGAGAGAGAAGGGATAAAATGTGCTGTGTAATCAGAATTGCATTGTCAAAGTTAGGCTATAAAGGGGTTTTTATTCATTTTCTGGAAAGAAAAATAAGTCTACATTCATTTCAATCAGAATATTTGGTTGTAAATATCACAATCACATGGCTGTGCTTTCTTACTATTTTCTTATCTTTGGGGAAGGGTGGCCACAGCAATATTCCTTTGTTGAATTCAAATTATTCACATTATTACATTATTCACATTCAGATTATCCCTTTGGGATCTATTAGCTATGGGATTTATTAGCTGTGCTGGGTAAATATAAAGTATGCACCAGCTAGATCACGGCACAGCCAGGCGAGAAGCTCAAAGTCAAGCGTGTTAAACTCGGATCTGCTGTTCATGTCACTGGGTTTGTAAGCTGTTCTGCTCTCCAGCTTTTACCTAGAGGGAGAGCACGGGTGTCTCCATTTCCCACTGCTAACATTGCTCCAGAGTCCTCCACTGCCCTGCTGTCACCTGGGCAGTGCACACAGCGCAGTCCTGAGGTCAAGCCTCTGCCGTTACTGTTCTTGCTATCTTGTTTTTCTAAGTGGAAGTTACATGCCAGGCACAGAATGCTTTAGTATAGAGAACTTTTTGAAGTATAATAAACAGTTAAATGTGACTGTGAGTGTATAGTATTGAGGAATGGAAAGATAACCAACTTTAGACGTAAAAGTATGTTGTCGAATAGCATGCCAGCTAAATCAAACTAAGTTCAACAGTAGCAAGGTTTTGATAGATAGTAACCTTTTAAATTAAAATCATATTTTTAACTATGTAAAAGGAATTGTAGAAAATGTTTGAACAAATTTTGTTGTACTCTTATATTGCAATATTTCCCCTTAAGGTAGTACAATCTCAGGAGTTGGTATGGTTCTGCTTGGGGCCCAGCAGGTGAATTGTTTCTGTTCTGAAGGTCTTCCCAACTTTCACATACAATGGGGTGTGGACCTGGGATTCGAAATCAGTAGTTTCATATTGTAAGAAACTTTAAAGTACCCCTCAGCTTTACTTCTTTTGTTTAATCTTTTTATTTTTGTTTTTGTTCTTGTTTTTTTGAGTTAGGGTCTTACAGTCTGGCCATGTCTGGCCTGGAACTCTATGAAGACTAAGCTGGCTTCAGACTCATAGAGATCCAACTGGCTCTGCCTCTAGAAACAGAGGGCTGTGCCACTGCACCCAGCCTAAGTAAACTCTCCCTTCAGTCTCTTACACTTAGATCTTTTGTTAGGTTTGAGACAGAGGATTTTGTTAGCTGGCCCTGGCTGGCCTCAAATTCACTATATAGCTTAGGCTAGCCTCAAATTTGAGTCTGTCTTCCTCCTGCCTCAACCTTCTAGGTGCCTCAGGTATCTGTCACCATACCCACCAGAAATTTGTGGGATTGTTATTGTTGCAAAAAAAATTTGCATTATTAAGCAAAACAATTTCAGATGATACCTGTCATTCATCCACCAACTGCTTCCATCTATATGAGCCTCCATGCTGACTGCTGATTCTAACTAGACTGCTTAGTTTGGGGTATTTGTTGTCACCTAATTTTGTTAACTCCACAACCACCTCCCCACAACCCCAGATTAGTCCTTTTTCATACCAGTTCAGTCAGTTTTAAATGTGCCTTTTATTCTTTTCATGTTTAATTATTGTATAAGATAAACACTGTTGTATTTTCAGGACAAAGTGTTGTGGGTTTATGAACCTGTTCCTTCATCTGCCATAGGGAGCAGAGCTCTCCGGGATCCAGATTTCCTTTTGTCTCCTGTTATTTTCACATGACTTTTTTCACTTCACATCCAAAGGATCTATGAGCAGACTAGTTCTCTAAAGGCATCATTTAGTCCCCTGACACATGCTTCTGGAGCACGTGCCTTGTACCAGGCCCATGCTTATCTAGGAGTAGACACTGTGAAACAGCACAGCGCTGTGCCTGTCTGTAGGAGTGCTCACATGTAACAGGGGCTTGTGTTTTAATGTAATCTCAACTCTGTATGTCCTTTCCAGTCAAATGGAACTATGAATTATCCCTCCTCCCTCCAAAAACTGATGAATTAGATTGATCTGGCAACATGTATAAGAGCTTTCAAGTCCCAAAGCTGTGTTGGTGTCTGCAGAGAACGTGGGCCCTGGATGCTTTTATGCCTCATCTTAATTAAGTCAGTATCATGTTCCTGTGAAATACTTAAGAGCTTAGAAAGCCTTAAAAAATCTCTTTAGAAATATAACTGCTTCATTTGTGCCAGATATCCTGAAATAGCGATACTTCTATCTTAAATATGGAAGGGGTGAGAAAGTTTGGAAGAGTCCCTTTCTTAACTCTTGTATCAGATATGAACCTGCCATTTCCATCTTAGTAAGTGGAGAGAAGATAGGCTATTAATATAAAACTATGTGAATCTTAGGAGAGATACTGAATTAGTGTTCTTGAATCCTTATCACTTATTTACCTGTGGCTTTTGTCATTGTTAAGTGATTGCTAGAAATACAGGAACATTTTTCTCCAATCTAATGCAAGAGTAATTTATCACTGTAACGTTTTCACCATATTTCTAACACAGTACATTTTACCTGTTTCTAAAGTTGTTAACGGCCGCAACATACTGACCTCAGTAACTTCTTTAAGAAGTAAATTTGCTTCTTGAACTGGGGGGGTGTAGCCCAGTAACAAGATAACAGTGTTAACTTGTTAGTATATGCACGGAGGGTCTGGGCTCCGTTCACGACACCCTTAGCACCTTCCCCTCCAAAAATAATTTTCCTTCTTAAAGTCAAAGATAGGTAGGTAGGTCGGTAGGTAGATACCTTAGAAAATAGTGATTTTATTCACATTTCTAAAATAAATGAACTGTCATATATAGAAGCCTTTCTTTTAGGATTAGATAAGTCTTGAGGGATGGTGTGCTCTGGAAACAGCTGTTCTTCAAGAACTGAACTTTGAAAAATCTCCACTATAGGAAACAGCTGGCCACTCAGTGGCAACACCCGAGTTCACTCAGAAGCACTTACTGGGTGATGTGAAGCATTCTCTTTAGACTTTTTTGTAACTTCATTATTATTTGCCTTTTAAAGAACATATTTGAACATTCAAAGCAAACTTTTCCCTTGTTGAAAACATGCTTGTTCTTTGAGCTGCTTACCGATAAACTAGGGATAGTATAGCCTCCAGTTCTCACCACCTTTGTTATAAGGAAAGGTGATCACTAAAGGCCAGGACATAGCATAAATTCAGAACCTAGAGATAGCCATAAAGTCTGAGGGTGCAGGTTTGTACTTTGTATTTGGAAGTAGTCTGGGGTTCCCTCGTCCTTTCTTTGGCTCCTGCTGCTTCTGTGTTTGGTGTTTTAGACAGATTTTTGCAATGCTTTTGTTGAATCACTTAGGAAAATCCTGAAGACTCTGAGAGTTTCTTGGCCTCAGGAAACTGTGCTGCTGCTCACTGAATTCTGGTAAAATGGAAATGGCGTCATCACAAGATGATCTTTGGAAAATCTGCTATTTTGAGTAACTGATTACAGAATTTAATCCTCCAAGGCCTTAAAGAATTTCACTGGGACTAGTTCTGAGATGTGCCTTGTTCTCTGTGTGCATGTTGTCTGGTGTCACTCACCCTGATCAAGCAGAATCACCTCATGCCATTTTTTCTTTCTGTTGTTTTGATAGCCGTGTTTCCCTTATTCACCCCCTCATCACCACTCCAGCCTGATCTCCTCTCCGAGCAACTTTGAGCACATCTATCACATGACTGTCAATTCTGCTGAACAGTTTCTCTCTCCTGATTCCATAAACCCTGGGTACCCCCCATCCCTGCGCTCTGCCCCTGGTACACCACACTCTGTGACTCTGAGGGTATGAACAGCTGAGTTGAGCTAATCTTGACTAACTGCATGTGCATTTTCTAACTACTGAGGTGGCGCCTTTGGGGAATGGTTACCCTTTCCTCCTCCTCAGCTGCCAGCTTTAACGACTTTTTGACTTCTGTTTATCCTCCTCTTTGTCAGTTTGTCTTGTTCCTTCTTTTGAGGGAAATATGGAGAATAAAGGATTTCTGTATTGATTTTGAACTGAGTGTAGAGGGTGATCTTTGATGGATAGAGTTTTCCAATTATGGTATTTTCCATTCTGGATACCATGTTAAAACAAAACCAACCAACCAAAACCAGCCCAAACTGAGTCTTTATTAAAACAAACAGAAAAAAAGGGCTCCCTGAATTTCTGTGGTTTTTCTTTTTACCCTATAGCCACTTCAGTTCAGAGAAATGCTTTCTATTTGATGAGATTATGGTCTGTGTAGAACTCACCCATAGTCCTGCCACAAGTCTCCAAAGTAATGCTGTAAATAATGAGCAAGGAACAGGAAAAATCAAAATTAAAGTCAGATTTTACAAATCTTTGAGTTGCTGAAGTAGATTTAATTGCAGCCAAGACACAAGATAAGAAAAGCTAGCAAGGACAGCAGAGAGGCTGCTCCACCCTGAAGAAGCGTGTGCTGTCTGTCCTTTCATTCAGACCATGCCTTTGTTACCATGGGCCATGCACTGAAGCGACTGTTAAACTGTCTGCCTTATCAAGTAGTGTCTGTGTATATGCACATTAAGGGAAATTAGTTTTATCAATATTAAAGTATTTGGGTTATACCATGCAAACTTATTTTCTGTAATGCCCAGGTTAGTAAATTAGTAACATTGACTTTTAAATTTTGTAATATAGTAATTTTCCAGTAAGAAAATTTGAGGAGTTAGAAAATTATTTTTGTTCTTATTATCAACTTACTTTGATAAAGTAAATAACAATACCATCTGAATACCTCACTTGACAGAATTACCTTAGTTTTCTTGGCAACTGGAAGTGATTCCAAGGACTGCACAGTCAGTCAGGACCTTCCTGTGAGAGAAGCTACTTTCCATAGCTTGAGTGGCCCCAGTCGGTGGGATTTGCCCTACCTTAAGCATAGTTTTAACTAAAAAGTCCAAATCCTGGGTTTCTTGTTATATTCTATGTAGTTTATATCATTTGACTAAATGATAAG
The DNA here is from genome assembly GCA_021653895.1 of Mastomys natalensis. NCBI lineage: Eukaryota > Metazoa > Chordata > Mammalia > Rodentia > Muridae > Mastomys > Mastomys natalensis. The sequence goes on along the minus strand of JAJTUV010000069.1, from coordinate 2,012,567 downwards.
CTTTTTATATAAAACATTTTTCTGTTTATCATTACTTTAGTAGTTTTGTCTTCAGTTGTAGTAACTTGCATATTTTGGAAGCTTGCCCCATCGTTTGCTCTAGAGTAGCTTATCCTGTAGAAGGGGTGAACAGCCCATCTCAGCTTTGAAGTGCAGATTGACTGGCAGTTCCTGTCTCCAAGGAGCCCTCTTAGCCATGCTTGCACACACATATTGCTGTACAGCTTGCTTCTGTGTGTGCAAATGCTAAAATGCTGCCTTTGACTGTCTTGGCTTTAAATTTTTAATTTTCTTAGATAAAATAAGGCAAAATATTTTTAAACAAATACTGCACAGAATTACATGGACTTTGCGGATCTGGTCTAGGAACCAAAATAACAATGTTGATTGCTTCTCTTAGGATTGTAGGTGTTTGGGAAAGCCCAGTGTGCAGACATACTCAGAGCCATCACCCCTTCATGGGGTCCTTCATGGGATTTTATAGTCACATAGTAATTGACTGTCCAGTTCTAGACCTTCTTAATAGCCAAAAAATTACTAACCACACTACTAGATTTCCTTTTGCCTTTGTTGTTTCTGCCTCTTTTCATACATCCTGTTTAAATCATTTGATCTTTCCCTTCCTGTAGCGGAGGCAGCTGTCCTTTGAGAAGTATTAGCATCTGGGTTAGCTTAGTAAGAGTTATAAGAACTGGGGACTGTGTCATGGCTCAGTTGGGAAAAATGCTTGCCATCAAACCTCACAACATGGGTTCGAATCCCAGAACTTACAGTGAGGGAGAAAACCGTTGACCACCTGTATAGCAATGAGGAAAAAGCTTGTTTAATGAACTAATTAATGCTAAGGAAACTTCTGGCTGGTTAATGTATTTTCCAGTCCATTTTGATTAATCTTATTGGTCTTAACTGCCATAGTATCTGTTGAATGTAGAAACAAAGTGGAAGTGAGATGGCATGGTGGGTAAAGGTGCCTGCTGCCAAGCCTGGTGATCTGAGTTCAAAACCCAGGCCTCACACAGTGGAAGAGGAGCCACAGCTACACAGTGCTGTCCTCTGACCTCCACACATGTAGTGGCATGATGTGTACACACACACACACACACACAATTTTTTAAAGGAAACTAAAAACAAACAAAACAGATCCTCAGGTCAGTTCCTCTCAAAAAAGTAGCATGTGCTAGCTCTATCAGACTTGCTTTTCTTAACAAATGCATTCTTCAGGAAAGTCATAGAGTTGAAGTTTGGACTACTTTTTAATAACTATTTCTTTGTATTTTCTCAACATCTTGTGTAATGCATGCCCATCCATCCCTTCTAGAAGAACTCTGATGTAATTTAAAAGGAGGTTATTGATACTAATGCTCACAGACAGGCTGTGTAAATCATTAGATCAGGACAGGAGGACCTCCATAATGCAGACACCTATGTGCTCTGTGTCACTTCCTAACCAACTCTGCCCCCAACCCCTTTGCCTCAGAAGATACTGCAGGAAGGAGGTGGGACTATGGTCCACACAAGAATAAAGTGTTGTGAATGATAAAAGAAGTAGTAATGTGGCCTATGTGCTCTGCCCACTCTGATGTTTCAAAAATAGATTCAAATGTCTGCATTCTCTGGGTTTTGGTCCAGCCCAGCACCCTTCCTTCTAGTCTGAAAGCACTGAGCAGGAGGGTCCTGGTACAACTGTGCCTGACCTGTGATGTACAACATGAGGTTTCATGTTCCAGAGCTAGTAAGATTCGTGAACATGACACATGGTGTCAGAAAGAAATGTTTGTCAAGAAAATAATTTTAATTGACTCTCCCCCAAATTGGCTGACTCAGGTTTCTTAAGTAAATAATCTCATCTGTAGTCAAAGCAGTTTCTGTTATCTGCAAATGTCCATGTAATTCTGCACTCCGCTCACAGCTAACCACATAACATTTCACAACCAAAAACTGCTTATTGGTAAGTAGTTCTTGACAGGGATAAGATTCCTTTTATCTCAGGGCTTCAAAGTCCTGCTGGTGAGAAAGACTGGGACTCTGTTGCCCTGTATCACTCTGTTCAAGATGTCTTGAGAATCAGAGTGGAAGGCAAATGCCCACACAAAACCTGTATGTTTCTGGCTGAAGACTATGCCTCTCTTTTGTGTTTTAGAACCCACGGCCTCAGGAAAGCAGGGCAGTATTCAGTGGCTCCGTCAGCATTCCCTCCATCACCAAGTCCCGCCCTGAGCCAGGCCGCTCCATGAGTGCCAGCAGTGGCCTGTCTGCACGTAAGTGGCCGGGTGGGGAGGAGCTTTGCCAAATGCTCATGGTGGGGAAGGAAGAGTAGAGCTGAAGAGGTGAAACCACAGAGAAAAGGTATCCCTCGGAACAGTTCAGCTACTGCCCAGGAGCAACTTCCTGGTAGAGACGGTGGGAACCTGATGGACCATACATGCCCATCACGTCGTGCCTGAGTGTGGGAATGTGTGCACTCAGAGAGTTCATCAGACAGTGGCTGCAGACTGCTGTCAGTGAGTGTCCAGCAGACACTGTCAATACACGGGACACCAGAGACCTCTGCAGTGCCTTTACTTCCAAACCACTGATGGCTGAGAAGCTAAATTCCTGCACCCATTTTCCTATTTCAAAGTCCGTCAGTCAGAAGGCGTATTCACTACCTGTATTCTTGGATTTCCTTGGTATCTTTGTTGCCATTTTCAGGAGACATTGATTTCTATACCTGCCTTGTTTCCAGGTACCGTTAGGTTCAGTCGTGCTGTGTTCATTGTTACTGACAGCATAACCACCTACCCCACGACTTAGAAACACAAAATAGCAAGCAAACAATCTGGGTGTGGCAGACAGGGCTGAAGCAAGAGAACAGCAAGTGTCCAGTCTGGGCCGTGTAACAGAACCCTGACAAGGTTGGAGGAGGTGGGGAAGAGAAGACAGACCCCACAGCATGCATTTTACTTATTATCTCACATTTCTGAGAGTCAGAAAGGTTTGGGCTTTTTCATAACACTGTTGGCATCTTTATTTACCAATCAGAAATAACTTGGGGCAGGATCACTTAGCATTTAAGTGCAGACTCTCACTTTTCTGGGGCAGCTAGTCTCGGGGGCCCGGTGTTAGTGTTAGAATACAAGCAGCATCAGGCCAGCCCACTACAACCATCTAGCAAGGACCTAGGTGCTATACTTCTAGAACGCCAGCTTACAAGCAGTACTGGTAGTCTCTGGAAGGAGTCAGGGATCGTGATGGCTGTGAGGGGCTTAGGGAGTGAAGAGACCTTAGTGCCATTGAGAACAGTCTGCCAGCTGTGCTTCTGCAGTGCCTTTCTGAACACTAATACAGTTGGTGGTCAATAGCTGGACATGCAATTGTCTGGTGACATTTTTTGTTGGATTCTTAATGTAAAAGGCATTTAACAAGATCAGTAAAACATTGAAACAGTCTATAACTTAGTGTCCTTGACCAATTGTGAAACTTAATAAAATTAAAACTTTTCTTAAGCAAAGACTAAAACACAGTGAGAAACATGGAACACTTTTGAAGGAGCACTAACAGTACTTGTCAGGTTTCTAAGGGTTCTTTTCTTGTTGTCAGTGCCACTGGTCCCCTTGCTCTGTGTCCCAGCTCTTTGATCAAAGCATCTGAGTGTGCCCTCAACCCCAAAGTGTTGCTCTCAAGCTGGAAAGTAAGAGTGCTTCCTTGTGTTCTTTGTTTTCTATGAGAGTTTCTGAAAGGCCACAATTGCCTGGGGATGGCTGTTGCTACTGAGAATGCAGCCCCCTAATGTCTTAGGAGCCTCTGTGAGGTCTGGGTAGGCAGAGATGCCCCATTTGTTAGAAGAAAGCCCTATAGTATGTCTATAGTATGACAGATGCTGAGGGCACCTGGTAAAGACGCCCAAGGCAATGGCAGGTGGCACTGGAAGGATTCTATGGCATCACGTGGCCTGGGAACTACTGTCTGAACACCAGCAGTCCCATAGCCAGAGGATGACAGAAACAACCTTCAGCATGGGACTTCTGTCTCTTGGCAGGCTGTACGCGTTATAGAGGTGTGGCCTCTTCCAAATACGTAGTTCTTCCCAACCGTTGTTCTATAGGGTCATCAGCCAGAATGGCAGTGCACTAAAGAGGGAATTCTCGGAGGAAGCTACAACACGAAGCGACAGCCCATGCCCTCTCCCTCGGAGGGCTCTTTGTCATCAGGAGGCATGGACCAAGGAAGTGACGCCCCTGCGAGGGACTATGACGGAGAGGTGAGTGGGCCATGGATGGCGGCTGCGCCTGTCATACTGAAGGCCAGTGTTTCGATCGGGCTGATCTACCCCTTGCACACACATGCCTCGGGAGGGATGGCAAGGCCTATCACGGGTGTGCAGACTGGCCTCCAGAAGCTCCAGGCTTCTGATCGCTTTTGATTGGAAGGATTCAGCAGTTTACATGTGTGTGCATCCTCCAGTCACCTTGTAAAGGGCTGTCTGCTGACAGAAGAGAGAAGCCCACTGCTGGCTGGGTTGTGGTACTGGGGGGGCCTGGGGCAGTGGCGGTCCTCTGCTGTTCCTTTGCTTCTACCAACGCTTTGTTTTACAGGACTCCGATTCTCCAAGGCATTCCACAGCTTCCAACAGCTCTAACCTGAGCAGCCCCCCAAGCCCTGCTTCACCTCAGAAGACTAAGAGCCTGTCCCTGGAGAGCACAGACCACGGGAGCTGGGATCCATGAGCCCAGGACCAGTGACTGCAGGCAGGGACTCACACTCCCACTCCGACAACGTGCCTGGCGCAGCTTTGCCTTCTGCACTGCTGCAATGAGGATTCCTCCGCAGCCAGGCCCGCTTCACCCTCCCCCCATCCCCCAGGTAGCTTCTGTAGACAGACTGCGCAGACGCAGCGCTAAGAGTAGACCGGTTGTGTTCTCACCGTAGCCCTCACGTAGCGCCCAGCAGCCTCCATGAGCGTCAGCTGACTGTTGCCAGGAAATAAACCCTCACAAATTAAAACAATGCATATTTTACTACAATACAGAGTTTAAATAAATACATAGATGTAGAAGTTAAATTCTGAATGTAAATAGTCAAAGAAGCATCTTGTGTTCGATGAAAGGTGGATGCGTATATAAGAAAGAACATTTAATTTACAGAAGTGTGTTGTTTCCTGTCTGTTTCCCAGCTATGTCATATACAGGGTAGAAAGGCCTCAAGTGACATTTGTAAAGAGACCAGAAGTCAGGTTCCCGTGGTATCTGTCCTCAAGCTGAGGCAGGCTGAGGTCACAGGGAAATGTAAGGACTGTGTAGAGATGAGTGCCCTTGGTGGGTGTGACCTGGACACCACCGGTGGTGGTGAGGCCACGCCAGAGGCTTGCCTCCCAAGGCATTTCTCTCTAGCTGTCAGTTAGAACATGTCCCCCACTTACTATATTTTGATATCTCGCACAGATGAATGTGAAACAGTTCTGTCACCTTCCAGCCCTTCCCATCATAATGGGAACTTCATGGCTTCTGAAGATCATGGAATGGTCCTGCAGCTGCTTTTTTGTCCCGGCTAACCTTACCCCTCTCTCGGTTGCGGTGAGGAGTCTCTGGACTAAGCACAGCTTCCCTGTTTGGTTAAGGGTGGCTGTGAACACACTGCTGGGAAAGGTTTCTCCTTACTACGTCATGTAAAACCTCAGAAGCATAGGCCTTGAACAGCCTTGACCAAATATGCCTTCCCAGGTGAGGGGACAGTGTGGCCTGAGGTGTGCTGGCCACCGTGGACTGAGCACCAGCTTTCCCTCTGGATATCTGCTGCTGCACTTGTCCCAGGAAGCAAGAGGAAGACCAGGATTCCTCTACTCACACGTCCACCAGCTAAGAACACAGGAGGGGAAGGGCGGAAACTAGTGCCCAGGGAGTAAGGAGGCCTGTCACGTAATTCTCACCTCTTTAGGGTTGGAAGAGCCACTGTTTCCCAGCCACATCTAAAGTACATTTCCAAAGTCACTAACCTACCAGGCATGCTGACCTTTGGCACAGCATGGTGCCCAGGCCCTGTGGGTCAGATTCCCCAGTCACGGCTTTATGGAGGGTGTTAGAGAGTTCAGGGAGGGGAGATGGGGTCTTTGTAAGCAGCAGCTTTGACAGACACTCTAGAGTCTCCAGCTCCAACATAAGCACTTTTTCTTTCAGGCAGGCGCTGTGTCATTCTCCGTCTATCCTTTGGAAATGAATCATATAAAATAACTTGTGTACACCCAAAAACAAGGGTCAGATCTTTAGTTTGGTCAGAGCCCTATTATTACATCTGCTTGAACGGGCACTTTGCTTGGAAGAGCTGCCTCCCCTACCCTCATCCTCTCCTCTTCTTCCTCCTTCCCCCAGCAGAAACCTGACCAGGCTGAGCCCACTGAACTCCACCCCTGAGCCTTTGGTTTGTAGTTTTGACAACCAATTGTGAATTTTTGTTGCCTACAGGTGCTTGTTTGTAAAAGAGACCCTTTTAGTTTAAACCTTACATCCCTAAAGTCCAGCTCCACTACAGTGAATCCCACCCCAGCTCTGCCCCAAGGACCCCTGTGGATTGGTGGATTTCCCACTGCAGTCAAAGAACTTGTCAGAAACTGTGGAAAAGGATGGGGAAAGAGGACTAATAGGTTTCCAGGAAACAGAAACAAAGATTCTCAGAGCATTCAACAACAAAGATTTAGAGACAAGAAAGGCCTTGGGTTTAGGCCCTTCTTGACATCACTCTCCCTACCCCACGCAAGGTATTTGGAAGTGTGTGGCAGTGGGAGTTGATCCAGAAATGGAAAAAAAATTAAGAGACATTTCTGATATAGTATCTATGGGTTAGTACTTGGTGCTATGTCCAGCCTGTATGCTATTTACCCTTTGAATTCTGGCTTATCTGTTATGTAGGTTTTGGGTGGGTATACAAAATATATTACAGGGTTTGGTTTTGGTTTTGCCAAAAACAAAAGCCTTCCTATCAATGATTGCTAAAGCAGATCTCATATTCATATATGAGATATATATATTCATATATATATATGAATATATATAATGAGTTTTAAAAATTTGTATGCATACTCTCTGTGCTTAGCCATTTGTGTTCTTTCCCAGTGAGCACAGCATTAAGACTGTGGGGATAACTGCAATGGCCTGTTTGGCTTTCCAATGAATAGCCAAGCTTAGGGAACACATCTGGAATCCTGTCATTCCCACTAGCCCTTCCTCAGCTACTCCTCTTTCATGTAGAATCCTGTCATTTTGTTAACTTAGTGGCCATTTTTATTTCTAGGCAAGTTCAGCTGCCTTGTTTAATCAGCCCACATGTAGCTCGGCAGTGATTGCAAACTCAATTCTCCCAGCTCAGCAGACCTAGCTGAACACCCCCTGCCCCAACACAGGTGCATTTAAACCAGCTGACACCCTGCTGTAGGTCACAGTCTGCCGTAGCCCAAGACCACTGGCCCCTTCCAGTCACACCTGGCCCCTATGCATTGCATCTCCCTGTGCCCTTGAGTGGCTCATACCTTGTTGGGACCTTCAGTCTTCACAAGTCCAGAGTCCCTTGCAGAACCCTGCTACAGTGAGTGTCTCCTGCTAGCTCCAGTACCAGTCTCCAGTCCCAGGGACAGCTTTACACAGAGCCCTACTTCAGTTTTAGGAGACTGACTGCCGTAAGTCAGCCTTGATGCCATTGAAAACAAATGACCTTATTTGATAGAATAACAACATTTATTTTATACATTTTTAGGATTTTTTTCTCATTGTAATATTATTGTACAGTTTTGCATGGCCTCAGTGTAGTCATTTTTGTTCAGAATATCATGCTGACCAGTGTGTGTGTGGAAGGGAAGATACTGCTTCAGCCTCTTAACACTCATTTAACCAAATGAGTTTCATCCCTGACGTCCTAGGGAATTTCCTGAGAGTATCTGCTACCAAACTATGACATGGATTCTTTTGCACAGAACTATTTAAAGTGAGGTGGTCAAAAATGTAACAAAGGATTTCTCACCAATATTTTATGTTGGTATCACCTATTAACCAGACTTTGATGTACTGCAATAAAATAAGGAACTGTTAGCATTGAGTGCTTTGTCTATTTCTTTCCTATGTGAAGAGTATGAGGCATTCTTGGCTCGCTGGTCCCTCCCCTGGACCTAGTCTGTATACCCCGAGGACACAGGTCAGTTTGCTCCCAGGGTTTGATCTGGGTCTTGAAGCTCAGGTAAGAATAACATTCAAATCCGTGGAAGTGCTCAACTTCCTTTCTCTGGTGAGAACTCCCCAGGCACTGCCTTAGGCTCCTGGGTCACACTCCACAGACACTTAAGACTCAGGGCTGGCTGTCTACAGTGTGAACCTGGAAGGTAGACCTGTTTTGATGAGTTAGAATGTGCAGCTGGCACACAGGCAAAGCTGGTGACCTTATCAGAGACCCCAAAACTGCAACTGAAACCTTAGCCCTCCTAGCCATTGAGACTTTCAGGTCTGCAAGTCACACTGGGCTTCAAAGGCAGCATCTGTGGAGACCAGGACTTGACAAACATTCCACAAAGACATGGACAAGAATACCATATTCTAATAAAACTTAAGCACGGTGAGCCCAGTGTGGTGCAGGGGTGGCAGTGAGCCAGGCCCCTAGCCAGGACAGACTTAGCATGGGCTTTAAGGGTACACTGTTCCTGTCCTAGGTCCTAGTCCCACCTCTCAGTGCCTGTTGTGTAGCCACTGAACCCACAAGCTTGTTTTCTCTAAAATGCGTAAGAAACTTGGTGGCTCAAACTTGTGATCCTAATTACTTGGGGGAAGGGGGTAAGCAGGAGGATTACAAGTTCAAGACCTGCTTGAGCAACTTGATGAGATCCTGTCTCAAAAAAAAAAAGGGCTCAGGGTACAACCAACCGGTGGTAAAACACTCACTGTAAGACATTAGGCTCAATCTCCAGTGCCATTAAAGCCCTGAGTCAGACACGTATACCTGGAAATTCTTAATATCTGCTTTATTGCCATGCTCTGTCCCCATCAAGAGCAACAGATAAAGGTCATGACCTGGGTCATAAGCGGGGCCACCTCATTCCCAGGATTCATGGAGCACATAGGAAATGGCAGTCCCCAACACACTTCTTTATTGAACGCAAAGGTATGAATGTGTCATTACAAGACATACAAACAAAGCCAACGTTTTTCCCCTGGGGTGGGGTAGTAACTACCTCTCCTGGGACATGCTGGAGCCCTGCTGCTCATCCAATGTCAGCCCTGCTTTTAAAAGGGTCTGCTGTCCATGCTGAGACTGAGCTAGGGTGGCTACCCTACTGTCCTGAGCTTCTAGTCACAGGCTGGGGTGGCAAAGGGCAGGGACAAAAGCTCACTCAGAAACACACAATTCATTCTGCATGGCCAACTACACCCCAAAGGTGGCTGGGTGGAGTTCAGTACTGCTTTGTTCCGTGTTCCTGGTGTACATCCACAGCAGGGAGGAGATGGCAAAAGAAGACTGCCTTTTTGTCTAGATAGTACAGAAGCAATAGGAGGGTCTCTGCAGTGCTCTCTTCCTATTCATGGAGGCTGTGGCTCTTTCAACATCGTCCCTCTGCCTGGCTGAGCCTGAAGGAGGGCACGACCCCTAGTCAGCCTGGCCCACACCTCACCTACTGCAGCCCAGACTTCATCCTGCAGTAGTTACTGTACGCCTCCTCAAACATGGCCTTGCAGGGGAAGCGGGCCTTCAGCTTAGAGCAGATGAGGAAGGAGCCACCCATCTTGCGGTGCAGAGAGTAGGTCTCCTCTGGTGGCGGGATGAGGCGATGCTTCAGCATAACGGGGATCAGGTTGTGGATCTTCTCAGTAGTGCTCTGGGTGCCGAAGTCAAAGGGCTCTTCCGAGGCAAAGGCCTCCCCCAGGATGAGAATGGCATCCAGGTGGGCGTCCTCCATGGCCTGTATCAAGAGGAAGGGCAGAAATGACTGAGTCAGAAGTCCCTAGACCCAGATCGTATCATAGCTCTTCATCTCAGCACCAAATTCTGGAGTCTGGAGGACATTCGAGGTGACAGGATGACTGACTTTGGTCATAGACAGTGGTCATAGGTAACTAACGTCAACCCTCAGGAGCCGAGCAGACACAAGACCACACATGAGACAATGTGGAGGGCAGGGGCCTTCGCCCCTCCCACAGCACCCACTTCTGTCTTTCCAAGTTCTAGCCAAAGCCACAGATCACAGAATAGGCAGTGCCTGGGCTCAGCCACTGTGGAGACCGCTGTGGGATGGGAGCCTGCCTAGCTCCTAGCACACGGCAGTCGTCACCTGCTGGGCACAGGACACGTGAGAAGTAATTCACCAGCAGAGCACTGGAGGGACAAGGGGCACCTAGGTCTGAGACAAATCAAGCCAGCTACACAGAGGAAGCATGTGGCCATCTGACAGTGGGAAGGATATAAAGGAGGGCCGCCCATCTTGATGGTATACTTCTACTAGGTATGAGCCCAGAAGGTCAGGGAAGGTCGGGTCCCTGATAGCTGCTGGGTGGAAAGACTCTAAAGGCCTGGGTTCTCTGTCCATCCAAACAAGCCATCCCTGCCACTTGGTGACAAGGGCAGGCAGGCAGCACTAGGGAAACCCTAAGCAGAACAGTCTTGCTCTATCCTATATACTTCCTACAGATTGCAGTTTTCAGAATGCTGGGCAAAGGAGGCCTCCAAGGGCCCACATGGGGCCCCCCAAGGGTAGTTGGTTCTTAGGTACAAAAGGAAGACACAGTGGTGCCTACAGGAAGCTGGGCCTGAATCTCGCAATGAGCCGTGGGTGGTTCACTCACCTTAACCTCATAACCAGTAAGGAACTTCATTCTATTGACTTCTTTAGCACTGCCTCCCTGTCCTGGTCAGCAGCAGCCCGGATGACCTGGGAAGAACAGAGAGGCTCCTGCCTACCCGACCACAGTCTTCCCAAGTGCTTCCCAACCCCTGGCCTGGGATCAGAGCCAGCTAGGTGGACTGACAGGCTGTGGCCAACTCCAGATGGCTCTCTCACAAGAGCATTGGCCCTTGGCCTTTGAAATACATGGGCCAGGGCCCCATTCCTGTTCTCACCTGAATGTAGAGGTCAGTAAAGGATCTGTCATATTCTCGAGTCGCCCCAAAGTCCAGGAGAGCCACCTACAGACGGAGATACCACACTGAAGCTTTGCCCTGTGCTGTTGGTAAGCACAGGGCAGAGAGGAGGAGGACCTCTTGAGGGCAGGAGCCTGGGTCTCTGCTGACAACCTTCACGTGAGGCTCAGGTGGGGCTTACCTTGTGCTGTGAGGGTCATAGAAGAAATTGGACCAGTTGGGGTCAGTCTGCATGACATGGAACTCAAACAGCTCCCTCAGGCACAGCACTAAAATGTTGTAGCAGATCTGGGGACAGGATGCAGGACAGACTGAAGTCTTTGCCTCCTGAACCCCACCCTAATTGCTCCCAGTGTGCTGCCCCAAGAGAAAGATGCAGTCACTACCCCTTGTCCACCCTCCCCAGGCAAGGCTTAGTGTCTCTGTTCACACCAATAGGTTCCCAGCACACCAGGTGAACACACGGGCACACCTCATTCCGCACTTCCTGGCTCAGTCCTTCTGCCTGGTCCAAGGGGAAGCCTGTTATCAGCTCTGTGGTCAGCACATGGGGACTGCATAGGTCATCCACAATCTCAGGCACATAGAAGAAGGGGTGGTCCTTCAGCAGCTCCCTGTGTGAGAGGAGCTCACATCTAGTCTTGACCCCCCACACAGACCCCAAATGGAGAGCCCACCACAGGGAAACCTACTCTGTAGTGGAGAGGATGTGGCCACACCCTGGCCCCAGGGCCATCCACCCTTAAAAACAGATGTGCCTGCCCACTTGGGTGCCCCTCAACCTCCCAGGGTCCCCAGAAGAGCCACACCTGAACTTCTTGGCATAGGCAGCCTCCCGCTGATAGTCACACTCAAGGGTAAGCTCCCGTCTCAGTACATCAATCAGGTGCTCAGGGAACAGGCCTATGGCAGAATTGGGGCATCAGGTGGGAGAAGGGCTCTGCAGGGCTTTCCCTGGCATTCCCAGAACCAAACCCAAGTGCCTGCCCACCCACCCCTCCAACTCATGCCTACGGCCCAGCCTGACCTTCTGGAAGCATGTTACTCATGTTCAGCACAGCCATGAGGTTGTTGACGTCACTGTTAATGCTCTGGGCCACACCAGGGTACTGTAAGGAGAGAAGGGAAGTTACCTAGGGAGGCAACAAGGCAGGCTGTCACTACCCATTAGCTTCCCAGCCATATCTGGCCAGCTTGGGTGCAGCAGAGTCAAGACTAAAGGTCGCCATAACCTGACCCATCATCACCCTGCTTCCATTTCTCCTCATCCTACTCCAGAAAAGGCCCTGGCTCCAGCCTGGCCCAGAAAGCCATCCTGTACCAAGATTGCTGAGACAGCTTTGTCCCTCTACCTCCTCGTCTAGCAAACACATTCCTAGCACCCAGTGCAGCCACTGCTAAAAACAGAAGGACGAGTGTCTCCAGAGACATGGGAAAGACCCCACTCTCAAGTCCTGTGAGGACACACAGAGCCATCTACCTGGATCTTCATGGCCACCTCACGGCCATCCTTCATGCGGGCCAGGTGCACCTGCCCTATGGAGGCAGCTGCAAAGGGCCGCTCTTCAAAGTACTCCAGCTTGTCCCTCCAATGGGGGCCCAGGTCATTTGAGGGTTTTCTGGAAAGAGGCCAAGGAAGACAGGAGTACAGCCTGGTTACCTGGGATACCCTAATATGCACCCAGCATGCCCCGATGCTTGCTCTTAGATGCCCAGGGCTGAACAGTGGTTTCCCCAGCCCATCTCCTGCCAGCCTCACCGTCATCTGTTTCAGTGGCATGAAGTCAGCACTCTGCCTCACCCGCTCAAAGATCTTGGCCAGGTGAGGGTTGATGAAGGCATCATCTGGAAGACAAGAGAGGTCAGAGAGGGGCTTCCGTTAGGGATGTCCACAGGCCAATAGGGCTGCCCAGGTACCACTTGTCAGTGTGGCCTCCTGGGTAAAACAGGGCCATTAAGCTTTACCCTCCTTTATCCTGGGATCTAAACTCAGACACAATGACAGACTCAGCCTTGGCTTCCTCTTGGCACACAGACTCCAGACTGGATCTGTAATGCGGACAGGGTCTTCTCTGCTGAGCAAAGTAGTAAGATACCAACCAACACAAGGCACAAGCCTTTAGACAGAGTTCACTGCAGCTTCCCCTCCCTGGGAGAGCAGCCGGGAGACAATTTTATATCTAAGAGATGAAATTTAAATTGCCCATAATCTGACCGTCCCTTTTACTGTGTCCTTCCTTCCTGCCTAGTGTGGTACTGCATAGCCTAGTGAACACACCTGTGGATGGCTTAGTGACAATGGCCCGTGTAGGCTCATATATTGAAATACTTAGTCCCCAGCTAGTAGAACTGTTTGGGAAGGTGTGTCACTGGGGTGAGCTTTGAGGTTTCAGAAGCTCAAGCCATTCCCAGTTAGGTCTCTCCTCTTCCTCCTCCTCCTCCTTTCTTCCTCCTCCTCCCTCTCCCCTCTCCCCGCGTTTCCCTCTCCCCCTCTCTCTGCCTCATGTGTGTGGATCAATACATAAGCTCTAGGCTACTACACCACTGCCATGGCTACCTACTGTCATGTTCTCTGCCATGATGGTCATGGACTCAAACTCCTCCTCTCAGTTTCTCAAAAACCCACCCAGAGGCAAGAAACATGACCCTGACTGAAGATGACAAACATCTCCGAGTCCCAGATTGCCACAGCAGCTCTGTTCCCATACCTAGACACTCGCCAACCACTGCCCCACTCTGACAGACACCCACGCTGGCGCAGGACAGAGCCCTGCACTCACTCACCCTGGATACTCAGCATCTGGCCCAGCTTCAGGGCAGCCCCGCGCACCTTGCACAGTGTGCTCACAATGCGCTCTGCATTGGCCTCTGACAGGAAGGGGCTGGAATCCAGCACAGCTTTCTTCCCTGTGGGCAGGAGGGGCAACATGCATTCATGGTTTAGGAAGGGGGCTGAAGAAACCTTCATGATGCCTGGCATAGGGACTCAGGCAATACACACACTCGTTAGGTGTCCACAGAAACAGGAAGGAAATTTCAAATCCCTACGCACCTCCTCTCTAGCCCTCCAAAGCCAGGGAGGCCTCCCATCCTAGTGAGTCAAGTCTGGCAGGAGGGCTAGGAGAAGATAAGCAAGCCTCGACCCTACTTGTCCTGGCTGACGAGTCTCTGGGTCTGTGCACTGTGCCACATGGGTCTTGGCTGCAATAAGGACTCCATCGTCAAAGGTCAAGGCGATTCTTTGGGTATTGTTTCTCCCCTCTGCACTACAGCTTGGCACAGCCAACTGGCTCAAAGACAACCCCTTCTAGGACACAGAGTGGTGGCAGCAGCTGGGTGATGACTCCAGGGAGCTGACAGTGCCAAATGCATCCTGCTGCCAGCCATCAGCATGGCCAAAGGGCACCACTGCTTCTGCCCATCCACCCTGAGGCAAGGGAGGAACACAAACAAGGGTCTAAGCTGCCAGGTCTCCCTGTCCTCCCCAGACCCTGGCAGCTCCTTCAGCACATAGCCACAGGCCTGGAAGGCCAACGGAAGAGGACTTAACAATTGCCCTTGCATCAGGCCAAGCTACTGCTTCTGGCAAGTCAGAGAAGGGGGCTACCATGGGGAGAAGAATTACAAAGCCCTCAATTGCCAGCCCCCAGTGACAGACACACTGAGGGCTTAGGCTCATTTCTTGGTCCAAACAGAGGACAAGACGTGCAGGGCAGGAGGGTCATTCCACAGAATTCTGGGCTATTCCAAGACCTACTTAAACCCTGGTGTAGGACCAATCCAGGACAAGTGGGCCCAGAAGTGACCCTGACAACAACAGAAGGCAGCACCAAGAGTGGGGCAGCCCTCCTTTGTCCCCAGGCCCTGGGACTCAGGGTTAGGAAGACAAGAGAGGGAGTGAACACAGGCAGGCCACTAATTCCAGGACAAAGGAGCGAAACTGTCGCTGACCTATACACAAACCACACCTCAGCAGAGTCCCATCTCCTGGCACTTGGAGATGGCGTCTGGCCCGACTGGCTTTCCTGGGCATCCCCATCCCAGGTGGGCTGGTCCTCACAGGCTTCTTGAGACATGCTCCCTACCTAGAATGGCCTGAACCAGGCAGAACAAGCCAGAAACATGGTGGTGTGCCCCATGTAGCAGAGGGTCTCCCAGGCAGAGCTTGCTACCCTGGACAGCAGCTTCAAGGTCAGGGCACCATAGGCATATTAGGAAGCCGGAGCAGGGGGGTCTCCTAGGGCCATTGACTCTGGCCAATGCCTCAAGACCTACTGGCTAAAGGAACCTAAGCCTCCGTCACTCGAGTCCCTGAAAAGGGACACCAGCTATGCCCTTGAAGGCAGACTGGCCTCTTCTCCTCTTAAACAAAGTAGGTGGAAAGTGGCTGGCAGGGGGTGCTGGGTCTTGGGAAAGCTAGCTTCTCGTCCAAAAAAACACAGGCCTCATATCCCAAAGTCCTTAAGCACCAGCACTAAAAATACCCATACTAATTCCCCTGTTGTCAGGTCCCTTCCAAGGACACACAAGCTGTCCATCCTAGGACTGGAGCCTGAAAACCCTGTGAGTGAAGTGCTCCCTGGGAGTGGGTACAACCCCCTCAGGCCCCAGGAGCATGAACCATGAGTAGCAAGTGGCCCCATGAATAGGTGTGAGAGCCATAAGGAACCTGCATGAGACTGCAGTTCTTGTGTAGGACCAGAACAGAGAGTACTCAGCCCAGAACCTCAAATGCACTTGGAAAATCCACTAACAGGAGCCCCGAATGGCTTTGCTGGGTAAACTCCCAGTCACCTACCCTCAGAGAGGGGCTCACATGGCATCCCATGGCTCCTTCCCCAGTCCGATTCCGAGCATCAGGAAACCCCTCGGTTTTGGTGGGGCCTGAATGCAGAATGTTCTCTGGATTGTACAGACACAAGTGGTCGCTGAGCTTGTGTTCCAGGCAAGCCTAATGGGCCAGATCCTGGGAGGCAGAGAACAGAGGTGGTATGATCTTTGTCTCAGAGACACAGTCTCTGGAATGGCCTCTCTGAACCGTGTTCAATGAAGGAATGACACGATATGCCTGTCCCCATGCCTACATCCCTACCCTCAGGGACAGAGGAGCCAGATTACAATTCAGAAGGTCCTCGGCAGCAGGGCAGAAAGGAGAGCAGGAAGACAAGGAGGGCACGCAGGTAGGCATGCAAGCAAGTAGAGGTACGTATGCTGGTGGTAGCATGAGTGCAGGCAGGCAGAGGGAGCCAGAGTGGGACATCAACTGGGACTGAAGGAGGGAGCCATCTCCAATTCTCCAATCCTCCAGCTCTCTAAAGCAAGTCAGTGTACCAGTCACTCAACCCCAGGAACACCACTACATTTCAGAGGGTTCCTACAGTTGGAGAATGGGGTGGTCGCTGCTGGCTGACATTCCTGGAACAGAGGTGGGCTGCACACTGATGGGCTAGACCTTCCAGAATCATCTACCCTTTCTACACAGGCCCCTGCTCACCTGTGGAGTTCTCAGAACGCAGACTCTTCTTGGCAACTTCAGCCAATGCCCAATACCCAGACCTACAGCCAGACCTGGAAGGGTAAAAAAGCAGGTACGTGAGTGGCTGGGACCGCCCAGCTACCAGGCCTGGCGATCAGCAGGCGGATAGCACTGCAGTGCCTGACATTCCAAGTAGAGAGTAAGAACACACTGTAGTGTTTTAGGTCAGTCAGCTCTGGGTCAGGGTGTCCTGTGAGTTTGCACGGCTCTCACCCATCACCTGTGACAGCCCATACTCATGACAACACAGACAGACTCCATACTGGGAGGGACCAGCACAAATGGGAAGATGGAGCAGGTCTGGTCTGGACCACTTCCTGGCCATACAACTATGGAAGACAACCACTCATTCATGTCTGCAAGAGCATCCAGTAGTCTTGAATTTTCTAAGTTATCACTGCATCAATATAAAACAGATAGCAGTAAAAGCCGGGGTGTTCCACGACAGCAAAACCACAGGGTTCCCAGCTGAAGTACATGGGCCAGAACAGACCCCCTCCCCTCCCCTCCTCCCATGCCGGCAGCCCTGGCAGTGACTGAGAACAGCCCTTGGGTTTTCCTTCCCAGCAGGCATGACTGGGGTCACCCAGGCAGGAAGCCCGGGAGTCTGGTTGAGGGCCCACACCTTCCTGGAAGCTCCCTTCTCAAAGGCTGTACTGGACAGGCATACACTCAGAGACAGGGTAAGGGGTATGAAACTGTTCTCCAGTCTTTCTACAAGAATAACGAATTACAGAAAAATGCTGGATTTGCTGAAAACTTATTTTTAAAAGTTTAAGCTGTGTGTGGCCACACATGCTGTTATCCCAGCATTTTGGAGGCTGAGGCATGAGGTCTGTCAAGTTCAAGGGCACTCATAGATGCAAAGCAAATTCCAGGATAGCCTGGAGTATATATGGTGACTTTGTCTCAAAAGACGACTCAAGTAATTTTTTTTAATTAAAAAGGTAATTATTTTACACATTTACTACTCTATTTATCTGCCACTAGGTGGCAGTGCATGCTCTACTTTGCCCACCCTAACAGCTCCCACCTCAGATGTCACTAGAGAAGCAAAGGTGACAAGTGCCCACATTCTCAGGCAACAAAACTGCTTGTTTATTCAGTCAGGCCAGTGGTGACAAAGGAAGTCTTGTGTCAACTATATGCATGACTTAAGATTTCTGGAGGCCATTTAAAAAAAAGGCAAGACAAAACTCGGTAAGTGGATTCTAATGCATTTAGCCGGCATATTTAAACTAGAAATCAACATAAAAATTGAAAGCATTTTCCATCTCAGGTGTGTGCACTGCCTTCAAATCCTGTGGGAAGGCACTTGCATAGCACAAATGGGGCGGGACAAGCCAAACTGGAAGAAGCCACAGAGAAACCAGGACATGTTGGTGCCCTGGGACAGGGGCGTTACTGTGGATGTCTGGTGGGGCAAGCAGCAGCCCTTTAATACTCCTCCTACCCAGGCGACTCTGGAGGGCAGTGGGCACTGGAAGCCAGAGTCCTGGTTAAACATTAACTTCCCACCAACTGTCTTCCTCACCCTGCCTAGCACAGTATCTAACCTAGCCCAAGAAAGGAGGACGGGCATGAACCTTCACCAGTGTCCTTGAGCCCTTTCAGCTTAGAGCAAGCCCTGAGACAAGCACACAGAAAAGGCAGGCAGCATCCCAGGACATGAGCCTGCCCAGCTGCACACACACCGTCATCAGAGCACAGCCTGGCTGGACTCAGCACGGTGTCAGACTGTTCCTGGCTGTCGTGGGCTCCCAGACAAACTCTACAATGGGGGAGGGGGACTGTATTAAACAAAAATTCCTGAAGGAACATTCTAGAAAGGAGGCCTCTGGCTCCTTCAGTAGCTGCACCAGACCCAGGAGCTGCCAAGAGAGGGACAGCCTCCTGCAGCAGGCAGATCAGGAGGTTAAGAACAAGCTCACCCAGCCAGCAATCATGATCTTGGCCTCTCCGGTTCTATGAACCCAGAATAAACTGGCTCCCCCTTTACCGGGCTGGTATAATGTGATTCTTGGAATGCCCCGCCCAGAGCCAGGTGAACCTGGGGTAACTAACTGTGAGAGAGGAGAATTTCAGGCTAGGATTTTTCTGCCACTTTCAGGTACCCTGCTCCTGCACCCAAGGACCTCACACAGCACTGCCTCTCCTACTGTGATCTGTGTCTAGAAGGCTTGTTCTCCGAATGTCACTGAGAGGAGGAAGCACTCTTGGCAGCCTGCCCTTCACCCTGGCCTGTAACAGCACACTGCCCATGCACAGAAAATCCCTAACACTTCTCATTAAAGGTGGTTTGCCATCAAGAAAGGGAGATAACAGGGCACAGAACTCTCCCGCAAGCAAAGCAAAGGCATAGTGGGCCCATGTCCAGGCTGGGAGCCTGTTCTGGATAACTTGGGGGCCTCTCCTAGCCTCCCCACTCAGGTCCCTCACCAGAGAAGCAGTCACTCTACTCCCTACAGTCACCACAGGCAGAAAATGCAAAGAAGCTTTTAACAACAGGGGCATTCATGAACAGGCTGGGTCACAGAGAGAGCGGGCAGCAGGCCACCACTCTTGCTGGTGCTGCTCTGCCTGGTGAAACCCCACAGCCTGTTTCCAACACACGGCTGGAAAGGGCCTCTGCAGAAGCAACCAGACAAGAGCACTGAGATAGCAGGCACTGTAGATGAGACCCCACCTGTACTCAGGAGGGATACAGGGTCTTGTGTGTGTGTGCCAGGCAAGATCTCCACTCCCTAAACCACAGCCTCAGCCCTAAACTCCACTGTAATTAATACACATGGCTTACTCAAGCTGCTAACAAAGTCCACACAGAGCAGACAGATGGACATGGCTACTGTCCTCTGCGTGGGCACTAACAGTCTACATGAATACTGGGTATCCAACAGCAGCCTCACTCCCACAGGCGCTGCTGCCCAGGAGGAAGAGGAAGAGGAACAAAAAGGAAGAGACAAAGCTCCCTGAGGTGTCTTCTCCCAGGGGAAGACCTAACAGGTAGTCTGCTGGCTACGTGGGAAGGTAGGTGCCTACTTGTAGGACCCCGCAGCTCAGATGTTCCTACGCAAGACAGAGGTCTGTGCTCAGCTCCTCCTCTGAAACTGTACAGAACAGGAACCATTTCCAGCACACACCACTGCAGCCATTCCAGGAACAGTCAGTGAGCACAGCTTGAACCTTCTGAAACTGCCTGTTGTTTCTACCACAAGTTTTGGCAACAGTGGAAAGAAAAGAATTGATGCAGATGGATGTACAAGAGGACGTATCTGCCAGAAAAGGGAAGACTTCTGTCTTCCTGGTCCTGGGCCTCCCTGACCAACTCAACACCAGCACCATCATGACCCACCAGAACTGTTATGTAGCTAACCACTGGTCCACGGTCAGTAGGTGAAACAAGCCAGCAAAGCTATTCTTTTGTTATTTACACTGCCTGGACCTGGAGAACCTACAGAGGACAGTTAAATCTTCATAAACTGCACCTCCAGAAACCCACATCACAGTACCCTGCTGCAAATGGCCAGCATTCTCAACAGGACCTCTGCAGATGAGCAGTGTCCGTGCACTGTGTACGCATCCTTCCAGAAGAGCACAGGTGGGGTAGGATTAAAGGCTGTCGGCATAAAAGCAAGGACAGATCAAGTCCCCACGCCTGCAGCAAACTGAAACAGCTCTAACTGTCGGCAGCAAAGGGCCATGGTCTGTCAGTATCATCACACTAACTGCTTCAGACTTGTGGGATCTGGTAAACAGCTTCCCCAAATGGCTGGTCCCAGAGCAAAAGGTCCTCTATCTAGGGAGTTAAAGGGCCCAGTGAGGTGCCTATACTCGTGACCAGTCTCCTTCCAGCAAAGACTGCCCCAAGAAGGACCCACCAGCTAGCCCAAGCTGTAGCTCATGGCAAGACACAGCCCCAGACCAGCCCCAGGGATAAGCCAAGACGAGGCTGGAATCCAGTAACCAGGTCATCACCCACGGGGAAACCCAGACCCTCAACAGCCACTTCTTGGGAACACTGCCACATAACACCCAATACTGGGGCACAGTTGGATTCCCAACCACTTCCACCTTAATGTACAGTGGCCATCTCCACTCGAACAGGACAGACAGGGCAGGGCAGCAGAGGAGGGGCAGCACGGGGTACGTGACCACCTCACCTCCAAAGTTGGCCAACCGCCCAATCCGGGTAACCGGCACCTTCCGCTCCCGAGCCCGCTCACTGAGCTGGAGGGGAAAACAAGAGAGACCTATAGGATTGACAAAACTAACAAATGAGACAAGACAGCCTGAGGCCCATGCTGTCTGTACCGCCCCTCTCCACTACCGCTGGAGCTGGAGCACTGTACAAAAGGCTTCTGTGTATTTCTAAAGTCACAGCATCCAGGGGTGGAGGGGTAAGGGGTCAACACCAGCCAGCCCCACTGGGAATAGAAACCACCTAAGTCTAACCATAATGCCTCTCAGACTTACCATCTGCTTGTGTGGCTTGCTCTCAGGGCGAGCCTTGGCCTGCCGGGCCTTTTCAATGTCTTCAGCCGTGAGGCCTCCCACAGGAGACTGGTCCTGGTGGAAGAATCTTCGCCGGATGCTATTAGCCAAGAACAAGTCTCTGCTATCTACAAAGAGCCTCCCGTTGACTCTGCCCATAGGAGAGGTGGCCTGTCCAGAGAGCCCAGCTTCCCTGAAAGGTCCACTGGAAACATAGGCAGGGGCTGGGCCCTCACTGTGGGCATGACCCAGGGATGAAGACAGTGACTGGTCCAGGGAAGAGGCTGCAGAGAAGTCCAGAGAGGTTCCAGCTGCCTGTGGTATTGAGAACTGAACTTCGGCTTCCAGACCTTCCAGGTTCTCAGTGGGATATGACTCTTCATGCTTATCCTGACCCTTCGGAGAACAAAGGCCAGGGTGAGGGGCAGGACTGGTCTGCTGAGGTACGTGCATGTGACTGACAATCAGCCCTCTCTAACCCTGCAAAGGTGATGCTGTGTAATACCTGAGGTCTACTTCAAAGCCTAGGAGGCGAGGCAGCAAACAGCTCTCACATGCTTCTTCTAGAACCCTGCTGTGTGATCTCAGGCAGGGCACTATACACCACTGGGCACCTACTGTAGGCCCAGCCAGGGCCAGGGAAGATGCACATAACTGTAGCAACAGGCTCCTCATCTATAAAGCAGGGCCATCTATAAAGCAGGGCCAGCACTGAGCCCATTAGGGTTTTTAGGAGAGAAACCAGGAAAAGATAAGGAAAGCTGCAGAAGTGTAAGTCACAGACCAGCAAGTGCTGAAAGGAGAGCACAGGTGGGAAGGATGGGGCAGCAGCACTCACAGCAGACAAAGCCCACCATCAGCCCAGCATGCAGCTATGGTTCTTATCAGACATGGTCAGAGCCTGGCTGTCTTTGCCAATCTGAGAGACAGAGAAAGGGAGCAGAGGATACCCCATGTTTCCTTTGCACGTTATAGGTTCAACCTTCAAGCTCAGGTTCATTCTAACGTTTAACCTGGAATGAACTTGAACAAGTTCCCTAACCACTCTCGGTGACTTCTACATCTGAAAATAGGGCTCCCACTGTCAGACAGCGACAGAGTTACACCAAAGGTCACAGATACTGCTAGTAAAGGCTATAATTAAATAGCACTGTGTCCTAGAGAGAGGGGGAGGCAGGCCTATGGCCATGTTCCCTGGTCCAAATGAAATCTAAGCAAATGCCATGGCCTACGTGCTGTCCGAATGTCATACAGCAACACAGAGAGACCTAGAGCCCCATGTGCAGCTACCTGAGATGCCCTAAGGACTAAAGTCCTGTTCTCCCAGGACGTGGGTAGACCAGGTGCTACTCTCACTCTGCAACACGAAACAGACTGAGAGCTGATGTGACTGGTAAAGGGCAGAAGGCAACAGGCAGCAGAACAGGGGTTCAGAGCCAAGGCTAGCTCTGCTACCCAAAGTCCCAGAGTAGAAGAAACATAGTACACTGGGGCTCTGGGGACCTCTCTAGAGCCAGGAAAAGTCTAGTACAGTGAGCCTAGGTCACAATCCCCTCCTGTCTCACAACACCCATGATAACCTCCTAGTCTTGTGTGACTGCTGTTATAGTAGCTGGGGGTTCCTACAGGCAGCAAAGGACTCCTAGTGAAAGGGCCCCAGCCTCTGTAAGCACCTCATGAAATGTGTGAATAAGAGGCATACAGGTTCCCAGAGCAATCAGGTCCTTCAGACCTCCAAGATGGAGAAAAGCAGCACAAACCTAAGTATTAGGGCCTGAAAGGAACCCAAGTGGCCACTGTCTCCAGGGGCCTCCTCCATGGCAGTGAGTTATTTGTCCTCTGTCTCAAGTAACTACACAAAGTGAGGACAGGAGGAAGTCCTGGGCGGGAGCTCGAACACTGGTGGAGAAGGCCAGCCTAGAATCCAGTCTTATAATGTGGAGTGAGCAGAGCACTGGAGCAGGCTCACATCAAGGCCGTCTACGGACCGCCACCTTCCACCAACCCAGTACCAGGACGACAGAGACTCTCACCCATCACTTGATGTAAATCAGGGGTAGGAATAAGCTCACAGCACATCAACAGTAGGGGATCTCAAGAATACAGGGTATGAAGACTTAAAATCAGAGGTGCCCATAGGGTAAGGAATACTCTGTCACCCTTACAAAGGAAAGAGGGGCCTCAGAATCCTGAACCTAAAACTGAGCAGAGGCTGGGGACTGGGATAGCCTCACAACCAGAAAAGCATGGGACCTTTATCTAGAACTAGTTTTTTGGTTTTTGGTGTGGGTTTTTTTTGGTTTGTTTGTTTAAAAAAAAAAAAAAAAAGCTTGTTGTTTAAGCCTCCCAGTCTGTTGTCTTCTGTTGTAGTAACGGCCCCTCACAAAGAAACCTGATCTGCCCTAATATGACAGCAGGACAAACCACAGGACAGAAATAGCACAGGAAGGAGGCAGGGAAATCTCTGCAATGCATGCACACAAGGGTATGCAGACACACGTCTGCACGTGCATGCACATGTGCTCACACATTCGCACGCACAAGTGCACACAAAAACACACACACACAAAACCACCCACCCCTCCCTTCAGGCTACTGAGTTACTACTAGGCAGCACTATCTACAGCCAGGTCTGTTCTGACACTGCTTTGGCTTGAAAACAACCCTTGATATAAGATGCTAAGGTTTCCTGGACCTTGGTACAAAGGTCCTTAACCTTATTACCTTTGCCCCAACAGCATGAGGGAAAGGGGGGACAATGCTGCCCTCACCAGGGCTTTGGCAGCTGGCACTCTGGAAAGGAGCACCTGCGACAAGTAACAGGTATTGGGGAAGGCTCGGGAAGCCTTGCCTATAGGAGGAGTCTTCAAAGGCTGAAGCTGAGGTAGGCTGATCTACACATGAGCCCTGCTGTGGACTGCATGTCTGAACCTAACCCGGTGCATGCTACTGCATGGAAGGTGATTACAACATGAGCACAGAGCCAGGAAATGGGCCCTTATTAGATGCCAAATCTACTAGAGCCTCAATCTTGGCCTTCCCAGCCTCCAGAACTGAGAAGTAAATAGTATTACTTAAGCTTCCTAGTCTGGTCTTCTCACACAGTGTCCTACCATACGCTAAGATGGCACTAGGACACATGAGCCACTGGGCACTCTGGTCTCATCTACAACAAGACAGGATGTTAGTTTTTGAGTCCTGGTTCATTCCCTGGTCACATTGAGAGCTCCACGTCTGGCCCTGCTGACCGGCACCCACCCATTGTTGGAAGGGCCTCTCACCTGTGCCTTCCCAAAGGCCGTGCTGATCTGCTCCATAGCCGCAGACTGCAGGGCCCTGGCAGCCAGCAGGAGCTCCCCACCAAGGCCCAGGTTCTGCAGGTGGGCTGCCACCGCTGCCTGAGTGAGCTTGGCAAGGCCTTTGGCCACCATGATGGCGTCCCCCAACATAGCAGCCATCCTTCAGGGCTGGAAGACAAGAGGCCAAATTAGGGAAAGGGACACCACCTCTGACACAGGATGTACTCACCCTGACCAGGTCTCACCAGACTCTGAGCAGAAGGCACAACTGATGGTTTGGTTTCTCACCGGTCTTCCCTTTTGACTGAGAACTGAAGTGTCAGGAGAGGAGCAGGGCCCGGGCAGTGACCAGGTACTACCACACACTTACAGCTGCCCGAGCATTTCCTCACCTGTGCCTCAAGAGCACCTCTAAAACACCTCGGCACAGCAGTCAAAGTGCTATGGCAGAACCAGGACTGATTCCTAGTTTAGTGCTCTTCCTTCTGAACTACAAGGATGCACTAAAGCAAACACCACTGGCCCTCCCCAAGCAGTTCCTTGCAGGGCTTAGGGATCCATTTATGACAATGGTGTCTCTCCCAGGCCTCAGTAGATGAGGGTACCTACTGGCCATGGTAGAAAGTGTTTCTGAATGTAGATCAGGGTCACAGATGTTGAGACCCAGTAACCACAGTGTCATTAGAGCCTGGCCTAGTTGGTCATTAACTACCCCTGAGGCATGTTTATAGGTTAAGATCAGTCCTGTTCATGCCTGACTGCATAGGGGTTGATGTCAAAAGTATCCCCTCTCCAGGAAAAAGACATCGGGATGGGTATGGCCCTCATGCCTCACTGGACAACGACAGGAGGACAGGAGCCATTACAAGGTCCCCTTCAATTATTGGAGGTCAGGCCTCTATCCCCGCCTTTGCAAGAATAGAATCGCCAAGGCCCTTCTATACTTAGAGAAGGGAGGAGATGTCAAGAGCAGCCCTGCATATACACTAAAGGCCTAAAATCAGCCATAGGCCTAAAGTCAGCAATAGGCCTGACATACATGCATGCTAACACAAAGTCTTGAGTCTCTGGAAAAACACGAAAACAGAAGGCTATAAGCTATTGTAAACAGGCAGCTTCTGTGGAAATTTACCAGCCCGAGGAGTCATAGGTCTTATAAATAGGCAGCCTCGGTGGACAGTACCAACTTAGATAAGGACAAGTGAATCATAGGCAGAGTCATAGTGACCTGTCCCCTGAACCTACACCCAGCTGATACCCTGTTCTGAAAGATATCTGTACTCCCCCTGAACACCTATGCTCTGGTGCCATTCCCTTCCCCACATCCTGCCTTTTTGTGTTTATAACCTCTGTGTAAATAAGTAAATTATGATGTGATTTAAATAACTAACTAAATTAAAAAAAAAAAAGATCAGTCCTGTTAACATGTTGGAAGCTAAAGAAAAAACATGGAGAGCCAGAGATCCCACTACAAGGAGTACCATGACCAAGGCAGGGAGCAGAACAGGGCAGGCCAGGTAAGTAAGAGACATGGAGTCTACTTTAAGTCCCAGGGACAAGAAAGCCAGAAATCCATAAGAGGGGTGTGAAGGGCTCTTCAGACTGGGGACTTGCATAAGGTATGGACTGAGCAGGGACCCTGAATCACAGACAGCAGAAGAGAGAGGACAGTCAAAGGGGTACCTGGATTCCATCTTTCACTACATTAATTGAGAGAGGCACGGATGGAGAAGGGTTCATAAGAGCACTGGCAAGGGTCCTAACCAGAATGAGGAGACATCCGAACATGTCAGCCTGTCACTCCAAGGATTCCAGCAATCTGCTCAGTCACAAAGCATAGCAGAAAGAGACCTTTATTTAAAGGGAGAACTGGAGTGCATGTGTGTGTGCATGAGTGTGTGCAAGCGTGGAGAGAGGACTCAGCCAGTTCCCAGCCCCCATACCAAGTGGCATATAACTGCCTAAAAGCTAGTTACAGGGGAATGATGCCTCTGGCCTGTGCCAGCAGCTGCATCACATGTACACACCTAAACACAGATCTTTAAAAATCTTAAGAGGAGAACTGTTATAGCACAAACACACTACCCAACAGGCAGCTATGAAGCTGTATTTATAATGTGCCCTTGGGTGGTAACTTTCCCTTCAAATATTAGCAGTTAGCACACACAGGGCTAAGACTTTCTACATACCTCTTAATATTTATAAATAACCCATGGCTGTCTGTCAGTGAGAAAAGCAGAGTCAGAGAAGGAACTAAGTAGTTAAAGTCACCAACAACTTCTCAGTGGCCCTGGGGCTGGCGGTGGGGTACAACAGCCCTGGCCTGTTTTGTGCCTCCTCACACTTGGCTCACTGACTTACAAGGACAAGGTGCTGTTCAGTCACAGCTTACTGACCCTCCAGTCTAAGTCAGTAGGTTTGGAGAAAATGACCATGTCACACCCTAGGTTTCTGTTCAGCACTCCTCTGATTTAATGGCAATAAACAGGTGAATGAACCCACAAACCAAACAGCTAGTACTGGTAAGACAGCATGTAATTGAATTTCAAGCAGGCCTGTTAGCAGTTCCTGGCTCACAGCTGCCACCACCCTCAACGCACACCGACACATCTTGTCCACTACCATGAAGTCTAGACACTACTCAGGTCTCCCACGAGGGACCTGGAGAACCTGGAGAGGTGGCTGAATTTTGAAGGAGATCTGTGCCAGAAACACACTCCTACTAGTGGCCCCAAGACAGACCATCATTCTATCCCAGGAATCCCCTTACCCTGGACCAACTTTAAATCATACCTAAAATGCCAGGACAGGAATCTCCCACAGACCATGAACACAGTAGTTACCAAGCCTCAGTTTGCTCAATGGCCTGACACTAAATCTCCTCAGAACATCCACCTAGAGCCACGCTGTTCAGACATTTTTTAGGCCTGACACTAACTCTGCCTGAACTTTCCATTTAAGTTACTCTCCCCACACACTAAACTTCTATAAGAACAGAGCCAGTGAGGGATGTGGGCCGGTGTAGCCTACATGGCCCACGGCAATGATAGGAGTTTAATTTCTAAAGCCATTTTAGGTCTTGTGCACAACCACAAGGCAACTGTGGGGCCCACCAGAAACCAGCACTGACTTCCTGCTTCCTGCAATCAAGTCCACTGCTAAAACAAACAAACAAACAAACAAAACGCTCGTAAAAGGGAAAAGGTTAAGTAAATGAACTGATTAGGTGAAGTCTCTGCATTGGGAACTATCAGTAATAATTATCTTTTTCAGTTATTTTCCAAACCTTTTTAGTTCACATATCCTATTTTCAAAATGGCAAATAAGTCATCTTATAAAAATAAATAAATTGGGGGCTGAAGATGGCTCAGTGGTTAAGAGCTACTGCTGGTCTTGCAGAGGACCCAGGTTCAATTCCCAGCATCTGTGTCAGACAGCTCACAACCTCCTAGCTCCAGGAATTCCATACTGTTCTCTGACCTCAGTGGGCACCTGCATACATGTAGCATAGACATACACACATATACTATTAAGAGTTTGGTCCACAGCACCTGTGTATACAGGTGGTTGTATGTAACTCAAGCTTCAGGAGATCTGACGTCCTCTCTGGCTTGACCACACACACATGCACATAGCCCCGCTCACAGATACTTATGCATAAACAAAAGAAAATCCTTACTTAAAAAATAAATTAAGAGGGCTAGAGAGATGACTCAGTGGTTAGGAGCTGCTGCTGCTCTTGCAGAGGACCCAGGTTTGGTTCCCAGCACCCACATGGTGGCTTACAACCATCAGTAACTCCAGTTCTAGAGAAGCTGGTGCCTTCTTCTGATCTCTGCAAGCACCAGGCAGGGACATGGTGCATATACAGACATGCAGGCTTACACATAGTTAATAAATATTTTTTTTTAATTAAGAGGAAGGAGCCGTACTTTCTTTCCTGCCTGAACAGTTATATATGAAATGCTAGTGAATTTCAAAATGGTGCCAAGTCCTGCCCTAGATACTGCACCCCAGATTCCCTTGTAGATTTCTGCTTTCCTCAAGTTGGTAGTTCCTGCTAACAAGCACAGCCTACTCTTTATGATCATGCAGACTTCAAAATTACTGTGGCTGGTCCATGGCCACCCCTTGGGTAAACATTATTTACCCACTGTGCAGGGGTTATGCTGGGCCTCCCTCACAGTACAAAGTGAACCAACCGTTCACAGCCTTATCAACACAGGCAGCTTTCTACAAGGAGCCTCCGTCCTCCAACAGCAAAGAGACAGCGAGGAGCAAATGACGACCAGAAGGAAACTGCTTTCCACAGCTCTTCTCTTTCTGGTTTTCACACTTAGGGCCTTAAAGACCCTGTTCCCAATTCACAATCCTACAATGATCAATAACTCAACCACATCAGCTAGCACGAAGCCAGGAGGCGTTTACATCATAGCCCTGGAACTCTTTCACATACAAGAACCATGCCAGCACCATGATGTCATGGACATGTATTAGAGCCCTCGTGGGGAATGTCAGCCCTACTCCCCTCTCCACCCTCCACCAGCCCTGACAACAGTATCCTGCTGGTTTGGGGACACTGTTCCTGGGTAAATATTCTCCTCTGAGGGGAACAAAAGATAGAACAACCTCATGTAAAGCTGTGTGAGAGAGGACACCATTGAGAACTATGCCAGTATCCTCCACACATATCTCTGTACCTGTCTTGTCCCTGCAGGCCCTGGGTCAATGTGTCCCAGCCATGTGCCCACAGCACAACATGCAAGCACATCTATAATGGGCACCAACACCAGGGAAGCATAGGAGAAAGAAACAACGGAGGTGTCTGCCTTGTGAAATACCTACCATCTTCAGAGCCTAGACATGGGCCCAGTCCTGACACCATCAGCCAGGGGACTGAGTTTCTTGCCTCTTCTGTTCCTAATGTTAAATTTGTATCAGCAAAGTAAATAAAGACAGTCTCAAATGAGACAATCTCATTGAACAAAGGGGCACAGGGACTGAGAAAGAGGCACAGGCAGACCAGAGGCTAATGTCTCCAAACTCTGGGAGGTTTTCCTACTGATAACCCTCCAAAAACCAAAACAAAACAAAAAACTTCCAGAGCCACCTCCTGGAGCCACACCCTGGCTGGAAGTTATCTGGGGAATTGGGGACCTCCAAATAAATAAAATAATATAGTCATCAGGACTGACAAACATGCCCAGAAGATGCCTGGCCAAATACAGAAAGATATGTGAACAGGAAAGACTTTTTTAAACATGTGATGATTCCAACAAGCACAAATCTGAAAAAGCATCAAATGCTCATCCACTGGAGACCCAGGTGGGAAGGGAGCTTTATCTGGCTAGAGGGCGGCCATATGTACTCCACTTCATAGCCAGGACATAACCAAACTGTCACTGTTCTCATGGGTGACAGCAAGCTGAGATGGAGTATGAGGATTTACCATGCACCAGTCAATACCCCGCATAACTACAGGGCATCACCTCCAGTACAGTGAAGTTGTCGTATTCACATCTCTGAGAGCCAGGGTGGACCTTCCTCTGGCCCCTCCCTGTCACCGCTGTCACTAAAGACTTGGGATGGCTGGGATAAGAACCTAAACAGAAACTGTACAGGATGTCTTCGGCTCTGAGAAGCCATCCCCAAACAGGCAGCACAGTCTTCTGGTGCACATGCATCCTTGGGGTACCTGGGGCACGTCAAGTTTGGCATGTAGTCCCACGAAACAGCTCTGTCTTGACCTTCCCATGCGTTCCCAGGCTGCTGGCCAGAGCACTTTCTTTAAAAG
The DNA here is from genome assembly GCA_021653895.1 of Mastomys natalensis. Classification (NCBI taxonomy): domain Eukaryota; kingdom Metazoa; phylum Chordata; class Mammalia; order Rodentia; family Muridae; genus Mastomys; species Mastomys natalensis. The sequence goes on along the minus strand of JAJTUV010000069.1, from coordinate 1,982,362 downwards.
AAATGTCCTGCCTAAGCACTCCTATACCCCACAGCTTCTCTAAGATCTCTAAGAGACAGAAAGAGCCTTCCTGACCTAGCCCTCAGCCTCACCGGCCTTAGGCTTACTATACTCGCTCCACTGAATGTGTTCCAGCTAGGCTAACTCACTCTTGGACTTCATGGGGTCCCTCCTAAAGGCCTGGTTCCTTGAGCAAAGGGAACAAGGTGTATTTCCTCCTCAGGGGCATCTGTCCCAGCTTCCTGTACCATGCATGCCACTGCAGCCATGACCATGCTCTCCAGATCTGTGTACCATGCATGCCGCTGCAGCCATGACCATGCTCTCCAGATCTGTCTAGTGGCTATCTCGCTAGAGGCTGTGTTTCCAGCAAGGTGCCATATGTACAACTTTGAGTGCCCTAGTCCTTCCAGAAAAGAGGGAAAGGGAATAGTTCCAGTGAGGAACCTTCTTTTTCCTTTGGACATAAACATGTGGATTTCAACTCTCTAAGGGAAATGAAAAGTCCCATTATATCCTTAACATGTTCTCTTTTGTGGCTGGCAGCCCAGACCAAGCAGGAAGCCTCTACAGAGAGACATTTCTAACCTTTCCACCTGCTGCTTCTGTCCCGGAAGCTTGGCTTTCCGACTACAACAACCCCTTCAGATATTCCATTTTCCATGATTCCTTCAAGACCTTGAAAAAGGAAACCAGAAGGAATCATACTTAAAGACAATGGCCCCCAGAGCCAACACTGAGAACTCTCTGGACTGTCACTTCAAAGGTTCTTCCTCTCTGGGAGATCCCATGAGGCTAGTGAGTGCTTTCTCCCCATTCCCAGTGAGGAACCTTCTTTTTCTTTTGGACATAAACATGTGGATTTCAACCCTCTAAGGGAAATGAAAAGTCCCATTACATCCTTAACATGTTTCCTTTTCTGACACAAAAGGAAAGAATGAAAGGACTATTTCCTCCAAGGACTCAGAAGGAATGCATTAGAGTAAACAAACTTCAGAACCAACATCCTCGAACCCTTATTTATTAGATTCGTCCTTTGCCTATACCTTAAAAGTCACATGTCAAGGACGATTGGTGATGTACCTCAGTCACCGAAATCCAGGCCTCTGTCTGCAGGTCAAGCAATATCTTACAGTGCCACCATCTTCCAAAAGCAACTTAATACTAGTTATAGAAAAAATAAAAGGAAATGGAACAGAACAGTCCTCTGTTCTTCCTGTCAGCAAGCAACAGTAGGTGTCACCAGGGAGCCAGGCCTCTGCTTACCCAAGTCCCCACAAAGGGACCCACAATCTCTGTCCCTTCCTGGCCATCTGTCTGATAACAACTCCAAAATCCTGCCCCAATCCCTCAAACTACATTCTTTTAAAGTAGATGCCTGTGGTGATTCAGCTCCAAGAAGGGGCATCTCAACACTTTGGAACTGGGTTAGGTGAATGTCCCAGTTACTTTCTATTGTTGTGTTAAAGACACCATGGCTAAAAGCACCTTTAAGAGGAAAGAGTTTATTCGTCTTACACATCCAATCCCAGCCCGTCATTGAGGAAAGCAGGGCATGAACTACAGTAGGAAGAAAGCTGGGGCACAAACTGAAGCAGAGACCATGGATGGATGCTGCTTACTGGCTTGCTCCTCATGATTTGCTCAGCCTGCTTTCTTACAAAGCAGAAGGACCTCCTGGCCAGGGGTAGCACTGACCACAGTTGACTAGACCTTCCTACCTCAGTTAGAAATCAAGACAATACCTCAAAAGACCTGCCTACAGGCCAATCTCATGGGAGAGTTTTCTCATTTAAGATTCACTCTTCCCAGATAACTCTAGGTCTCTGTCAAGCTGACAAAAAAAAAAAAGCACAGTAAATAGCAGTATGTGTGTAAGATGGATAGAGCAATGTGGCAACTTAAATACCACTAAAGAAATATTAACAAATAAGAGTATATTGCTTGTCCCTGGAGGGAAAAAAAAATGTCATCACAGAACATTTAAAAGCATGAAGCTTTTGCTGGGATGTTTTCTAAAATTTTGTACAGAGAACATGTATTATTTGAATAATATTAAAACTGTGGGTTTTTTTTTAAACCCCTTAAATATGTTGTTGAAGAAAATATTTTAAGTAAGTACACAAATATGTAGTTTCAAAACACTATTCCATATCCTTTTAGTGCCTATCTAGGGTAGACCGGACAGTAGGTTAAGGGACAGATCAAAAGGCTATAAATAGCCCTGCTATGGGCCCTTGGTTAGCACTGGTCTGTAGAAGACACCTCCCCCTAACCGGCTGCCAAGCACATACCCTATAGGCATCTTACTTTGGGGAATAAGATTTAGCTGCCCTTCTCAGAATGGTGGTGCGAAATCACTTGGCACAGACCCTTCCTCCCCACTGGCCCTGCACCAGAAGGTAGAAACAGTTAATGAATGCCAACTCTAAACACAGTCTCTGGAATTTCTAGGTTAGATCAAATAACAAGTACAGTAACCATATTTTTTCAACAGGAAGACAAAGATGACTAGTGTCCTTCAAGGCCAGGGGATAAGCAAATCAAGACTCTGCGCCATATCTAGTCTCACTATAAACCAGCAAGCCTGGAAGAAACGAGGGTACTCTAAAAAAGGCGGTTGTGCCGACTCTATAGCTGTCTGGTCTTGGGAAAAAATGAACGCCAATGATTTAAATCTTCTGGGAATTTCACATCAAGAAAAGAAAATGGCTTAAAACCTGGGCCACCCATAGAGGAAACTTTCCTCTCAAAGATTTATTTGCAACTTGTCAGCCCTTGTTGCAGGAGTATGGACCCTAGGCAGTGGACAGTCAGCAATAGGCAAAACAGCACCTTGACCAGGACAGCTTGAGATAAGTACCTTGAGCCTTCTATCTAAGCTCTCCCCTCATGTAAGGACCCCAGTGAGGGATCACGGCATGGGGTGGGGTGGGAGGGGAGGATCACTAGATATCTTCCACTGAAGAAATCTCCTTTTTCTGATATTCATGTTATTTTTGTTCTTTTAATCTGGCTTATCAAAGATGGGTAGCTGAGCCTGGCTTGTTAGAGCAGCCAAGGCATAAACTCTGACCCTAACTCTGATAACACTACTCCCTATCCTGTAAATAAAGTTGTACTGAATCACAACCATGTGTATTCATTTATGTACCTCCTACAGCTGGCCACTCCCATTTCTTGGTTTGGTTGCAAGAGAGACCAATGGCTCACAAGCCCAAAATACTTATGTTCTGTCCTTCAAAGATGAAGTTTGTAGACTCCAATTCTAGGACAAGAAACTATAACTGTAATTATTCTAGGATATCACCAGAATTGTATCCTAACAGGCCAATGAGGACTGTCCTGGGACAAGGATTCCCACCCTATCAAGCTCATCTCCTGATATCCAAAAATGAATTTGACCCACCATCCAGAGCCTGGAGACCACCTTTTACTGGATTACCTAGGAAGGGAACCCCAAGATCCGCTCATGAGGGGGAGTCGGAGGATGTGTCAGATGTCAACTCCCTGTACAGATCCTTTCTCCCAGCTGTGTTCTCCTCCTCACCTCACATAGAAAAGCCACTGTCAGTCCACGGCTTGAGCTCTTACACAGCTACCTAATCAACACTTCGTTCCTTCACATTCACAGCCTCTCTAACCAGTTTCTGCCAGGCAAACACTGAGACCACCACCAAACACGGGTGTGTGCTGGTAGGCAGGCAGCAGACAGAGATGCCCCAAGCCTCATGCATGGCCCTTCTTGACTATGAGACAGTGGTCAAATGCTGGAGAACCACACTGGCTGGCCAGCCTGCCCTATACAGGAAGCCAGTCCTCAGCGCTGCTCACCATGAGCTCCAGCCAGACGTAGCCCTGTAGCATATATAATAATCCCACACCACTCTGGAGGCTGAGGCAGGAGGATCATGAGTTTGAGACCAGTTTGAACTACATAGCAAAAATACTATCTCAAAAAAAATGTATGTATAAAAATGTATGTGTTTAAAAAAGTATTTGGCTCAGGTAGTGGCCCAGCAATAAGGTTAGGACCTCTGTAATTGGTCACCTGGTTTGAACCCTGGTTCTGCTGACAACTTGCAAGTTAAATGATATAAGCTTAGCTTTGTCCCTCAGTTTTCTCATCTGGACTTGAGAGTAGATTAGATCCCTCACATGAAAGTATTTAAGGTATTTATGGCATGCACTGGGTATCTAGAACCTTTAATTGGTGTGATTATGAACACTGTGACCATGCAGGTACCCAGTGAAAGCAAAAAGAGCATAAATAACTAATCACACCTTTAAAAAAACAAAAAGCTCTCCCTGTAAAGTCCAGGATCACTTCTGAGTCAGGGAGACAGGCAGTGCTGGGAAAGGCTAGGTTAGTCCTCGCCAGGGTGGTTTACTTAGCAATGTGGTATGAGGCACCACCCCAGAGAGGTGGTTCAGTATGCTGCCTGCCAGCTTAAAACACCTTGCAAACATGCTGGACATAAACACCACAAACACCACTGCTGAGCACAAGGAAAGGCTCTCTGTGTGCTTCACCTGACTGACTAGAACACACAGACATGGATGTCGCAATAGCAGACCCCCCCCCCCTCAGTTCGAAGGCAGTTTTTATGCGTCAGGCTGCATGAGTCTCCAAGCTGACTTCATGAGTCTGCAGACACAAGCATGTCTTCCTAGATTCGTCCCATTCCTATCTACAAGAGGGAAGGGGGAGAGCAGAGGAAGCAGGCAGCTGTTGCCCAGGAAGCTAGTCTGCTCTGGCTAGTCACCGGACATTCTAGGTGAGAGGAGGGCCTTCTCAACAATCCTGGCCACAACAATGCCCAGCACATCCTCTGATACCCATTGGTAGCTACCAACACCTCAGGGGGCAAGAATCACTCAGTTACTTTTCCATTTCTCAGAGAATGGAGTTGTCTGTGAGCACTGTCAAACGACAACCACTGGCAGGCAAACTTGAGCAATCTGTTCTGCCTCCCTTCTCCATGCCAGGATTGGAGACAAGCACACACCTGGCATTTTATATGAACAGTCTCCAGGATGCATCATCCAACCCATTGAGTTCCTGGACATCTAACAAACTACAGGCTAACAGACAGACAGCAAAGATCGGTTTCCAACTTCAGCTTAGACACCAACTATGTGTGACCTGCGGGACACTGGTTCTGCCCCTGGGACCAGTGTGGCCCACTTCCTTATGTGTAAATCAAGACAGGGCTACTTACCCTTGGAGTACAGAAGGATGACAAGGAGCCACACAGAGCTCTTTCTGAAGTGATCTTTTCAGATTTAACCAGATCTGGAGAATTCTGAAGAACCCATGTAGACATTATACAAAACAGCAGGGGAGGTATGGCCCTGTGTTGACTTCACAAAGGTGCAAGCAGAGAGTCTATATACCACAGGAAAAGCCAGCCCAGTGTGGTGCAGGGGTAGAAACTGGGAAACATCTCTCTGCTATAGACACACACACACACACACACACACACATTCACTCACACACACAGACACACACACTCAAACACACACAGCACTCTCAGCACCCCATAAGATTCCCTGTCCCTCCTATACTTAGCCCTGTAACTACTCCCTCTGTAACAACCCTTTTGCTCCTTCTCCTCTAGAACATGAATAAGCAGATATGAACACCTTCAAATCTTGGTCCCTCATCTCAGACCCTCTCTTCCAGTCTTTTTCAGGAGCATGTCCCCTTTTACATTAGCCCTTGTTTTCAATCCCACAATTCATGCCCAGCCTCCCTGCACCAAACACAGGAAAGGTCCTGTAGCCTCTGCTATCCTAGGAAGAGAGTACACACACCCCACTGCTCCTCTGTGACATCAGAAGTACAAGTCAGTGGGACTCCTCAACCTACCTCCACCGTGACTCTCCACTTCTGTCAGCTTCACACATTCCCACAACTCTCCCAACTTCCTTCAGCAAAATCTCTTCACCTGTTCCACACTCTGCAGCTGAGCCAGCTCAAGCCGGTCCTAGCCCTCCTGCCTCCCCAACTCTGTACTATCTCTGGGTTGCTTCCTTCTGCCCATGAGCTATTCAAGGCCTCCCCATTCTCAGGCCAAGTAGACTCTCTGATCCGAGTTACCCACATCTGTATCGCACAGCCATCCCAGTACTACAAGCAACTACAAGGCACACGGGAACTTTGAACAGTGACGGAGTATTCAAACTTTGACTGTGGTAGTGGTTAATGATATATTTTCTTCAATTGGGTAGGAAATGGGTGAATTTAGTGCATGCAAATTGTATCTTAATAAAAAAGGACAGTATAAAATAGTTCCAATGGCAGTCAGCCCCATTCTGTCTGATACATCATCACCTTCCCCCAAATTAGTTCCTTCTCCTATGACCTCTATTTTCAATACTGACACCATTATACAACTTCTTCACCATCTAGAACTCTGACCCATATATCCTACCTGTATATATTCAGTCCACACGCTGAGTCCTATGGTCCCTTTGATTCCACTACCTGTGACTCAGGTCATCCTGTCCTTAAAGGCTGCCCCTCCCTCCCCTTCACGCCCATTCCCATCACACAACCAACTAGAGAAAACAGGACCTTTGAGCTCCACCCCCCCACCTCCTTTCCCACTGGCTCTCCCCGTTCTTGACTGTTAACAGGAATGTTAGAACTATTTCCAGCTGCCAAACCAAGACAACACTTATAATATTCCTGTCTAATTTTGCACACGGCTCTGGTTTCAACTGACAAAGATAATGACTCAGTGTCCGTGGCTCTTAACGGAAAATTATCCTGCCACGTTGTGAGCTTCCCAATAATAAACCTCTCTTAAGAAGGAAGTGATTTCCCTTCCAGATCTTTTTCTGTGCATAACAAACAGCACCCCAAAAACCCCTACTTGGAATGTTCCCACACACACCCCCAGCTGCGGAATCCTGACATATTCCCACAGAAATACAAATTCACTATAGAAGCTTGGGATATTTTTCTTTTCCAGTGCATTATCTTTCATCTCCTCTGAATAGCCATCATTTTAGGACTTAATAATAAATTTTGGTTTCACTGAAAGCAAAATGTAGACCCAAAGGCAAAGCCTCTTGTTCTGCACACAAAAAAAGACATGGTTTCTGGTGCTAGCTAGAAATGAATTCTACAAACTGTATATATGCAGACACTGCATCAAAACACCTGCATGCGTGTGCATGCATACGTGTGGTGTGCAGCCAGGCACTCTCTGCAGACACAGGCATGCTCTCCTTCCACAAAATATGTGGATTAAAAAAAAAAAAAAAGTGTGCCCTCAGAAAAGTCTTAGTCAGCATTCAGACAGCTCCCACTTGTTTACTCACCGTTGAAGAACCATCTTATGGTGCTTTCCTGCGCTTACCCACCAAGTCTCCCGATATTCCTAGGGGCAGAAACTACCAGTTTTCCACATCTTCATAATTTGAGCCTACCCAGGCACATTCATCAGGCACAGAGACCCAGGGTTTCTGCCTCCAAGTCTCCTTGGGATGTTTTCCCCCTGCCACCCTGTGCACTCAGGGTTTCTTTAAAGTCCCATCCGCATGCCTTCCACCATTCGTTTACAGCAGTGACATAACACTGTCCTAAACTTCCCAACTACTTGTGGGCAAGCTGCACAGAGGTCCCTGGCAGCATGGTACAACCCTGTTTTGAGACTTGCCTTCATAGTTCTTAACCAAATTTGCTATTCAGGGTTTATTTGGCAATGTCTGGAGACATTTTCAATTGTCATGATTGGTGGGACTGGGTGTGCAGGGAATGTCACTATTTGTCTAGCAATACAAGCCAGGGATTCAACTACACACCCTACAAGGCAGAAGACAAGCAGGCACAGTAAACAAGGTTGGGTCCAACATGTTTATAGTTTGGAGTTGGGATGCTCTGTCTCTGGTGGTTCATTAGCCCAGAGAGAATGCACAGATTGCCTGCCTCACGTTTGCTTTGTGTCACCTGGTCCAAAAATTATCACAATTCAGCTGTCTTCATTATTTACAAGACTAAATATAGTATCCAAAGCTACCCTCAGAGTCGTACAGATGCTGCTCTTGTAAGCCAACAAACCCTCGAGCCTCTTCTCAGAAGTGCCTTCCTCACTCTAAATGTTTCCCAACACCCTCCCTGCCAGCATGGCCACCCGCCATAGCACAACTAGATGTCTGGCAAGATCTACTCCAAATCCTCCGGCAAGAAGGTTGGCCTGACACACCCCAGCTCCAGAGTCCTGTTCCACAGACACCAAGTCCAAGTGAGCCTAAATCAATTTTCTATAGAGTTGCAAGCCCAACACAGATTGGCTGTCTGCACACAGCCTTTGCCCCTTCAGGAAGCCCAGCCAACGGAGGGTCCCGGCACCCAGACCCGCCTACAACGTTCTGTCCCCTCACACTCAGAACACGGTGGCTTGGCTGAGCTGTGACAGTTTCTGTGCAAGAAAATGCAGGAGTTGTCCAATCTGCTAGTGTGATCACCAGTGTTTGAAAAAACAAGAGGAAGGACCAAAAAGAAACGAAGAAAAGGAACAAGGAAGAGATCTCTTCCCCGACTTCACCCCAGCCGTGAAACGCAACAGCTGGCCCGGGCATAAAAGTTGTCTCCAGAGCCCGATGCACACAGTTCGAGGGTCTGGGAACTCAGAAACATTATTAGGAGAAGGGCAGCCACGAGCGTGGAAGACGCTGAGGCCCGCTAAGAGGGCTCCTGGCGCCTCCAGGAACCCACGGCGCCACGCGCGACCCTCTGTTCGCTGAGCCAGACCCGGGACGGGAAAGGGATGCACCGTAAGCTGGCCATGAGGCTCCTCGGCTGAAAGGGAAACTTGCAACCCAGGCCTCACGGACAACTGAGCGTGTAAGAATGGACCCCGGGGAGCCAGCGGGCCGGCAGCCTTACCGGGCTGCAGGAAGGTGTTCTCCTCTGTCAACAACGCAACGCCTCCTCGCGCTCGCCCTGCAGCGAGCGCTCCGCACACTCACTGATTCTGTTTACCTTCTGGCCCGCGTGCGCACGCCGCGCTTCGCTTGCCCCGCCTCCGGGCCCTTCCATTGGCTGATCCGCCGTTAGCTGCCCCAAAGCCACGGGACGCAGTGAGAACGTGCTCACCGCATGCGCAGCTCACAGCCAATAGTGACTGAGGGTGGAATGACAGCAACCAATGAGAGGACGCCCTTGAAGGCCGAGGTCCTAATCTGCCTGTTAGCTGTCTTTCCTCCCGGGCTGGGAAAGTCCTGCTGTTGTTCTGCGTGTGCGTTCTGAGGATTGGCAAGCGTTCACAGGGCCGCCACGTGCGGCTCGCCTGAATACCGATGCTAGCTTAGCTTCCTAGGGGCCCGGAGACCTCAGAAGTTTTGCTGGGACCACAGTCCCCGCCCCAGGGCCTAGGCAAGGCCGAGGGTTTTTGTTTTGTTTTATTCTGTTTTGCCACATGGTGAGGGCTTCTGCCTGGGTTCCTCAAAAAGCACTTGGCCTAAGTGTTATGGCGCTGACACCAAAGTTCTATACCCTCCAGCTCTGTATTTAGACTAATTGTGCTTGCTTATTTTGAGCGCCATATAAAAAACAAGGAATCCTTTTCCAAGGTAAAAAACAGCCCTGAGGAGTGCAGTCAGATCCCTCTGTTGACTCACAACATCCCGCAGGGACAAGATAGGATTGCGACAGGACCATGCCACCTTTGTACCAAATGGGAAAAAATACCTAGCTGTGGAGCCTTTCCAAGATGCTTCCATGCCAGCTCAGCCCTTTTGCCCAGCAATGCCAGGCCAGCTACTTTCTAACGTACCTAAGACAATCGCTATCCTCTCCCATGGTTTATTTAACATTTTCGTCAGATTGATAAGATTTGGGCCATATTCCTTGGAAGAGCAATGACCTGTTTTATTATAGTTAAAACATTTCTGTCTTGATCACACAACACATGCACGCACACACACAGATTTTCTGATTAATGCAAGAATTCCTGGGAGCTCTTTTTCAGATATGAAAACAGTTTTGTGGTTACATTTTTAAGAGTCTTTGCTTTGTGGATGCATTCCAAATTACTGGCAGTCAAAAGTAATATAATGTATGGAACTAGCTTCAAAACACTAAAGGGCTGGGGAACTGAATGACTCGATGCTTACAAAAGGAGAATGGTGGGTATGGGGTTCACGTTATCAGTGGGTGTCTGTAAGTCTCTATAGTAAAAAGATGTTAGGAAAGACATGTGCATCTCTATTTCCTACCACTATAGAGAGATCATGGAGGCAGAGGCCCAGGTGTGGTCAAGATTCAACTTCAACCTTAGCCCAGAACCATAGTAGAAAAGAATCTTAAGCCAGAGATGTCATTAAAGAGTACTTCAAAAGCAAGAAGTGAACAAATGAAAATTTGGCTCATTTAGGCCCTGCCCTTCACCGGCTGCTGCACTAGGGAAAATGGACCCTGTACTACACTTGCCTGAACAGCACAGTGGAGCCAGCCTCAAGGGCCTGAGCATGGGGGAGCTGGCCCTGTCACTTGTCTGCCCTGTGGTAGCATGAAGGAAGGAGACATGCCCCATCCCCCAGAGTCCCTTGCCACCCATGGCAGGAGGGATAGCTGGCCCCAGGTCATGAGAGAAAGAGAGCTTGTCCTGCCCCTCACCAGCTGAGAGCAAGCCATGAACCTTGCCTAATGTGGTGGTTTGAATATGCTTGGCCCAGAGAATGGCACTATTAGGAGGTGTGGCCTTGTTAGGAGAAGTGTGATGTTGGAGGTGGGCTTTGAGATCCTCCACCTAGCTGCCTGGAAGATGATAGTCTTCTCCTAGTGGCCTTCAGATCAATATGTAGAACTCTAAGCTCTTTCTCCAGCACCATGTATCCCCAGACGCTGCCATGCTTCCTGCCATCGATGATAATGGACTGAACCTCTGAAAGTGTAAGCCAGCACTAATTAAATGTTGTCCTCTAAAAGAGTTGCCTTGGTCATGGTCTCTTCACAGCAATGAAAACCCTAAAACACCTAAGCAGTACTATAGAGCTGGCCCTGGTTGTGGAGCTTGTGGGTGAGCCAGCCCCAAGGTTGTAAGAATAGAAGAGCTGGCTCTGCCCCCTGGCAGCTGCACCTTTGGGTGAGCTAGCCAGGGCAGTGCTGGAGAGCTCACCCTAGTGGTGTGGGTATGGAAAAGCTGGTGGGTTGACCAGCTCAGCTACCATCCACGGCCAGATTCAGGATTCTTAGTTGGCCCACTCCCAACATCTACGCTATCAATGAACTGTTGAAGTCTATGAATGGGCCAGTCCTGCAAATCCAAGTCTGCAGAACCTCCATGACACAGAGCAACGACAGGATATGCAAAAGGAGTCCCAGTGAGGATCCAGTGTTGATGGTGTGGCAGAAGCCAGAGGCCTCAAAGCTGGCCAATGACTCACTGCAATGAACATTTGCAAATAAAGAAGTGTGGACAAAAAGGTGTATACTGTGAGACACACTCTGACACACTACAGCTTCCCACAATGTGATGTTTTTGTGTTTTGGGGTTAGGGAGGTTGCAAGGGCAGAGGGCAGGTACAAAGGGACAGGGAAATGAGTGGGGTTGGGGTGCATGATGTGAAATTCACAAAGAATTAATAAAATGTTAACTCTAAAAAACCGACTCATAGCCGGGCGGTGGTGGCGTACGCCTTTAATCCCAGCACTTGGGAGGCAGAGGTAGGTGTATTGCTGAGTTCAAGGCCAGCCTGGTCTACAGAGTGAGTTCCAGGACAGCCAGGGCTATACAGAGAAACCCTGTCTCAAAAATAAAAAAAAAGAAAAAACTGACTCATTTTTAAAAAGATACTTTCAAAGAAAGCCTATAATTAAAGATAATCCTAATAATGCCAACAGAACAAGTAACAAAAAAATTACAATCATTCCTACACTTGCTTGTCAACTTCAGTACATCGCTGCTTCAGACAAGCACTGCTGGTAAGAACAGGAAGCATGGATTTCATTCTTAGGCACTTACTCCAAGTTCCCTCTGTGTCTGAATGATACTGGGACCCCCATCTTAACTAGTGACTTTTTCCCAAACTTATCTTTAAATGTCAGAAAACTTTCCTTGTTGTTTATCTTCCCTAATGGGGAAATATCTCTTACTCTTCACCTTCATCTGCATTCTGTTCCGTTTTCAAACAAAACAACTCCTGAAAGAGTTCCCCATGCTAACTGTCTCCACTCTTCCCTTCTCCTCAAAGCCAATCTAATAAGAGTTCACTAGCTTAGATCTTGAATGTTTTCCTCAAAGACCACTTGTTAAAAAGGTGGTCCCAAGGGGATGTAGGGATCGGGAGGTCGTCAACGGTTTAGGAATTATGGCCTAATGGGAAAAAGTTACATCACTGGGATTGTGAGTTTATAGGGAATGTTAGGACCTGGAAGCCTTCTCTGTCAGTTTGCTCACCACTGCCATGAGGTGGGCATTCCTGCCTACTACACCATCCTGCCATTAGCTGCTGCTTCGTGAGAGACCCCAAAGCCACAGCCCAACTGACCAAGGCCTGAACTGTGAGCCTAAATAAATCTTTCCTATTTTTAAGTTGGTTATCTTGAGTATTTTGCTACATTAATAGAAAGCCAAGGCTTTTCTGTTTAAAATACAGGCTTTAAGCATGCAGATTGCCAATCTAGTCAAATCTGAGACGTTCTCTGCCATTATTTCTCAAATTTTTCTGTCCAGTCATATTTCTCCAAGACTGCCACTGTATGTACATTCTGTTGGCATTTAGCCTAGGCTCCGCCCCACAGTTACCTGGCAACAGCCAGGTGTACTTGACTCACTATAAAAGGGGCTGCTTGCCCACTCCTCACTCTCTCTTGCTCCCCTGTTCTTGGTCCTTCTCCCTACCCCCTCTCTCCGAATTCTCCCGATCTTTCCACATGCTCAAGGCCAGCCTCCTCTACTCCTCTTCTCTTCTCTTCTCTTCCTCTTCCTCTTCCTCTTCCTCTTCCTCTTCTTCCTTCTCTCTCTCTCTCTCTCTCTCTCTCTCTCTCTCTCTCTCTCTCTCTGCCTTTCTCTGTCTCTACTCCCTCAACTCCCCTCCCCGTGCCCTGAATAAAGTCTGTTCTATCCTATACTGTCCATATGGCTGGGCCCTCAGGAGAAAGGGAGGCCTCAGCATAGGACCACAGAGGCACCCCTTCCCCCACACCTAATTGCACATCCACCAGATATATTCCCTCTCCTTATCTTTTTATAAACACAACATACTTGTATCCCCAATGTTATCCCAGGGGGTTGACACTCTATTCACTTTCCTTCTTTTCCAAGCTGGGATAATGTCTGTGGACTTACTTCCAGGGTGCCTCTTCTTTCTCCAGCCCACTTACATGTGTCGCTCAGCTCCACTGGTGAACTAGTCACTCCACTCGATGTGGTTTTGAACCCCAACGCATTTTATTATTCTTACCGTTTCCTTGTGTCTCTATTTGGAGGCGTATCATTCTCATATTTTTGTCTTGGTTTATTTTTTAGACATGCTTCCAATCAGTGCTTTGAATATATTTGAAAAAGATGAGCTAAGGATTTTGCCTAGTTAGCCCAGGATCTTATTTCCTCTGTGTTTGTTCCTGTAACTCTGTGTGTCTTGTGCTGTTGTTAAAATCTGGGAATCTTAACACAACATGGCGTCTTTGGAAATCAGATTCTTCCCAGGCTCCAGCACTGTGGCTTTTTATAGTTGTTTAGTAACTTTTCAAAACTAATATGGAAAGTCTGTGTTTTCTTCATGTGCGTGACTACTAACACATCTACTTGGCTTATTGATCAGTAAGAGGACAGACACAGATTTTCCTAAACGCTGGGAACCGGTAAGTCACCTGCCCCAAACCACTGGTTGCTTGTTGGGGCCTGCCTTCAACACTCAGCCAAAGTTGACAACTGTGCCTTAACCTAAACTTCCTGCTTACGCAATCTCTGGGTCACTCAGAGGTCAGGGCCATCCTCCAGTCTGTCCTGACCATAACACGACCCAAGCACGAGTGTATATGGACATCTCAATCTCTTCAGGATTTTGGTTAGTCTATTGTTTACCCAAACTACATAAAACAGCTGGGCTACACAGTTAAAGGAGGTTAAGGCTTCCCACAACAGGGAACTTAAGTCAGATCAAATCGAGAACCTTCGAAAAGGGGCCCTCCTTTTACCACCACATGGTCAAAGAATGGCAACTTTGTAAGGAGAAGGCTTCATAGTCCGGCTCCATTTTGCTCCCTGAAGTAGTAGCCTGGCTGCCCCAGGGATGCAGGCTGCTGTTTTCAAGACCTCCATGCAGCTGGTGTGAGTGAAGGGCTAAGATTGGAGCAAGCTGAAAACTCTAAAACTTGGTCTTTTTCTTCAATAAATATTCTCTAAGTTGCTTCAAACCTTCTGTGAGTTATTAGAGTTCTAAAGAAAAGAACATTCAGTCTTCGCCAGCTTCTCCATCATATCTGTAGAGGACAGACATTCCATGCCTTTGCCATTCTCTACGTCCTTCTTAGTAGAGAATGTAAGGAAGGAAGGACTTAGTAGTAAGTCCTTGGCTTAGCCTTTGAACATCATCCCCCTTGACACTCATCCTCTACCCTTTGGCTGTCAGACTATTGAAACAATAAACCCCAAGAACTGAAATGTCCCCAGGAGTCTAGGCTGGGTGAAGGAAAAGGATGAAGCCCCGTGCCAGCCAGAGGGGGAGTTTGTCTCCTGGAAGGCTTCACACAGTTCTGACAGTGCATCATGTAACCATGCAGGAGAGACTGGAGCTGAGACGGTGAAGAAAGGACCACACCTTGACAGGACTGCGTAGTTCTGCATAGCTAGGCATTCTACTCAAGCCTAAACCTCATGTCAGGACCCTGAAGATTGACTGGGGCTGGGACTGGACCATTTTGTTTCTCTTACCATTGAGACCACACTGACGCATCTATTCTGCTTTGCACTAGGTGTTTAATTAGCCTATTGACTAAGACTAGCTTGTTAAGGCTGCCCAACCCAGGCTCTGACCCTAACAACTCAACACTTGTAAGATCCAGTCATATCTTCCATTGCCGAGACCCGAAACCTTGGCATCCTCCTTGACACTTGCTTCCATCCCACCTCGCATCAAATACAGTTCGTCTCTGAACTGACTGCTGAGTCAACCAGTCTTTACTTCAGCATCACCGATGCCCTGAGCTAAACCAGCATCATTTAGCACCTGCATCATTAGGCAGTTCTCTGGTCCTCTGTGATTCACATCCTCCTACAGTGATCCTTTGTTTTATTCTAAAGCAAAAAGGCAGACCATGCCATGTAAATTTTCTTCTTTCTGCTGACTTCCCACCTCATCAGAGCAAAGTCCCAAGACCTCACAGTGCTCACAAGACTCGGTATGACCATACCCTGGGGCTCTTCCAGGTCTTATCTTAAGCTGCCCAAATCCTGTCTCACTTTACTCCAAAGGCCTCTTCAAAGTGCTCACAGGTGTGAAGAACAGTCCCAGCTCAGAGACTGCACTGGCTCTCCCTGTCCAAAACGTCCTTGGCTTACACTGATCCCTCACAATATGTTACCATATTATTCTGCTGAAATGCAATCCAGCCCGACCCTTATTTGGGTACAGTGGAGGGAGGGGACTTGCCACATCTTTATCTAATTTTCTCTCTGTCTTTAGTGCTTCTTATGACTGGATGTATTTGTTTGGTTATCTGGAATGTAAGTTAGTTCCATGAGAGCAGAAACTTTCTCTGGCTCACCATTGGATCTCTGGCAGCTGGCACAGCTGGTGGTAAACTGAATGTGTTCAACAAAGTCAACACAGTCTGGGGTAGAATCCCAACCCTGTCTCTCACTGCATGAGCCTGAACTAACTAAACTTTGGGTGCCCTGGTTTCCTTCTGTATAGGGCTAGTACCCATATCTAATGGGTTGTTGAGAACTAAATGAATAAATATATGCAAAGAGCTGTAAATACTTTGTGCCTGTTACATAGTATATATTAATATAATGTACTCAAATGATAACCCAGCATTCTAATGCATATCATGTATTCAAGAAGGTACTGCATAATTATTCAGATTTTACAAAAGTGTTACTATATGTCTATTGAGATATTGAAACTAAAACGTTACATTTAAAAAGATCAAATATTTTCTGCAATTTCAGCTAATTCCTTAGCTATCACACCTCAAGAACTTTCACATTATCTCAATGCTACTACTGGTCCCTAGATACAGCCAATTTGGGATTTTGACGTTTGGCACAACCAAGAATTGACTCATTTGCATTCGTGGGGAGTTTTCTGTATGTTTGTTTTCAACTCGTTTACTTAGTAGTTTCATCTTTTATTTTTAATCAACAAGTCAAAGTACAGTCTTAGCTTATAATACTTGACAAGTCAGTTTCTACTTACTGTGGGCAACCACCTCTTTAAGACAGACTTTAAACTGGAAGAGCATTGTTTTCAATCTAACTTCCAGACCTGGAGAAAAACCTCCTGAGGCTCATTTGCTGACTTATAAATGCCAGGCTCCGAATTGCCTAGTTGTGTTCAGAATCAGAATTCCCTTTTGATTCCTGGGCCCCTTGCCATGCCAACATGCAGCTAAGACTATAAACAAGTCAGGACTGCCTCATGATTAAAACCGGCAGAGGAGGAGCTGTTCCAAGAGGGTAAAGCAGCCCAGTCACTGCCTGAGTCACCACTCGGACACCCGCTCTCCACAGCCCAGGGCTCTCAGAGGATCTGTATTACAGGAACATGGTCACTTAATAACTCTTTAATTCACTTAATACAACAGGAATTAAAATCTATTCCGGGGCCGGGAATCAGCCTTGCATCTACAGGCCTGAATTCTAGCTTCAGCAATGCAAGACAAATAAGATTCTAGTACTGGAAAAATAAATAAATGAAAATTTCCAGTATACCTAGACCAATACAGACTGCCTAAGAAATGCTGGATTAAATAATCACAGGGCTCCCTTCTGGCCTAAAATTTGCCTTCCTGTTAAAAATAAATTTTATAAATTTATTATTTAAATTTTTATATTCGAATAAATATTCAAAACTGTTTTGAGTAAAACTTTTTGATGAATTTATTTTACTCCTTTATTGGGTAATGTAGTCACATAATTTGTAAACACTTTATTTTTTAAATATTTGCTGTGGCCAAGTTTGGTGATACATACCTATAATTCCCAACATGTAAGAGTCACAGGCAGATAGATCAAATAAAACAGAAACCAAACAAAAGCCACTTACTGTGAAAAATGTGCTCAGCTCCTCACCTGCTTCCCACATTCACCCTCATGCCACACCCTCCCCTGCAAGCATTCCCACTACCTAGTCTCTTGTTCCTCCACTAGGGGACTTCAAATACATGGGTGAATACAAACCTGCACTCAACAAACTTACTACACAGACAAACAGACAGACACTGTGCTCTAGTCAGCTTCTTTTGTTGTTGTTTTAGTTTTTAATTTTCTAGAGACAGTATTTCTCTGTGTAGCCCTTGCTATCCTGGAACTCATTCTGTAGACCTGGTTGAACTTATAT
The DNA here is from genome assembly GCA_021653895.1 of Mastomys natalensis. Lineage (NCBI taxonomy): Eukaryota > Metazoa > Chordata > Mammalia > Rodentia > Muridae > Mastomys > Mastomys natalensis. The sequence continues at coordinate 1,964,839 of JAJTUV010000069.1, read as the reverse complement.
TCAGAGATCCACCCACCTCTGCCTCCCAGCTGCTGGGACTAAAGGTGTGCGCCACCACTGCCTGGCCTTTTCATTGAAAAGTAACAGCTTTAGAGGCTGGAGAGAGCACTTGCTACTCTCAGAGCACCTAGGTTTGGTTCCCAATAGCCACAATGTGGTTCCCATTGTTCATAACTCTGGTATCGGGGGATCTGGTGTATTCTTTTGACTCCACGGGTACCAGGCATGTATATGGTACAGATACATGCAGGTAAATAACTTCATAGACAGAGCCAGGCAGTGGTGGCACATGCATTTAATTCCAGCATTTGGGAGGCAGAGGCAGATGGCTCTCTGAATAGGAGACCAGCCTTTCTACAGAAAGAGTTCCAGGACAGCTGGGACTACACAGTAAAACACTGTCTTTAAAAAGTCACATAGACATAAAATAATTATTTTTATTTTAAATAATAACTTTAGGGCCTGGAGAGATGTCCTCATGATGAAGCTCTGGCAGGAGTCAATGCCTCCATGGGCATGTGCACTTATGTGCACACGGGTGCACACACACACACCGGGAGAGATGGTTCCATGGTCATGAGCACCCAAGTTTGGTTCCCAGCACCCGTGTCAGGTGGCTCACAACTGCCTAGAACTCTAGCTCCATGGGATCCAATGTCATCTTGTGGGGATTCAATGCCATCTTGTGGGATCCAGTGTCATCTTCTGGCTTCCATGGCACCTGGACATGTAGGGAATATACATCAATATGCATATAATTGAATAATAACAACAACAATAACGACAATACTTTCAATGCTCTCCAAGTCAGTATACAGGTCTTCCTCAATCTTTTTCTCAGGGTTATAGTATAGAGGTAAAACCATTCTCTCTCTTTTTTTTAATGGTAGATTTTTATTTCTTTTCCTTGTCTTTTTAGAACAGCCTATTTGTTTTTATTTTGTGGTCATTGGTGTTTTGTGAGGGTGTCAGATTCCCTGAAAGTAGAATTACAGACAGTTGTGAGCTGCCATGTGGGTACTGAGAATTGAACCCAAGTCTTCTGGAAGAACAACCATTACTCTTACCCACTGAGCCGTCTTTCAGCCCCAGTCTCTTTGTCTTGCAGATGGTTTCTGCTCCTTTCCTTCCATAAACAAGTGCTTCACTTTCAAGTATATACCCCTGTTTTCAAGTTGTAACTACCTTGGAGCTAAGTCGGATGGTGGTGCACAGAAGTAGTCCAGGGCAGGCCTTGTCCCTCCTGTCCTCAGGAGTCTGCAGATCAGGGTTCACTGACTCAGGATTATTCTTCAAGCCCTTAACTCTTGGAGATGAAAGTGTAAGGCAAACAGAGTTTATCTGGGGCCCAGGAGTTATTTAAAATAAAATAATAAAATTTCATACATGTATTTTGTGTTGCTGGGGATGGGACCTGGAGCCATGTGTGTTGCAGGCAAACTACTGCAGGCCATAATCTGAAGTCAAAAGATTTTTCTCACATCCCACCCACCCAGGCCTCAGAGAACAACTGAGGAATTCCCAGCCCTGTTGAACTACGGCAAGCCTAATCACTGTAATTAGCTGACTGCACAATTAGGACTGGTTAAACATGTCACAGAAGAGGCTCCCACTCTGCTTCCCACAGCTGGAAACAGTCTAGCTCAGCCCAACACCTACAAAAGGCTGCTCTTCTCTGCATCAGCTCTGCATGTGCTTGGCTCTTGCACTGCTCTTTCCTGCCGGGTTCATTTCTCTTCAGCACACTGCTTCACATGAACATTAGCCAAGTATGCTATCATCTTTGACTTAGTTATTCCACATTTAAATTGAGATATAATGTATATGTAGCAAAACGCACAGATCTTAAGTCTATATTGAGACAAAGTCTCACTATGTGACCCTGGCTGGCCTCAGACTTACAGATATCAATCTGCCTCTGTTTCCCAAGTGCTAGGACTGATTCTGGAGCCACTACATCAGTCAAATCCTTACAAATGAAGTATATAACCATCAACATCTTAGTCAAAATAAGATGGATTCCCATTATTTTCTTTTGCTTTCTCAGTAATTTTGAGTTTTACTGATTCATTGGTAAAGGAGACAAGGTGAGATCCTGGCATGTTTAACTTCCTAGAATTAATATAGTAACTTTAATTACTCTTAAAATGGTATTCTGAAGAGGAATTTTAAGCCAGCAATATGACTTTTCGGGCAAGGGATCACATTCCAAAGACCTTCTACATCTGTGTGATCTGGCTGGAATCAAAACATGCGGTTGGTACGTACCTTTAATCCCTCTGGCTGGACACACCTTTAAGATAAAGTTAGTTTTTAGAAGGGGAAGCAATCATGTTTGAAAGTGATGTCTAATTGAGGAGCAGACAAAGTGAAGAATCAGAGAAAGATTTAACAGTCAGAGATAGAATATTCCCAACTCTCATGAGAACAGCAGAGGAAAAAAAAGAATCTATTTAAGAGCAGTACAAGGAGAGAGCTTCTGCAGTTGGGAGTCAGTTCAGTGAATCCAGTGCAGTGGAATGAGCTTGTTCTTGAGTTCACACAATTAATTCAGTGCAGGTCAGCAGAGGCAGTTGAAGCCACAGAATAAGAAGGAGCCAGAAGATTAGAACAAATTGTCAGAGTTAGTTTGAAACCAAGCAGAGCAATTCAATGAGTAGCTGAGAGAAGCCAGATGGAATCAGTTAGCTTGGACAGAAGTTTTGAGCCAGAACAGTGAGTTGAACCAGCCAGCCAGAGTTCAGAAAGAAGTAGAAAGAATGAGCTTATTCACTAGTAATCCTCCAAGATGACAATTACATCTAGCAAATAAAAGTTACTTTTATAATATTCTCATAAATTCTTTGTCCTGTTTGTTGAACATGACACTGAAAAATGTTTATTTCTAACTTTGTCTTTTGACAATTTCATATATGTATCGAATGTTTTCTGATCATTTCTCTACCCTATGTTGTCTACCTCCCATTTGTATCAGCCCTACCTTTTCCCTGCCTGTCCCTCCCAGATTCATGACTTTTTGTCTTGGCCATGACTTGTGGCCCATTTAATTTAATTAAGGTTGTCTGTGTGGCAAATGGAACTATACAATGGTATGGCACATGGTGGAGCGACCAGTAGGTACACAACCAAAGGCAATGACACCCTTTCTCTCTGCATCTATCTGTGACATCTGGTTTGGCAGTGAGGAGTTGCGTCCCCTGAGCCCCTCTTCCCTGCATGCCTGACTGCTGACCAGCCACTCATGTAGGTTCAGTGCGGGCTTGCATAGATGCTGTGAGTTTATGATTACATTGGCCATGTCTTTCCCAGAGCATTCCCCAGCTCTGCTCCCTGTCTTCCAGCTCTTAGATTCTTTCTGACCTTCTTTCCACAGTGTTCCCTGAGCATCTGAACAGAAGGCATACACGTCTTGTTGAGGGCTGAGCACTCACCACTATTCTCTCTCAGCATCTTGTATAGCCATAAGTCTCAGCATTCACTGATGTTCAATGGAAAGAAACGTTTCTCTGGACCGGGTGGCAGCATAGTCTGTAGAAATTCTGGTGAAGGCAGGTTGGGTCTTGGAAGGCCTAGGGAGAAGAAAGGAGACGGTTCTACCATGAGGGGTGGCATGGTGAAGTGGGCAGGTTCCTGGGAAAGCAGGCAGAATCTAAAGATACCTAAGGAGGAGAAAGAAGCAGGTTCTACCTGGTGGAGAGGTCTGACCACATCTTCTCATTTGGGATCTTTTTCTGTTTTCTTTTGTTGTATTGGTGATGGAACCCAAGGCCTTGTGCATGTTAGGCAACACTCTACCACTAAGATCATGTGTGTGTGTGTGTGTGTGTGTGTGTGTGTGTGTGTAAGAAGAGAAGGAGAAAAAGGAGGAGGAGGAGAAGGAAGAGGAAGAGAAGAAAGGAAAAGTTAGTCTTTCCAAACAGCCTCCTTCATATCTCTTTCCAGCTCTCTCCTCTACCTCACTTCAGGGAACTATTCTATGTTGGTTTCATTTAAGGAAAATAACGGATTGTGACAAGAAATAGGAAGTAGCGATTGTCTTGAAGGGATCCTATGATTCAGCCTCATGCCTTTGAATTCTTTCATCTGGGGGAGGTGCCCTAATCACTGAATACACACTCGCTTTGTTCTCTTCACAAAGTCACTGGGCACTATGTAAAAGGTACTTTGTTTTTCCTAAATTAATAAAAATAATTCAAGTTTTGGAGACATTTCCAGATTGGGTCCCAAGTTGCAAACTAGAGACTCAGCAAACACTCTAAAGGGTAGGTACCAGGGACAGAGGTGAATTCTGTAGAATATCTGTCTGTACCCCCATGAGCCAGATACCCAGGGGATTTCAACTTATAGCTGAGAACTGACCAAGGACACTGTCTTTGCTGATGACAGGGAGGCTAACATGTTCAATGTGACTGTAGGATAGAGGAGCACAGGCTTGCCCAGCCCCCTTGGGTGAATCAGTGACCCTGACTAGGCATGAGCTTGCAAGCCTGGGCAGAGCACGGTGCTCCTCTGGCTCTACATCTTCTCTTTCTTTGCAGCAATGAGACAGGTGTCCAATGGGAGCCCTGGACATGATAAAGCACCCAGCTACTTCCCCCACCTCATCCCGCCCCATGAATGTTGGGCAAGCAAGAGTGCATGAAGCCCATCTACAGAAGGGAGAATAAGCTGTCTCATTGCTGGGTGTGAGGATCCCCAAAAAGAGAGGGCAGCACTGTTGCTTCCAGGAGGATGCCCCATCCTGCCTCTTACCACAGTCCCTGAGCACCTACCTAGAGTGCTGAACTGAGATGGTAACCCTAGACCAATAGTAAGCAACACTCTTGAGCAAGTTTTAAGGGACAGGAGTAGAATAATCCTCCCTCAAGAGTCCTCCCTCAATAGCCATACAGCCCTCCAAGCATTTTATATCAGCCACCAGATTGGTGGGATTAGTGGCTTCCACCTACAAGTGACAGCATCACTCAACTCCTACCCTGGGCTATGTGGAGCATGCGTGGAGGTTCTGTGTTTCCTACTGGTCAGGAAAAGAAAAATATCTCCATCACCTGGCACCTTGACTTGGGTCATCCTGGTTGTTAGGGTAACCCTTAGGGCAGCATCACTTGCCTTAGCAAGTGTTCCCAGTAACAAGGGATGCCAACTTGCTCGTCAAGTTCAACCCCATCCTCCTTGCTCACTTACAATTATAAATCTGCTTATCCTCTAGGACCGAACTCCAATATTATCTACTTAGAATCCCTTAATCAGAGACTTTGCTGTTGCATTTGCTGGCCTCCTTCTCACATCTTTTTGGACCTAATAGGTTATGAACTACACATGTTAATATTACACACAGTGCATTGTGCCTAGAAACTATCCCTTTCGTTGTTACCAAGGTGAAACCTACATTGGGAATATCTAACATCTTTACTTCATCTATAGCTATGATCAATTTGAATGGTCACTTCCTGGAGTGGAAGACAATTCCAAACTCTTGCTGAGACGGCAGGTGTTTAACCCCAACCTCAACCCGTCAGCATGTAGCAGGGTTACTGTGGTTGATCCAATTAGAGCCAAGCTCAAGGTTTCTATTCAATGGAAGCTAGAGCTTGTCTCTGTTCAGAGTAGCTATAGCTCTAGTTGCTGTTTGGAGCCATCTTGCAGCTATCACTTAGCAGGACTGAAAAGGAGTCAGGCCTACCAAAGAGTTCAGACAAGAGGAAAAACACAACAAGAGGGAGCTGGAGCTCTAGTTAGACTATATATAAGAAGCCTAACGGAAATACTTAACTTTTCAGCCATGTGAACTCACAAATCCTACTCATGGTGTGTTCAATCAGAGGTGTGCTGTCCTGACTAGTATGTTGGAAATTATATAGTTTGAGCCCAAGACCTGGTGCAATGTTCAAATAGGAAGGTAGAGAGAAAGTGTCCAGGGTCATAACAACCCACTGTCAAGAAATCTCCGTGTCCCATGGAAGCTACATTAGTCCCTCATCTAATGAACTAAGGCAGCTCATCTAATGAACTAAGGGCTTCCCACTCGTCTCCACCTCCTAAAGGTCCCATCATTGCCCATTGTTGACACAATGGGGCCAAACTCTCAATGTGTGAACCCTTTGGGGCCCGCACTCAAAACTCACATTCACAGAGCCCACATTTTATAAAGAGAAAACACTCCTAGTCCCTGAAAGGGTTGCAGCATCTTCTAATTTTACAAGATTGTACACTTTAAAGCAGAAGTCCTCGACTTTCCTAATGCTGTGATCCTTTAATACAACACAGCTAGACCTCATGCTGTAGTGACCCCAAAACCATAAATTATCTCATTGCGACTTCATTACTGTAATTGTGCTACTGCTATGAGTCGTAATGTAAACATCTGATATGCAGGAAATCTGACGTTCAACCCCTGTGAAAGGGCCGTTTGACCCCTCAAAGGAGTCATAGGACCAACCCACAGGTTGAAAACTTTTGTTTCAAAGCATTTGACAAGATATGGAACTGAGGAATCCAGATAATTTTTTTCAGTGCTAGGGATCAAACTCAGGGTCTTGTATATGCTAACAAGTGCTCGAGCACTGAGCAGATTGTAAACCCTCATTCTTTAAAATAGGTTGTTCTTGATTTAGGTATCTGAGTATTTCTGTAATTTTAGCCTGAATTCCTTTTTTGAAATTTATTTTATGCATGTGTGTGTGTGTGTGTGTGTGTGTGTGTGTGTATGGAGAGAGAGAGAGAGGAAGAGAGAGAGAGAGAATATGAGTGAGTGGGTAATGCATTCCCTAAATCTGTAATTAAAATAGTTGTAGACTGTCTAACGTGAGTCCTCTGGGAGAGCAGCAAGCATCCTTAACCACTGGGCCATCTCTCTATCACTTTAAACTGAATTCTTTAAAAGTATATAAGGCGCCGGGCGGTGGTGGCGCACGCCTTTAATCCCAGCACTTGGGAGGCGGAGGCAGGCGGATTTCTGAGTTCGAGGCCAGCCTGGTCTACAGAGTTAGTTCCAGGATAGCCAGGGCTACACAGAGAAACCCTGTCTCGAAAAACAAAAAACAAAAAAAAACAAACAAAAAAAAAAAGTATATAAGGCTCTAATAAGCTGTAATATAAAGAATTGTTTTCCTCTGAAAAACATGTATGTTATTTATGACACTATTAATATTTAAAAAAATAAGATCAGCTTTTAGCTTAATACAATTTGTGTTTCCAGCATATTCTGTGGGAGGTGAAACAGGGTTCTGATCCATGGAAGGTGACGGTGACTTTTGCGATGGCTCCATGCCTTGACCTTATTGACAACTGTGGTTTACGGTTTTGCAACCTGCTTGTCTCTTGCTTTCTTGGCAAGCATCCCCAAGTCCTCTCTCCTGGGGCCTTGTTCCTTATGAGCTGGGACCATGCCTGGTGCCTCTTTCATAAGCCACGTCCTCACCATGCTGTGGGGAACACCAGAGCTTCCCTTGAGCTGGTGGACAACTCATGGAAATTTCCACAGCAGTTGTTCATCCCACCCCCACCTGGGACCTGGCTTATAAGTATGACCAGCCCAAGGACACTGAGCCTGGCTCTGGGACAAGCTCAAGGTCTATTTACGACTTTTTATCTCAGAGTTGGCATGTTGGTGCTTTGTACTCAGGAAACCTCCTGCCCTAGTCAGCATAGCAGCATGAATCCATATCTGGAAGGGAATTAGGAGGCCAGCCATGCCAACAGACCCCATCACGGCTGCATGGCTGTCCACTGTTACCCTACTTTTGTTCATTTATTTTGGTTTGGAGTTTAAATCTTTGTTGGGAATGAAGAAAACCTTCTGCTACTAGATAAACAACATACTTTTTGAATTAACACAGCATCTGATATGTCTTCATGACATCTTTATGACAACTGAAGAAGTTCTTAATGATCTCACATCTCACGTTTCCCTTACTGCATGAAATCTGTCTCCCACATACATTTCTGTGAGCTCAGAGCACTGACAGAATCAGTCATTGAGGTAGCCATAGGCCCTGAAGAAGCTGCAGGGTGGGGCTGCTCCTGAGCTCCTGGTGCCAGAGGACAATGGGTGAGGAGCCACCCAGCCTCCACCAGAGCAGCTGTTGTTCCCTCATCCCAGGCAAAAGGCCCCGAGCCAGAGAAGCTGAGAACAGAACTTAGCCCAGTGTTCACAGTGTCCTAAGGTACACCGTGTGACTCTTTTGACCTCAGAAGTTTCTTTTTAAGGCCTGTTTACTCCACTCCTAACTTTATTTGATGAGCTCTGCAGTATTCTTTTACCAGTGGATGTGTGTTATGCATCATATGCCAACTAGGGCCTTCTAAAGAAAATTGGCTCAAACGTCTGGCCTACCCCCAGCAGAAGTCTAAAGTCCTCCAAAGGCCGGCCAGTTCCTGGAGGCAGCCCAAGGCAAAAGGCGGGAATGGCCTTCCATCATCACTGGCCCTGGCTCTGAGCCCCACATCTGCTGAACTCACATGTGACCTGTCCCTATCTAGGGCTGTGCTGGCCCCTCCAAAGGAGCACAGAGGTCTAAACAACAACTCTAGGTTGGATATTAGATGCCCCCAAGTTCTGAATGCCTTCCTGTGAAGACACTTGGCAGTCTAGTTCCCATCCGGAAGCAGCTTTGACCTTTCCAGCCCTCCTCGGTTCCCATCCCTCTTAAGTGCCCCCACATAAGAGTCTTCTTGCTCCCTCCGCTCTGTAGATCCAATTATTCCGCCAAACTCAACTACACAGATTCAATCAGTGTTTTCTACTACATTCTTCCCAAATGACAATCCCACATCTGAGAAAACCAGAAACAGTGGAGAGAAGCAGTTCCTCAGGTTCGGTTCGGTTCTCACAGCCAGGGCCATCTTTGGGAAAGACAAAAGGGAAGGAAGGTCACATGACTTGGGAGCCTGGAAGGCTCTGACTCTGCACCAAGAATTGGGAAGGAAGGGGAATTTCAGGATACCTGGAGAAGCAGGAGGCACAGCTAATCTCATGAATCAAGATAAAAGGAAATATGGCTCACACAGAACCAAGTGTGGTTGTAAATTACAAACTATCCCTCCTTAAAATTGGAGAGAAATACTTCTGTAATCAAACACAAGAGCAAATGGCCTTCTAGTCTTTTTGTTCCTATAAGGAAAGGCCCAAAGACACATTTCATAAAGGAAGATGTTTATTAATTCACAGTCAGTGAGTCTAAGAGTCCAAGATTGAATGGCCTATTAATTGAGTCTCCAATGACCTCATGGTGAATGTCATCACAATGACACCCACATGCAATGCAAAATAGGAAACCAGTGGATTTGAGACTAGGCAGGGTGCTTTTATAGCAACTCATTCTTGGAAGAACTGATGTACTCCTTAAGGTAAGTGCTCATCTTTTCTGAAAACAGGGCCATCAATGACCTAGTTACTTGCCACTAGGCTCTGTCTCTTAATGATCTCATTGCCTCTCTGTATCACCATACTAGGGATGAGCTTTGGAACAAAGCCTCTTGGTAAGAATCCCATCAAATCCACAACCAAGAGTTGAGTGGTCAGGAGGGTGTTCTTCTTCTAGCTGATAAAGGCTCTGGCATCTTCACTTTGTGACTTCCAATGGTGACATGGGCACAGGGCTCAATGGCCAAACCTGGTAGCAGTGTCCACTTCATGTGCTATTGCTTCCCCAGCTGAAATGCAATTCCACAGCCACACCAGGCTGGGAAGTGCCAACTATCTGTGTATCCACGGAAAAATGCACTAATTTGTGGAGTAGCTGACAGGCTCCTGCAGACCCTGTGGTTTTCTTAATAAGGAGAAGGAAACAATAACCAGGGAAGAAGGTTAAGGGGCAGTTTCAGTCCTGACGAGATCATAAGAAAACACCTTGTTGTTCCAGAAGACCTCTGTCTTTTGACCTGGGTATCCAAGGATTCTGAGTGGGGTCATAGGAAGTTAAATTTTATCTTCAAGAAGTCTTGGTGAGCAGAAACGCCGTGGGAAGGCTGAAAGGCCCACACTGCTATCTTGTTTGTCCAAAAGACAAAATCTGAATGTAAAAAGGCATGCACAGGTGAAGTAGGCATTAGCATGGTGGTCGGCTAAAGAGATGATCAGACGCATGGACATCGATATCCAGAAGGGTAGAAATTCACCCCTAAGAGCCAGTGTGCCACCCAGGAGGTTTGCTTCCTCCCTCTGAAAGAGTTAGCTTTAACAATGCCCATGTTCTTAAGAAGTGTATCCTAAGCAAATCATCTAAAACACTGTAGAGGATACAGACCCTTTTGCACATGGGCGAGCACTGGGGAAAGGCGGGAAGGTTAAACACCCAGACTTATCTCTTCAAAGGGAGATGTTTGCCTGCTTCCACTGGGAATGCTAGGAATGGCTGTAGTTGACAACCTGATGACCTTTGGCTACCTTAGGGCCAGGCTTCCCCCGAATCCCCCAACTACTGTGCTTGTTTATACAGATGCTTTCCTGCTAGATCTTGAGCATCCCTTCTCAGTCAAGAAAGCCCATCCTTACGAGATGTCACTTGTACCTTATAACAGCCGAAGTGACTTCTGCATTATCTTAGAGACAAACCTGATTTCTACAAGCTATTACATTTACTTCTATCGTTCTCTCTAGATCAGTGGTTCTCAACCTTCCTAATGCTGTGACCCTCTAATATAGTTCCTCATGCTGGGTCGAGGAAAGGGCTCAGTGGGTAAAAGAGTTTGCCACGCAAGTGTGAGGACCTGAGTACAAATCCCAGATCCCACATAAAGCTGAGCACAGTACACATCTGTAACCCTAGTGTTCCTATAGTGTGATGGAAGATGGAGACAGGACAATCCCTGGAAGCTCATGGGCCAGCTAGCCTAGCATACACACATGAACAGCTGAGAACGTGTCTCACACAGGTGGAAGGCAAGGGCCTACTACCAAGGTTGACCTCTGACCTCCATATATACACCATGGCATGTGCCCACACTCAGAAGTATCATACGCAAACATATGCAAAAATATTAAGTGTTTATGAGATGCCATCAACAAAAAGGGAAAACATTAAAAATAGAAATACTGTGTTATCTAAAAATCCTACTACTGAGCATATAGCTAATGAAGATGAATTAGTATCCTGAAGCCATTCTCTCTGGGTCATTGCAACCTGTTCCCAATAGCTGAGAAATGGCCACCATCTACGTGCCCATCTGTGGATGAATAGATGAGGAAAACTCTATATCCTAAAGAGTAGCCTTAATAACAAGAGAATCTTGTAATCTACTATAACTTAGCTGAACCTGGAAGGCATGGAGTTAAGAGAGCCAGGCACAGAAAGACAAACACCAGATGACCTTGCTTATGTGTGGAATCTAAGAGGGTTGAATTTAGAAAAGCAGAGGGCACTTAGCAGGGACTCAAATGTGGTGGGAGATCCAAACCCCACTGGAGTCCAAGAAAGAGCTATTGCACAACATGATAATACTTAAAAATAGCCGGGCAGTGGTGGCGCACGCCTTTAATTCCAGCACTTGGGAGGCAGAGGCAGGTGGATTTCTGAGTTTGAGGCCAGCCTGGTCTACAGAGTGAGTTCCAGGACAGCCAGGGTTACACAGAGAAACACTGTCTCAGAAAAAAAAAAAAAAAAAAAACCAACAACAACAACAAAAAAACCACCTTAAAAACAGTACATCCTTCAAACTGGCTAAGAGCAAGCAGGGCTGGAGATGGAGCTCAGTTAGTAAAATGCTTGCCCAGCATGCACAACGCCCTGAGCTCAGTCCCTTAGCACTACATAAAACCGCCGTAATGGTGCACACCTGTAGCCCTAGCACTTCACCGTACCTGTGTGTTAAAGGTATGGCTTCCAGCCTTCGGAGACATTGGACCCTTTAGGAGGTTCCTAGAGGAAGGCATTAGGTCCCTGGAGGCATGTCTTGGAGGGATGGGTGCCTGCTTCCTGACAGCCATGGGTTGAACTGGGTTCTCCCATCAGTACCCATTCCTCCCATGATCCACTGTGCTATGACACAGTGACAGATTGGTCAGATATCACTGCACAGATTGTCAGAAGGGCACTTCATAACAGGTCAGTTAACTAAGAACATTGTTTCATCATTAATAAAGGTTTTTTTTTTTTTCCAATTTTGTTTACCATCCACATCTCCCTGTGCAGTTTGATTTCTTTGTTCAGACCTAGGTTCGCCTAACCAGCCACCTGAATGCAGCTGCGCTTGTAACAGCAGTTCACAATGACATGCCTTGAGCACTACATGTCCTCAGAGTGGCAAAGCCAGCAGCCATGGACCAGAGCCTCTGAAACCACAATCCCAAACACACCTCTCCTCCTCTAAAGTTGTTGATCTAAGTTACAGAGATGGAGAACTTGCTAAGCCAGCATGATAACTGTATGTTGATAAACACTGGTTGGTTCAGGGTGCGCTTCCAGATCATTCCCACAAGAACCAATACAGGTTAAACTGAGACTGGAAAAGGGGCTCTATGAGCCACTGTGTCGTGTGGAGCTAATGTGCATTCACCAAATATCCCAGCAAAGTGGTCAGGCTCGTGCCTGAGCCTAGACCAACATCCTGATGCTTTCTCCAAGGATATGGGTGGGAAAACAGAGCTAAATCTCCCACAAAACAAGAACCTAAATCATGACTTTGTCCAGGACTGGCCAGCTCCTGGAAGAGGCTGGAGGCAGCAGACTGCCTTAGTGAGCCTCCTGGGGTGAAGAGCTACAGCAGGGTATGCTGCCCTCCTGTGGTGAGCTGGTGTGAGGACGGAACAAAGAACACAAAGGCCTAAAGAATAGTTTGGCTTCCAGGTCACCAGAGCACAGCAGCCTTCTGTGTGTGTGTGTGTGTGTGTGTGTGTGTGTGTGTGTGTGTGTGTGTGTGCATGCACGCATGGGCCTACTCAGTCTTCTTGAAACATACTAGCCTCAGGGCCTCTCACACAAGTAGAAGTTCTTAAGGACTCTAAAACCCATTTTGTGCATTAATCCTATCCTAGTAGAAACTGGAAGTCAAAATTTTAAAAAGTTATATACTGAGTCCTTTAAACTAATAAGTACCATATGAATATAAACAATGGTTTTATCTATTGTTTTGAAAAAACTTGAATGAAAAGAATGGCATGTAGTTACACTTTTGAAATTTTTTTAAAGATTGCTTTTTTGTTACTTTGTTATGTATGTACCACATGTATGCAAGTGCCCAAGAAGTCCAGAAGCTAGTGTCAACTCTCTGGAAGGAAGCCAGGGCTACAGGTGGTTGTGAGCTGCCATGTAGGTGCTGGAACCAAACCCAGCTGCTCTGGAAGCGCACCTGGTTTCTCTTTGGCTTCTTCTTACTTTTATGTATGTGGGTGTTTCCCCTGCACATATGTCTGTGCACTATGTACATGCCTTGTGTCCATAGAGGCCAAAGGAGAGAGTTAGACCCCTTAGAACCAGAGTGATTGATGGTTGGGAGCCACTGTGGATGTGCTCAGAATCAAACCTGAGCCCTCTGGAGGTACACAGCCTCTAACCAGGGAGCCATTTCTCCAACCCCTTTTGCAGTTTTTAAAAAAAGACTACTGAGGAGCAAAGCTCACCTAGACCTGAAGAGAAAGAACCATTTTTATTTATATGAGTACACTATAGCTGTCTTCAGACACACTAGAAGAGTACATTGGATCCCATTACAGATGGTTGTGAGCCACCATGTGGTTGCTGGGAATTGAACTCAGGACCTTAGGAAGAGCAGTCAGTGCTCTTAACCTCTGAGCCAGCTCTCCGACCCTTTTGCAGTTTTTCTACAGTTCTTTTTAACATGTATTTATTGTGTGTGTATGCACATGTGCATGCGCATATACATGCCATGGCACATGTGTAAAGGTCAGAGGGCAACTTATATGAGTCAGTTTTCTGTTTTCATTATCAGGAACTCAGGGATCAAACTCAGGTCACCAGGCCTAGCAGCAAGCACCTTTGCCCCCTGCGCCATCTTGCTGGTCCAATATAATAATTTTTTTTTTTATAGAACAGAATGGACTTACAGAAGACAGCTCTATTCTCTTCAGTATTCCATCCTTCACGATATCCTGCATCACATGGCTTCTGGGAAACCTGTGTGCACTGGTGCAAGAAGAAGAACGAGAGCCCAATGTTACACGACATTATTAAGACATCATCTTGTCTCCCAGACTCTCAGGACCACACTTTGAAAGCCACTGCTGTTGAGTTTAAACTTGGCATTGAGTGGACTCTGGCTTTCTCTGTCAGGACATCAGTTCCTCAGCCAATAACAAGCCTGGGAGGAGGGACCCAGGCAAGGGAGGCTGCCCAGACCACTGAGGAGCAGAGCTCACCTAGACCTGGAGAGGAAGAACCATCATGGCCCTGCCTCCCTTTCTCCCAGCTCACCCTCACAGAGGCTGGGCAGTACCCAGGTGGCCTGACTCCAAAGGGAAGCTTCCAACACAGAGAGGAGTGCATCCCGATTGATTTTCTTTAATGGACTTTAGGTGTGGGACAGAAAGAACTGGGGTACTAGGTAAAAGCCAGCATATGCATATAATCCCTGAATTTAGGAGGTGGAGACAGGACAATCTGGAGATTAAAACCATCCTGGGCGCCGGGCAGTGGTGGCGCACACCTTTAATCCCAGCACTTGGGAGGCAGAGGCAGGCGGATTTCTGAGTTCCAGGCCAGCCTGGTGTACAGAGTGAGTTCCAGGACAGCCAGGGCTACACAGAGAAACCCTGTCTCGAAAAAACAAACAAACAAAAATTCATCCTGGGCTATAAATTTGAGGTCAGCCAAGGTGGTGTGACACCCTGTACTCTGTACCCATCCCTCTGTCAAAGAAAGAACTAGATAAGATACGTGTTGACACAGTACTTCTCCAGCAGGGACATGGGTTTGAACTCTCCAGGCTGGTGCCGGGGAGCAAGGCATGGCAGAGTGAGGTACAGGATCCAGGTCCCTAGGACTTTGGATCCATAGCTCTCTTCTCCCTCCCCAGGCTTCTGTCTAATAGGCCAGTAGAGCCTTGGGCAATAGACGGGACCTGCCTGTCCTGCGTGGAACCCTAGGAATTACAGGCTACAGAGGTCCTTGTCAGCCCTCCAGCAGGGACTCAGAACAGAAATGGCCACAGGAGAAGGACCCCAGAGTCCCATGAGACTCCTGTAGGCCCAGCAAGAAGAACCCTCTCTGCATGCATAGAAAGGTCCTACAGTCAGATAAAAGGGACATGGTATGGATCCTGAGACCAGAGATGACTTTGTCACCACTAAAGTAGACAGACAATGAACAATTTGGGAAGGATCCCAAGAAACCAGTACAGTTAACATAGCATTGGAAAAATAAAGATAAAACACTTTGGAATAAACCTACCCCAAGAGGGGAATCACTTGCACGCAGAAAACCACAGAAGATTGCCAGGAGAAATTAAAGAAGGCATGAATAAATGAAAAGGCTTCCTGTGGTCATGGATGCGATGACTTAATAGTGCTAAAAAACCACACCAGCCAAATTGGTCTATACAGAAATCCAGTTTACTCCCTGTCCTGCTAGGGTCTCTATTGCTGTGCATGGCCAAAGCAACTTATGAGAAAAGGGTTTGTTTGGCTCACTCTTCCACAGTGCTGTTCATCATCTGAAGGAAGCCAGGACAGGAACTCAAGCAGGGCAAGAACCCGGAGGCAGGAGCTAGTGCAGAGGCCATGAAGGGGTGATGTTTACTGGCTTGCTCAACCTGCTTTCTTAAGGCACTCAGGACCACCAGCCCAGAGGCGGCCCCACCCACAATGGGCTGGGCTTTCTCCCGTCAATCACTAATTAAGAAAATGCCTTACCGCTGGATCTTATGGTGGCATTTTCTTGATTAAGAGTTTCTCCTTTCAGATGACTCTAGCTTGTGTCAAATTGACAGGACACGCCAACACGATAAATAATCTCCCCAAGAGAGTCACAGCCACTCAATGAAGAAAAGCATTAGTTGTTCTTCAACAAACTGTGATAAGAAAACCCAAATTCTTGCTAAAGAATGCAGTGGACCCTCAACTTTACTCCATATAAAAAAATTAACTCTAAATGGATTAAAGATCCAAATATAAGATCCCAAACCATAAAACCTCCAGACAAAAACCAAACTGAAAAGCTTCATGACGTTAGGTTAGGCTGTAATTTCCTGGAAGTAACAACTAAAATCCCAGGAAACAAAAGAAAAGTAGACAGACATGAGCTCATCAAACGTAGATGCTTCTGTGGAAGGAGACAGGTCACAGGCAAAATGCCAGTCTATGGAATGGGAGAAAATATTTGCAACCCATGTGTCTAAAGAGATTAATATCCCACACACATAAAGAGATTCTATAGCTCATTAACAAACTAGTTGGGTCAAAAAGGACCCCAGGGAGCTAGAGAGATGGCTCAGCGGTTAAGAGCACTGACTGTTCTTCTAGAGGTCCTGGGTCAATTCCCAGCAACCACATGGTGGCTCACAACCATCTGTAATGGGGTCAGATGCCCTCTTCTGGTGTGTCTGAAGACAGCTACAGTGTGCTCATACATAAATAAAATAAATTTTAAAAATATTTAAAAGGAAGGAAGGAAGGAAGAAGGAAGGGAAGAAAGAAAGAAAGGAAGGAAGGAAGGAAGGAAGGAAGGAAGGAAGGAAAGAAGGAAGGAAGGAAGAAGGAGCCCACAGAAGAGAGTACAACAAAAATAGTGTAATAGGGTTCTCCTGTGACCTTCCTCCACATTGAAACATCGATTTGAAGAACTACACACACACACACACACACACACACACACACACACAGCTTTCCTGTGCTAAGAAAAACAGCTGTCAAAAGCCTGTTGACTCTGCATTCACTTTGTGTTTTGCTCTGAAGCCACTGTGTTTGTAGGGATGTGATCAGAAAGACACCCTGCTTAGCCTTGTAGATGTGTTCTCTGGTGTGTGCGTGTGTGTGCGTGTGTGTGTGAGAGCATGCAGGTGCCTGCAGAGGCCCCTCCCCTTGCTGATATCTCCCAGGGATTCACAGCAAAGCTGTTCTGGAGAAAGTAAATGAACATCAGGAAAGCCTGGAAGTTAACAACACTTAGGACTGTACCAATTGCACATGGAAGTTAACAACACTTAGGACTGTACCAATTGCACAGTTTCGGTCGGAGCCTAGAGATGTTTGATGTGGTGCTTTCTGCATCAGGGTGACAACTTGAGAAGTGACTGTGCCATGCCTCTCTCAACAATAAGGGAAAGAAGGAACTGGCCCGGGTGAGCTGCCTTTACCCCTAATCACTGTGCTACAAAACTCTACTCCGAAACCTCTGGCTGACCCAAAGGCCACTGACACCACCTCAGCTGCCAACTCGCTGGCCGTATGCCACCCTGAAAGAAAGCTCCGCTTTATTGCCATCTGAAGGTGGCTGGTCTGTGTGGCACCAACGTACTGCAGTCTGTCACTCCCTCCTCTGGAGTACTGCCTTCCTCCATGATGGTGACTGGGTTCTCTAGTCTTTTCCCCTCTCACATGGCTCTACCACCTCAAGACACAGGGAACAGCGCTGTTCTGTGATGAAGCGTTTCCGAGGTCATTGTATGTGTGCCTCTGTCCCCTGTACTATGTGACACAGAACTGTGCATACAGTGCTACACCATGCCCAACGATGAGTTCTTATTGTCATCCCAGCAAAACACTGAGGTGATTAGAATATGACCATTCGGAGTTGCAGGCCCTAAATAAGAAGCTGGGGAGAAATGAATAAAAGAACTTTAGATGTTTCTCTAAAGAAGACACAAATAACCTAAAAGCATGTAAAAAGATGCTCAAATCCAAAACAGTCAAAGTGACCACGAGATACCTTATACCCATGTGGATGGCCACTGTCAACCAAACCTGCTAACAAGTGTTGGCTAGGATTTGGAGAAATCAGAAACCACAAGAGTGCAGGTGTGGCTGTAAAGTGAGTCAGTCAGTATGAGAAACAGCCCTCACAGAGTCAGAAGCTGGAATATCATATGAACAGCAATTCCATGCTGGGATGGGGGCCTCGAACAGATATACGTGCACCTGTGTTCAATACAGAACTGCTCACATTGGTCGTATGGCTCAGTGGGCTAAAGAGCTGGTTAGGACAGATATGGTGGAAGAGAACTGGCTTCCATGGTTGTCCTGTGATTGCCATACATGAGTCGCGGTATGTGCCATCTCCTCAAGAACAGAATGGAAATGTAAAGCAAAATACAAGTCACAACACCCAAGAGGCAGATGCAACTCAAATGTCCACCACTAGGAGGCTAAAGACCATGTGTGTGCCCCGCACACCATGGAACATTACTCAGCCTTTTACAAAGGGAGGAAAGCTCTGTACTTTTTGCAACACGAATTGAACCCTGAGGACACCATGCTAATTGAAATAAGCAGACATTAAGCAGCCAATACTGCATTATCAGCTCATAGGAAGGATCGAGAGTGGTCAAACAACAGCCAATAGGTGAGCTGGGAGCCAGGGAGTTGGGGCAGGAGTGGGGTAGGGGGTATTTAATGAGTACAGAGTTTCAGTTTTGCAAGATGGGAAAGTTTCAGAGCTCTGTTTCACAACACCACAAATGTGACCAGCTCTGCTGAGCTGTATACCTAAAACAGGTGGAGATGACACATTGTTTGTGTTTTAAACACACACCGCACACACACACACACACACACACACCACACACCACACACCACATACCCATGTCACACACCATAAATACACACCACACACACACACACACCACACAAACTACATCACACACACATCATACCAGACACACACATACATACACATATACATACCACATACACCACACACACACAAAGTGGAAATATACCAACTGAATTCCAACACGTACCCATTAGATTCCATCCCCCAGTGTTTTACACGGGCCATGGAGACAGAGAAAAGAACAATCCACAAAACAGTTGAACAGGAATTAGCTGAGAGTCCATTTTTCCTCAATAGACAACATGGAACTTAAGTTACAGAAAAATGAAGAAAGTTATTGGAACAAACACTTAGCAACCTCTTCCTACCATTTCTTCCTCACTAACTGAACTCGAGTTTGTGTGCTGATATCCACCCATGAGCTGGTCGTCGGCCAGCCATGACAATTCACGTCCATAAGCAGTGGTTGGTTTAGGCACAGGATATGATACAAGTTTGACCAATGAGGTTCAAAGAAAGGGAATCTGCCTGGGAGTTTCCAACACCAGTTTTCATTGACAAACAAGATATACTTAATCAGTTTTCCATTGCTGTAATAGAATACCTGAGACCTGGCAATGTTTGAAGAAGAGAAGTCTGTCTGGCCTGTAGTTCCTGAGGAGATCCAAGACCATGATGCCTACATTTTCTCAGCCCTGAGGGAGGGCTTTCTTGCTGCTTCATGACAAGGTAGGAAGCTTCCCCTTCAGAAGACAATGAGCGTGTCAATCAAGCCTCTCTTCCTCCTTTCCTTTCTAGGTAACTGCAGCCTCCTGATCTTCCTCAGTTCCACTCATGAATACCTGGTGTTAAACCATCCTGTGGCGTCGCTGACTGGGGTCCCCTCACGTACTCCAGCCTGAACACAGCACGCATGCTCCAAGAAGCATTCCTTCCTGTATCTTGTGCATCTAGAAAGGGAAACATCTTTCAGAGAATCAAAACCCAGCCTCTGTCTCCACATGGCCTGGAACACACCATGTATATGGAAAGTTCCTGTGTGGTTGAAGGACTCTGACCTCCTCTGATCTGCCCAGGTCCTATCTGTGCCCACTGCTCCTGGAGTCCCTCAGCTGCACTAGCCTGGCCACTGCTCTTAACCCACGTGGGCCTGGAATGGTGAGATCCAACAGCCAGAACTGAGTAGCAGGCAGAGCCCAGCCAAGTGTCTGGGGCTGTCCTCATCCCCTAGCTGTGTGCAATATACCTGCCCCATGTCTTACTCTAGAGAGTAGACTTGATGATGATGATGATGATGATGATGATGATGCTACTTGGAGATAGTTTGAGTTCTACCAGAGCTTTGAAACTCACTGGATTACTATTTGGCTTACCTGTATCCCTCTCCTCATTCCTACTTCTCTCTCTCTCTTCCTCTCTCTCTCTCTCTCTTTGTTGTGTGTGTGTGTGTGTGTGTGTGTGTGTGTGTGTGTGTGTGTGTGTGTGTGTTTATATCTCTTGAGACAGGTTTTCTCTGTGTAGACCTGTCTGCCCTGTCTGCCTAGAACTTGCTCAGTAGACCAGGCTACCTTGACCTTAGAGATTCGCCTGCCTCTGCTTCTCAAGTGCTGGGATTAAAAGGCATATGCTACCACAGCCTGGCTATCTCCTGACTTCTTTTTAAGTAGTCTTGCAGCCTGAAGCCAGCTTTCTGGCTAAGTTGTCTGTACTGGTCTTGAACTTAAGATATTCCTACCTCAGCCTCTGAGTAGCTGGGGTTATAGGTATGTGCTCTTGCAACCTGAAATTTGGGGATCTGTAATATGTCTTAAACCCTTCACTTTATAAACATTAGAAATGGAGGTCCAGAGAGATGCAGTAGACATCTGTGTTAGACGTCCATGTGCAGCTTAGAACAGACCACACCAGACCAAACGTTTCGGGGCGAGGGGTTATTCAGGAGATAGGGCAAAGGTGGGGGGAGAGAAATAGAAGAAGAAGAGGAAGAGAGCGAGGTCAGGGGGTTCTGCCTGTTTTATATGGGTGGTGACGTAGCCTCTCCCAGGTAAAGGTGAGGTAGCGAGGTGGATCCTGGGAATGTATGGCGGCTGCCTTGGCAACGATGTGGGGGTCGCCTAGATGTGATGTCACTGGGTTCAGAGCCTGATACCAACATACCTCCCTTTTTCTTACTATAAAGAGAAGGAAAAAAGGGGGGAGGGGAAGCCGATGGTGAAAGGGGAGTCAGGAGCCGTGTCTCTTAAACTACTTCCTGTTGTGTAGGGGCGCAGTCCATTGTGGGAGTAGCTGGTTTCACCATCGGGGCCCACTCAGTAGATGTGTGTATCAGGTTCCTCTGGGACAGCAGCTGGTAATCCTGTAACGGGAACTGATTAATAAATTGGTTAGAAATAATAACACCAGGAGGATGACTAGAAAGGGTGTTACAAAAGAGAGTATCTGCTTTTATATGGGTTTTCAAAAATCTCAGAACTGGAGATCTCACGGTCCCTATAAACAGCATTCTTCTTGGAGGAACCGGCGAAGACCATCTTCTTTAGCTGTCAGGACATCTGCCTCCCCCAACCCCCGTCAGTTCTGAAGCACCACAGCTGGAATCCCATGAGTCTTATATGTAGAAATGAGTGTCTTGTGGTGTTGGTAGAATAAATGGTTGGTCCATGATCCTAGCATCTATATCTGACAAGACCAATATGGGCAGCCTCCATAACCGTCTGGCCAGTTTCTACAATCATCTTCTATCTGGTCAAAGAGAAAGCAAGTATAGAGAACATAATATTTAGATGGGATAACAGATATAGGAATGATGGCAATTTGGGTTGGTTCTTGGCATCTGGCTATGAAGCAGTTTCCTGACCCTGTTTGGAAAGACTGTTTGTTATCTGTGGGTGTCTCTTGAACCTTGAACCTCCAGATGTAAGGGCAGATCTGGATAGAAACAAGCAGCAGGGGGCGTGGTGAGAAACCCATGTCTAGTCCAGTAAGGTCGAGCTTGGCTGCTGGAGTGGAGTCTCATTTTCTGGGATTGAGGACAAGCTGGCTGATTTCAATGTCCTCTGGAGCTTAATAGAGCACGATCCTGTTAGGGTCGATGTGTATGAAGAAGAGTCGATTTTAGATGGAAGGATGAAAGGCTTGAGGTGAGACAAGTGGACCCAATGAGAGAGTCCTGCAAGTTTAACAGCTGTAGGGGTCACAACAATTACCTTAAAAGGGCCCTGCCATTTGGGAGAGAGGGGTGAGGGCCAATAAGCTGGAGGGGAGAGAAGGACTTGGTCTCCAATGTTGACAGGCAATGGACAGGAGACAGTGTGTGGTTGAGGTAGATGGTGGTCAGCAAAGTTCCACAAGAGAGAACAGAGGTGGCAAAGTAATGGGGTAAGCAGATGGTCTGGGAGGGAGAGCATTTAGGAACTAGAACTGGATATCCATACATGAGTTTAAAGGGTGAGATAAGGAGAGGCCGCTTGGGGAGAGCTCGTAGCCTGAAAAGAGCCAGAGGAAGGAGTTTTACCCAGTCAAGGTGAAGTTCCTGTGACAACTTAACAAGAGTGGTTTTTAAAGAGCGGTTAGTTCTCTCTACCTTGCCTGAAGATTAAGGATGGTAGGGAATAGAAAATGCCAGGGGTGTCTAGGGACTTAGATAGAATTTGAGAAACTTGGGAAGTAAATTCAGGACCATTGTCTGACTGAAGGGAGGCTGGGACACCAAATTGGGGGGGTGATCTCTCAGAGGAGGAGATCAGAGATTGTCTGAGCCCTTTTGTTAGTTGTGAGAAAAGCCTCTACCCAGCCTGAGAAGGTGTTCACCAAGACCAGGAAGGTACTTGGCACGTTTGACAGCGGGCATGTGGGTAAAGTCAAGTTGCCAATCAGTTCCAGGAAGGGAACCTCTAGCTTGATGGGTAGGAAAAGGGGTGCTATGATACCTTGAGTTGGGATCTGACATCTGACACATTTTGCAAGAAGCAGTGACAGATTTAAGAAACTTAAGTCCTCAGGAGTAGACTGTAGGTAGGTCTTAACAAAATAAGACAACGCTTGGCTGTTAGGATGAAAGAGTTGGTGAAGATAGGACAGAGTTTGACAAGTGTCAGGGGATGTAGGTGGGATGTGGGTTGCAGTGTAGGAATGTCCTGGGGAGGGTGAGATGAGTCTAGACCCTTAAGGGCCACAGCTCTAGCTGCCTCATCAGCTCGGTTGTTTCCCTTGGAGACAATAGAGTCATCCTCCAGTGGGATCTGCAGTGGACAATCCAATAGCTGTGGGGAGATGGGAGGCCTCTAGCATGGCATAATTTGGTTTGCATTAGTTACTGATCCTCTTTTTGTGGTGAGTAACCTGCGCTCCTTCCAGATAGCAGCATGGGACAGGAGGATATGGAAAGCATATTTGGAATCTGTGTAGATGTTGAGAGGTTGCCCTGTGCCAGCTGGAAGGCACGGGTAAGGGCTATTATTTCAGCCTGTTGGTTGGTGGTATGAGCAGGAAGGGCCTGTGCCTCCACCACCTTGGTGTCTGACACTATGGCATAGGCCGCTTTCCTGGCCCCTTCATGTAGAAAGGAGCTTCCATCTGTATACCAGGTAAAGATGGCTTGAGGCAATGTGCCTCCTGTATGTGTGAAGGATAAGTAATAGTTCCTCTAAAGTTTCAGTGCAGGAGTGAGATAGGGAGTAGTCAGTATTAGGTCAAGGAAGAAAATTGGAAATATTAAGAGGTGGGCATGATTGAAAGGTGAGGGTAGAGTCTTCTATTAGAGCTACCTGAAGAGAAAGAACCCTGGAGGGAGGTAGAGTCTGTAAGTCTTTATAAGTTAGGAGCTGTGACAGGTTGTGAGAAGAGAGAACAGTTATAGGCGATCCCAAGGTTAATTTCTTTGACTCTCGAATAAGGAGTTCAGCAGCTGCTAAGGTACAAATACAAGGTGCCCATCCCTGGATGGTTAGATCTAGTCTTTTTGACAAGTATGCTACAGGTGCAAAAGATGGTCCCAGTTGGTGACTTAAGACTCCAAGGGCAAATCCCTCCTTTTCAGTTATGTAGAGGTAAAAAGAACAAGTCAGGTCAGGGAGATATAAGGCTGGGGCCTTAAGGAGGATCTGTTGGAGCCTTTGAAAGTGCTTATTACAGGTTTGAGAAGAGGTTCGTGGGTGGACTTAATGCTGCTTCATATAAGGGACGAGAAAGTAGGGAAAACAAAGGAACCCAGGAAGGCAAAAAGCTAGCCATTCCTAGGAATGATAAAATCTCTTCCTTTGTAGAAGGAACAGTTAGAGACTGAATCAGATTCTTTCTATCTAAGGTGATAGCCTTGTGGGTTGGGGTAATTGTTAGTCCCAAGTAGGTGACCTGAGGAGTGGACAGTTGGACTTTAGATGGTAAGACCCTGTAGCCCCGACTGGAGAGGAAATTTAGAAGAGCAGCTGTGTCAACTTGACTAATTCTCTAGAGAGGGACTACAGAGAAGGATATCATCTATAAAGTACAATCTTAGATCTGGGGAGAGATAAAGAGAGCACGTCAGAAGCCAGGCCTGTCCAAACAGGTGTGGCTGTTCCAGAACCCTGAGGTAGAACAGTCCAAGTAAGTTGGGTAGAAAAGTGGGTGTCAGGATCTATCAGGTAAAGGCAAATATGTCCTGTGACTGGGTGTCCAGAGGGATAGAGAAAAATGCATCCTTGAGATCTAGGACTGAAAAATGAGAAGTCCCTGAGGGGATAGTAGAAAGAAAGTATAAGGATTAGCCACAACAGGATGGAGGGGAACCACTGCAGAGTTAATGCGTCTGAGGTCTTGAACCAGCTGATAGGTACCATTAGGTTTCTTAACAGTTAGTATAGGGGCATTAAAGGGAGAAGAGGTAGGGCAAAGGAGGCTTTTCCTTAAGAGGTCAGAAATGATAGGCTTAATCCCCTGAGTCTCTGGAAAGAGAGAGGGTATTGAGCTTGACAGATGTACTTGGTAGAGTCCAGTAACTGGATGACAACGGGAAAATGATGTTTAGCAACAGAGGGGTTCTGGACGTCTCAAACTCAGGGGTCCACTTGAGAAGCTGGTAAGGGAAATAACATGTTAGTGTTAGTAGGTTGAACTACTGGCTAGAAGGAGGAGCAGAGGAACTGCTGGCAAGCTTGGGTTTAGGCAAATTGTGGGAGCAAAGGAAATAAAGGCTCCCAACTTAGCTAAAATATCCCTTCCCAATAAGGGGACAGGATATGTAGACACTACCAAAAAGGAATGGGTGAGAGATACACCCCTAAAAATGCAACTAAGTGGGGGGGGGGTCTGGTGAGGAAGGTAAAGTTGTCCTCCTACCCCAACCATAGGAAAACGCGAAGGTGAGGTAGGTCCCCAAAACTCTGTCAGGACCGAGTAAGTGGCCCCAGTGTCCAAGAGGAAGGAGATGGGTCTTCCACATACCATAATAGTTACCCGGGGCTCCCTGCTAGTGATAGGCATGGTGGAGTCGAAAGAGCTCGGCCCCAGTCAGTCCTCCATAGCCAAGCCTAGAAGGTCAGCTGAAGGGTTTTCTGGGAGCGATGTCCCTCTGTTCTGAGTGACATGAGGGCAATCGACAACTCTAATGAAGCACCTAGGACACGGTCCCCTTGGTTTGCTGGGGTTGGAGCAAGCCTTCGCCCAGTGACCATGTTGACCACATTTGTAGCAGGGGCCTGGTGGTCCCTGAGCCATCAAAGACCAGGAGTCTAGGGTAGTGGTTGAGGCTGGTCAGATAGCCTTTGCCAAACATGTGGTATTTCGTGTTTTCGGGCTTTCTCATCTCTCTCATGGTACACCTTGAAGGCCAGTGCCAAGACTTCTACCTATGGAGTTAGGGGCCCCCTCCAATCGCCTAAGTTTAGCTTTTATGTCAAAGTAGCTCTGGGGAAAAAAGTAGGTCATCAGGAGTTGCTTACCTTCTGGGTTTTCAGGGTTCAGATTAGTATACTGCAATAAAGCCTTTGTAAGGCGTTCTAAAAACTGAGATGGGTTTTCCTGTTTGTCCTGGACAACCTCTTGGAGTTTCTCAAAGTTTACTGGCTTTAAGACTGCCTTCCTTAGGCTTGCCAAAAGACATGTTATAAATCTATCTCTAGCTAAGATACCACTGCGGAATTATAATTCCATCAAGGATCCTGGTCAGGAACTGCCTCAGACTGATTGGATATGTTCCATTTGTTTGATAATCTGATCTGCATGCATTTTTGCCTCTTCCCAAACTTGTCTGTGTTCATCAGGAAGTAAATTATTAGTGAGAATCATATGTACATCATGGAAAGTCAAGCTATAGATTGAGTGATGTACTGGAACTCTTTAATAAAGGGGAGGGATTAGAGGTATAGGAACCCAGTCTGCTCTCTATTTGAGAAAGGTCACTCAGTGAGAAAGGAACATGTACTTGACCAGACCATCAACTCCACCCACTTCCCTTAGTGGAAGAACAGAAGCTGGTTTGGGTGTCCCTGGAGGAGAAGGAATTGGAGGTTTGGCTGTGGCCTTAGAACATGTGATAGGAGGGGTAAAGTTTGGTGCAACACAGGGCAATTAGAGTGGCCTTCAGCTGGCACAGAAGGAGGGGAGGGGTCTGGAGAGGTCGAGCTAGTAGACTCTGAGGTATCCTGGTGAGAAGAAACCGAGGCAGCAGTTTGGGTTTTCACGGCATGGAAACAGGTCTGCGATGGAAAGGGGAGGAGGTTTGTCAGCTGGATCTAAGGGTGTAGTGTCATCTAATGGGGGTTGAGTGGGTTTCATGGCTAAGAGAACCTGGGGTGGGGAACAGGCAGAACACATGGAGGGATTAGAGCGCAAGGTGGATGAATGCTTGGATATAGGGAACCTCTTTCCACTTACCAGACTGCTGGCAGTATGTGTGAAGACCTTTTAAAATGACTGGGTCTAGCGTGCCATTATGTGGCCATTTTAAACTATTATCTAGAGGGTATCAAATCCAGACCTTATTGCAGAGGTGTATCAATTTGGAAGGCCTCAAATCAGGCGTTAATTTTAGAGATTTGAGGTTTTTCAGGAGACAACCCAGTGGGTGTCTGGGAGTACAGCCGAAGACAATGTAGTGCCCACTGGGTGATGGGGGCTGTTACCAAGTCAGTAACGAATCAGGCAAACAGCCTAGATATCAGGTCATCACAAGAATATCTAGGGGCCTCAGTGAACTCCTGGAGATCACCAGAAAGCAGTTCAACCTGGTACCAGATTTTCAGGCTGCTGCAAGAGCTTGGGGGAGTTGTGAATTGCTTCCACGGAGGAAAGTCACCCAATGGCCAAAGTCCTAAGTTGTAGGTCAGCCAGGAGGCCATATAATGGACTGGGGCAGTGAAACGCCAACCCCTCAGCCAGGGAAGGCTGGCCAGGCCCTATCTGGGCATTTAGGGTCCCTTCCACCAATTGGAAGCTCCTTTCCAATCAATATGCTGGTGTGTGCTTGCGGGTTTCTACAGTCTGGTATCAGGAAAGGTGGAACCGTGAAGTCTGTGTAGGCCTGTCTGGCTGCTTAGCGCACGTGGCAGAGCACCATGTGCAGGGGCCGCAGTGGCACAGCTCAAGTAGTGGAAGTTTTGTGAGCCTCGCAGCAGTGGTGGAAATTCACGTGGTTGATGACGACAGGTAGCAGCGGATGAAGTCCACATGGTTTATCAGTGGCAGCAGCGGGGTTGGCGGTGGTAGCGGCAGGCCTCGTGGCAGCGGTCCTGCATGGTCACAGCAGCTAGCGTCTGCGGCAGTCAGCAGCTGCACAGTGGGTCGCCGTTCCCAGTCTTCCGTCTCAGCCCAATGCACCAGGTGTTAGACGTCCATGTGTAGCTTAGAACAGACCACACCAGACCAAACGGTTCCAGGGGGGATGGTTATTCAGGAGATAAGGTAAAGGTGGGGGAGAGAAACAGAAGAAGATGGCGGAGAAAGGGTGGGGGAGGTCAGGAAGTTCTGCCTGTTTTATATGGGCGATGACATAACCTCTACCAGGTGAAGGTGAGGTAGCCAGGTGGATTCTGGGAGTGTATGGCGGTTGCCTTGGCAACGATGTGGGGGTCGTCTAGATGTGATGTCACTGAGTTCAGAGCCTGATACCAACAATCTGCCCATGGCTACTAATAGTAAAATAGAGGTGACCTCTGTGGCACCATGTTCCAATGCTTTCTTGTTTTAGGAACTGGTAAGTGGAGGCGCTCACTCTGTGCACACCTTCTTGTCTCTAGGAAGATACATCTTCTTGAGTTAGTGAAAATATAAAACAACATAGGGGACTCGCTTAAACTGGCAGGTGTCTCCACCAGCAGACTGGGTATATCAAGCTCCTGCTTGCTGTGAAGAACACTTGGGAAGGGGCTGGAGAGCTGGCTCTGCAGTTAAGAGCACCGGCTGCTCTTGCAGAGGACTTGCTCTTGCAGAGGACTTGGTCTCCGTTCCTAGTACTCAACAAAGCAGTTGAGAGATATCTGTAACTCTAGTTCCAATGGCTTTGTTAGATAAGATTGTTTGTTCTGTTTTAGTTTTTTGGCTTTTTTTATAATGTAACAAGGTAACAAGGTTGCAGGATGCTAGGCAGCTGCTCAGGGGGTGGCCACATCCTCCTCCGTCATCGCAGCCTCTGTGTAATCGCCTTCTCTGCTGAGTACACTTTGCCGGTGGTACTTATCTTCACGGTCACACAGAGGCTGTGGCATGTTAGAACACCACATTTGTGTCTCACTGAGAGGAAAGTAAGAAGGTATTTAGTCAGGTTACCTTTGAGAGTGCCGTCTTTTTAAATCAAGAAAACAGCTCTGGCAGGGCAGTCCCCCTGGGCTCAGCTTAGCCCTCAGTAGCACTCACAGTGCTCAGGGCGTGCTCAGGGCACCGTGAGTTAGCGTAAGTGTGAAGCACTGAAGAGCTAAACCCTCTGGCACAGGAGGGGTCTGCTGGTGAGGAAGGGTAGGAACTGGTAGAGGCAAGAACAGAAGTCATGTGATTGGGTAGGATCACACAGGTGGCAGAAACAACAGAGAAGAGAAATAAAACCCAGAACCCCCCCGCCCCCCAACACATTTAGAGTAAAAGTAGAAAATGCTCAAGCAAAGGGTAGGGAGGGGTGACTTCTAAATAAAAAACGGAAATGAATCTGTAGGGTTTGAGTCTTATCCGAAAGGATGGCTTCAAGGCAGGAAAGGATGTTACCTGGGTGCCTATGAAAGTAAGCGCCAGTCTGGAAAAGGCCCTTTCTTTTGTAAGGGAACAAAGATGATTAGAAAGCAAGAGGGAAGGGTGGCCAGGCTGGGTGACAGCTGAGGGGGTAAGCTTGTAGTAACCCCCCCACATCCTCCCACTCATGGTGGGGAGTGGGGACACAGAGGAGAGAGGACTAGCCTGAGTCATGTTGTCACTGTGTGGCTCACCAGGTCACCCTGTCATACAGTGGACACGTGGGCCGTTCCCACATGTTCCACACTGTGCAGCTGAGAAGCTTTCCATCTTTTTGGGAGACTGGGTACAGTTCTAAACTGACCTTCCTTTGCCTGGAGTACCTGGGGCAGGTGCTCTCAGGAGCTGAATCTTCTCTCCCCACCACCCTGCGGCTCCATTTACCTGCAGGCCTGGGAGAGCCCATGCCAAGGAACACAGCAGAGAATCCAGATGTCTATTACCTGCTATGGAAACTTGGTATATGTTACAAGAGTTCTACAATACACAACTGGAGAGAGATCTGGAAATCCCAGTTACCTCCCTCCTAAATGCGACCACAGAAATCTCAGAAGAATTAAAAATCTTATCGTCAAAATAAAAACATTAGCTTTTAGAAAAACCTTGATGTGTGGAAAGATTACAAAGATTCCAAGGCAAAAGGTACATTAAGCAACACAGATTCTCAAACTTAACTTGGCACAGCGAAGCCCCCTCAGGGAGGGTAGGATGTTTGCAAGATGTTTGTACCACATTTACAGACAGGCTTCAAGATGGACAAGAAAATACAGGTAGAGACAGGTGAGGTGACCCAGTAAAGACAGTTGCCATAAAGTCTGGTGGTCTGAGTTCAGTCCCTGGGGCTGATCCAGTAGAAGGAAAGAACTGATTCCTGCATACCGTCTCCAACTTCCAGATGTGTGTAGCTGGTCTTCCATACTTTGTGGGTTCTTTTTCCTTATCCACCACCCTGACCCCGTTTCATCACCTCTCACTAGATAGAAGGAAGGATGGGGAAGAAAGAGATAGAGATCTCTGAATGTACTTTCTTTTCTTTTGCTTCTTCTTTGAGTGCGACTACTAACACACCACATCCAACTCCCCTGAATGACCAGCCCTGCCTCTCTGGACCCTAGCATTTATATACCCTCTGAAAAGTTCCCAGAATTCTAAACAACACACAACTGCAGAAACTATCGGCAGCTGCCTCTGCCACAGCACGAGGCAATTCAGAGTCAGCTGCTTTGGACAGTCTGAAGCAGCCCACACCCCCACACTTGGGATTAAAATGAAGGCACATTCTTACAGTATTTCTCTATTTTTAAAAGAACCCCAAATTCCAGAACTATCACTTCAGGTTTGTGCCATGGTACACACACACACACACACACACACACACACACACACACATACAGAATGATATCAGTTCTATAAAGCAAGCAAGCAAGCAAACAAACAAACAAAAAACCCATGCCAACATCTGAAATAAAACCAGCTGGAGTACAAATTGACTTCACGCCTGCAGTCGCTCACCCTTCCCTGAGGAGTTACAGCAGCTCACAGCTGCTGGGGAGGAGTCGGATCCCTTGGTTCTGGAGCTGCCAGTAACCTGTCCTTGCTCAGGTAAATAGCCCCTCGACCACACTTGTGCAGGCAGCCCTGAACTTAATGGGCCACAAAGAGCAAGAAAAAACATGAGAGTAAAAGAAGACTTGGAAGGGGAGGGGGAGGAGGGGAGGGGAATATTGGGGGAGAATAATCAAAGTATATTATGCATGAAATTGTCAAAGAATTTTTTAAAAAGGAACAGACTAACCTGAGAATGGAGACAAAGGCAATAGGATTGATATCATTTAAAAAATCATTTATTTCTGTGACAGATAAGGAAGCTATTAGCTGACTGACTCCTTGGGAACGGGGATAGGGTTTGCAGGTCTGCTCACTGTCCTTTCAGGGATGTTTGGATCTATCGTGAGCTCCTGGGGTTTTGGGGGGGATTTTGTTTTTCTGTCTTTTCCACTCGTGTACTGAGTCCTTCTGCTGTGAGGACTTCAGATTGAATATTATACTCTAGGAGCTTTCCTTTCTCTCCTGTCTCTCTTCCACTTCACTTCCCTCACAGACCTGTGTTTTCCCAGGTCTTAACAGTCTTAGCCAGGAACCACAGGTCCTGCAGGGACCAACCCAAGGCTCACCTAGCCCCCCCCTCCCCGCCCGCCCCCGTGTCAGCTCGTTTACGTGGTGGGGCGGGCCACGTCTCTATTTCCATTTTTCCGGCTCTGAATGTGGCCTCTCTCCCCAGCATCCCCGGCTAACCCTTTCATAAACATCTCCTCAAGTTTACTACCCTTCTACTTAGACTCTTCACCCAAGAACTACTCTGAGAAAGATACCCATTTCCATTGTAACGGGCTTTCCTGTTTTCTCCAAAGCCCGCTGGGAGCTTTCACCCCAGGGATTATCCCTGGCATCCTCAGCGGCTCCCTGGTCTCCCAGGGTCTGCTCTGTATCAGTCACCAGCTTCCAACACGGTGTCCTACACCAACAGCATGCCGTGCCGTCCCTGCAGGTCTTCTTGGGTCTCCGCTGTGTCTCAGGAAGTACTAAGGGGGGGTGGGGAGGAGGAAGAAGCATAATCCTTGCTCAGTACCCAGCAGTCCACGGTGTTACTTCTGTAACACAGGGGTGGGGCTAGCACACACAGGCCTGGGTTTTCTCTGCAGCCTCAGGAGGGCAGCAGCTTCCGTGGCCTCATGTCCCCACCCAGAGGCACTTCTGAACTCAGCAACCTGTGCCAGGCTGAGGCAGAGGGAAGGAGGCAAAGCTAGCCTGCCTTTCACCACTGGCAGGAACTGGAAGCAACTCTGAACCCAGGTAGTCCCCAGCTCCTTGGCTTGCTGGCTTCTACTAAAGACAGACAACTGCCAAAATAACCACTCAGCTTTTTAGCAACTTTGTGCAGTGTTTCTGACACCAGCTACAACCTACGAAGTCCAAGGCCAGGGATCTGTGGATTCCAGCAGGCTTTTGTCCCAACACCTCCCAACGCTCCACTATGGAACTTTACAGGTAAAAGAACTGAGTGCAGAGGCCGGGCAGTTAAGCTTCTGTCCTTCATGATGGGTTAAGCCCCGCCCCTACCCCTTCCCAGTACACAGTGGAGAACAAAGGGAACAAACACCAGCGTTCCAGCAGGAGCATCTATTTATTGGTATTGTTATTAAGCACTTCCCAGCAGTCACTGCGGAAATAAGTACAGGACTCAGCTTCTAAGGTACTAAAGTAACAGACATCACAAACACAGCACTAGGACATTCATGACTACAAACCGGCTTCCCTCCTCTGGTCAGGGTGATGGTGCTAGCATCCTTCCTGACCCAGCCTCCAGGTCCCCACCAATGCACGTGTTCCTTCTGCTCAGCCCTGGAGGATTACAGACCCGGATGGGGCCTGCGTCCTCCCCAGCCTGATCCACACTCCACACACTTGACCTCATCCCTGAAGATACGCTTGCTTGCTGAGCATGCCCCTCCCCTCCATGCTCTGGCAGGCAACCAGTCTGCTGACAAGACAGCATCGAAGGGCGGCTTCTGCTTCCTCACCACGAAGTAAACACAACACTTTTTTTATTCTTTTTTTTTGTAAGGAAAGAAAAGTTCTCTTAAAAATATATGGCACTAGAGTGTAAAACTATACACCTGCATCCAGTGAAGCTTCCTGCAGCTCTCAGAGCAGCAGCCTGTCTCCTGTCAGATGTAGAGCTGGTGAGAGGCCAGCGTGTCCATGAAAGGACGAACCAGGTTGTCTGTGGAGAAGTAAAAGATGAGCCCAAAGGTGATGGAGATGGGGAGGGCGGGTAGGGCCTTCTTGAACACGGCGAGCAGCAGGAGAGTGAGGCACAAGCCCTGCAGGAAGGACACCAAGGTGAGGCAACTCAGCGATGCGACCTTGTGCGTGGTATAATCTGAGACTAGCCCAAACTGCCACAGATGTGCAGTGCACAGTCTCTTATAGATATGCAATAGCCACTCAAGATGCATGAGGGAGAGGCAGGGTTCTCTCCCACGCACACCCCTCGGTCAGGACACCTGTATGTTGGCTACACGGTGACAGAGCCCTGGACAGGCCATGGGGCTTCCCCATCTAGAAACAGTGTTTGAATAGATGTAGGAGTCTCTCTCCAGACACTGTTGTTTTGTTTTGTTTTCTTTCATTTATAAGAGATCCTGATGAGCTGAAATGAATTCCTCTGAGGGTCTCAGCAGCGGTCACCAAGGAAACCACAGATGTTGTGTAATCCATCCATCCCTTTGGAAGCAAGCATGGTGTGGCCATTCCTACCTCCACCCTTAGTGTTCAGGGTGAGGACAAATCACCAAAGTGCTTGCCCAGCCCTTGGGACAACAGGTCCTGAGCCAGACAGTATGGAAGGGGAGGAAGCCCGTATCTGTTATCCCATCCCTGACACACAAGTGGCAGAAACAAGCTCTTCTGAACACTGGACAAAGCACCAGGCCCCCACTTATGGGTAATACAAGGTGCTATAGCCTCCTCAGGGACTCTTCTAACATCTAACAGGAAGCATCTTCAAGGATGACATTGCAGGGTATGTCCCCCAGCTTGGGTAGCAGCCATCAGAGCCTCTAGACTACTGCTGGGATTGGAGGACCCAGGGTTCAGCATTCCCTGGGGGCCTGGTGGCACAGAGAATATGCAGCTGTGGAATGGGAGGGCAGACCTTTCTAATCCTCCCTGTTCCCAGGGGTAAAAGCCTTTGGCTATTTCATCACCCATAAATCTCAGACAATCCACAATCCGAGGAGCCAAGGGACAAGGCCCTAAAGCTTTCGTTCAGGTCCTAGCATAAGATACAAGTGGTCAGTGAGATCCGAGTCCATCCCAGGCGCTCGCTCAGGAGGGAGCATCCCTTGGTGACCATACTCTGGGTTGGACACCCCTCCCCTCGCTGCCTTTACCCTGTGAGGACCCCAGATGTGCCAGCCCTCCACCACACAGTCCACTCACAATGAGGACGGCTATAAAGCAGGCCAGCGTAGTGTTCCAATCTCCGTTGCCGGTGGCCGCTGCCTTGCCCACCAGGACGCTGTAGAAGATGAAATCTCCCAGGCCGAGCTTCACACCCCCTGTGTGGAGAAAAGAAGGTGGCCCCTGTCCAATCCAACTGATAAGTAACCTCAGCAGGAAGCAGGCAAGAGAAAAAAGAAGAAAGTGACGGGCCAGGACATCAGCCAAGCGACCCAGCAAGAGGGTCGAGATGAAAGTGTCCCTCAGCAGGGTATTCAGTACTGCAGACTAGGGACAAGACGGACTGCCTAGGAAAAGACTGGGGGTGTAGGGATGGGACCAAGGACTGAGTGAGTGACTGGTAGCTTAGGCACAAGCCTGGTACTTCGGTGAGCCACTTGGTTAGGAGAGAAAGGTACAATTGCTGACCGCTGGGGCTGCAGGCTGCTGTGCTGGTTAGCATGGAATCTGACTAAAGGTATTTTTAAATAGACGCATGAAGCAGGCCGTCTGAACTTGGGCACCTTACTTTCCTCCTCCTCTTCCAGCTCTTCCCCTGGGTAGCCAGGCAGGGGGCTTCGAAGGCTTCAGGGTATGAGGGCTCCCCAAAACTGTCATAGGAGTCTTCTTCTGAGCATCCAGGAACAAAGGACCACCGTCGACGGACACCATGAAGCGTGGCAGGGAAAGGCAAAGGCTGGTCAGAAGGTACAAAAATCCAGAAGATTCACCAGCACCACTGCCACCACCACCACCATCCAGCAAGACTGAGGTGGGAAACTGAGGCACGGGATAGACAATCCAACCTTCACTCTCTGAGACAGGTGTCAGAGTCTGCCATTCTGAACCATTCACAGAGGGACCAGCCAAGCAGGGTGCAGACAGGGCACTCCCGAGACAAGGCTGTAGACCCTGTACTCACCCATCTCTGGTCACAGGGGAGCTGCAGCGTTCCTTGAGAGGAGGGGTCCAGCTTCGCCATGCCCACCGTCCACACCATGGCAGCTACAGAAAGAGCAAAGGGACACACATGCCTCAGGCAGTACCCTGAGCAGCTGCCCCTGACCTGGCGGAAGTGGAGCTGTGTCCCCAGAAAGCCTGCACAGCCCCTGTATCCTGCAGGGCTGTGCTCAAGCTTGGCTGATAGAGGCTGGGGGCGGGAGTTCAGGGACACAGGCTGGGTGGGCATTGACATTTCACCTTTGACCTTCTGTAATCCTCTCAAGCAACACTGGCAATAATAATGATTAGTGAACAGCTTGGTGAACTGTGTCTTTAAAACATTGGAGAGGTCACTCAGAGGTTAAGAGCTGCCTTTGGTTACAGTCCCAGCTGTCTCCCTCAATCAAGAGTCTATCAAAAAGCGGAAGAAACCTACACTGCAGCTAGAACCTACGATTGTCTTTAAAAGGAAATGTAACATAAAAATGTAACCATGAGGGGCTGGAGAGAGGGCTCAGTGGTTAAAAACACTTGAAGAGGTCGTGGATTCACTTCCCAGCACCCACATGACAGCCCACAAGTGTCTGTAACTTCAATTCCACAGGAATCCAGTGCCCTCCTGTGGCCTCCACGGGTACTGCATGAGCGTGATGCATAGACATCCAAGCCGACTACTCAGATATTCAGGCAAATCTTTTTAAAATACTTAAAAAAAAAAAAAAAAAATTCAGTCCTGAGGCTGAAGAGCTGGATCAGGGTTGAGAGTACTTGCCATTCAATCATGAGAAGCAGGGCTCACACTTCAGCTCCCTTTAACAAGCCAGTGGCCCTGTAAATACCCCTGACACTACTAGCTCTGAGGGAGCTGATGTCTTCCTTCTAGCCTCTGTGTACATGGGGTGTATACGTGTTCATATGCTCATACAGACACGTATGCACACCCAAAATACCAAAATAAATATTTTTAAATGCAATGCCTGCTGCACATCGGCACCCTGTGTATTCAGATCAGTGAAACAAATTCTAGCTCTTTCATCTGACAAGACTGAAACTCCAGCTCGCTGACAGTCCCTCCTACCTTGGCCACTGTATCAAGCACCCACTCTATGTTATGTCTGTGACTTTGCCTCCTCTTGCTGCCTCCTGTAATCAGGCCATGTCTGTCCTTCTGTCGGTAGCTCAATTCACTTATCCCAGGTCCTCAAGGCCCATCCGTATCACATGGGTCAGAATTCCCTTCTTGTGTAAGGGAAAAATAATACTCCGTTGTATGGAATGACCACATTTTGGTCATCCATTGACACTGCCTGCTTTGATCCTCATGGGTACATGGGCACAGTGGAACCTCCTGGGTCACATGGTACTCACTGAACTGTTTCTCTTTCCAGCTTAGACTCTCTTCGGAGTTTATTACTCTGTGTTTCCAGTTCCCCAGTGATATTTCCACATTCCACACAAACCAAAGCCCAGGTTTAATACCCTCCCTGCTGTTAGCATTCTGTCTAAACTCCACCTCCACAGTTACCTGGCAACGGCCAGGTATGCTCCTCCCCACAGTTACCTGACAATGGCCAGGTAGGCCTGCCCACTATAAAAGGGGCTGTCTAGCCCCTCCTCCCCCTCTTGCTCTCTTGCTCCTGTGATTCCGGCAAGGCTGCAGGCTCCCCTTCCCTTTACCCTTTCCCCTCTCTCCACGTGGTCATGGCCAGCCCCCACCTCTCTCTTCTCTCTCTTTTCTCTTCTCCCCACCATTCTTCCCGCTTTCCCGCTCTCCCCCACCTTTGCCAACTCTGCCCAAATAACCCCCTTCCCCGTGGAACCGTTTGGCCTGGCGTTATCTGTTCCAAGCTGCTGCGCCGAAAATCTAACACCCGACACACACACACATACCAACATCCCTGACCCACCGGCCTGGCCCCTTCTCTGGAAAAGGCAATAGGTATGTCTTCCTTGTTGCTCAGATACAAAGCACTGCCATTAACCTTGGCTCTGTCTTACAACCCCGGCAAGTCTTGCTTGCAAAATGCCCCAGAATTCACTTCACCTCACAGTTTCCATGGATCTCCTTCATGGGTTGTTTTTCAGCCTCCAAACTGGCTCTGTCCAACTCTTTCAGGGGCTTACCGTTTGTTCAGGAAGATGGGCCACTGTGGTCTGCGGGGCTCATGCTGTCCAGACCTTCCCCTCTGCTCCAGCCACACTGGACTCTGGGTGCCCTGAGCACACCCTGCCCCAGCCCACGTATCCCTCAATGTCTTTGTATTCATTGCTCTCTGTTACTTCAAGTGCTGGCCTCCAGATTTCTACCTAGTGCTACTCAAATCCTACACAAGTCAGGTCTCTGGCCAAGTATGAACTATGAATCAGAGCTGCCTGGCCATCTTCTGCAAAACAGCTTCCCCTGTGGCTGTTAAGTCCTTGGCCTCTTGCCCTCCCCTAGTCTTCAACAGAGCACCTGCTACCTTCTGTAATGTACCTGCTTACATTCATCTACTTCCTTAGTTTACCTCCACCCAGGAATGAATTCTCATGGATACAAACCTCCTTTGCACATAAGGAAATATCCAGCCTCAGGCATTGAGACTGACCAAAGCCATCTGTCTCTCATCCTTAGAACATTTCTGGGATGTGCTTTCAAGCCGAGAGGTTGCTGCTGGCAAGTCTCCATTCTAAGCTTCATCCCTCACTCACTGGGGTTCCCCAGTTCTGCAGACAGCATCCTGGGTACCTGAGGCACCAGAACCCCAGAATCACAGGCTCTGTACTTAGATAGCAGCCACTGCTATCACAGGGAGTGAACTCCACTGGTGAACTCAGATAACCTTGCTTCCTGAGACCTCTATGCCACACACAGGGCCTACCACTGTCTGGCAGGGGCACGGGACCACTCACATGAGTATATCAGGGCAGGAAATATGGGCTCATTTCTTTCCTGGGCAGTTTCCACCAGCATCCTCAGTGGCCCTTTGGGGCACAGCACGGCCACGAGATCTGGGAAAACAGAGACATCCTTGTTATGTTAAAGGGGACCTTTATTCCCAAGCAGCACAGAGAGGAACCATCCTCCATCACCGGGAACCTAAGTGAGCTCTGGGCCACCTTGCTGCTGGACTAGGGTCCCAAGCCCACCAATCCAGTTTGCACTAGCTGGAGCGGAAGCTGGTAGCTGCAGAGTAGGAAGAGGGAGGTGCTGAGACCCAGAAGACAGGCTTGGAAGTTTTACTTCCTGAAGCCTCAGATTTTTTATCCTTAAAATGGGAGTTGCAGCCCTGGCCACGGCACTAATGCTCCATCAGCAGTGAAGCTGGTGATACGCTCAGGCCCGTCCTGAGGAATCAGTGGCTCAATGTGCCAGCCGTGCTTGATGAGCGGTGGATATGCAGCTGTGGTCTGTGCTTCACGTATCCCAGAGGGAGAATCTGTGGGAAGGCCTTCTTAGGACGGGGCGGAATGTCCTGTACTGCCTTCCCACTGGTTATAATGTGAATGAGACGTGTCCCCTAAAGGCTCAGTGTGATGGTTTGTATATGCTCTGCCCAGGGAGTGGCACTATGTGGAGGTGTGGCCCTGTTGGAGTGGGTGTGTCACTGTGAGTATGGGCTTTAAGACCTTCATCCTAGCTGCCTAGAAGTCAGTCTTCCAGTAGCAGCCTTCAGATGAAGATGTAGAACTCTCAGCTCCTCCTGCACCATGCCTGCCTGGATGCTGCCATGTCCCCACCTTGATGACAATGGACTGAACCTCTGAATCTGTAAACCAGCCCCAATTAAATGTCCTTATAAGAGTTGCCTTGGCCATGGTGTCTGTTCACAGCAGTGAAACCCTAACTCAGACACTCTCTAGCTGGTGACACTGTTTTAGGGAGCTTTGGGATCATCAGGAGGTAGGGGCTAGCTACCGGATGCAGACTGGGGTGGCCTTTTGAAGGTTAGACCCAGTCCAGGCCCTAGCTCTAGTAAACTCTACTTCCTGGCCCACTGCAAGGAGCCTCTGTCACGTGCTCCTACTGAGCCATCCCTGCTTTCCCGCCTATGGTGGACTGACACCCTCAGAAACTGGGAGCCCAAATAAAACTCTCTTCCCTTATATTGCTTCTTTCAATGTCTTTGGTCACAGCAATGTGAGAGTACTTGAGACACCGCTCCATCCATGAGCCAGATTCATCCCAGTTCTCACCAGGCCCAAGCAACCTACCGTACACAGAGATGGCACCCAAGATGACCCAGGCAGACCACTCCGGCAGGTACTTGATGAACACCAGGGCCATGAGTGCGCTGATCACAATAAGGTAGGCCTGCTGCAGCACCAGGGGCCCCCTCCAGTGGATACACACCATGCCCACCGCCCCAAAGTTCCAGACAGCCAGGAAGAGTGTGGGGTAGTCCATGGCCACATTGTAGGTCTTCAGCACTTCCCTGTAGGCACAAGGTGGAATAGGGTATGCGATACAGGGGCGGGGGGTGGGGGGAAGGTATGCCATACCCTAAATTGTTTGACACCCCCTGCTCCTCACCCATTAAGCCCCAATTCGGGTTTAATTTACAACATTCTCATCTTCCATTTCCATGGACCTCACAACTAACCACTCAGTATTTTCTAGAATGTACTGGGGAGTATATCAATAGCTGGTGGGTCACATGACCATGTGATGGACTCACCACCTGTGCAAAGATGGGGTCCTTAAAGAATGTTTCTCTTTGAGCCTTCAGGCTGATGTCCAAAATCAAAGGGCAAGAGGACAGATAAACTAGGAAGTACCCCAGGCTCGCCCCCAAGTAGAATGTAACTCTGAGGGCCCTCCACCTGCCCAGTGTGTTCTGAGAAGGCTTCACCAGTCCAGCTTCCTTGCACAGAGCCTACTCCAGTGTCAAAGCCTGGAGGCCAGAGCTTGGCCTGGACTCTGAGGAACCTTTCCCTGCCCAGGTCCTTCTCATGCCCCACAGGGAGCGGCCACTCACCAGCCAACACTCACCCGAGGTAGATGTAGGTGAATAAGAAGAGAAGCATCAAGGAAGACATGATCAGCCAGCCATGGATGAACTAGACAACAGAAACAAGAGGACACAGTCACCCCTGGCAGGATAAAGACACTCCAGCGAGAGAGACGCTTCCATCTGTCCTTCCCTTTGCACCAAGGGATCTAAACGATGGACTCCATGGGGCAGTGGTGGCATACACCTTTAATCCCAGCATTGGGAGGCAGAGGCAGGTGGATCTCTGAGTTCAAGGCCAGCCTGGTCAACAGAGTGAGTTCTAGGACAAGCAGGGCCACACAGAGAAATTCTGTCTCAGGAACCCAAATGATGGATCCCGAGAAATTAGAATTTCCCTGGGAAT
This sequence comes from Mastomys natalensis, assembly GCA_021653895.1. Lineage (NCBI taxonomy): Eukaryota > Metazoa > Chordata > Mammalia > Rodentia > Muridae > Mastomys > Mastomys natalensis. The sequence goes on along the minus strand of JAJTUV010000069.1, from coordinate 1,924,697 downwards.
TTTATGCTTCCAAAAGGAAAAGACCAAAGCCTGGTACAGCCAGAGGGACTGGTCCCCAGAGAAGGGGTTTCATACACTGCTGACAGTGTGTCAAGATCAAAGGGAAGCCCAGGGAATGATGGGTAATACCATGCCTTGACCAGAACTGCTTAGCTACAACCATCTCTTACCTTCTACTTAAACCCTATCCTCAAGTTAGGAGCTGGGGGTGGGGTTATCAATAAATTTGGGGAGAGTCACTGGATCTCTCTGTCCCACTTTGCAATGTGGTCACATTGAATAAATCTCCTTTTTTTGGTATTTTACTATTAATTTGGGTTTTTGAGTAGGCTTGTGGATGACAAGCAGCCAAACCTGGCTGGTTAGGGCTGCCAGAAGCACAGGTTCTAATGCTAAGTCTAGTATCACCTGTGTACAGCATCTCCATGGACTGGAGCCTGGGCATCCTTCTCAGTCAGACAGGAAAGGCAGACCCCTCAGTGAGCTCTCCTTAGTCACCTACAAGTGTCTGGAGGAGGCGAGAGGCCTGAGGATCTGCTGACCCCCAGCCTGTGGTAGCTCACCTTTGCACTCTCATTGTGTGAACAGGCTGGCAGTCTGCACTTGCAGACTCTGCCCTGCCTCAGAAGACAGGGCACAGTTGCCATAGAAAGACATCTCAAAAACAGACAAACTAAGGAATTCTTCCTGACAGGTCCTCAGGAGAGACTCAACCATCAAGGGTAAGATGGCGTCACTTCCCCCAGCCCCACTTCACGTCTAAGGGCTATCCTCAATCACCAGCTCAGCCCACTGGGTCTCCAGCAGTTTAACTGGAGGAAGGGCCACAGCGGGGCTGCACACCAGCCTTAAAAGGAAGGGAAGGAGTGGCCTCTAGAACCTATTCATTTCTTTATCCCAACTATGACTTGCTTGTCTGGGCAATGTCATCTCGGAACTTCCCAATGGCCCTGACTGGTCAAGCCACTTCTGTGGAACTGGCCACATGACACGTACTGCGCACTGCAGAGACGCTTCCCATGGTGGTCCTAGTTTGTTGCCATGTTCTCTATATGTACAAACAAGTAATGTTCCCCCAGATTCCCGGCACCCTTTCTTTCCCTTCCTCCCTCTGAAGTATACATGGGAGCCCTGCCCGGTCTACATGGACAGATCTTACTGACGAGTCAAGCTTCAGTTCAGGAGCATTTCCTCTGACTCCTTCCACGGTTCAACCCCAGCTGAGCCAGATGAGCCAATGGTTAGCTCCCTCCCTGAACCACGGCCTCCTCATCTTTTCCTGCTCCATAAACACAGCTGCTCAACACAGAGGACCACACTTTGCCTTTGGATAGGTAATGCCTAGCTCCACTTCCTGGTGGTCTTGAATGCTTCAAAGCCTGCCACCTAAAACCAGTGCCTAAAAGCTGATGGCACAGTTAGGTCTAGTAATACAGGCCTGTTTAACTGGGGAAGCTAAGGCAGGAGGATTGCCCGGTCAACTTAGCAAGACCTCGAATTATTGAAAATTACAGAAAATGGGCTGGAGAAATGGCCCAGAGGGTAAAGGTGCTTATTGCAAGCCTACCCTGAGTTTAACCCTGGAACCTAGACAATAAATGAAGAGGGCTGACTCCTGACCATGGCAGGCACATGCCCGCCTTCTAACACAGGGCTTGGTGACACAGCATTAGACTAGCACGGATAAGATCAGAACTTCCATCCCTATTTGGGGAGCTTGAGGTGGACAAGGTACACAGCTAGGGGGTGATGTTGTCTATAACTGGGGCCACATGGATGTGACTCTTTCAGTACTCCCTGGGGAGGCTCAAGACCTAAGGGAGAATCTAACTCACAGGCCTCCCAGGGCCAGAAGACCTTAACTCAGCACATGGGCATTCCAATCTAATGGGAGAGGGAAGGATTGCAAACGAAGTCTAGAGAGAAAGTCACAGGGTGAGGGAAACTGAACAGAACCTCAGAAGAAACAAAATTAACGTTAGAGCAGGAGAGTGTGTCAGAAATCAGAAATGCTGTGATGAGACACACACAAGACGGGGCGGGGGAGATACAGTTTAAAAGTCAGCATTAGGTCATTGCCCACAGTGCCAGAGAGCATGAAAAGGCGGCCGGGTAGAGGCAGGCTGAGCAGAGGGGGAGGGGAGGGTCACAGGCCTCACCTTGTAGCATCGATACTTGTAGAGCACCACTAGAAAGATTGTCATAACCACGATGACGCTGATCATGATGAGGGTATTCAGCACGGAGTTGAGGAGCCGCTGGCCCACGGAGGGCGTGTCCTCAGTGAAGGGTGTGTAGATGCTGAAGAGGTCACCAGAAGAGACTCAGTACCTGCTGCTCCAGGACACCCCCATCTCAGTGACCCCCAGGCTGCCCACAGAGCCCCGAGAAGCCCCACGCTGTTCAGTTAGAATCCTTGCACTGGCTGGGCCCTGATGGGGTCATCACTACCGGTGTGAGTGGCTTCTGCCTCTTGGACAGTGACTTACAGTGCTCTGACAACTGGAAACACCATGGCAGAAACGACAGGCTGTACCTCATTGAGACTTGACTCTCCTACCTCAACTAAGCATGCCTTAGGGTGGGTCTGTGAGGGCATTTCTAGGAAGGATTAGCCCACTGGGGTTAGACAGCTCTTTCCATGGTCAGCCTAGGTAGAAAGAGGTTGGAGGGAAGCCGTGCTCTTTGCCTGCCTGCCTTTGTCACTTCTTTTTTTTTTTTTTTTTTTTTTTTTTTTTTGAGACAGGGTTTCTCTATGTAGCCCTGGCTGTCCTGGAACTCACTCTGTAGACCAGGCTGGCCTCGAACTCAGAAATCCACCTGCCTCTGCCTCCCAAGTGCTGGGATTAAAGGCGTGCGCCACCACCGCCCGGCACCTTTTGTCACTTCTTGCCAGTGAATGCATCTACTCTATTGCTGCTGTAGCTGTGGCTGTGGCTGCCACTGCCACTACCACCACCACCCTTCACTAACAGCAGAACTCAGCTACTGTGCACTACAGACCAGCAGCTCTCTGGGAATCTTGCTGGCATCCAGAAACAGACTGAGACTGCTGAGGTGTCCAGCCTCACGGACCACAGCTATGGGATTTTCAGCCTCTTCAGCATGCGGATAGCCACTGTGGGACTACCTAGCCTTTATTGTATAAGCCGACCTAATACATCCCTTTTCATAATACATATTCACACACACACACCCCACCCCCGCTGCAGCTGCAGGTACTGTCCCAACTCTGGAAGTAACTCACAGGCGCCTTGCTCTTCCCAGCTCAAATGCCAGGAGCTAGGCCTGGCCTGGCCTCTCAAAGCCTTTCATCCTAAGATGAGTCCCCACAGGCTGCAAGCTTCTTAGTGTGGGGACTTCCCTACCTCCACTTTCCTAAAAAATAAACAGGGAGTCAGATGTGCTCGCAGTGAGGAGCCCGTGGAGGGGAGGACAGTGCTGGCTCAGGGAAGCTCACAGTTCTCTGTACTGTATTTATTAACGTAATAAAAGGGCCTGCTGAGTCCTCATCACCTGCTGGAAATGTGCTAAGACATCATTGGGTCCAACCTCATCATTTCATTCCTAAGGGAGCAGAGACCCAGACAGAACATGACTCGCTTGAAGGTTTGAGACACAGTGGGCCAGGACCAGGTACTTGGTACACGGAGCTCAGAGCTACAGCACCAGAGCTGGCCTCTGGTCAGACCCCGCTTAGCCTTTGGTGAGTACTGTATGACATGGAAATGGAAACAGGTCAGATATGCGTCTAGACAAGTCACAGGACTGGAGGCAGCAAGTACATCAGGGCATAGGCCACAGTCTCTGCCACTGCCCCACAGAGCTACACTCACAGTAGCTGAGGGAGCCTAGGACCCCCTCAAATCAACCTCTACCCCAACCTCCCAATGCCAACCAGGCCCCCAACTCACAGCTGCCCATTCTTCTCTGTGTAGAAACGCACAGACTTGATAGTGGCCACCACCACGACCATGCACAGTGTGACGGGCACGAACAGCATGATCACGTGCTTCGCGCCGTACTTGAGGGCCAGCTCTTCCTCCAGCCCCGATGGTCGCCCAGGAACCCCACTGCAGGCATAGCGGTCCGGGTCCTCCTCACAGTCTTCCTCGCTCTCCTGGCTCCTCTGTGGGAAACCACACGGTGAGGGCCACAGAGAGTCCCACAGCAAGCTGCTGACATCCTGCAGGGGCTTTCGGAAGTAGACCTGAGAAGGCTAACTGCTGCTTTCTAGACCTGAGAAGTGTGAGCTCTGATTTAAGTCTTGGGATACATAAAAAACTTAGAAGGATGGTGGTGGAGAAGGTTTAGGGCTAGACTGCATAGCCACAGAAGGTACACCAAAGACCCTTGCCCTTCCCAAGGGCAGGAACTAAGGTCACTAAGTAACATGGCCTTATTGGTCTAGGAGACAGGCTAGGGAAGAGATGAGGAAACAGAGGTCACTTTGCTTGACTAACTAGAAGTCCCAGCACTTCTTGGAGAATCAAAACACGTCTAGAAATCTAATAGATAGGAAAAGAAACTTCTGAGAACAGGCTGTTAAGGACCTTGAAGTGTGAACCCACTGAGGCTTGGGGGCTAGCCTGAAGAGGAGGAGAAAAGCCCTCTGGGCATGGAAAGGTTTGCAGCTAAATGGAATCAGGCTCAGGAAGCTCAGGTGTGGTTTGCCTCCCCAGGAGGGAGATGGCCGAGCTAAGTGACCCTCCCCATCTCCTGACCTGAGGCTGCAGCTGTGCAGGTCACAGTGCAGCCTCATCTGTGGGGTCATGGGGCCCCTATGTCTCCAGACTCAGGCCAACTCAGCATGTGGCTACCCTATCTGGCTACCTACCCTCCCTGCCAGTAGCCTTCCCTCCTGTTTTCTCAGTGTTTCTGTGTCATTGGTCTGTCCCAGGCACCCAGACTCACGGTACCTGGAAACAGCAGCCTCCATTGGAAAGGCAGGCGAGGGATGGGAGGTGAAGGGAGATGTGCCAGCTGGCCCACTGCACGCTGTAAGTGTGCAGTCTACTACAAAGCCCTTGCACATGGGAGACACAGATGCATCGTGGCCAGATGATACCACTCTGGCCAATTTTCATTTTTATTTGCTCTTCCTGAATGGAAGAGTGGCTGGTTTCATCCACAGGTTAGTCAGTTCTCTTTCTCTCTCTCTCTCTTTCTCTCTATCTATCTGTCTCTCTCTCTCTGTGTCTCTCTCTCTCTCTCTCTCTCTCTTGCTCTCTCTCTCTCTCTCTCTCTCTCTCTCTCTCTTTCTCTCTATCTATCTGTCTCTCTCTCTCTGTGTCTCTCTCTCTCTCTCTCTCTCTCTCTGTGTATGTATATATAACAAGATAATTCAATTTACAGATGAAATGGCCTAGAGGGCTCAGTCTGGAATGGATTAGCCCTGTTGCTTTGAGCTTGTGGAAACCATACTGTGACAGAAAACGTGGAGAGGTGCAAGCTGCTCACCTCATAGTCAGGATAGAAAAGAAGAAGAGGGGGCTGGGGCCTCCTCCAGTGACCCACTGCTCTCCACAAGGTTCCATTCCTTAAAGGTTCTACAACTTCCTGATCACAGCACACTAGGGACCAAACTTTCAGTACAAAGGTCTTGGAGAGCCATCTCAGATCAACTTCAGTGACCCATAAGACATAGGAAAGGGCTGGACAGGTGGCTTAACAATGAAGAGTGCCTACTGCTCTTGTAAAAGACTTGAGCTCCATTGCTAACACCCATGTCAGTGAGCTCACAAGTGCCCATTAGTTCAGCTCCAGGGGATGGGACACTCCTTTCTGACCTCCATGGGTACCTTAGCTCATAGGCATATACCTCCACAGAGGTATACACATTAATATGCATAATTAAAAAAAAAAAAAAAGACAGAAACCCCATGGCCCTGCTTTAAGGCCCACAATTGCTGGGGGAACCTACCCACTGTGGGGGGAACCTACCCACTGAGCAGTGTTCTCTCCATCCTCCGGGCCTAGCCTGCCCTCCTGGCAGGAGCGTGATGTGGGGCTCTCGGCTGACATCAAGGACGTCCGCTCATCACACACCTCTTCCTCGCTGTCAGAGGCCATGAATGTGAGCATGGTCTGGAAAAGAAGCACAGGGACCCCGTCCCTGACAGGCAAAGGCAGTGGGGGTGCTGGGGGACCCCGTCCCTGACAGGTAAAGGCAGCGGGGACGCTGGGGGACCCCGTCCCTGACAGGCAAAGGCAGTGGGGGTACTGGAGGACCCCGTCCCTGACAGGCAAAGGCAGCGGGGGCATGGGGGATGGCATGGTGGCTTGGACATCAGGCATAGGTCTTGCCTATAACAAGCTTCCTACATGCACCTCAACTGCTCAAAACAGGAGTTCCAGAAGCCGCAAGAGGTCACAGCAGCCTTGCCTGGGACTGGCTTGAATGGAACTCAAATCACACGGAGCAAAACGTCCAGTTAGAAAAGTCAGGGTCATTCTGAACCTTCAACATGTTTGTTCAATCAATAAACATCTGTGGGAAATCTACTGTGCTTGGCTCTGGAGCTATAGCCTTGAATAAGTAAGCCTTCTTGTCCTGTAAGAACAAAAGTCATCCAATCTGACAAATGACACACCACCAGAGGATGGAAGCTGAAAACTTCCTCAGAGGCTGAGACTCCATGCTTCCTAGAGAAGACTCTTGCTGGAGGTGGAACAGACAGTGTGCAGGTCAGATGGTGGCCACACCAGGGAGGTTCATGTCAGCTCAAGTAAAGCTGGTGACAAATGTCCATCTAGCTGGTGATGGTGAGGGGAAGGACAGAGGTCAAGAGGAAGTGCCCTGATAGGGAAGATGTCTTGAGGGGGAGGGGGGAGTGGCCCAGTGAGGGTTAGCATGAGGGAACACATGCTTGGTGGGAGGAGTTGACCTAAGATACTGGCCAGGCTAGGCCAGGCTAGACCATGATGAGGAAAGAAAATATTACCAAGGAAGGTTGAACGTGATCCAGAGATTCGCAGAATGTCTGTGGGTTGAAAATGGGATACCATTTAGGGGTACCTGAGTGTGGGGTACATGTAGTCTTCAGTTCAAATGTGGCAGCTAATTCCAGGAGCCACCCAGCCAGTAGAGGAAGATGACCCTGGAAGTCACCCACACTGAGGGACATGGGGCGTGGCAAGGGACGCTACTCCCGACGCAGGACTTCCTCATGGCTTTCAATACTCTGCCACAGCAGCACCCAGTAAAGCTCCAGCCCCCCACACTTTGGGTTCAAACACAACCTTTGGGAGGACCTGACTGTACCCACATCTGGACAGACACTGCCACCACTGGCCACATCACCTCAGAGTTGAGCTGAGGTACGAGCAGGCCTGCTCTGTGTTGAAAGCTTGTCTCCAGATTAGTCACTCTTAGAATGCATGTGATCTTCAGGTGATAACACAGGGTCCCTTCACCAAGGCAGGGCCTGTGGCTGCTACTCAGAAGACAGCCTTCCTTCTATGGCCTGCATAACTCCCATAAGGACTTCCCTTCAGTCTGCCATTACAGAGATGGGACAGTGCCTGCCTTTGTTTACCTCTCTGACTGGACCACTATAAAGGCATGCTCTGTCCTCACAGAGCCCAAAGCCCCCAGAAGCTGCCTCTTGGGGTCCACCAGACATTAGGAGTGGGAAGACACAGGCACAAGAGTGAGGTACCGAGGACCACGCATGACCCACTTTCAGAGGAAACAATGAGCAGATCTTGGAGCGGAGTATCTTGGGTCTTGACTGAGAAGGGCAGGGAGTGGGCTAGAGAGGTATATGAGCTGAGATGGATAGAGACTGAACGTTCTGGAAAGATATTCAAGTATCATGAACAGGATGGGTATCAGGGGACCTGGTAGGGTAGACTATCCCAAGGAAGGGTCTGGGTGTCTGACCAAGAGGAAAGGAGCTTAAATCAGCCCAGGTATCTCCTAGGAGGACAGACAGGAAGTTCCCTTTTATTGAGGCTACACACGGCAGAGTACATCCTAGATGTTGGGTCTACTGCCCTAATACTTAGCACTCTGGAAACTCAGCTAAGCCTAGTGCTCAGGAGGGGTTCTGTGCCCTGGAACCCAGGATTTGGAACCAAGAGTCTATACAAGAGAACTCAGTTTAAGGGAAGACAGCTTCAAAGGTCAACTTGCCATGATACATGGGGAAATTCCTAACCAGGCAGGGGTCTACAAGACTGTAAGGTCCCCTTCCTCTTTGAGAACTGGCTATCTGTCATATCTTAAACACATACCCACTGGACTTGAGGTCTCTTTGCTATCCCTTTCAGCAACAGTGAATTCTCTTCTCAAAGATATCTAGATCAGGGATGTGTTTCGGTGGCAGAGCCCGGCATACCCGAGGCCTTGGGTTTCATCTATGGCCCTTCATCAAGGTTGCTGGTCTCTTCGATACTATGCTAGGGTAGGCTGTTATCTCAGCTGTTGTGATGAGTACGCCCGACAACACAATTCAAGAGTTTATTCTGGCTCTCAGCTTTTTATACAGAGCTTGACGCAGCTGTCAGTCACTTCTCATCAACAGTCAGGGGTGCTGCTGCCCAGGTCTTTCCTCCACACATATAGTCCAGGGGACTGCACCACCCACAATGAGCTTGTCTTCACACCCCAGTTAACAAAACCAAGATAATTCCTGGAGGCATGCCCAGAGGCTCATCTCCTAGTAGATTCTGTCAAGTTCCCAGTTACCTGTAAATTGAAAACGTAGATCTCTAAGTTCCACTCTAGCCTAGTGTTTGGGCAACACATTTTGAGATAATGCCCTACACACACACACCCATGGCCTCCCTGGGTTGGGTCTGACTTAGGAAGGCAAGGGGGCTTCTTACCCAGTACCTCCCGCTCCCATAACTGAAGGGATGAAGGTGTCAACTGTACAGCCCTTAGTCCTGGACACAGGGCCTCTTCAGACAGCCACTGGGAAGGGGGCGAGACCTTCTCAGACTAGCAAAGCCTCCAACAACACCCATGGAGAAGAGGGCTGGAAGATCTCGGCATCTGATGTGGGGGCGGGGCAGGGATATGGGATTATGATAAAATATATGTGTAGTACCCAAAACAGGAAAACCCCAAAGGTATACTCAGACCTTTTAGATCCGGAAATGCTACAACTTGGAATTTTATCTAAGAAAAAACATTCATACAAAATATGTGCTTGTTATCATAAAAAGTAAAAATGATTGAAATTTCTGTCTCTTCTCTGGCACAGGAACTGACTCCTCCCCCCTTATCTGCAATTCTACTTCCTGTGGTTATAGTTATCAGTGGTCAAGAACATGAAATGGAAAATTCCAGAGTAATCAATCTGTAAGTTTTAAATAGCTTCCACTACAGTATGTTACTGTAATTGCTGGTTTGTTGTTATTAATCTTTTGCTGTGCCAAATTTATAAAGTAAACTATCACAAATATGTATGTTCAGAAACCAAACCAAACCACAGTTTACACCAGATTTGGAATCCATCACTGCTTCGGGTATCCAGCCATCTGATGAGGACAATTACAGGGGCACCAGCATCTTACTTCAAAGAATACTTAGTAACAATTAAGTGATGTTAAATTTAACAGAATATAAATATTCTTATAAACATCTGAGTTACTTACACACACACATGACTGGTAAAACTATTACAAAATATTAAAGGTTGTTATCTTTAAACTGGTTTTGTGGGTGATTTTTTGGCTTTGTATTTTTCTGCATTTCTCAACTTTGTTTTCAGACAGAGTCTCATGTATCCCTGATTGACTTCTGACTTACAATGTAGCTAAGGATGGCTTTGAACTTCTGGTCCTTCTGCCTCCACCTCTCAGGTGCTTGGATCCCAGGCATGAACCACTGCACCCAGTTCATGCTGCACTAGGGTACAGCCTTGCATGCGAGGCAAGTACTTTATGGAGTTACATCTCCAGCTCCACCCCCTCCTTGTTTTTAGTAATCAATATGGATTACATCTGCATCTTCAACCTACTGATTTTTTTTCTTTTTATATAAGATCTCACTAAGTAGCCCTGGTTAGTCTGGAACTGGGGGGTAAACCAAGCTCGCCTTGAATTCTGGCTTTGCTGGGATTAAAGGCCTGTACCACAGTACCTAACAAAGCCACTGGTTTGTAAAGGGAAACCGTAGGCATCAACACACAGGGTTTCTTCCCACGCAGAATCACCTGCTTGGCCTGGGAGAACAAATGAGAATACAGGAAGACAATGACATTTTCTCCTAAGCCCTGAATGACAACGGAAGCTTCTTCGGCTCCCTTTAGAACCCCTAAAGGCCTCCGTGTCTGCTTTTCAGCCTGAATGCAGTAAAATCCTTAGAGGGAAAAACCACCCGCAAACGAGCACAGAAAAACAACCTCGCTGGATGCAAAGAGGTCCTCGGGGAGCCTGACTCAGCACGGGCAGTGATGCGCATGGAGCCTTGCCATTGCTGACGTCAGACAACCGCTCCACATCCCAAGAGTCCACAGGAAGCACAGAGGGGCTGCCAGGAAGGCGTGCACAGAGTGGCCGAGGGATTAAGCACCTACCCTCTGCCGACTATTAGTAACTGGAGGACTGGAATCAAACCTTGATTAGCTGAACTAAGAAGTTCCCCAACCGGCTCCTGCAATTATCAAGGAAACCAGGTGACCCAATTTTCTCAAACCTGCTTTACCAACAGTGGAGAGAGGCAAAGGATTGCCCTAACGTTTAAAATCAGCGGCCCTGGCAGGAAAGAGATTTTAGAATGCCACGGAAAATTCTAGCACCTCGTGGAAAATAATACTCCAAAAGTGAACTGGAAACTCTGGGACACAAACACTATCTGCAGTGAGGTTAGGACTCCCTGACATTTTTCCAAAGGGCCAACAGAACAATGTCCTTATCTTTTAAAAGGTCACCTTCAGTGGTCACATGGCTACTTCCCAGCATTCCCATAACCCCTGGAAAGTCCAGATCTTTTTCTACACTAGGGAAGGGCTTCCCCCAATCAGGCAACAGCCTCGACATCTCACAGATTCCAGATCTACCTCTAACCCTTAGCGTCTGACCGTGTACTGGGCTGGTCTACCTGGCACTTGGTGGATGGTTCTACTGGACTTTGGGAGAGCTCAGGCAGAGCTGGAGTTAGAGCGCCAGACTCCAGAGCCTCAAATGGCTTATGGTCTGCATTAAACTCCATTAACTATTTCTCTCTTGATGTACCTGGGTTGGGGCAATTTTCCTCATTTCATGAAGTAGCCTGGAAGATGGGTAGTTAGGGAGAGTGCCTCTAGCAAGCCACACTCAAGTAAAAATTAGAATTTTTCCTTCATTTTTTTTTTTTTTTTTTTTTAGAATTAGAAAAGAGACAAGGTTTCACTGTGTAGCCTTGGCTGTCCTGGAATTTGTTTTGTAGACCAGGCTGGCCTTGAACTCACAAAGATCTGCCTGCATTTGTCTCCCAAGTGCTAAGATTAAAGGAGTGTGCTGCCACCACCACCAGGTGCAGAATAGTTTTTCTTTAAATGAGACACAGCAGCCAGTGGTCGCATAGACTAGTGTGACATGAACCATACTTCCTGGACAGCTCCTAGCCATGCAAGGTGGCAGGAGCTATTTCCTCCTCTTATGAACAGCAGGATAGGTTGCCTTGTAAGACTGGGAAAACAGGTGTAAAGCATCTAGCCACTAGCATCTAGCATCTAGGTGGCTAGTCAGTAAATGGGGGCCATATGGAGCCAGCAGGGGCTACTGAGAGGGGATTAACAAAGGCCAGGCCCCAGGGAGAGCCTGTTTCCATCCAGTCTCAGCCAGACAATGAGAACATTTTGTCAAAGGAAAGGGCACATCCCTAGGATGAGGTCAAAGCTGGATTGAATACTTTAAGAGCCATTAGTTGGTCCCCTATTTCATAGTTCAGGAAACCAAAGCCCAGGGTAGCTGAGGATGAAGCAAGACTCAAGGAGACAAATAAGAACCAGTTTACAGGTCTCTAAACTGCCCATAGAATACTGTCATCTGCCATCCAATCAGGCCATCAGGTTCCCGCAGAGACCAGGCAACCAATCCACACCCACAGGCTCTCTGAGAGTACTTATGCATTTAGATCTACATATATCTCTGCTCTGGACAAGGATTTATCTAGACATGGCCCCTGCCCACTCTCAGATAATGCTGGCTCAAAATCCTTAATAAAGTCTGTCTTATACTCTCCCACCTCCAGACCCAGGGACTCTGAGCCCCACTCATTCCTGGAGGTCTGTGAGGCTCAGAGGTGAACCTGCCAACGCTTAGCAATGAGGGAAGGAAGTAGGGTACTGACTGTCTGATTCAGTTCAGAAGACAAGTGGAAAGGTGTTCTGATTTGGGGCTAGTAAAAGAAAGAAAGGCATTTTCAATGACTGGTCACACCTACCAAATCTGGTTTGCCAAGATGTGTCAGGTAGCTTTCTGTTACTAAAACAAACACCTGAAATACAATTTACATTTTTAAAACAGTGGTTGACTTTGCTTCAGCTTTGTAACCTAGTCCAGGGTCAGTTGGGCCTTCAGCTTTGGGCCTGTGGTACACCAGAACTACTCAACTCAGGCCCAGGAGGTGAGAGTGGCCAGTGGCCAGAGCTTCCACCAGACCCTGAGCCCTCAAATACCTGCAGGGACGCAAAGCGGTTATTCCTAGGCTGAGGGGAAAGGCCATCTTTTAAAGACATGTTTTTAGAATAAGTATGTACTGCTTTTATTTTTTAAAACATGAGAAAGTCCCTGGCTGAGGTGTGACAGGAAAGTGGACAGCCTCTCCATTTCCTTCACCTGCAAGGACAAACAAAACAAGCAACCTGTTCTCTCAACTTAAGGGAGAAGCCACAGAGAGCAGTCTCCCTGAGGAGGCCTTATCATCCCCAAGCCCAGGGAGGAGAGACTGTGTGAACTGAGTACCACTCCTCAGTGGCCACAGCCCACGACAGGTGGGAACTGTGGCAGAGAGAGACCTTTGCTGTCTGTGGGGTCCCAGCTGATCAGACGCCCAACCTTAAAGAAACAGCTAAAATACAGCCACAGAGGTTTTTTTTAAAAAAATCTATGTGACCTACACACGCACACGCACACGCACACGCACACAGTGTTGATGGTTACTTCTCTCTCTCTCATTTTAGTTTAGTTTTCTAAATTAAAGCCAGGATGACTTAGTTTTTTGGTGTTTGGTTTGGCTTGGTTCTCTAATGAGAGAGTTCACTACTGTAGCCAGGATGACTTAGTTTTGGTTTGGTTTGGTTCTCTAATGAGAGAGTTCACTACTGTAGGCAGGATGGTATTCAACCCCAGCTCTTTCAGCCTCTCTACCTTCAAGTGCTGGTATCACAGGCATTGGGGTTGGCCTTGAACTCAGAGATCTACCTGCCTTGCAGTTTGGGAGGTGGGGGTGGAGTGTTAAGCTGGAGAGATGGCACTTGTCTAGAATCACAAGCAGTGGGAGAGGGGAGCTGAGGCAGGAAGACCACCATGAACTCAAGTCCTACCTTGGCTACGAACAGAGAACCAAACCAACCAGGGCTACACAGCAAAACCCTGTCTCAAAATACAAAACACTTTTTTTTCTCCCAGGTTCTCAGGAAGTCGTTAACTTCACAGAAATGTTCTGGGTAGCAGTTCAGACACAGGTAAGAGGCAACTGAGCAAACCTGGGGTATAACCAGTGTCCAAATCCCGTGCTGACAGGCTGGAGGGCCATCCAGCTGGGCAGCTGGCTCCCATCCCTGACCATCCCTGACCATCCCTGAAACCCACACCCGGAACTCAGGGTCCCAACATTAAAGGAGTCATAATTAACTGTCGCAGTGTTCCTTTAGCTCTGTTTGGTGACTTACAGTTGTTGTTGTGTGGTTGGTTGGTTGGTTTGTTTTTTGAGACAGTGTCTCGCTATGTAGCTCAAATTGGCCTGAAACTCACTATCCAGCCAGGCTTGTCTTGAATTCACAGCAGTTTCTCTGCTTCAGTGATTATGCACTGGAATTATAGACAGAAGCCAACACATTACTTAAGTTCTCTAAAAATATTAAATTGTATTTTATGTGTATAGATATTTTGTCTGTATGTATGTCTGTTTAGCACAGATATGTCTGTGCAGTACATTTGTGCCTGGTATCCACACATCTCTCTGGCTCCATTAGTACATTTTTATAATAACTATGATAACCACTGGACAAAATGGCTTTTTATCATGAATATCCAACTCCTGTCTATCACATGGGCATGTCACATGGTTACTATCACCAACAACCCAGAGAGACCAAGTCTGGGAGAGACTCTTCCATGGCAAACTGTGCAGTGGAGCTTGAGCAGCCACAGAAGGGCCACTGGACAGAGTACGGCCTAGACTCTGCTCCAGGCTGACATGGCGGCGGCAGCCTCTGGCAGCTTCCTCATCTGAGTCTGTTTCACCTTCTCAGATAGTGGAAATGTTCATTCACTCTCTATTCCTGCCCAAGGATTCTAGCCAAGGAATGAAGCTGGATGGTCACCTCTAGGCTGAAGTTGGGATGCTGCTCCTTCACCAACGGAAAACACAGGATCTGGACTGTTTCCCAGGCTCCCAGAGCCATCCATGCCTAAAGGGAACTTGAAGCTTACACACCTGAAGCAGCTTATACAGAACCTTTAATTACTGCCAGAGTCTTGGCTGAAGGCCTGCAAGGCTCAGGTGTCCACAGAGGGACTATAGAGACATCAGGTGCACCTATTCTGAATGATGGAGTCTCTCTGTCACCAAGAGCCTATTCTGGGGACGGCTGTGCATTCTGAGTTACACGGGTTTGCCTCTGTTCTGATGTAGAGGCTCTCTAATCCTCCATCTGCAAATGGATGCAGTCATTTCACAACCGTTCATATCTTTAGAATACCTAAGCAGAGGTGCTAGGACATTTCATCTAACTGGCAAAGGACTTAGGTCTGGATAGCAGAAACAGAGGCCCAGGCAGCAGGCTCTCAGCCTGGCTTCACTGATCTTACACAGGAGACCTTGGGCAACCACACATATTAGTTCTGAGAGTTGTTCTCCTCACCCTCCTTTCCCTCCCCTACGCATGCCTGGCAAACACTACCCTACAGCTAGATCCTCAGCCCTAGGTGCAGTTTCTTCATCAGTATAATTAAGTGGCAACTAGCTCTGGCTTCAAAGGCTTGAGATTTACAAAACACCAAACACCTCTGGTAACAGAACGCCAGCCCCAGGCCTTGTCCCGCGCCCCACTCCTCACACAGGAAGAAGTTCTCACTCCCTCGTTATCTATAGCAGAGCCCAGGTAGACCAGGTCAGGTCCTGGGTAGCAGGGACCAAAATGCCTGGTGAATACAGCTGTGAGACCCACGTGCACTGGCCCTTTAACACCTCACTCCGCGCCTGGGGCTCTGGAGGCAGGAAGGGACGCGAGGGCACTCGGACACGGCTAGGGGCCCAGAGCTGCTCCCTACGCTCCTTCCAAGCCCCAGCTCTAGGCCGGCCGCACTGCCGCCTCCTCGGCATTTTCTCCTCGCCCCTCCGCCGGCCGCAGAGGCCGAGATCGCCGCAGGGGCCGCAGCCTGGAGCCCAGACCCGGGTGCCCCGAGGAGACAACGGAAGCAGCGGTCAGGGGCGTGCGCACGAAGGGCCTCGCTGCATCCGGGCTCTCCATGCTGCCAGCTACCCGGGATCCCGGACAGGTACCGGGCCCACACACCCAGCCTCCGCCCTCCGCTCACCTGCTCCGCCGCGGCGCAGGGTAGAGTTTACGCCGCGGGCGGAGCACCTCTCCCGGGCTAGCGCCGGCCCCGCCCACTGCCCCGGTTCGCCCGCGCCCCGGACACGCCCCGGTACGGACACGCCCACTTCCCTGGCTCCGCCCCTGTCCGTCCCTTGGGCGGTGCCAGGTTCCCCTGTGCACTTGCGCCTTCGCGGGTTTACAGAAAAACTGGGTGCAGACGGTCCAGGCCTTCTCTGTATCTTGCCCTGGAGACCGCAACATCATATTGACATTGAAATTTTAAGTTGGGTAGTGCCTTTTCTTAGGAGCCTGGAAGCGCCACTGGGACAAGGGGTGGGTATTGGCTTTGTGATTTCAGGAGCCTCTGCTACTCCTCCCTCGGGTTCCTTGCAATTTAAAATGGAGTCTAAAGTAAGCTAACATCGTAGAGCATTCTCCTGATTGATTTTTTTATAGAGCTTCGGCGACATGGGGAGCTCTGGGTAAATATGAACTAGGATAAAATTGCATTGAGACCTAGGAATCTGTCTGGTGCGGAGGGGGAGGGATCAGGATCTGGGTTCTGTGGAGTGAGTTGAGATTGTCAACAATTTGCCAGAGTTGTCATTATCTCAGTAGCTTTATTTCTCCTTTGATTACTGTGAAGTTCATATAATATAAAATTGTCATTGTAGGGCTGGGGATATAGTTCAACAGAGCGCTTGCCTAGCATGCAGGAAGCCCTGAGTTCAATACTCAATTCTGGTGTATGCATGGGTGGGTAACCCTGTCACTAGAAGTCCAAGCTACATAGAAGTTTGAGGCCAGCCTGGGACACATTAAACTTCCCTTTAAAAGAAAAAATATGGCTGGGCAGTGGTGGTGCACACCTTTAATCCCAGCACTGGAAAGGCAGAGATAGGCAGATCTCTGAGTTCAAGGCCAGCCTGGTTTACAGAGTGAGTTCCAGGACAGCCAGGGATATATAGAGACCCTAGTCATTTTAAATTAAGGTATTTCATGAATTTAATGTGTGCAGATCTGGCTTGTATGGTTTTAAAACAGTTCATTGCTTAAAAAATAAAAGGCAGTTGTACACATTAAAAATTTGTTTCCTACCCCCTCCCTGACTCTGTTAGCCACCAACCTACTTCTGTCTCTGTGGACTTAGCTCAATACCTTAATTTTTTTTCTCTAACACAAATTGAGAAAGCAGGATCTACTTGGCAGACAGCATAGATTCATGGAACCAAGGTCTGAAATCTTCCTCTTCTGTGTGTCTATTGCAGTTCCTTACCCTTTTTGGGCCTCAGTTTCCTTGTCTGTGAAAGGACAACATGAGCACCTTCAGAGGAACATAGCAAATTAGAGAGAAATGAGGGTGCAGGAGCAGCACAGATGCTGAACAAAGGGTGATTGTTTCCTTCCTCTACCTCCCTTCTCGACTTGAGGTGGTATGCGTTTAGTTTTGTTCTGTTCTGACATTGAAATGATAGACCATAATACTCTTCATAAGTCTACTGCCCCTCCTCCATAGGGCCACTATCCTTCTCCACTACAGATGACTCTTATCAATGGCGCAACAGCACCACATAGAAGTTGTGGCCAGAAGTTCTGGACCTTGGACATGTTCACCACACTTGAAAAAGGCCAACTGTGCTGTAATGGAGGCTTCTCTATTGAACAGGACTCACAATAACATACACACACACACACAGACACACACAGACCACACACACACACACACACACACAGAGACACCAACAGAGACACACACACACACAGAGACACACACACACACACACACACACACAACACACACGGGCCACTGTCTCAGGCTGCTATAACAAACCTCCAGAGGCAGGTAACTTATAACAATAGAAATTTGCTTTTCTGCTGTTCTGGAGGCTGGCCAGCCCAAGATCAAGACCTTAGCAGGCTTATTGTTTGGAGAGGACTTATATTCTAGTTTATAGGTAGCCTTATATGGTGTCCTTCTATGATGTGTACATGGCAGATAGCACAGACTCAGCAGACCTAGGTCTGAAATCTCCCTCTTCTTGATCTCACCCATGAGACCTGTGTTCCTGTGGCCTGATCACTGCCCAGAGGCTCCACCACTTAACCAATAACCTTGGGGGTCTAGATGTCAGCACAGCAACTCTGAAGGGATAAACACACTAAGACGCAGCATATGTAGAGCATAAGTAGTGAAACAAGTCTCAAAGACTGGGCAGTTATCTGCTACTGCAGTGTAGCTTCACCTAGTCTGATCTGGGCCAGGCATTTAACATTTAGGATCTTAGGTTCTGGGCAATATGTTCTTTGTTAAACTTTTATAAAAGGTTTAGTTATATATTTATATTTTGGGTGTCAGTTACTTTAAAAATTAGGTACTTGGTTTTTTTTTTTAAATGTTTAGACTTTGTAGAAAAATTGTAAAATACAAAAAAAAATAAGTAGAAGAAAATTATGTGTTCATCTTTTTGTTTTATGAGGTTTTTTTTTCCCTAATATCCTTTTGGGTAATTTTCTTTTTCTTTTGAGAATATTATATGGGTGTCATAATGCTGCCAAAGCTGGTCTCGAACTCATGACCCTTCAGCCTTAGACTCTCATTGAGAATTTGTTACATGAGGATTTGGAAACATATATATATATATATGTATATTTGAAGTTGGAGCCTCGCCTCTCATGAGGTAGAAGAAGAGATGAGCAAATGGGTTCTAGGAGCAGTGGACACTGTTGCCTAAGGAATCGCTCTCTGACTCACAAGAAGCCACACTCTATGTCAGAAAGTCTCAGTCGGAGGTGTGGCCTTGTTAGAGGAAGTGTATCACTGTGGAGGTGAGCTTTGAGGTCTCCTATATGTAGCAAAATTAATTAATAAATCCCGTCAAGGAGTTGCTTCACATCTCAATGGTTTATGTTCCCGAGTGAAAGACACAACACACACACACACACACACACACACACACACACAGAGCCTTTATATTTCAATATTGCCTTAAGCAGCTCAATAGCTGGGTAACTGCCTAACCTCCATGCTGTTAGAATCTACCTCCCACTGATAACTCCAAGTTACTACTTAACTAATTTCTATGTTCTGTCTTGGCTGCTCTTGGCCCAATTGAGCAGCCCTCTGGGTCATGTTCTCTTGTTCTCTTGGCCTCTTAGCTGCTCTCCTTCTCCCTCCTGCATGTTCTTACCCTTCCATGGCTGCTGTCTTCTCTCCTCTCCTGCACACACTCCTAAGACGTGGTGGCCCCTCTGTCCTGCACACTCCTAAGGCATGGTGATCCAAGCCCAGGAACCCTAAATTCTGCTCTGTCTCTCCTCCCCAGCAGCTATTGGCTGCTGGCATCTTTATTTACCAATCAGAATTAACTAGGGGCAGGTTCCCAGAAGCCACATTGCAGACCCTCTTGTGCAAACAGTTTTGGGGGACCCAATTAGCATCAGAATGCAAGCAGGTACAATATATATGCTCAGGTCTGGCCAGTGTGACAGAGCCTCTTCCTGACTGTGGAAGACAGATTCCTCCCTGCTTGTGGATTGAGATGTAGAACTCTCAGCTCCTTCTCCAGAACCATGGTTGCCTGCACACTGCCATACACCCTACCATGCAGATAATAGACTAAACCTCTGAACCTGTAAGCCAACCCCAATTAAATATTTCTTTTTATAAGAGTTGCCATGGTCAATGGTGTCTCTTGGCAATGAAACTAAGTCAGGAGGGCTCCAGAAAGGAAGCCATGCTGCTAGGAACCCCCAGCCTCCAGACAGACATGAGCCACACATCCCTAGGTATCATCAGTCACGAGGTAGACACTCTAAAGCACATCTTTCCTTCCTAGGGTGTGAGGGCTAATGTTGGTTATCCACTTTGCTACCTTGAATGGTACTTGAGATATCTACAAAGCATAAATTCTGGGGTATGTCTTCTATGATATTTCCAGAGGTGATTGACATGTGGGTCTGCATTGTGTAATAGTTTAGGGGCCTGGAAGGAGTGGAGAGGCAAAGACAGGCCAGCTCATGCATAGGCATGCCCCCCTATTATTGAACAGGTATGGTTTTTGCTATTGTGCTATGGAAATATGACTCTTCAGCCTTTAAATGTGGACAGCCAGGAGATGCTCACTGGGACATTCCCAGTTCTTGGACTAGGGCTGCACACTGGGCCTTGTTGTTTTCAACCTGTGGGTCATGACTGCTCAAAGGCATTCAGTCTAAGCAGCTACTGCTTTCCCTGTCTTTCTCTGATTCTAGGTTAATCTACTAAGTCCTGCCTATAGTTATGTGTGCATGTGTGTGTGTATGTATACACATGCAAATATACATATATATCATCTATCTATATTATATATGTAAATATGCATATATATGCACATTTATATATAAATATACATATAGATAGATGATAGATATTAGTAGTAGATAGATAGATAGATAGATAAAATCAATTCTACTTAAGGGAAATTTGTCTACTATATAGATAGGGCTTTGCCAGCAAGTCTGGGCATTGGCAGCCATCACCTGTAGGATTATACTCAGGTCACCTAGTAACACTACCGAATGACCATCATTTTCTCCACACTGTTGGATTTTTTTCTGTGGAGGAGATTTGTTTCCTTTCAAGGAGTCTGTTCTTATCATTTCAATCATTTAAACCAGTAGGTCTTAAACTGTTTAGATTTACAGAGTGTTTACTCTCTTAAAACCAATTGAGACCTTCCCAGACACTTTGGCTTGTGCGACTTGTGTCTATGGAAACTTGCCATATGTGCTAACCAGCTTTCTGAGGCTGAGAGAAAATGCCTGAGATGATTAACTTCAAAGGAGGACAGGGTTTTTATAGTTCATGATATCAGAAGTTTGAGTCCATACACTTGTCACTTGTCCTTGAGCCTATAGTGACATAGAACTTCGTGGTCAAGACATGTGACAGAAGAAACCCGGTCTACTCATGGTGGCCTGGCAGCAAAGATAGAGGAAGTGGCCAGTATTCCAATGTCTCCCTCAAGGTCTTCAGTGACCAGACTTCCTCTCACTGGGCCTCACTTCTACTCAGAACACTTTGACACCAAATGTGTGTGTATTGTGGGGGCTGGGGGGTGTTGTCCCACGCTAACAACCAATTATCTGACCCTCTAGACACCAGCAACTGTGATAGTAGTCTCACTTAAATTCAGTTCTAACACTAGCTACCTGGAGTTATGGCAGAACTCACAAATTAAGGGCTTGGTCCCCTGAGACTTACCTCTCCTTCAGAAACAATTTCTAGTCTTTGATAATTTCTCCTCTTGGGTTAAAATTGGGAGTTGCCCTGGCCTCCTAGGGTCAGAATACAGAGTGATCACTACATTGCTTCCTGGATTAATATGGAGAAGATTACACAGGATAGAGAGGAGCAGCCAGGTGAGGGTGGGCAGTGGGCCTGCTGTGGTCCTGAGCCTGTGAGCCTCTTTGTCCCTGCACCATCACCCTGACACAAGCAAGCATTCACCAGACTGGAAGCTCTCTGAATTGTGCAGTTTATGGATTTTTTTTTTTTTCTCCTAGGATACCAACACCTAGTGTTAGGGACTGAATGGCTTCTCACACACTGAGATGTGTCCTACCCAGCCTCTAGTTTAGGGCTTCTGAAGGCAGATTAGGTTTTCCTGGAGGCTTCATCCTTTGGCCTCACTGACAAACCCCATCTCCAGCACCTGGATGAGTGCGGCTCAGAGCCCCAACTCCCGAGCATGCTGCAGTCCGGCTGCAGCATCTCTCCGAGCTTCCGCTCCAAGTTCTTCATTCAGTCCCTGCCCTGACTTCCCTCAATGCCTCTGAGTCTAAGGCAAATGAACCATCTCCTCTCCTCTCCTAAGTTGCTTCAGAGTGTTTGCTCGCAACAACAGAAAGGAAAGTGAAACTCCTCGCTGACACACACCCGGGATCTTGCCAGGCAGTATGGAGAATGCAGATAATAAAGTTGTGACATCACATCAGCATGGCTCCCAGCTCTGCCTTCCCACTTTAGACATCTATTCTCCAGCTTGAAGGAAGACAGGAGGTAGCTAATGAGAGTTGCAGGGTACCTCACACAGTGAAGAGCATTTAGGTTGCAAAGCAAGTCCACATGACACACTGAGAGTTGTATAACCAATGCACTCACCTTTGGGCACAAATCCATAGACCCCAGGAATGGTTACCACCAGCAGTTCTAAGCCAGAGGTTTGATGCTGGATGAATTCCATCAATAAGCGCCCCTCCCCCCACTGCTGCCATATCCTGCATCTCTCTGATTTACAGGGGGTTCTTCCCCCACCACTGCCATATCCTGCATCTGTCAGACTTACCGAGGTCGCAGGGTCTGTGCTACTGCAGCCTCAGCCATTGCCTTTCGCTTGGTGCTCCCCATTTTCCAAGGCAGAGAATTTCACTTTAATGTAGTTTTGAGTCTTGATAAAACTCTTCCTATAATTAAGGGGGCTTACAGTCTTAGCAATAGCAGACTAGAGACTAGTTTATGTTTATTCTCCCACAGACAATATCGATCAAAATATCTGGACAAAATATCTCAGAAACCTATCATTTTCAAGCAGCCTATAACAACCCAAACCCAAAGGCAGAAACATGAGAATATCTTACTCCAGAGGAAGAGAATCGAGATTTCTTTACATCTCTCCCCAAGGAGTACAGACAGTCTGTGGCAGTGGGTGGGGGAGCTAATGCTGGTCACAGCTATGTTGGCTCTAGGGTCCACAGATGTAGCTGGAGGCTATCAGAGTATCTGGACAACACTACAAGAGTCAGGGCTGAAACGAAGACAACTGCAGAGGGGAAACCCCTCAAATGGGCACATAATTCTCTCTCAAGTCTGTGGCTACTCCAACAGGTATCATTGTATCACAAAGAGGAGAATGGAGAGAGAGAGAGAAAGAGAGAGAGAGAGAGAGAGAAGAGAGAGAGAGAGAGAGAGAAAGAGATCATCAGAAGACTTAGCCGAAAAGTGTCTGTACATGTGAGGTAAAACTTTGCAGTAAGGAAGGAAGTCAAAAAAGACACAACACAAGAAGTATAGCAGTCCTCTTAGGATTTGCTGAAAAACAGTCTCTCTCTCTCTCTCTCTCTCTCTCTCTCTCTCTCTCTCTCTCTCTCTCTGTCTCTCTCTCATATAGACACACAGACATAATTTTAATTAAAAAATACCATGCATATATATTGAGAAATGTCAATCCTTTGTCTATAAATTCATTATCATCCCAAATAAGTTTCTGGTGAAAATTGACAAGTCAATTATAACTGTGTAACAGGCAGTAAGTGGCACGTACCTTAAGTCCACAGGAGGCAGAAGCCGGTGAATCTGTGGTTTTGAGACCAGCCTGGTTTAGCTACCTAGTTTCAGGCCAGCCAGGCTGCATAGCAAGACTTTGTGTCAAAAAAAAAAAAAAAAAGAAAGAAAGAAGAAAGAAAGAAGAAAGAAAGAAAGAAAGAAAGAAATTTAATGGGAACATAAAGTATCTCAAATGGCCAAAATAGTTTTGCAATAGTTGGAAGACGCATAGCCTGATTTCCAGATATTTGCAAAGCTATGGTAACCAAAGCCAGTAAGTACTGGACTAAAGGCAAATAAGAGAATAGAGAAGTTGTAGAGAAATGGTCAGCTGCTTTTTGACAAAGAGGCTAAGAATATTTGATAGATAAAAAGAAGTCTTTTTTTTTTTTTTTTTAAAGATTTGATTTCACTTTTTGTGCAGTAGTGTTTTGCCTGCATTTATATCTGTGCACCATGTGCATGCAGTGCCTGTGGAGGCCAGAAGAGGGCACCAGACCCCCTGGGAGGGGAGTTACCGACAGTTGTGAGCTGCAGTTTTGGTGCTGAGAATTGAACCCAGGTTCACTGCTCTTAACTGTTGAGCCATCTCTCCAGTCCTAAGGAAGTCTGAACAATTGGTGCTGAAATGATTGGATAAATGTATAGGAAATGAGTCTTATTTTCCATCTCATAAATCTAAATGTAAATATTGATAACATAAAGTACCTAAAAAAAAAAAATGATAGAAAATACGCCATGGCCTCATGTGCATACATATGTCTGTATAAGCATGGGTACACACATACAAACAAAAGAAATGAAGATCAAAGCTTTTCCATTGAGTGTCCTTATGAGATATCTGTTTAATATTTTGAACACCCTCCTCAAAGCCTTTGTCCCGTGGGAGTCAACCTTCTCCCTTCACCTCCCCTCTCAAACCAGTATCTGGGGTAGAACATGTACATAGTATATGCAAGACCTCAGCACCAATAACTAAACCGAACAGGACAGTCACATTTACGTGACATTTGACATTACAGATAATCTATGTGAAAGATTGCCATAGCGATCCCTGTAGACTGACTGCAAGGGATACCGAGATCACAGACGGGATTGTGGTATGTTTTTCAGATATATGATACATGAGTGGATATATACCTATCCAAATTCGCTGTACTGTAAAATCTGTGTGTTTTACTGTGTGTAAAATGTAACTATACACACACACATATAATGAACACAGAAAGTAAAATAAAATACACATTACTGGGTTAGGGCATCTTCCTTCTTTTTTATTCCCTGCTGCAAATATGTGCTATCTTAAACTTGACCAATAAAACCTTTAAGTGCTCATTTTATCTTTTTGTTTATCTTCTGTTTTTTTCCTCCCTGATGCATTCTAAGATGAAAGAGTTTCGGTCAAGCTAGGAATGTGGGAAATGTTATTTCATTAACTCTGTGTGTGTGTGTGTGTGTGTGTGTGTTTCCATGTTTCTCTTTAATCCATCCAGAATGCTCTTGGAGAGGAAAATGCTCTCAATGACATACAAAACAGACTTTATTTTTTCTTTCAGTTCCTCCAGGGTGTCTGCTTCTTCACTGAGCGAAAGTTGACAGTAAAGCTCTTGGGAGGATGTCCATCGGTCTACAAAAGGCACCCCTCTTCCTGAACGTCACTTCTTTTCTCTAAGTGACCTCATTGTGATGGATACAGCTTGAAATGGGTTCATCTTACAATTCATTATTAAAACAAAGTATAGTCCTTTCAATGTTTGAAAGAAGGCAAAGCAGACAGCAGCTGAAAGTGCTCTTAGGGGAAAGCAGGCCATGTCGTGATGCCCGTGAAGCATACCTTGGATTATAGGAGTCGTGGGGAAATGATGAGAGAGTGGCTTTAGTTGGCACCAGAAATAAAGGCCCGGGGTAGTTGGAAGTTTGTGCAGCAGAAGTCTGACTTAAAGGGCTATCTAAGTGATACAGGCTTTTGGTACCCATGCTTATCCTCAAGCTAAACAGCTGTTCTGGCATAGACTGATTTCAGAATTACCTGTGATGTGTGAATGCTGAGAATGGAAGATAAAGCTCACAAAACAAACAGTCTATTATGTTCTTTGTTTAATCACTGGGGCGGTTGGTGGCGGTGCCCAGGAGTGGGCGTTGTCCAGGGAGTAGGCGGTGCCCTTTTGGGTTCCTTCTGTTAAAATTGCTGTCTAAAAAATAAAATAAAATAAAATAAAATAAAACAAAATAAAATAAAATAAAATGAAATTGCTGTCTGACTCAACATATAACCTCAACAAGGGGAAATCAGTTTCATTTTCCTGAAATTGGATCTGAGTAACTTCTGGTCAAAAACCCCCAGAAAGGACAAAGATTTGTCACCTGTGAGACTGTTAAAGAGAATATGCCGCAGATTCTTGAGACTTTCTGTCTGCAGAGGTGTGCATGTGCATCGGTGAGTTGGTACTGACAAGGGTTCTTTCTTAGCCTAGCGTTCATCAGGATCCTAAGTCTTCTAGAGCCTTCCTTACACTGCTTCTTTGTAAGGCCTGCTTTAGCAAAGGTTTGTCCAAGTCAATTTAACAAGAAACTCCCAGGGCAGAAGGAACAAAACATAAAATGGTCCTGTCGCCCCACCTCCAAGGACTAAGAACAGGAACTGAGAGAAGAGAATTAGAAAAGAAAAAGAAGAGAAAATAAAGTTGGGAGGGATGCTGTGAGTGAGGGGGGCAGGAGTCAGGATGGTGTGTGGGAGAGTGGACCTGGTCAAAATACATTGTATACATGTGTAAGATTCTCAAAGAATAAATTAAAATGTTATTAATATACATTAGGTGGATGAATGATGGATGATAGATAGACAGACAGACAGGTCCTCACACACACCCTCCACCCCTGATTTGCCCTCCAGGATGTTTCTTCCAGAGCTAAAGTCCTAACTGTTAGCTTCTGGTTGTCTTTACTCAGGCCTGCTCACATTTTCTGACTTTACATGAAAACCATTCTCTCAGTTGTGCTTTTATTTTTTTAAAAGATTCAAATGATTTTTTATTAACATAAAATGATTTAGAATATATTAAAATAAATATCCTGTAAATTTATTATGGTATTTCTAAATGTGCAGTTGTGTCTGGTCCCTAAATTACAATCCAATTCTCACTAATTTTTCTCCTGTTTCTTTATTTATGACCCCACTCTAAACAGTACTCATTCTCCCCATACTTTATTGACTTTATTGCCTGCCTCTCCCTCTCTCTCTTTCTTCCTCTTCCTCCTCTTCTTCCTCTCCTTCCTCCTCCTCCTTCCCAATAGCTTAGATTTCAATATGCACCACCACACCTGACTATCTATTTATCTTTTTAATTATAGCAAAACACACAAAATAAGATTTATCATCGTTTATCCACTCTTAGGCAGTCCCTGTGGCTGTAAGAACATTCGTGGCATGACACAACTACCTCTATCCCTTCTAGAACTTTTTAAAGTGTTAAAGATTTTAGGACACTTTCAGAGTCACAGAATAATTGAGCAGAAAGTCCAGAGAATTCCTTAAATTCCCTGACGCTGAGGCTAGAGAAATGGCTTAATGGTTCCAAGCACTCACTGCTCTTATAGAGGATGCAGGTTCAGTTGTCAGCACCCATGAGTGATACAGCATCATGTGGCTATCCATGAACCATGAACGGTACTGAACCATGTGCACACCGCTTTCTCTTCATGTGTGCTGTACAACATTGGCTCATGGTATCAGAGCTAATCTGTCCTTGTCTGTTTGCACACTGGTACCCTCTTTATATCACTACTGCTGTGCTTTGAGTCATCGGCAGTCAAATACACATCTGAACACACACACTGAGTACTGGCCAGTGGAGCTGAGAAGACTGCTAAGCAGTCTTATTAGTACACACAGCGTCAACACACTAGGAACGAGGACTGTCTCGGCTGCACAGACAGGACAGCAGTCTATATTAGTACACACAGCATCAACACACTGGAGAGGGACGTGTCTCGGCTGCACAGAGCAGACAGCAGTCATATTAGTACACACAGCGTCAACACACTGGGAGAGGAGGACGTGTCTCGCTGCACAGAGCAGACAGCAGTCTATATTAGTACACACAGCATCAACACACTGGGAAGGAGGACGTGTCTCGGCTGCACAGAGCAGGACAGTAGAAGATTTTGTCATGTTACTCAGAATCATTTGAAACATAAACTTATTTCTGGCATTTTCTGTGTGATTTTTTTTTTTTCTTGTGGGCTATAGTTGACTTTGGGGATAATCGAACTTCTGGGAAGTAAAACCGGGTAAGGAACTGTTTGAAGCCCTCCAGACCCCGGCAACCACCACACATGATCTTTAGTGATTATGCATATACATTACCCATGTCGAGCCCTGCTGTATGTGTGTCTGGCTCATTTCATTATTAGCATATTGTGTTCAGGGTTGCTACATGTAGCATGGATCGGAACCTTATCATTTTTTTTTTAAGTTGAGTAGTCTTCCATTGTGTGGCGACACTGTCCTGCTCACCCACTGGTGGACAGTTGAGTCTGCCATGTTAGCTATTGTAATCGACACTGCTGTAAGTGTGCATGAGCAAATGTCTGAGACCCCACTTTCAACTCTTGTAGTTACATCTGGGAAATGGCATAGTTGCACCTTACAGCAACAGGAGCAGCCATACCAGCTTCCTCAACCGGCAGCAGCATTCAGTTTTCTTCCCAAGAACCATGGCTTTTGGGAAAAAAACATTAGTGTTGTCTTTTCTCCTTAAGCTTTAATTAGGACCCCGGTGTCCCTTTCAAATGCTAAACAGGTACTTGGCCATTGGCTTCCACACTTCCCTTCCCAGCGTGTATGCCACGGGAACCAAGTTTCTCTCTGATTTAAGCTCACAGGGTTGACATCCTCAGCTGGCAGGGTAGTTTAGCCAGCAGGTGTGTGAGGTCTGCACAGGAGTGTGTTTTTGGTTCACACAAATTCCTTGGCTTGTGAGGGATCTGTCCTTTACTTCCCCGGAAGAGCTATCCTAAAGCTATGTGAGTCCCCCAGAGAATAGCCTTGGGAACCTCGGTAGTGTGGTTCTCATAGTATGTCTACAGGTTGTATGTTAGGTGAGTATGAATGGAATGCTAGAGGTCTTAACCTCTCTGACAAATAATGAAGGGCCCCGAACCTGTGACGCTGGAAGGTGACTCTTGTGAAAACACACACATTATCTCACACAGTGGCGATACATCCTAAAACCACCAAAGTTAATGAGTCCCAAGTGGCATACATTTTTCCTCTAGCCCTGGAAGGGGGTGTCGGTCCAGGACCCTTGGGAGAGACAGCCTGTCTGTCCTTGGGCAGCAGAGGAAGCAGCTTCTTTGCCACTAGAGGGCGCCATCACCCTTTGGTTCAATTTCTCTATGGCAACATTGGGAGGCACCCCTTCCTGTTTAGTTGAGCTTGCTGCTGTTTGGGCTCTCTTTAGGCCCTGACCGGTCAAATAGGCGATCCCATTGAAACAACGAAAGGGACATTCCCCGCACCCCCAAGGATCTACAGCCCCAGGAAGTCAGGGTCCCTGTGGGTGTGAGAGGCAGGCTAAGGGGCTGAGAGATCGCCTTGCAGGTCACCACCCCTAAGAGCTGGGGCAGGGGAAATACAGTCTTTCCCTTACATTTTTGAGTTTTCAAAAACAAAACACAATTTCAGACTAAGAGAGTAGTGTGTCGTTGTCCAGTTGTGGTCCTATGGTACTTTCTGGAAAGCCAAGCTCTGTGTGGGAGGCCCTGGGCACCCCTTTCCTGTCTCTCCAGTGTAACTTGCCTCACATATTTGGCTCCTGTGAGCCTCCTAAGAGCTGCCAGCTGAAGAACACTACCCCCAAAGAAATAGTTCCCCCTTCTTAGGAGGTCCAGGGTGTGGCTCCAGAATCTACCTGACCCTGAACATTTTATCTGGTCCTCGGGTAACAGACAAACCACAGGCTGAGAAAGTTTCCATCAGACCTTGTCCTCTGCAACCATTTTGGTTTTAATATGGTAGCAGGCTGACAGAGTCTTCCTCTTGTGCCATCCTGAGTCCCAGAGATGGGGCACCTTCCAATATCCCTCCTCACTTATCCCTTGCTTTCCAGTAAGGACTCACCCCTCCAGCACTGATACCTATGGTCACACAGGGGTTCAGACACCAAAAACTACCTCTTAAAGAAACAAGGCCATTGGGAAAAGGAATAACCAGGTTACTTGGTACTTGTCCTAGTTAGGGTTTCCATTGCTGAGATGGAACATCGCCACTAGACTTTGGGACAGAAAGGGTTTATTTCATCTTACAAACCTCAGTCATATACCACACCAAGTGTGAGGGAAGTCATGACAGGAACCTGGAGGCAGGGAGCAGAGGCTATGGAGGAGCTCTGCTTACTGGCTTGCTCCTCATGGCTTGCTCAGCTCCGTTTTATACAACCCAGGATCATCTCCCTAGGGGTAGAACCACCCAGAAATGCGCCCCCTCAATCATGAATCAAGAAAATGCTCCCAAAGGCTTACCCACCCACTAATCTTGTGGAGGCATTTTCTCAATTGAGGTTTCTTCTTCCTGGATAATTCTAACTCATGTCAGACTGACGAAACTCTAGCTGGTACAGCACTCTAGTTTGTTCAACGGTGGTTGATGGTTTTGAACCAACATCTCTTAGTTTGGGATATTGGCAAAAGAATGGAGGTAGGATTCTGACTGTGGTCAATTTACCAGGACAGAGGCCTTGGTGCAGCCAGCCAACTGGCTGTCCCCTGAAACATGCTGCAGTTGAATACTGGTCACAAATATACCCATGGTATAAATCTCTGGGACATGGGACTATGCTACCTGGTGTGTAAAAGAGATTGTACAGACATAGTTAAGGAAATGTTCTCAGGATAATGAGATCATGCTGGGAAGGGTGTCTTAGTGAGATAGAGACAGGAAGATCTGAGAGAGGTGATAACAGATAACAAAGACGGGCTGTGGACCACAAGAAGCAGCTACTGTCGACAGGCTGAGAAGGCAAGGGGACAGGTTCTCCTCTAGAAGGGATGCCGGCCTGTGAGCAACTTCATTAAAACCCAGTGAGACTGATTCCAAAATTGTGACTTTAGAACTAGAAGAGAATGAATGTACATTGTATGTACACTGGATTTGTGGTCAGTTATTACAGAAGTGACAGGAAAAGAGCAACATCATCTAAACCGTCTCACCTCTTCACAAGACAACAAGGTGTGTGCAGACACGTACACAGACACACACTACATCACTATAACCACATACACATCACACACATCATACACAATACACATTCAACATACATAACACACATACACGAACACACATACACATTACAATCATACACATCACACATACACACATACACATACATACACATACACATTCATACACATACACACACATAACACACATACATACAAACCATCATACACATACAACACACACATACACAGACACACACATACACATACACATCATACACAATTCATACACATACACAACACATACACAACATACACAATACACACACATACACATTCATACACAACATACACACACATAACAGACACACACGTACACATACACATATACACACATATACACAATACAAACATATACATATACACATATACACATAACAACATTACACATATACACATTCATACACATACACATATATACACACACAGATACACAGATATACATATGCAAACATGTACATAACACACATTACACATACACATATACACACAGAGATACACATATACACTTATACAAACATATGAGCACACACATTCATAAATACATACACATACACACAGACACACACACATACATACACTCATACATCACAGAGACACATACATACATACACACATTCTTGCACATACATACATATACATACACAGATATATACATACTCACATATACACACATGTACACACATATACATAAACAAACACACATATACATAAACAAACACGTATACACATACACTTACACACATGCATATATACACATATGTAAATAACACACATAAATACATATATACAGACAGAGACACATACAGACATACACACATATGCACACACACACACACACACATACACAGAATCAAAGAGAGAGAGAACACTCCACCTGTGGATTCCTTGGCTACAGATTCAAACCATCATAAACCAAAACTACAGAAAACAAATATGCCATCTATACTGAAAGTGGGTAAACTTTTCCCTTGTCATCCCCCTAACCAATGCAGCATAGAGATTATAGACTTAGAATTTATATCATGTTAGACATTAGAAGTTATCAAGAAATGACTTGAAGTGTTTAGGGGCATGTGCATAGGATATGTGCAAAGATCCTGCCTTCCTGCATAAGGGACCTGTCCATTTTTAGGCCATCATGACTAAAATGAGACAGTATAAGATAAGCATGTATCACATTTATGACTGTGTAACTACTTTTCCTATTTTTGGAGACTTCCAGGCCAGATGTTGTACAGGTCACAGGCATATTATTCTACCCATGAGAGAGGCCCCTGTGTGAGGAGACTCATGCGTAGAGTACCTTCTTGTGACTCAGTGGCTCCGTGAAGCAACTCTTGAATTCTCCAGGGCAGCCATATTGGTAGCTATATTGGATTCTTAGCATGCAGATATCAGCAGCACCTGTCCTTTGTAGAACAAGGAAGGAAGGCTGGGCACCATCTTGTACTGTAGCAGCTCCAGGCCTGATCTTCTGGCCTTCCTTATGATTCTGTGTAGAGCAGTGGTTCTGATATGCAGGGCGGGCTTGAGTGACCCTGATGGGACCTTGACCCACAGATTGCGAACCACTGGTAAAGGTTTTTTCTCACTTAATCTGTTTGCTACCAAGTCTCAGACTGAAATCCGTCTGCTTGGATGTATCGCCTCATGGCGTGGGTCTGGCGTGTCTAGTCGAATGCTGGAAGGTGAAGCATGTTCCCTTTGCAGCCAGGCGGGGTTGTTCAGTGAGATCCACAGTACAGATGAGTTTCCAGCTACAGCTGCAGAGTGTCCGTCCCAGCCACCACAGAGCAGCTGGACTTCATTCGGTCTTAAGAGCCACAGAGGAGGAAACAGGTTCAGACGGTAACTGAGCTATAGGTGAACATGAAGTTTGCAGTTGTCTTCAGGAAGGGCTATCTGAGGGGAATGAAGGGTGGTCATCTCCTTGGATACAGGTGAGAAAGGTGCTGGGAGTTCTCTTTCAGAATCCACTTCCCCAGGGATAACAGGTTCTGTCTCCATTTGGGGATGAGCCACTTGGTCTCTTGATTTTTCTCTCCTTCCCCTCCCTCAGGAGCCTGGGCCAAGCCAGGGATGGTGAGCCAGACGTGAGCCAGGCCTCCACACGCATCACTTCCAGGATCTCCTGTGAGGCCCGGAGTACTGCCGAGGTGATGACAGATGTGCCTCCTCCGTCCTGGGTCAGCTTCAGGTGAAGTCATCTGTTCCCTCTGCACTCCGTCAGGACCTGTTCCTGGGATTTCTGAGTCATTAGACAGTTTATAACATCACTTTAGGAACCAGAAGTATTGTGGAATGACTCCATAAAGGAGGTGCTTAGCCTGTGCCTTCATGTTGAAAGAAGCTCTTGAGACTGAGCCAAGAAGACTGGCCAGAAAATTCAACACATAGAGAATTAAAGGGTATGGGTGGGGAAGGGGTGCAGTTGCTAAGGCCCGTCCTACTGCAAAATCAAGTCCCAGTCTTCAACAAGTGCTTCTCCAGGGATGCTATTGTGAGTGTCCTTGCAGCTTGCAAGAAAGTGTCACAGACTTGCCATGGCTTCATTTGGTGGAGACTTCTGCCTTCTGCTTCACTGCAGAGATATTTACTATCATTGCTTGTGTTCTACCTTTAGAAGTTGGTGTGGTGGTTTGAATAAGATTGCCCTCATAGGCTCCAATAGTTACATGGTTAGTCCAGGGAGTGACACTACTTCAGAAGTATCAGGGGGTGTGGCCTTGTCGGAGTGTGCTGCTGGGGGCAGGGCTTGGAGGCTTCAAAAGCCTACAGGGTCTGTCTCTGCAAGATGCCTAGGAATCAGGGTGAAACCCTGCTGCGGTAAATACTATTTCATTTTCCCCCATCTTAGATCATCTAGCTCCCAAATAAAAGACACAAAACCTTTATATTTATAATAAGCCTTAAAGCACCACAGTTGGTCAAGATATCTACCCTCTGTGCAATTTTGTCTACCTCCCGGTCAATAACCCTGAGATATCACTTGTCATGTTCTGCCTGGGCCTCTCCTACTCCAACAGGCAGGCCCTCACGGCCGGCCGTGCATTCATGATCCATCTGCCCCATGGTGCCTTCTTGCTTTTTCCTCCCCCTCCCCTCTCTGTGGTCTCTGCCTCAGCACCCAAGTCCAGGAACCAAAGCCCTGCCTACCTCTCTTCTGCCCAGCTAGAGGCTTTAGGTGTTTTAAATTAAGGAGCAAGATTTCCACAGCAAAAGCTGGCATAGTTGTGAGAATTCGCTGTCTTGAGGTAATCAGACCTTGGGATGAAGAATTTAACATTACAATACACAGCAACAGACCAAACCTCAACCTAGCTCTCAGCTACTTCTCCAGCAGCAAGCTTGCCTGCTGCCACGCTCCGAGCCATGATGACAGCCTTTGAAACTGTTAGCCAGCAGTTTGTAAGTTTGTAAACTGTAGGCAAACTGTAAGAAAGCAATTAAATGCTTTCTTTTATAAGAGTTGCTTTGGTCAAGGTGTCTCTTCACAGTAAAAGAACAGTGACTATACAGATGGCTTGGGGTAGTTTGGAGGATAGAACCCAGGGCTGTACGCATTGTAGACAAGCACTCTGCCATGGAACTGTACCATTACTTATGTCTTAAGGCTAAAACAGCACAGTCTAAAAGTCTCTAGAGGGACAGTGAGATGGCTCAGTGGGAAAAGCTTCTTGATGCCAAGTCTGGTGACCTTAGTTCAATCCCTGAGTCATACAGAGGTGAAGGAGAGAACTGACCCTGTAAGTTGTCCTTTGACTCCCACACATTTGCCACGGTGTGATTACGCACACGTGCATGCACGCACACACACACACACATAATTAATAAAATATGACAAAAACCTCTCCAGGAAGCTTACGCCCTTGCCCATAGTTTACAATTTAATAATAATCAATGTGGCATCTACTCAGATCCTTTCCAATGGTTCCTCACTGAAATACATTCCCAAGAAATGAATTCCAACACTTCTGCCAATGGTTGTGTTCTCTCAGTGGGCGGAGAAGATGTCTCTGGTGAGGGAGGCTCAGTCAGTACTCACAGCACAGCGAGCTACTAAGCTGAAAGCTGGAACACAGTCTGCTGGTGGCCCATTCTCCCTTCCTGGATGGTGTGTGGCCTTTATGTACCTCACAAGGAAGCTTAGTCCCAGAGCATTCACTGTGGGCCTGATCTTACCGGTTAAAAGTTCAAGTACAGGGCTGGAGCGATGGCTCAGTATTTAAGAGCACTGGCTGTTCTTCCAAAGGTCCTGAGTTCAATTCCCAGCAACCACATGGTGACTCACAACCATCTGTAATGGGATTTGATGCCCTCTTCTGGTGTGCATGAAGACAGTGACAGTGTACTCACATACATAAAATAAATAAATAAATTTTTAAAAAGTTCAATACCGTTCTGATGCTGACACTGTGGTAATAAGCTGAAATCATGGCTGATGTGAATACAGCGAGTTCTGGTCAAAAGCTCATTTTTGCTTAATGCTACATTCCTGAGTATGTGCTCATTTAAAAGAGAACCCTTAACACAGCTCTAGGTAGAACTGCCTGGGACACAGAGCAAACAGAGGGCTAAGGCCCAGCCTGTCAATCAAGGGTCTCCTGAATGATGCCCCTTGTCCCTTCTGCTGTATGATCATCCATGGAGAAAGATCTCTGTCCTTTCTTGTTCCTGGAGCGAGAGCATTGCTTTTATAACACGCAACTTCTTGACCAGCCTCTGTAGAATACAAGAAAATAAAAACATTGTTCTCTTTCTTTTCCCAGGGCTAGACTCTCATCAGACAGACAGAGATGACATAACCACTATTGTCTTGCCCAGGCCTCCACCATAATACTTACATTGTTGTTGAATGAATGAATGCAATGGTTAGGGATAAGAGGATGGCTGCTTTCTGAAGTTGTTTATTATTGTTGTTGTTGTGTGTATTGTATATATGTGTGCGTACTTACATGTTTCTCTTGTGCTTGTATGTATGGAGGTCAGAGGTCAATACTGGTGTCTGCCTCAACTGTTCTCCATGTTATTTTCTAGAACATTCTTTCCCTGAACCTGAAGGCCATCATTTTAACAACATAGGCTGGTCAATGAATACCTGGAGCTCTGCTGGGATCTATGGGTCTCTGCCCAGCCCCCAGTGGTAAGGCTATAACTGCATGCCACCATGCTTAGCTGTTACTAGATGCTAGGAATCCAGACTCAAGTTCTCAGGCCTGTGTACCAGATACTTTGCCATCAACTCGCCAGCCTCTCTTTCTTGGTTTGCTTTAATGCCTAGAAATTGCACACTGTGGGGGTATTAGGACAATACTTTTTTTTTTTTTTTTTTTTGGTTTTTTGAGACAGGGTTTCTCTGTGTAGCTCGGGCTGTCCTGGAACTCACTCTGTAGACCAGGCTGGCCTCGAACTCAGAAATCCGCCTGCCTCTGTCTCCCAAGTGCTGGGATTAAAGGCGTGCGCCACCACCGCCCGGCTTAGGACAATACTTTTTGATGATGTGACAGCATGCTAACTTTATTCAGTATAATGGTTAATATTGATTGCAAGCTTGAGGGATATAGAATCAACTAGGAGATAAGCCTCTGGGAACCCCTGGGAGGAATTTTCCTGGAAGGTTAACTGAAATGGGATGACGTACCCTCAATGTGGGGGACACTGTTCCATGGGTTGGAGTCCTGGACAAGACAGAAAGGAGGCTGGAGCAGTCATCTCTGGCTCCTGAGTGTAGCGGCAAGTCAGATGCCTCACCCACCTCGCTGCCATGGCTTCCTTCAAACTGGGACGCCAAACAAGCCTTCCCCTAAGTTGATTTGGTCAGGTGTTTTGTTTCAGTAAGAGGAAAGTAGTTAGGAGATGCAGATGACTTGTTTCATGGGATTTGAACTCCCAAAGCTAGCAACGGACAGTTTGAACTGATCACCAATTGGTTTCCTCCAAGGCTGGTGTCATCCGTTTCATTCTGAGATGCCCTATCCT
This sequence comes from Mastomys natalensis, assembly GCA_021653895.1. Lineage (NCBI taxonomy): Eukaryota > Metazoa > Chordata > Mammalia > Rodentia > Muridae > Mastomys > Mastomys natalensis. Next base: position 1,888,433 of record JAJTUV010000069.1, on the reverse strand, counting down.
GAGGGACCTGTGAATTGTGCTGTTTGTGCTGTGAGGTGACCTCAGCCCTTCCTGCGTTCCAGGAAACAGGATGTAGTTGCTCTCCAATAATCTATAAAGTACCAAAATGACCTGTTTGGCCTTCTGGAAACCATAGTGAGCTGCTAAGCACAATCGCAGCAGGGAGACGTGGTCACGTTTGCTCACGTCCTGCTTTGGAACTAACAAAACATCCCCTTTAGTTCTGGGCTTCCTTTCCCTCCCCGAAGGAATTTGCTATTGTTTGTAAATATAGTATACCCCTGATATGGGCTTTATCTAACCATATTTTAAGCTTAGATTTTTCTAAACATTCCTATCACAGTAGAATTCACACACGATAAAAATGCACTTTTAAGTATACACTTCAACGATTTTATCAAGTATATATGCCTGTGTAAACATCATTGAGCTCAAGATGGAGAATTTGTTTTTCATACTAAAGAGTCCCATCCCCTTCCCCTTGCCCTCCCTCCTCCTGCCCACCCCCCATCCCTCCACGCCGCCCCCCCTTCTGCTCTTGGTTATCACCTCCTCCATCGACCACAGACCCTCAGCTCCGGGCAAGTACTGTCTTCATTCTGTCCTTCTTTAATGACTCTCTAGTCAGTTTAACGACTTCAGTTTCCTTTTAGATTTATTTATTTGTATACGAGTTCACTGTCGATGTCATCAGACACACCAGAAGAGGGCATCAGATCCCATTACAGATGGTTGCCAGCCACCACGTGGTTGCGGGGAATTGAACTCAGGCACAGCCACTTTGAGGATTCTGGCTCTATCACACCTGTTCTGCAGACCAGAAAGGGCTGCAACAAACAAAATCTGGAGATGAATTAACTGGTCTGCAGTAGACTTGGGTTCCACCTAACATGTTTCCATAGGGAAAGGCAAGCTTCAAACTCACATAAGTATGCTGCCTGTGTCCTTCCTTCCTGGAAGTTTTCAATTTTCTTACTTGATCATTTTCAACTAAATCTCTAGGTTATGGAAAAATGAATTTGAATGGAGGAAGCCTCCTAATGGGCACATGTAAATTATGGTTAGAAATGTTTGAATAGCCAGATGGTAGAAACCTGGAGTCCAGCATTTCCTGATAAACACGGGCGGTCTGCTACTGGCAGAGGCGGTTTCAAATTTGGACACGAGTGGTGTCAAGGGCATTTGGGGGCAACGTTGTATCTACTAGTTATCTAATCCCCCAAGAGCAAGGAGACTGGGGAGACGAGGACTAAGTTCAGGTCCAGGATGCAGTGCCTAGGCGTAGAGCTTCATAGTTTAGTGTTTTCAGTGGTTCAGGTTGTCATTTTCCCCTATGACACTGGTGTGGATTTCCCCAGCGTCACCTTCCAAAGAAGTGGGCAGTGACACGGTGACCCCTGTGAGTCTTTCTGTTAGAAAGGCTACAGATGCGCAGCAAAGTCAAGAAGGATAGGGATGAGCCAGCAGTAAATACAGAGCAAGCCAGTTCGAGATCGAAGAGCCCTTTCATTTCTAAAATGGTAAACCCAAAAGGGTTGGCCCTGAGCTTATGCAACGTCCCTCCGCAGTGTGCCAGCAGTTTGAGAGGCTTGGAGCACCTCGGCAGGAGAGGTGACTTTTGTTCTTCCCTCTGTAACTAAAGCTGGCCACACCCTCTGGCATCTGACTGAGTAGGAAAAAGGCCTCAGGGTATCCTGTGCTGGGGACACCAGGTGACTGTACAGAGTCCATGCCAGGTAGGAGATCCCAGCAGGTGCAAGGCTGACGAAATGCAGAAATGCCTGAATGCGGAATGCGCAAGCGCGGAGGGGTTTCCTGCCTGGGTGGAGCTTCCAGTTGAGTCACCTCTTCCTTGGCGAGTGAGGGAGCTACGAGTTCTCCTCCGCTCCTGTGGTCTTGCCTGCTCTTCTGCGTGTACGGGAACCCTTACCCTTGCTTTTATTCTTACAGATTCCAGATCTAAAAATAAGGGTCAAATGGCAAACAGACTGTGCTCTCTAACAGCACTAGCTACTACTATTTACTAAACCAAGCTACTAATCAAGGATTTTAAAACCAAAACACAAGGGCGTGGGGTGTAGTCCAGTGTGGGTACAGGAACAGAGCTTCTCTATGCTTAGTTCGTTTCCTGGCCAAGAACTGATATGCCTTCAGACAGATCTTCAGACATATTCAAAAATTACTCTCCAATTGTTATTCATGTATCATTTATGCGCCCCTCACTTTGGGTGGGGATGGTACAAGGCACCGATAATTCCTGTGTTTTTGCTTTCACGACGTTTTGTCTTCTGTCTTCTTGCAGGTCACTGAGCTGTAGGGTCTTGAGGTGAAAGGTATCTGCTTTTGGGGACTTGTATGAATGTGTAAGGTCAGTTTGGGCATGTGAATCAGCACCAAAGGGGCCCGGCCTGCGGATGTCTTGCTGACTTAGTGGTTGGAGATATCTTCTGATGACTCCTTAGGGAAAGCATATTAAGCGTCAAGGTATGTAGCACTGCAGCGTTGCTGGCTAGGGATATTTTTTAGGTCATTATGAAGGTGAAGTTTTCCTTTGAACTCCTTCAGTCCTGAGATACAGACACCTCTTAGTTGACATTATATGAGGATGCTCTAGCGTCTCGGGGAACTCAAGGCTAAAGGTACTAAAGTAAGCAAGGTGCTTGGGCTCAGGACAAACATACACATGCCAAAGGCACATTACATTTCTGGATCTGTGAGGAGGGACTCCTGTGACCCAGCAAACCAACCAAACAGTGTAGCCCAGCCTATAAGGCATTTGGAAACCAGAAAATCATCCTTGTATGTATAAGAATTGAATGTGTGACCTGGAAAACTTAATAAATGGCAGATTGATTGATCAATGGTTGCCAACACTCATTCAATACACCAATGTAAGTGCCAATCTACCTAAAAGACCAGCTGTTTTAAGTGTTTTTAAAGTATACCCTAAAACTAAACCAGACTATAATATTAGGTAAGGGTTTGGCAAACAGAGGTGAGTAGCTTCTAAGGCCAGAAACCATAGGGGAGGACATCAAGGAAACATTGAATGAATTTGATGTTATTGAATTTGTTCCTTAAAAAGGAAATAAAATAAAATGCATGTGTTTCTCTGTGTGCAGGTACCTGAATAAGCCAGGAGAGGGCACTGGATCTCTTGGAACTGGAGTTAGAGCTGGTTGTATGGGGCTGAGAACTGAACTCTGGTCCTCTGGAAAATCTGCAAGGGCTCGTACCCACTGAGCCATCTCTCTAGGCCCTGGATGTGTCTCTAAACACTTTGCTTATACTATCTAAAACATCTTCCAAACTTGTGAAGGTGGCACTGTTCTCTCTCTCTCTCTCTCTCTCTCTCTCTCTCTCTCTCTCTCTCTTTCTCTCGTTTCTCTGTCTCTCTGTGTCTCCCCACAACCCTGAAACAGAGGGTTTGATTCAATCCACAGCCTTGTAGATTCGAGGCAAGCACTCCCCTACTGGGCCACCCCCCAGTCCTCTTCTTACCTTTAGAAACATGGTGGCTGTAGGATACTTGCCAGATCGCACAGGAAATGGTAGAGCCCTCATGCTCCCTTGAACCATGGGTTCTCTGAGTCTTGCTCTCACCCTCTGTGCCTCTCGCTCTCCTCTTTACAAACTTAGGTTAAAGGGAGGAAGTCTGCTGGGTGGTGATGGCGCACACCTTTAGTCTCAGCACTGGGGATGCAGGAGCAGGTGAGTCACTGAGTTCAAGGCCAGCCTGATCAGGATGCCTGATCAGAGAAACCCTGTCTTGAAAAACAGAGAAACCCTGTCTTGAAACACAGAGAAACCCTGTCTTGAAAAACCAAAGGGAAAAAACAAAACAAGAAACCCCAAGGTAATGGTAATTGTTAATCCACTCTAAACTCCCTGGCAGGTGTGCGCATCTCCGCTACACTCGCCAATGTTTTGAATTCATGAATGAAAGGCACACACACACACACACACACACACACACACCAACAATGGCCTTATTTTTAATACACCCTAAACAGCTCAGTAGTTGGGCACTTCCAAACCTCCCCATGGCTAACACACTCTTCCCTCCAATATTCCTGAATTCTTTCTTACTAACAGTTATATTTCATCTCTGCTACCCCAGACCCAGTTGGGGAGTGGCCCCTAAGACTGTACTTCCCTGATTCTTACATGGCTGGTTCTCTTCTTCTGAAGCTCTCATGCTTGTATGCTATTCCTTTTCTGGCATGGCAATTCTAGAACCTCCTTTTCCTCGGGTCTGGGAAATCTAAAGTCCCACTCTGTCTCCCTGCCCAGTTATTGGCCCACAACTTTATTTACCAGTTAGAACCAGCTGGGTGTAGGGACAGTCAGTGTCTCACACACAGCCATGCAAATTCTTGTGTAATTTGGAAATCCAATTAACATAACATAAGCAATAAATCAAATCCACAGCACCCCAACATGTTTAACAAAAAACGGGGATCCACACACTTCTACATACAGATGACCCTGGTTTTGCTCCTTAATACTGTAATAATAATAATAGAAATGAAGAAATGGTGATCATATAGAAGTAACAATAAACACCGTGGAGCCAGGTGAGACCGGCTCTCTCATACCCTGAAGGTGACATTATAAAATGACATAAATACTTTGGGGAGTAATTTGGCATGTATCATAAATTCTTATCATCTTTGACCTAATTTTTTTAATTTTGAAATTTCAAGCCTCAGAAAAAGACACTGTATGACTTTAATATTTATTGAAGGTACACTAATAGTGAAATTTGAAGAAGAAGAAGAAGAAGAAGAAGAAGAAGAAGAAGAAGAAGAAGAAGAAAACAACAACAACAACAAACAACAAAAAACAGGAAGAAGAGGAGGAGGAGAAAGAAGAGGGAGGGAGGAAGAAGAGGAAGAGGAGGGAAGAAGGGAAGGAGGGAGGAGGAAGAGGGAGGAGGAAGAGGAAAAGGTAATAGTGGATAAGCATGGTGGCACACACCTTTAATCCCAGTATTTGGGAGGCAGAGGCAGGTGGATCTCTGTGAGTTTGGGGCTAGCCTGGTCTATATAATGAGTTCCAACACAGTCAAGTTATATGGTGAGAACTTGTCTCAAAACGATGAAAAGTTTAAGAACATGACAAAGAACAGAGTAGGGAAATGCTTACATAGACTTGTCTGCTCCGGTCACATTGCCATGTGGTCCCTCTCCTACTATGATGACTTTTGCTCCAAGTAACTTTCTAAGTTCCAGACTGTTCTATCCCCAGCCCTCGGTAGAGTGGTCAGATTGGTCCTGATGGGAGCTGAAGAGCTGAAGGAGGATCCTGTCTCCAGTCTTTTATAGGATTCAGGTCTGGCTGAGGGGACAGGTCAAGCTTAGTCCTCCAAGAAAGGAAGTATGGTGACCCTTGGCACAAGGCAGCGGAGGGGAAGAGAATTCCCTGCTGCTGGCCTTGTCTCATTCAGCATTTTCCCTAGCATCTGCCTTGCATGGGTTTTCTCTTAAAAGCACCTGAAATCACAAGCTGGGCAGCTCAAGGTCATATCCAGTCCCTGTTCAGCTGCTCCGTGAGCTATTCAAATGAGGGGTGTTCAGCAGAGGGCACAGTCAGGCTGCTGCCTGTTACTAAGCAATTTCTGTGACTATGCTAAAGCCAGCTTGGAATGCAGGCAGTCTTCAGCGGTTAACTGGAGATCAGCACTCTTCACAGAGGGTATTTTGTGGAGTCAAATGACCTTCTAGATTTTCCATTTGTGTAAGCAGGAGCAAGCCCAGCCACCTCCCCACCTGCCTTTGTTAGCACAGCCTCAGGACCCCTGGGGACTGCTGTAGCCAAGGCCCTTCAGAAATGACCTGACAGTGAGCCAAGGATGTGGAGGCAACCCCAGAGAGCAGCACTTCACTGTACCACAGAAAATCAGACATCCCAGAATCACTTCATGCTCCTTCTCCAACTCCCCCAGAGAGGCTGCTGTGCCCAAGTAAAACAACACGAGGGTGCCTCGCTGGACCTGGGCCAGGGTAAAGTTGCATTCCTGGGCACCAGCAGCCCCGCCACCCTTGTCTCCCTGCACACAAGGCCATGGTGAGCAGTCCTCAGCTGCTCCGGGGCTGGGGCAGTGCTAGCAAGACTCTGTCTTCTGATCCCTCCCCACCTCAGTCACCTGCTAACAGCCCTCAGACCCCAGGTGGCCACACATCTGTCACCATCTGCCAGGCAAGACTTAAAGACTGGGCACTTGACCCAAAAGTCTAAGTGAGTTTCAGGTCAGCTTGTCCGCCAGCCCCCAACCCCTGTAAGAATTCTAAATACTTGGTATATTATCTTCCTAGGTCCTGTCCTCAACACCCACCGCAGGGCAAATCATGGAGTCCTCTTAGAAGCCCGTCACTATCAGGGTCACTGCTCTGCTGATGGGGACCTATCCCATGATCCCTTCTACAGGGACTGGAGCAGGTGAGGTGCCCTGACCGAGCAATCCTGACCGTCGTCGGATAGGATTTCTCTCAATTCATCCTGAACAAGGAAAGAGAAGCACAAGAGAGTACTGTCAAAGGAGAGACTTGGGCTTATGAAAAAGAAAAGGGCCAGGCAGTGGTGGTGCATGCTTTTAATCTCAGCACGTGGGAGGCAGAGGCAGGTAGATCTCTGTGAGTTCAAGGCCAGCCTGGTCTACAGAGGGAGTTCCAGGACATGATGAGAAAGAGAAAGCAAAGGTTGTGTGGCACAGGGCTTGGATCCCAGTTACTTGAGAGGCTGAGACAGGAGGATCATGAGTTCAGGGCTAGCCTGAGCAGCAGCTCTGTGCAGTGAGATTCTGTCTTAAAAAAATAAAAGAGGGTTGGAGAGATGGCTCAGTGGTCAACAACACTGACTGTTCTTCCAGAGGATATACCTCTAACCAAAGGATGCAGGTTTGATTCCCAGCACCCACATGGCAACTCATAAGTAGGCATCTATGTCTCCAGTTCTCTTGTCTGCCCCCCGCCCCCGAGAGCAGGTGTATACATTGTGGATAGACACACATATAAGCAGAACACCCCCCAACACTGACGCGCGCGCGCGCGCACACACACACACACACACACACCACACACACCATAATTATAAACTTGTTTTTAGAAGTTAAAAGAACAGTCCCCAGGGGGTGTGTCTCAGTGCTTGGAAAGAAAAGAAGCAAGAGAAGGGGAGAGAAGAGGAGAGAAGGGGAGGGGAGAAGAGGAGAGAAGGGGAGGGGAGAAGAGAGAGAGAGAGAGACAGGGGGAGAGAGAGAGAGAGAGAGAGAGAGAGAGAGAGAGAGAGAGAGAGAGAGGGCTGTTATTCATATTCTTTGGTGTTCTTTGAAGCTGGGCTCTGGAACTCTTCCTGTGTTTGGGTTCCCATAAAATCCCCATAATGGATCCTGTTTCTGGAACCAATCAGACTTGAGTGAGACTGTTCTCAGCAGCCACTCAGCGGCTCCAGATGCTGTCTGGGCCTTTCCCCTGCATGCTGCCAGGAGCTTCCCCACCTGCCTTTATCTGAAGAGCCAGTGTGGCTTTCCCTGATTTGTTCAGGAAGAACACCAATCAGCTGCCTGCTCTACTCACAGGAACCCCTCATTCCCGACACCTAGGGACAGCCTGCAGGCCTGAGGCAGGAAGACAGTTATGGCCAGAGGCTAGCCCTCATGCGGAGGACCCTCCTGAAAAGCTAAGCTCTATGGGAGCTGTGAGTCACCTGAGCACCAGGAAGTTTTATGAAAGGACAAAAGTGCTTCCCTGGGAGACAGAAGGAAGCACTGGCTTCCAGGCAAATCAGTGGCAGGCCAGCTGGAAGGAAGCCTTTTGAAAGTGTTTTGAAGTGACCGCGTCCCCAGTTCACAATGCACCCTTTCCCAAGGCTCTGAACAAAAGGGCAGCCGAGCCAGAGAACCTTTCACCTAGACAGGTGGATCCCCTTTATTCCCTGGGCTCCTGAAGTGTGCGTCTCAGGAACACCCCCATGGGTGGGCCTGACTTATTTTCAGATGCAGGAGGACGGTGCTTTCCTGTTAGCCACTCCTGGTCTGTTGGGTCTCTGATTGCCCACTGGGCTTCTCAAGGGGACAACCACCACATGCCGAGGTCCCTGCTGAAAAACCAAAGGGAGCCCTCAAATAAGATGCCCTAAGGCAGCATGGGAGCCTGATTCTTCAGGGGCTCGTCACAACTGTGAATGGAAGTAAGAAAAGGAACATACAGCCACTTATTTAGCAATTGCCAGGAGCTGAGCCTAGAGCTCATCCCATTTATTTCCATATAAGATATAATATAAAAATATGTGCATGTTTTATTTGATTGTTGTTTGTTTATTGTGATATTGGAGTCGGACCCCAGGGCCTCTTCATGCCAGGCAAATCCTCACCACGGAGCCACACTTTAGCGCCTTACACTTTAAAAACTATATTCCTCTCTCTATCTTGGTCTCTCTATGTGTGCATGTGTGTGTGCATGCGTGTATGCTCACACGAGTGCATGCATGCCATGATGTACCTTTGAAAGTCAGAGGACAACTTGCAAGAGTTGGTTTTCTCCTACCATGTGGGTTCAGCTTATGGGGCTTGGCAGCAAGACCCACAGAGCCATCTTGTCTGGCTCTTAGCCTCACACTCCCACACATACAAAAGCTTCTCAATAGAGAAAAGATAGAAAGGTAGACAGAAAAGACAGTGCTTAGACTTTTCCTTCTTGGTTAGCAGAAGAAGATCCTACTGAGAGATTCCTGGCTCTCTTTGGGCACATCCTCTCCCCACTACAAGGCAAAGATAGCTGTGTGGATGAAAAGTGTCCCCTGAGAGAAGATTTTAAATAACCTGGCAGCTCTAAGATCTGAGATTGTATAAAGTGAACCCACACAGTTCAATTGCCCAATTGAACATGGATGTGTGTGGCCTGGGAGACATTTGTGTGGAGGGCGGGGATGAACTCAGGTCTTGATGCTCAGGCACTGCCTACCTTCTATAGAGACAATGCCTTCGGTTGGGCTGGAAGTAGCCAAGTACACTAGTAGCCAGCCCCAGGGATCCACCAGCTTCCTCTTCCCAAACTGGGACGACAGTTTTCACATGGGTTCTGGGGACCTAGCTCAGGCGCTTGTGCTAGAAAAGGTAGCACTTAACTTACTCAGCCATTCTCCAGCCCCAGACATAGTTTTTAAAAGATAAAATAGCTTATTTTACTCCCAGCCCTGGAAGGGAAAGACAAACAAGACAAAACTGGACAGTCCTGCTGAACTCCCAGGCGTAGAGTCAGGCCTATTCGCTTACCACTTCGTGAGCACCACTGGCTGTCACACACACATAGGTACTCACTAAATACTTGGCAAACAAATCTGACTGAGCTGCGTGTGGTGCCTATCAACCTGGCTTCATCGTCTCCTCAGTTTGGTTAGTTTCATCAACCCTCGTGGCCTGTGAATTTCTGGGGCCACACGAATCATGAGCACGGCTTGTTTCTACAACTTTACAGATTTGCTTTCCCCGTCCCCTACTCAAGGCAAATCTCCCCTAAGCCTCGACATTTCCACTTTTATAAATATCCTTCCATCCACTCAGATTCCCAGCCCAGGAGTGAGGGGCTTCTTCCAGATGTGGTTGACCCACTGAGCCCAGTGACTTTCTCTCCCTTGATCATCCATGGGCCTCAACTTCCTCTTTGTTCCTCCCCTAAATGATTTTTCTTTCCTGACATTTTCCCCAAAACAATGTGATTTGATGGGTCCATTTCTCTGGACACTAATTGAGCTACCATTCCTGTAGGTGACATCTTTATATTTATGATCATTAATTTGGAAATTGGATCTCGAGGCAGTAAAGTTCTCAAGGGCAGACCAACGTGTAGTTCACACAGTCTACCTTGGTTCTAATAGAGGTTGTGTTTAGGGGACAAAGTGCTAGGAAACGTTCAGTTTGAAATCTTCTGAACCAGTTAGGACACAAAAGGGGGCTGGTGAGATGGCTCATGGGTAAAGGGGCTTGCTGCCAAGCCTAATGATCTGAATTCTATCCCCGAGGCCCGTATGGTAAAAGGAGAGAACTGACTTCCTCAAATTGTTCTCTTCTCCACATTCATTTCATGCATAGTAAGTACACACACACACACACACATACACACTAAAAAACAGAATGAGAAATGACTAAGGTAACAGACATCCATAGTCACTTGTGAAAAGGAAAACTAGTGCTAGTATTGTAGAGTGTGGAGTAGTCGTCTCGGGCCAGGCAGACTCTGGACAACTAACTGCCCAGGAAGACACCTACTCCCGTGAGTTGGCCTAGGAGCCTGGTGTGCTTGGCCCCAAAGAGTCAGAGAAAGGGGTATGGGGAGGCACTCTTAAGTGGGCAGTGAGACCCTCGAGCTGCTTCAGTATAGGAGGGGTGTGTGAGAATATTAATTGGTGTCTGGAATCATCTGGAAGAGGGGTCTCTGGGCCTGGGATGGGCGTGGTTATCTTGAGGGGAGTCCACCCCCTGACTGGGATCCTGGTCTGTGTGAGTGGAGACGGGGGACACGGCACGGTGGGTGTGGAGCATTCCTCGTGGTCACTGGCACAGAAATGCTTTAAATTGAATTTTCTCTATATCCTAAAGAATTGGGGGTCCCCATGAGTTGTTTGCTTTCGAATTTCCATCTTCTCTTGGCTCCATATGAAGACTGTCTAAAAGACTGTGGAAAGGTTACGGCTGCCACTCCGGAGGCTGGGGTGGGAAGAGAAGAACACGAAGCAGCAGCAGACCATACTCATCAGCCTTCTGTGTGCTCAGCTTAGCTCATTCCTGAGCAACCCCATGCCCCAGCTCTTCCTGCCCCTCACAGGGGTGCCCAAGGTCACTGCTGTCCCCTGCCCAGTCTCCTTCTCTGGATATGGAGCTCAGCCTGAGGAATTGTAAAGTAAACTGTTCTCCGGTGACAGATGATTCTCAGGTGAAAAGTTAAGGCAAGAGGAGAATAATGGGGCGAGCTATTCCAACTCTCTCTCTCTTTTTTCCTTTTTGGGAAATGTCATATGTAAAACAGAAGGAAGCAAAATTTCGCCATAAAATGTATTTTCTCAGGCAATCGCAGCAGCTGTTCTGTAGAGTGGTCAAGGCCTGGGCTGCTGAGCTAGATAGAAATTAACTAGATACAGTTGACAATGAGGAAGAGACCCCCCGCCCCTTACCTTATAATCCCCTGTGAACCTTACGGAGAATGCTCTGCGGTGGCACAGATCCATTAGCTGGGATGGAGGGGGCTGAGCAGTAGGAGTTTCTCTCAGCAGGAAGTTCCAGCTGGAATGGATAATGCCGGTCATATGATCTTGGGACATGGGACAGCCGATTGCTCTTAGGCAAGACTCTGGCCACTGAGGGTGAGGGCAATAGCTTGTCTTTGGATCTCTGAGAATACTGCTGAGCTCTGTCCTGTGATCCCAGGCAAGAACTGGGTCTGGCCAACTACAGGCGGGAGGGAGCATCCTATGTTGCCAGCAGGTGTCTGACTTGCTCCCAGACCCCACAGCTTGACCCTCCGTAGTTCTAGATACAATCAACCAATGTTGACCTGGATAAGACACTGAAAAGCTGAATGGGGTAAGACAGAAAAAGTGGTCAGCATAGTATCTGAAACGTGCTAGACATTTAGTAAATGGGGGTTCATACATCAGCTCAGTCACAGGTCACATCCTCTTCTTAGGACACACCCTGTAGCTATCTCCTATCTCCTTGACTTGCTTTGTTAGTAGGGTATTCACATTCACTCAATGAATGTTTCAATAAATTTTCTAAAACATGACTCAGTTACCACAAAAAGAAGCAAAGAAAGAACCTCTGATAGCCATGAACTTTGTAGTTTTCAAGGTACTTTCCAAGCCCGGTGACATCCTCACAGGCCACTGATTAGGGACATACAGATGTGAGCCTCCATCTCCTCACTCCCCAGACTCTAGATCTTGGCTCTTGCATTGGGCCCTTCCTGTGAATTTAATGCGAGAGACTCCTTTGTGCACATTGTGGCAACCTTTGCAGGGACTAGTGCTCAATGAAAATTCCCTGAGGCCCCTATTCAACATGTGTTTAAAATTTCAAGATAGTTCAGTGGTTAAGAGCTGTTTGTGCTAGAAGACAATAGTTGGGTTCCCAGCACCCATGGTAGCTGGTTCACAGCCACTTGTGACTCCAACTTCAACGTCTGATGCCCGATGGATCTTCTGACCTCAGAAAGCACCTACGTTCATGTGTGTGTGTGTGTGTACACGTGGACATATATACACATACATACCTGTAATTAAAAATCACACACACACACACACACACACACACACACACACACGAACGTGAAGATAGCAGAGCTTTAAGAAGAAAATGGAATACTGACTTTAACTGCCATTGGACAAGTACAGATTAGGTATTTATGAGACAAATGTAAAAAAAAATAAACAATTTTAAGGAGTCAGTTCTCTTCTTCCAACATGAGGTTCCAGTATTGAACTCAGGTCATCAGGGGGGCAAGCTCCTTTCCCTGATGAGCCTCTCACTAGCCCTACAACAGAAACTTTCATGCTTCTAGGATTCTGTTCTTCTTGACTCCCTCCCTCCCTCCCGCCCTCCCTCTCTCTTTCTTAATTGATAGCAAGAAAACTCATATTTGTTAAGATTCGTGTCTTAGTTACTTTTCCCTTGCGGTAATAAGACATCATGACCAAGGCAACGCAGAGAAGGAAGAATGTATTGGGCACTCACAGTTTCAGAGGATTTTAGTCCGCGACCACTATGGTGGGGAGCCATGGCAGCAGGCAAGCAGGTATGGTGCTGGATTGGGTTTATATCTTGTTCCAAAAGCAGGAGGCAGAGATAACTAATTGGGAATGGGGTAGACTTCTGAAATCACAAAGCTTACCGCTGGTGACACGCCTCTTCCAACAAGGCCACACCTTTTAATCCTTCCCAAACAGTTCCACCAACTGGGGACCCAGTATTCAAATACAGGAGCCTGTGGGGACCATTGCCATTCAACTCTGTAAGGATGGCACAGAAAGGGGAGGTAGAAGACCAGCCAGGCTGCCAAAGCCTTGGAAGACCTACTAACCAACCCTCCTACTACTTCTTCTGACCAACCTAAGACATACTTTGAAAACCACTCTGAGCCAAATCTTTTTCAGGGCTGATACCCTTCAAGGTGGTTGTTGGACCAGCAGCCACTGGGCTTGACTGTGGCTTCAATGTGCCTTAAAGCTGTCAGAGCTGAGTGGGTAGTCGGGCTGCAGGTGGACTTACTGAACCCTTACTGCATACCTACTATGTGCACAAATTCCTTGGCCCTGAAAGCTGACAGCTTATAATGTGTATCACAAACTCAATTTAAACAGAAACTCTCAAACCTGCCCTTGATTACGCAGACCAAGTGAGGATTCTCCTGTGTGTGCTGTGGAGACTTTCCTAGGGAGACGAGGAAAAGTGCCAGGTCATCCCAGATAAGGTTCCAGTGACAGAACAAAGTATGATTTCATCAAACTCTAGCTTGGGGACAATGGATTTACTGGGTTCATGCACAGAGAACATGGAGCAGGGTTACATACAGGAGTGTTGGTGACTCAAAACAGCCACATTACAAGAAAGTTCTACCCTAGAGTGGATGACTGCTTCCACATAGCTGCAAAGATGGAGTACCCCTCCTCCTTCCCAACCGCCCACCCTCCCCCACTCTCAGTTACCCTTCCTCATTCTATATACTCTAGTGACTTCTGAGACCATGATCAAATATGGAGTTAGCAGAAGTACATGCATTTGGGAGGCAGGCATAGGAAGCAGTGGCTGGCACCTTAGGTGAGGCTTTACCGACTCTCCTCACCCCTTCTATGAGGGAACATCAGCAGGTTTGGTCTTGATGGTCGCTTTCGAGTAGGCACAGCTACTCTGATGAAGATGGTAATAATGGCTGCTATGCTCAGAGGAAGGACAGGCGTCTACAACAGTGTGTATGCACATGTGTGTACAGGTACATGTCTACAAGTGTGTGTGGTGGTGTGTGTGGTGTGTGCTTGTGGAGGTCACAGGACAACTTCAGGTGTCATTTCTCAGGCACTGTCCACTTTTAAAAAGCAAAACAAAAAAACAGGGTGTCTCTATGACCTATAACTGGCCAAGCTGGCCTGGTGGTGAACCCCAGGAACCCTCTAGTCTCTACCTCCCCAAAGTTGGGGTTATAAATTTGTGTCCCCACACTTGGTTCTGTAATAACTGGGTTCTGAGGGTTTAACGCATATCCTTTCAAACACTTACTGACTGAGGTGTCTCCTTAGCTCCCACGATTCTTTTTTTGAAATTGTGGTTTTTGTTTGTTTTAAGCTGTTACCTGGGTCTGAAGAGATGACAGCAGTTAAGAGTTCTTACCACTCTTGCAGAAGACTGTAGGACCCCGAAGGGCTGCTATGCCTTGGCTGAGACTTTCCATATGCTACTGTCTACTAAGTAACATTCTGCGGTTCCTCTAGGATCAAAACATCCTGACTAATACACGGTGCCCCAGGAAGGGAATTTACACTTGACATCTTATTGCCCCCAGTTGAGTTCCTGCTTTTTCCTGAGTTTGTGTTTTTCCTTCCCTGGCTTGGTGTATGTATTGAACCTGCCCAGTAAAGGCATTGGCATTCTCTCACAACAGATGACCTGAGTCTGAGTCTTTCTTTAATCCCCCAGGCCTATGCCTGAGCTCAGTACTGCGGGCAGCGCTGGAGCTGTCAAGTGGAGGTTCCACCGAGATCGGGAAAGAGAGGAGAACCTGACGGGATCATTCCTGGAAGAGGCCAGCCGGCGGCTCAGTAAGTGGAACGTATTGGATCAAACTGAAAGTAGTAAGTAGCACTAAGAGAGCTTGACCGTTTTGATTGTGCCATGGGAACTAGGAGTTCCTCCCTACAAGTACTGGCACAGGATGATGCAGCTAAGAAAGCCTTGCATGAGGTGGAGAATAGCTCCAGTTCTGAGGATGAGGGAGCAATTTTAGAAAAGGAAAAATTGAAGAAATGCAAGGTCAAAAAATTGGAAGGGGAGCCTGGAAAAGGGGAAACGAGAACGGATGAGCTACTCAGTCCCCCAGTGGTAGTGGTGGCAGCCAGGATGGCATGATGGCCAGGCCGGGGGCATTTCTGCTGCTGCAGTAGCAGTGGTAGCGGGCGGCTGCAGAAGCTGCAGAGGCCATGGTCCACACCAGCCATGCCGAATGAAAACAAGAAAGAGAAGGAACCACCAAAACTAGTGAAAAGTGGAAAAGGTTCAAAAGAAGGACAAGATACAGCAGAAGTAGAGATAGCCAGCAGGAAAAACAGTCTCGGAGCTGTCCAGTCTTCAACAGCTACTAAAATAAAAGTACCAGTCCCTCAGCCAATCGTACATAGTCCCTGTGAAGAAAGACAAATGGCAGAACTCTTCACGGTTTAATGCCAGCAATAATAGAGAACAGCAAAAATTCCCATCTTTACAAGATGTCCCTCCTGTGGGTCAAGAGAAGATTTTCATCCAGAAGCTACGTCAGTGTTGTGTCCTCTTTGACTTTGCTTCTGACCCACTGAGTGACCTGAAGTGGAAAGAAGTAAAGCAAGCTGCGCTAAGCAAGCTGGTGGAGTATATCACCCACAACCAGAACGCGACCATAGAGCCCATTTACCCCGAAGCCGTCCACATGTTTGCAGTTAATATGTTTCGAACCTTGCCACCCTCCTCCGATCCTATGGGAGCAGAATTTGACCCAGGAGGAGATGAACCAACGTTAGAAACAGCCTGGCCTCATCCGCAGCTTGTTTATGAATTTTTCTTAAGATTTTTAGAGTCTCCAGATTTCCAGCCCAATTTAGCAAAGAAATATATTGATCAGAAGTTTCTATTGCAGCTTCTAGAACTCTTTGACAGTGAGGATCCTTGGGAGAGAGATTTTCTGAAAACGACCCAGCACAGAATCTATGTGAAGTTCTGAGGCCTGCGCACTTACATCAGGAAACGGATCAATAATATATTTTATAGGTTTATCTATGAGACAGAGCACCACAATGGCATAGCAGAATTACTGGAGATCCTGGGAAGTATAATTATTGGATTTGCCTTACCACTAAAGGAAGAGCACAAGATTTTCCTGTTGAAGGTGTTGCTGCCCTTATACAAAGTGAGGTCCCTGAGTGTCTACCATCCCAAGCTGGCGTACAGAGTCATGCAGTTTTTAGAGAAGAACTGCACCCTCACTGAACCAGCGGTAATGGTGCTTCTCAAATACTGGCCAAAGACTCACAGTCCAAAAGAAGTAATGATCTTAAATGAATTAGAAGAAATTTTAGATGTAATTGAACCATCAGAATTTATGAAGATCATGGAGCCTCTTTTCTAACAGTTAGCCAAATGTGTTTCCAGCCCTCACTTCCAGGTGGCAGAGTGGGCACTCTATTACTGGAATAATGAGTACATCATGAGTTTAATCAGTGACAATGCAGAGAAAATTCTGCCCATCATGTTTCCATCCTTATACCACAATTCAGAGCCCTTCTGGGATATGTCCTGCTTTCTCCCTGGCTCCTCCTGGAGAAATCCTTAGTTCTGCTTTCCCTGTCTATTGTCTGTCCTTGGTGCGCCAATCTGTTAATTGTCTGTTTTTGTCTCATTGTTTTATGTTAAAAAAGTGTTTATTGGGTATGATTAAAAATTCACAACTTTGATAATAGAAAGTTGGTTTAGCTAGTAACTCAGGGCTGGAGAGATGGCTCAGCTGTTAAAGGCCAGGCTGTAGTAGAAAGAACACATTTAACTTTGAAAAATTATCTTGAAAAAACAAAAAGGGGGGAGTTTACCTCACCTCATGCAAGAATATCCTTTATTTTATATATTTTAAATTTTTATTAGTGGATAAGGATGCATTGTCTGTAACAGACAGACATTGGAAACGAGCCCAGAAGGCACTGGGCTTAGTGAAATGGAAAGAATTGTCATCAGGTATATGGAAAGGTCCTGACCCTGTATTAGTCAGGGTGAGAGGTTCTGTTTGTGTTTTTCCTAAAGATGCTGAAAGTCCTGTTTGGATTCCTGAGCGTTGTGTGCGCCCTGTCACTACTCAGCCTTGCCCAAGTGGAGATCTACTGGAGCCTTGTGAAGAACCCCCCAGTTCGGATGTCAATGGGGATAAGCAGCTCGGCTTGGCCTGTCATAGTTCCCACAAACAAGACTACTGGAAAAGCTGCTGCTAATTCTGAGAAACCAACTATTTCTTTATGTTAATATTAACGTTAATTGTGTCCAGCCTCTCTAAGGAGAGAAGTTTCTCGAAGGACTCAAACTAGCCAGAAGGCTCCTTAAAGGATGAGCTAGAGGTCCTTATCTCTGGGAGTCCTAGCCTTTGGGGCAGCCACAGCAGGATTGATATTTCTTTGCTGCTTTCACAGACAGCAGATCCAGTCCCAAGCAGTTACTAAGCAGATGCTCGTGTTACTTGCATGAGAGAACCCTTCTGCACAGGTTTGGCTCAGCCTTTACCGAGAATAGTTAGTCAATGACGGGCAACTCCTTTGCAGTCCTTACCTACCTAAGACAGGGCCCCTGAGGCTGGCAGGGATTCCCAATGACGGTAATTGGTATTGACAGAAGGTGACCTAAGACAGACACGATTTGCCTATAAAATAAAAACAGGGACCTGTAGGACCCCGAAGGGCTGCTATGCCCTGGCTGAGCCTTTCCGTATGCTACTGTCTACTAAGTAACATTCTGCGGTTCCTCTAGGATCAAAACATCCTGACTAATACACAGTGCCCCAGGAAGGGAATTTATACTTGACATCTTATTGCCCCCCAGTTGAGTTCCTGTTTTTTCCTGAGTTTATATTTTTTCCTTCCCTGGCTTAGTGTATATATTGAACCTGCCCAGTAAAGGCATTGGCATTCTCTCACAACGGATGACCTGAGTCTGAGTCTTTCTTTAATTCCGCAGGCCTATGCCTGAGCTTAGTACTGTGGGCAGCACCAGAGCTGTCAGAGGACCAGAACTGGGTTGCCAGTACCACATCAAGTGGTTCACGGCTGCTTGTAACTCCAGCTCGAGGGAGTCTGATGTAATCTTGTGGCTTTCACCAGTACCCACACATGTGCACATGTAGACACAGAAGAGTTTAATGTTTGGACAACCGCAGTGAGTGTGTCACAGAGATATTGACGAAAGAAGGCAGCACCCAAAGGATTATTAAGTGCAGGGTTGCTAAGGATAGATCAGGGAGGAAGGATAGATCATGCAGTGCAGGCAGAGACAATGGAAGTGGCCTGAAGTCACCTCTTCCCCCAACCAGGCAGCAGCATGTCCTCAGCACCTGATCTTCTATGGAGGGTTGGTTGGTCACCTGACAAATGCCTGCCTCTCCCTCTGGGACTAAGGGCAAGTACTGTACATAGGGATCTCTGCATAATGGATTATTGGAGGGGAAGAGAGGAAGGGCAGTGTGAGGGCCAAGGAGGGACTGAGGCAAGCCTTGGCAGTGGTAGGAATTGAACCCAGGGCTCTGCAGCTGAGTCACACCCTAGCCCCGAACATCTGATACTCACTTCCACTTTCCATTTCTGGGGAAAGGAAGGACTTGCTTTCTTTTTCTCTCCCAGTAATAAAAATCAGAGTAACCATACCACTCAAGACAGTTTGTAGGGTGGGGCTGTGGCTTGCTGGAGGACCACCTGCCTCGCTCCAGATTCCATTCTCAAGCCTGAAAAAAAGAAAGAAGGAAAGAAAATGAAAGAGTAAAAAGATGAGCTTTCTCCTTTCTTCTAATTTTCCTTCCTTCCCTCTCTTTCCTCCCTCCTTTCTTCCTCCCCTGTTTCTTTCTCCCTCTCTTTCCTCCCTCCTTTCTTCCTCCCCTGTTTCTTTCTCCCACTCCCTCTCTGTCCCCCTTTTTCATCTCCCTACCTCCTTTTTCACTTTCCTTTTGCACAATGGATTTCTGTTGCAAAGGTGAGTAACTGTCAAAGTCCAACAATTTATGCTAAAGTGAGGAATTAGAGTTGGATGTAATGGTGCACACCTGTAATCCTAGCACTCAGGAGGCAGAGGCAGGGGGATTGTTGCAAGTTCCCGAACAACACAGCAAAGCTTCATCTCAAAAAAAATTTAGTTAAAAGTCAGTAAATAATAAAGTGTGTACTATTATAGGAGTCCCCCTCCCATGGGGGATAGGAGAAAATGGGTGAATAATTTTAGGAAGACGTGTGCACAGGTGGGTCCTGACAGGAATCTAGACCACCCCTGGGCAGGGAACAGCACGGACCCAGGGAATTAGAAGCAGAATCAGGTTATGTTTCAGGGAGCTTGGACAGGGTCACCCTTCTAAGACTAAATGACAGAGATTAGGGGTCAGTACGATGGCTCAGGGCATAAAGTTGATTATCACCAAATCTGATGACCTGAGGACCTGAGTTCAATCCCTGGGACCCACATGATGGAAGACAAGAGCAGCCCCTCCCCAACTGTCCTCTGACCTCCCCACATGTGCGAGTGAGCAGAAATAAACAAATGTAATGGAAAGGTTTAGGCTGGATGCAGCTAGAACTGATCACACACTTACAAGTAGGATCTAGCCGGGCAGTGGTGGTACACGCCTTTAATCCCAGCACTTGGGAGGCAGTGGCAGGTGGATTTCTGAGTTCGAGGCCAGCCTAGTCTATAGAGTGAGTTCCAGGATAGCCAGGGCTACACAGAGAAACCTTGTTTCAAAAAACAAAAAACAAAACAAAACAGAAAACAAAAACAAAAACAAAACAAAACCCAAAAAAATAAAAGTAGGATCTAGAAAGTAGTAAAACACATGTCAGGAATGTTAAGGAGATGGCACCAATTTTTAAGCTAAAAAACAGAGGAAAGGAAAGAGACCTTTCTTGGTGGTTCATGTTTTGGTCATATCTGCATACTGTATTTTCCTCTTCTTCTCTTTTCTCTTTTTCAAAGTCTCATGTACTCCAAGCTAGCCTGAAACTCATTATGTAGTAGAGGATGACCTTGAGTTTCTATCCTGTCTTCATCCCGAAGTGTCAGGATCACAGACCAGGCAGGATTTACTCTGTGAGCCAGGGCCCCTGCTGCTTCCTTGCCTGCTCTCCTTGGTTTTTTTTGACAAAACAAAAAATGGAATGGGACAGACAACATGGAGTCCCTTTAGTGGCCTCTTTGACTCTTTCCTCAGGGACAAGAACCACCAGATGTTTAAAGGTTATCTTTTGAGTTCATGTTAAATGTTGTTGCCGCCAGCCTGGGTACATATAGACATTTCTTGGCTTTTTTTCATTCCTTTACTTTCCAGAGCTCAAACTCATAACCTCTCCTCACAGTCATGAAGTGTCCTTTCCAGCTCCTCAGGAGGCTCCTGCTCTCCTCAGACCCATGAGCCTCCCTCCTTCCCCACGACCCTCCCACCTCCCTCCCCAAATTCTTCCAGAGTAAATCTTCTTCTCTCTCCCCACCTTTTCTTCTCTTCCCCTTTTGACTCTCTCATTCTGAATTCCTTCGAATTTCGGCATATTGAACCTGACCTCTGAGATTATTGTTAGTTAGCTTTGTGATGCTGTAACAGAATACCCGAGATCATCAAATGGACAAGCACAGGTTTTTTTTTAAGTCATAGTTTAGGGCCTCTCAGTTCACAGTTGGCCCTGTTGGTCTGGTGCCTGTGGCAGCCAACTATATGTGCGTGAGAGCACAGGCAGAGGGACCTGCTTATCTTTTGGTGGCCAGAAAGCCCCCAATCCCCAGGGTGTTAGTGATAGAAAGACCAACCTTTTATATTAAAAAGTATATTGTAGGTTTTTACAAATATACATTTGTATCCAAAAAGAACTGTCTAATGTTAGTGGACAGGTACCCTTATAACTCCACGGTGGGTCCTTTCCCAGTGGTCCAATTTCCTCTCACTAGATGCCACCTCTTAAAGACTCTGCCACCTTCTGTCAGTGCCATGATGAAGATCTAGCCTTAACACATCTGGGGACCACATGGCAGCTGCTCACGTTATAAGCTGGATAGCTCTGTTTTATCAGAAAAACTAAGAACTGTCCAAGACGTACGATCGTGTCTCTTCCTATATCTGTCAACCCACAGTGCAGAGGTAGGCTTAAACAAGGGAATCAGTAACTGTTTAGCAAGTGAATAATTTTCGTGTGTGTGTGTGTGTGTGTGTGTGTGTTATATGTGTATGGATTTGCATACAGAGGACAAACACTCAAAAGCAGGGTCTCTTGCTGAATCTAGAGTCTATTGGTTTAGCTAGAGATGACCAAACTGCTCCATGGGTTCCCCCATCCAACTTTTTATGTGGGTGCTGGGAACCCAGACTTCATGCTGGGGTGGCACTTTATGACTGAGGCATCTCCCCAACCCCTGAGAGGTTTCCTGTGACAAGGCTGATGACGGTCTCCTGCTTCTAGACACTCCAGGGAATTCTTAGCTTTGTGTATATAGACTTCAAAGCTCCTGCAAACACAAGCAGAACCATATTTCAGTATAAACTGGTTGCCTTGCAATCTCAGACACTTTATTTTATTCATTTCATAACTTTACTCTGAGAAAAGGAAGCTGGGGACCTTAGTGCCAAAATGGAGATCAGAGTTCCCAGGCCCTTTTGACACATGTAGATGTATAGAAATGACTGTTTTCTCAGAGAGGTCTTACAGAGAAGCAGGTTCTCTCTGTGTTTGTCCTTTCTGCTTCCTGAACTTCAAACACGACAGCTGGAGCCTCGGCAGCTCTCTGGGGCCTTAGAAATGGAAAGCACAGAAGACAGTGTAACAAGATAGTATTGTGGTTTCTGGCCCACCGGGTGCTGCACCAGCCCTGAGCTGATCACTTCCAGACTTCCTACGCAGAGGAGGAAATGCACTTGCTGCTTGCTTTGGCTTCTGCTTCTATGTGTTTGTTCATTACTTGTTGTTAGGCTTAATATAGCAAGTCTTTCTGAAGACCAGCTGAAAATGGTGTTAATGAGCCAGACATGGTGGAGCATGTCTTTAATTCCAACACTGGAGGCAGAGGCAGGCAGATCTCTGAGTTCGAGGCCAGCCTGGTCTACAGAGTAAGTTCCAGGACAGCCAGGGCCACACAGAGAAACCCTGTGTCATAGTAAAGGTTTTACTGCTGTGAACAGACACCATAACCAAGGCAACTCTTACAAGGACAACATTTAATTAGGGCTGGCTTACAGGTTCAGAAGTCTAGTCCATTTTCATCAAGGCAGGAACATGGCAGAGTCCAGGCAAGCATGGTGCAAGAGGAGCCAAAAGTTCTACATCTTCATCTGAAGGCTGATAGCAGAATACTGGCTCCCAGGCAGCTAGGACGAGGGTATTAAAACCCACACCCACAGTGACACACCTACTCCAACAAGGCCACACCTCCCCTTCTGAACTCACTCTTCATTCTCTGGGAAAAAAATAATCCCAACCCAGAAAATGAGTTTTTCAGTGCTGGGCCTTGTACCTACTATCTAAACAGAAGTGAAGTATATGCTACATATTTTATTCTGTTTCCACTTTTGATACAACACATGAACTTAAGTTCTTTGCAAGTTTCATTTTGTGTGTGTGTGTACCTTTGTTCTTCCTCAGAGGCACAGAACATGTGTGACTGTACTGGTTGTGTGACCACCAGCCCTGATTTACACCAGTGGCCTTGGCAAGAACACACATTAAAACATTCCTAAAGTAAGTGGTGAAGACTATGCTGACCCTCATCACCTACTGATGGACTCAGTCATCAGAACGCCAACAGTGGATCTTTTAAAGGTTTCCAAAGGGCATTGTTATAAAGCCCAGGCTGGCTTCAAACTCACAATTCTCCTGCTCAGCAATCCAGTGCTGGGGTTATAGGTGTGTGCCAACACTCCAGGCTAACAGCACCTTCCGTTTTATTTACGTATGTTGAGTTTTAAAGCCATACTTTATGTGCACCAATACTATTTACACATTTAAAATAGCAGATGATTTGTGTGTCATTCTAAACTGAAGAAAAGGGGGATTATGAAGGTTTGACTGTAATTCTATTGGCCATTCAGGTACAGAATACTTCTATCACATTGACTCACTTAAAACAAGGTTATTTTGTTTTGTTTCTTTGTTTGTTTGTTTTGTTACTGATTTGGGGGAGGTGGTTTTGTCTTAGCTACTTTTCTGTTACTGTGATAAAACATCATGGCCAAGACAATGTCATAGAAGAAACCTTTAATGTGGCTTATGGTTTCAAAGGGTTAGAGTCTGTGATGGAGGATGGAAGAACCAGCGGAGAGCCCACATCTTGATCCACAGCTCCCAGCGGGAGAGAGAGAGAGCACTGGGAATCTCAGGAATCTTTTGAAACCTCAAGGCCCCATGCCAAGCCTGGAACAAGGCCACACCTCCTAATCCTTCTCAAACAGTTCTACCAAACAGTGGAACTGTTAAATATATAAGCCTGTGGGGACCATTCTCACTCAACCCACCACAGGTTTGTAACCTAAAATAATATTACCTTTTAAGATACCATGCTAGCTGATCTCAGGGGTGTACACTTCAATCCCAGCACATGGGAAGCAGCAACAGGCAGAACTCTGAGTCTGAGGCCAGCCTAGTATACATAGTGAGTTCCAGGACACAGCCAGAGCTACATAGTGAGACCCTGTCTCTACACTCCACAGACCCGAAGAAGCTAAACAAGAAGGAAGGCCCAAGCAAGGATGCTTGGATATTATTACTTAGATGGGGGTATAAAATAGTTATAGGAAGCAGATGGAGGGAGGGAACTGGGTGGAAGAGAGGATAAGAGGATAAGTAGGTTCTGGGGGGGGGTGTTCAGATCAAGTATGGGGAGATCAAGTATGGGGGTTCAGATCAAGTATGGGGAGACATAAGGGAGATGGCCAGATGGCCATGAGAATGAATGGAATCTGCAGCTGGTGGGCGTGGGGTCATCTCAAATATATGTCAGAGACCTGGGATAGGGGAGGCTCCCAAGAATCAATTGGGAGTGACCTTATCTGACACTCATAGCAGTGAGGATATAGAACCTAAAGAGGCCACCTCCTGTAGCCAGGCAGGAACTCCAATGAAGCAATAGGGACACCAACCCATCCACAAAACTTTCAACCCAAAATTTATCCTGCCTACAAAAAGAGCAGGAACAGGTGTTGGAGCAGAAGCTGAGGGAACGGCCAACCAAAGACTGGCCTAACCAGAGACCCGTCCGTAACCCTGCAAAGACTTGATATGCCAGGGTGGGTGGGGGGATACCTAGGGAGGCCCCTACTCTCTCAGAGGAGAAGGGGGATGGGAGAAGGGGCTGTTGGAGGGGAACCAAGAGTAGGGAGCAGCAATTGGGATGTGAAGTGAATTTTTAAAAGAAGTTAAAAAAATAATAAAAAAATAAAAGTTGCCATGGCCATTGCTGGCTACAGCAACTATTTATTGTCCTTGGGCAAGACTCTGCTCTTCACTGAGGTGACCTATGTATGGAAAGGTAAGTGGCTTCCAAACAATGTCATCAGCAAGTGGTCTGAGATTCAACAAGAGGCAACCACCAGGTCCTTGGTGGGGAGAACCGGGCAGTGTGGGGAAGAACTGAGTGGTGTAGCATCAGGGAGACACCGGCTGGAGCCCATGGGAGCTTGGATGATGTCCTCAGTAAAGTTCTCCAGTCCCTCCAGGTGGCATTGACCCACCCTGCCCTCATTGTCCATACAGCTTTGTCACAGCTTCTAATGCTACATGTGTCGCAGGAGAGGTCCCTGCCTCTCATGAGGACAGGACTACCCACTTTTTATGTTCCTCATACTTACCAGTGTCCCAGAAAGGATAGTTCATCGCTACTCAAGTTCTCCTGGGTAGATATTATTTCTCATCAGTATCTGTACCACATCCCTAAGCAAGCTACCTTCACCTGACATTTGTTTAAGATTACATAAAGCAGACCAGATCATAGCTAGTTGGTGAAGTGCTTCCCTAGAATTTGGGATCCCCAGGTGTGAGTTCCAGAGCCACATAAAACTGAGTATGGTGGTACATATCTGTAGTCCCAGCATTTGGAAAACAGAGACAGGAGGATTATAAAGTTAGGGATATCCTTGGCTACAGAGTAAGTTTGTGGTTTCTTGGGCTAGACCCTGTAATGTATAAATCATTATGGTACATTTTCAATTTGAGGTGCACTTAGAATTCACCAGAGAGTGACAGATAGCAGAGGGCACTCAGCCCCTGTGTTCCCCAGTAGGCAGCCTGACCTGTTTCCAGGCTCATCGTAGGATTGAAAAGTCACAAGAAGTCTACTTTGCCATTGAGTCCAGTATCAGGAAAGGAGGGAATCTCAAGCCCCGGGTAGACATTAGATAAGGCTTCACATTTTGAACCAATGACTTAGGGACTCTGGAGAGGGGACAGTAGCAGGAAGAGTATACCACCCCGAGCAACTCAACCGATTCAGGACAGAGAAATGCAATTAGAAATATAACAATAACAATTTTGCACCAAATTGCCAGTTTGGTGGTTTTTATCTTCTCTCTAGGCTGATGCCCAAGTTAATAAGACTTTAAAATAAACTGCTTGATTCCAGCACTGTTCGTCTCCAGTACCTTGTTATAAAGCCAGAATCGGTGTATTGTTTCTCACAACCCTGTGCATAGATTCATAGACAGACAGGCAGACAAACAGAATTACATACACCAAGACAAGTATAGGGTCTCGATTTTCTTTTTTTTTAAGTTTTTGTTTGTTTTGTTTCTCAAAACAGTTTCTCTATATAGCCCTGGAAGTCCTGGAACTCCCACTGTAGACTAGGCTGGCCTTGAACTCAGAGATCTGCCTTCCTCTGCCTCCCAGGTGCTGAGATTAAAGATATGCACCACCACTGCCCAGCTTGGGTCTTACAGTTTTAAAAACCCAGTATTTAGGAGGAGCAAGGATTGTCAAAAGTTCAGGGCCTGCCTGGTTTACATAGTGAGTTCCTGGCTCCCAGAGCTACTAATGAGATTTTGTCTCAAAACCACAAAATAAATAGACAGCTTTCCCTAAAGGGCCTGGTGACAGAACACATGCTGTGTGTCCAGGGGCCTTGGGTTCCACCACCAAGATTAAAATCAGATGAAAATCACATTTATTGTGGAGTGGCTTTAAAATACCAGGCAAACATTTACAAAGGAAGCTAATCTTTCATCACTAACACCAGCATCCAAAGTCCTGGACATGTCAGTGTGTGTCCCCAGAGTGACACAAACAAGCACTATGTTTGAGTCTTGAAAACCTGTGTTTAAAGCCAGGCATGGTGGTACATGCCTTTAATCCCAGCACTAGAGAGGAAGAGGCAGGCAGATCTCTGTGAGTCTGAGGCCAGCTTGGTCTACAAAACAAGTTCCGGGACAGCAAATGACTCAATGGTGTTTAGTAGTCCATGATGTTGTAAGATGCTTGGCTATATCTAGTTCCTGAATTTATCCATTACTGCACAGCAATGCTAGTCCTAATTAAACCATGTCTTAACTCCCTGTGTCTGCAGCCTCCAGCACTCACACTTCTGAGCTATGCCTTTCTGGGTTTATCTGTTCTAAATAGTTCACATAAATGGACTCAAACAAGATATAGCCTTATATGTTTCTTTTATATGGCATGTTTTCAAGACCATTTCATTTTATAGCATGTATCAGATCTTCCATTTTAAGACTAACATATATTCCACCAGGTGAAGCACACTCCTGGGTGTGTCTGTGAGGATGTATCCATGACATCGGATCTCAGAGCAGATGATCTCATCCACTGATGAGAATTTGAATAGACAGTTGGTAGGCACTGCAGCTATGGAAGGTAGGAGTGTGGGTCACGGGGTCTTTGAGGAATATTAATTTGCATGACCCCTTCCTCCTGGTTCATCTTGAGGTGAGACATTCCAGTTTAGAATACTTGTCTACCATGATGCTTTCTGTCTTACACAGGCCTAGGAATAATAGTGGTAGCTGCCCAGGGACAACACGCATGCTACCAGACTCCAGGCCCCTGACACGAGACCAAAGACCTCTATAAAGTGAGGTCTTCCAGGCACATAGGACAATGCCCCTACTAGCCCCTCCACAGGTAGAGAGCATGACTACAGGCCACAGAGCCTCAAGTCAGATCTCCATATTAATGAGGCCAGAGGGACGTAGCCAATTAAACATTCCTTCCCAGACCCTCCTCCTTGCAAAAGCTATTTAACCTCAGGTCAGCCCTGAGAATACAGGAGGAGGGGTATAATTTCATGCATTTTCCACCATGACAATAAAAATCTTAAGACCATAGCATATCTCTCTCCCTTGGGACCCGCAATGGGGAACAGTGGAGAAGGTTTGCACCTACCAAGCCATGGCCTAATCTCCCGCAGATGACCTCTCTACATTTCCAGCTATGGAGGCCCAGCAACCCAAGCAAGCTGAGCCAGCAGTGACTGAGCCAAGTCGCCACGACCAAGACTCTCATTCCTGCAGGACGAAGCCAGAGTTTATCCCTCCCCCTGTACCTTTCAGCTTCAGGCCACCAGCCTGTACACCCCCACTTCAGTCTTGACCCTTCCACAGCCTCCCAGCAGTGCCTGAGCCCAAGAGCCTGAGAACCAGCCAGTCCCTGGCCGCCTTTAGGCCCAGGGATCCCCAACCTAAGAGCCCTGGCTCCCCGCAGGCCTTCAGACTGTGCTCTTCCACCTAGCAGAGTCCGGCGGCTTCACACAGCCATATGTCCAGTCGGCGCCACCTTGATCAGTCAAATTCCCATGCCTCTGCCTCACTGAGCCACAACCCTAGACCCTGGGCGGGGGGCGGGGGGTAGATGTGGGACCCACAATTTAACCCAACAATGGACCCATGCGCACTACAACCCAACAACATCCTCTTACCTGTAGAGGGGATAGGGGTGTTGCCCTTACGTGGCTAAAGAACACAAATCTATGGAGGCCTTGTGTCAGGAGCCTAGAGTCTGGGGGCCTGGAGAAACACCTGCTGTCCCTCAGGGTCACCTGGGGTCACCATGGTTTCCAGCCTGTGCTTGATCAGAAACCAGGCTGCCTTTCCGGGTCCTACACCCTGCCTCTTTACAGTGTCATTGACGAAAGATGGACTGTGTGGGAAAGGCTGCGAGTCTGTGTGCACAGGAGCAAGCCTGGTCCGCAGGGACTAGGATGCTTTCTTACCCCAGTTCTCCACTGTTACTGTTCTCAGCCCACTGCCTGCTCTACAAAGCATTTGACTAGCCATTCACATTTCCTCTCCATGGATTCTGTGGCCTGCAAGGTGGCTTTCCGGGCCGTGATGGGCATGGGGTAGGCAGAGAATGTTTGATGGGGGAGGCAGACAGCACAACCTTGTGCTCCATGGAGAAGCTTTAGAAAGGAGAATGTAACATGAATGCTGTTCTAATCACACCCAAATCCTGGGCAAAGGCTCCCTGCTGTGCATTCTATTTGCAGTGAAAACAGCAGCAAATTGACTCCCAAACAGTGGCCACCAAGACCAGTGTCTCCACTGTCCCTGCTCTGGGGGAACAAGAGGCTTTCTTCTTACTTTCTTCACACCCAGAAATGACACAGCCACAACTCTGTCATGCCTACGACTCCAGTGACTATAGAGACCAGCCCTGGAGATCAGAGCCCCCTTCAATGTGTCCCTCCAAGTCCTACAAAGGCGGCTCCTGACTTCACCGGACAGCGAGGGTTTTGACTGCATACCCTGTGGTTTCCTGTTCATCTCATCCATATGAAGGTGGTGGCTTATCACAACAGTGTCAAGATGGGAAATACGTTTTTATGCAAGCCAAGACCAAAGCACAGGAGCTGGGGTGGAGGTGGGGCTAAGGAGGGGAGGGGGAATGGGAAGTTCAAGGCTGACACACTGCAGGCCAGAGAAGCAGCCTTCGCTCTTTTCCGGCCCTAAGAATAAAAACTCCCTGATAGGGCTGCGTTCTTCTTCCCTATTATGGACATGTGGTTTGGACCCAGAGAACAATTGTTCCCTATAAACAGAGGTGGGCAGCCCTGCTTTCCCTTCCTTTTCCTTTGAGAGTCATACAGGCTGATGTGGCCCTAGACACCCTCCAACTACAGATTATACTTTGTTTGAATTAGTAAAACCTTATTGGGTTTATTGCAGGTTTTAGGGCTCAGTCCCTTATTTGGCTTTGAAAAAGGACATGTCTCTGCTGATTCATAGCTCCCCTATTGTACTGGACACACGAAGGAGATAAGGACACCCAGAGGCTGGGAACAAGGGGACTAAAGAATCAGATGACAAAGTGAAGAGGTAGAAGTCATTGATGCTGACCCACTTCTGACCCCTGTGTGCCTAAGCACAATCAATCATAAATCGACACTGCTGTTGATGAGAGGGGGCTTCTGGGGATTGTGAGTTCATCCAGGTACATTTTATTAATGTAGAGAGAGGCCCAGTGGTGATGATGGGGGCTTTGTAGTCACATAAAGATGAGCTAAACACTGGCGTTTTGCGTACCCCAGGGATCACTATCCCCTCTGAACCTCAGCTTCCTCACTTGCAAAACCAGAGGAAGATCACAGAGGAAGGGGGGCGGCCAGTGTAACAGCAGTGCAGAGGGGGCCTCTGGGGGAGGCTGACTGGCTAGCCTGCAAGTGGTCCGTCGGGGTCACAGTTAACTGGGCAGAATCACCATGGGTTAGATTCGGTCATACCGGCTTTGTAATCTGACTTCACACTCTATCAGAGCACCCACTTTCTGATAGGTCAATTAATGTTAGTCTGACTCACGGATGAGAAAGTACCCTGTCACCGATGCCAATGAGACATTTCAGCCTCTGGAGAATCCTGTGCTCTGAGCATTCTTGGTTGATGGGGCTCATGGAGGAAGTTTGGGTGAGAATCAATGGGACTAGGTGGTGCTGATTAAATGAGATGATCTATTAGCTGCTTACGTCACAGTTCTCTTGCCACACCACATCACACCAAACAGCGTTGCTTTCCTGTTGCTTATGTTTGTTGAGTGTCCGTTCACTCTTCCCTCCAAGGCATACTTAACAAGACTCTTGGTCATACTCACTGACCCATGGGTATCTATGAGACTGTGCCACTTGCAAATTCTGTTCTATTCTAACTATAATTTTTTTTAAAAAGATAATTATCCCATAACTCAGACAAACCATCAGTGAAGGTAGATGTGTGACTTCATCTGACCCAGTTAGATCTCAAGAATCTTGCTGAAAGTACAGAGGCAGCACATTCTCCTTGGTAGGGCCTCTGTAGTTTGTAGATTTGAACCTGAAATATAGTTAGCAGCCAACTTGCCTCTCTGAGGATGTAGCTGAGCAAGGCAGGACCCAGAAAACTGTGGGCAACAGGCCTGGAGTTCTGATCAAGTTATCCATAAAGTCCACTTCTAGACAAATGCTTCCCAAAAGGGAGGGAGAAAGACTCTGCCATCCATCTGTCTTCAAGTCTGTGGACTTAGACCAGATGCAGACCTCATAACGTGCGTTTTCAACTCGATAGAATTTACCCCTCTGCTCTTCCAGGTCTCCAGATGCTTCACTTCAGGTCCTAGGGCTTCTTAGCTTTTGTGGTTACGGGGACCAACTCCTGCTAATATGTCTGCTCTATTTCCGTGAAGATCTGCCTGCTTCTTTACTGAGTCTGTATGTACAGCTATCCCTGGAGACCTCTGGCCCACACAGGATGGGCCAGGGAAGGAGACAGCTTGTTAGTTGTTGGGGCTCTGTCTACTGCAGATGGAGAACAGTCACATCCCTCCACAGCTCCTGTGGGCTGTGTTGGTCAGTGAGCTCCATGGGCTTCCTGACTAAGAGAAGTCCAGGACTGGTAACCAAGGCGTCTGGACTGAGCTTAGAAGGGCGGAGTGGAGCTGGGATCACTGTGCAACAAGAGCTGGACTCAGAGTCTGGCAGGCAGAGGATTATGGTCTTGAGGGCATCCATATCCTTATTGCCAGAGCCTGGCTGTGTTTGTCAGCTTTCAATTGCTGTGATAAAATACCTGAGCTCAATTTAGAGAAAGAAGAATTTATTTAGGCTCACAGTTTCAAGGACTTTAGTCCATTTTCTGGTCTTGCTTTGTATCTATGGTAAGGCAGAATATCACAGCAAAAGCCTGGGCTTGAAGTGTCAAGTATTTTGTTCATTTCATGACACCCAAAGAGAAAGAAGCAAAGAGTGTCATTTTATACTAAAAACATACTTTAAGCCTTAAAAAAAGGAAAAAAAAAAAAAAAAACCAAAAACCACAACAATGAAAACACCAGGCCTCGCGGTGGTGGCACACGCCTTTAATCCCAGCACTTGGGAGGCAGAGGCAGGCGGATTTCTGAGTTCGAGGCCAGCCTGGTCTACAGAGTGAGTTCCAGGATAGCCTGGGCTACACAGAGAAACCCTGTCTCGAAAAACCAAAAAAAAAAAAAAGAAAGAAAAGAAAACACCAGGTAACTAAGGACACCTGTCTTTGGCTACAGGGTTCAGGTGCCTCAAGGGACAAGCCCTGCAGTGGCCTAGCTTCTCACTGGGTTAAAATTTGCACCACTTCCCCAGAATGCCACAGGCTAAACATAAAGCCCTCAACAAGAGATCTTTGAAGAGACAGACAAAAATCCAACCCAGCAACATCAAAAAGGGCTTTGCAGACGTGTGTAAGGGCTTGAGACACATCAGATGGTTCCAGATTATTTATTTACTTCAGCCAGATACAATCAAGATCTTATAAAAGGACCAGATTCTGGGTCAGAGAAGAAGGTGATTGGTGCGTGGAAAAGGGGACGGCACCGTGTTCCTAAGAGAACAGAAGAGATCACAGGCCAAGGGTCGCCTGTGGCTCCTGGAAGCTGACTGAGGTCAGGAAGTATGTCGTCTCCTCCCAGCCCATGTAAGAAAGCCTGAGTGAACCACCACTAAGACAGAAACAGAACGTTCAGAGATGCATTTGCCTTGTTTAAGCTGATTAAGGTGTGGAATTTGTGAGGGGGCCACAGGGACTAACACACAAAGGTGCCTAAAGGAACGAGAGGCAGCTGGAGCACATGACTTTCATTAACTGAGGCTGGACCCTAACTCCACCACACATACATACCCACGGCATTTTTCCCTAAAGAAACCATAATTCCAGGGAAGCCTGGCCTCTGCCAGAAGTCCTTCTTACTTCAGAAAGTGGCCCAGACTATGTCAGAGCCTCAATGATCCTTGAGCCACCACCAACATATCCTCCGTGTTAGTCTATGCTTGTCACCGCCATGCCTAAAGAAATTCTTATATGGATATCACTGTCCAAGCCCCTAAGTTGTCATCTGTGGCAGCTATGCTCAAGTGGCACCTAGTGTGCCAGTCGGCTGACACAAAACACTTAAGGCAGGGAAGGTTCCTTATGGCTCCTAGTTTCAGAAGTCTCAGTCCAGTGTCACTTGGCCCTGTTAGCTTGGGTCTATGACAGCATGGGGACACCTTGGCAGGAGTTCATGTTAGGAAGGTAGACTGCTCATCTTATGGAGGCCAGGCAATGAAAGAAAGAAGAGATGGCAGGTGTCCTACATGCCCCTTCACGGGCACACCCTCAGTGCCCTAACTGTCCTGGGCTTCACCACCTCCTAAACAGACAGGCTGGCCACATGTGGGACATGGAAGATCTAAACCACAACCCATCAGGATACATTTTCTTCCCAGTGCATTGCTTTTTTTAGGGGGTGAAGTCTATATGCATGTGGGTCATATTATACTCTAAATTTCAGGAAACAATTTGTTAGAGAAAGAAACCCTAGACTCACAGCTCTTAACCATCGATTGTCCTTCTGAATGTGTATCATCTACCCATCGGGCTGCATCTTCCCTGAGGATTGCCACTCTCTCCTCTCAGGTAGGCGTAATGATCAGAAGCAGCCTGTCCAGCCAGACCTACCCCCCACCTGTTATGGACATTGTGACTTCTATGTGACTCAGTTTCCTTCTGTGCTGTGACTTAAGTCTAAAAAGCAGTCTGAAGAGGGCCCTTGGTGTAACAACCATGGACTGGAATCAGTGTATCGAGCAGGAGAAAGAGATCCATGGGTACTGTCTACATCTTCTCCAGACTGGGAAGGACTTTCTTAGATTTCTCCTGGTGCATGGCAAGGGTGGCAGATCCTACACCCTCTTTCTGCAGCTGCTGTCCCAGGTTCTGTCCAGCTTTATTTGTGTTTTGTTTTGAGACAGGGTCTCTCTATGTAGTCCAGGCTGTCCTGAAGCTCCATTTGTAGACCAGGTTGGCCTTGAACTCACAGAGATCTGCTTGCTTCTACCTCCTGAGTGGTGGGATTAAAGGCATATTCCACCATGCCCAGCAGCAGTTTAGTGTTTTAAGTGCCTGAACCCTGGATGAAATTAAAATACACTGAAGGTCCAAACCAAAACACATCAACCTACATTTCCCCCATTTTTTACTGCCTCGATCTGACTTCTAATGACCTAATTAGCCCCTCCATTGCCTTTTTAGGGGGTGGAATCTATATGCATATGTACTAAGTTGTAGGAAACAAGCTATTTGTTAGAGAAAGAAACATTAGAGCCACAGCTTTCTTGCCTTTAGCCTATATACACAATTAAAAAAAAAAACTGTGTTAATTAATTTGGTTGTATCAGTGGTCTTTCTCCTGGGGTTAAGCAGGCCCGGGCTACATCATCCTGCTTTACAAGAGTTTTGGATTCAAACTCAGATCCTCAGACTTTCACAGTATCCACTGAGCTTATCTTCTTTCCCTGTCATCTTTTCATGAAAACAATAGACAAACTTCTCATGAAAAGAGGACCACAGTAAAAGTCACACAAATGCAGAACTTTGGAAAAGAAAAGAATCTAGTGTCTGACTATCCTACTGGAACTTCTGAGGTGGTGGAGTCAGCGTGGGCAGTGAGGGCTAGGCCTTACATTAGCTATGTTTTCTGTTTCTATGATAAAATATGATAAAAACAACTTAAAAAAAGAAAGTTTTGAAGGCCTGGAAGGTCTGGAGGGTTTGAGTCCAAAATGGCAGGAGTAGGAGACTCAGACTGGCTCATTAAAATGTTAAAATACTGGACAAAGGGAGCAGAGAGAATAAATAGGAAACAGGGTGAGGCTATAAACCCTCAAAGCCCAAGCCAGAGACAGACTTTCTCCAGCAAGGCTGTAAAAGGTTCCATGACTTCTCCCAAGAGGGTGACAAAGTGTTCAGATACATGAGCCTACAGAGGACTTTTCTCAGTCCAACCACAACAGGCCTGGATAGTTCTAACTAGAACCTAAGCATGGTGAGCCACAGGCTACCGTGAGTGACAGCCCAGACACAGTCCTCAATATTCGTAAGGGAGTGGCTCTAGGACCCCTCTCCTCAGCCAGGGCAACAGTGCTTAAGCCCTTATACATAATTGCATAGTATTTACAAATCACCTTTACATCCTCCTGAAAGCTCTGTGGAGACAGAGGCAAGAGGATATCTATGAGTTCAAGACCAGCCTGGCCTACATAGTGAGTTCAAGGCCATCCAGAGTGACATAGCAAGATTTTGCCTCCAATGCAACATAAAACCAAACAAACCCAGTATCATGTTTGAAGAAGTTCAAACATATTCACTGCCTCAGTTTCAAAAGTCTTCTCATGAGCCAGTGAGATGGCCCAGCAGCTTAAGGCACCAAGCTGATGACCTGAGTTCAATTCCCAGTACCCACAGGATGGAAGAGGATACTGGACTGCTATACACTGCTCTCTGACCATCACGGTCACTCATGGTAAAGAAGTAAGTAGGTAAATAAATAAATAAATACAATTTAAAATAAAGATCTCTTCTACAGACCTTTGCTGCTACTGATTTAGACATCAACAGAAGACCAGTTGTGCCCCTAAGAAATAAAATTCATGATTTTGATAATTTGTTGACTCAAAGTCATATAAAAGCCACCCTCTTACACAGACTGAAGTTTTCTGTAGTCACAGAGAGATTTCTCAAGACGAAGAATAAAACATATGCTATTTAACAATCTCTTGACTGATTCCTTTTTATTGGAGGAGAGTAGGGTTGAGACATTGTCACTGTGTATAGTTCCAATGGCCTCAAGCCTCAGCCTCCCATGTGCAGGTGTTACAGATGTGACCCATCACATTAGACGTGCTTTATCCCTGCTCAACACATAGAGCTTCATTCATGCCCACGGTAGAGGCTATACACATCATTACAGGCCTGCTGTGATAAGGAGAGAAGACAGGATGCTAAGAATATGTATCTCAGCTCAGCAGATATTCTGATAGTCTGCCCAGGTTTAGTGCCACATCACAGAAAAACAGATAACAGCATCTGGTCAGTTAGAAACATTCCAATAACAGGGCTAACTGCTGTCGGGGTTGGCAGGCCGATAGTTGAGCGGGGTCACAAGGCTGATAATGTCAAGTCATTTGCTCCTGAGAAAGCCCACTCTCCACATGCTTTACTGCCCACTCGGGGGAAGTACAAGGAGCTTCTGTAAGAGGAACCCATCCAGATCCACTGCAATAATTTACTTTTACAATTTTGAGCATGGAATGTTCTGGAAAACAGAGCACATGCCCATTTCAAAGCTCTTACCTCTGACTGACCCCAACCTAATGAAGAAGCTAAAGACAACCTTGAGGCTGACATGCTGGAGTCCAGCATTCCCACCGTTAGAAGCTTGAGCCAAAAGTTATCCTGACGTGAGCCAGGATCCAGTTTTGCATCGGAGGTGACCTTCCTGTTTCTCTCGTCTCTAAGGCCTCTGTTTCCTCATCTTGGAAACAAAAGCCATCTCAGGTGATTATTTCAGGTCCCTCTTGCTCTGCAACTCTGTGAATCGATTCATTAGTCAGAGGGATTCCTTCTGTGTGTCTTGGAAGACATCCAATTCAGGATTACTTATTCTGAAAGGCAGTCATTCCTTTTGTTTGCTGGCCTTGGGGAACCCAGACGTTTTACGATGTTATGGGGGGGGGGTGACAGGGAGTGCCTAGCAGGGGTGTCCTCTGCCTCTGGCTGCGTCATTGGCACCATTCACTCTCTTTGGTGGAGGCCATCCCACCCTTGTTATGTGGTCAGATCTGCCACCTCCAGGGAAGTACTCACAAGACAATAGCTTCCTTTGACGGTGGGGGGTGGGCTCTCGGTTTGGTAGGTAGCCCCATGCTCTGTAATAGAATTCTGCTGGTGATTGCTAGAAACTGTGGCTTATCTTCATTAACTCAACCCATATAGGTTTTTAAATAGAAGGTTGTGTTATCTGTTTGTTACTGTAACAAATACTTGAAGTCTTCAGTTTCTGAAGGGAAAAGACTTTCTTTGGCTTAAGGCTTCAGAGATCCAGCACACCCATGCCTCTTAGACTCCTGTGGGAGAGTCAGATATCGATGGCAGAGGGTTGTAGTCAAGTGAAAATGAACACTTCATGGTCAGGGAGTGACAGAAAGGAAAAAGGTTCCCACAGTTTCCTGGAGCAGGCTTCCAAAGGCCTCCTACTAGCCCCACCTCTTCATACGCTCAGCCACTCCCAATTGCGCCATGGACTGGGACCAAGCCTTGAGGACACAGGTCTTTGTGGGGTCATTCCAGATCCAACTGTACCAAGGATACTACTGACCTCATGATATGCCTGAGAAGAATAAACTAGTTCAACTGGTCATGGCTACATGCTCCTATAACCCCAGAACCAAGGAGGAGGTAAAGGCAGGAAGATTAAAGAGTTCAAGACTAGCCTAGGCTGCACAGTGAGTTTGAGGCTAGCCTAAGCTACAAGAGATCCTACTTTAAAAAACAAGGAAACTATTTCATATAGAGCATTGAAAGGGATCTGATACAAAATAATTTCTGATAAATGCCAGTTCTCAAGTACTATATTGGTTGCTTTTTCATCATATCTATCTATATATCTCTACATATATCTCTATGACAGAAGAACTGAAGGCAGGATTGATTTTAGCTCACAGTTTGGGGTACAGCTAATCATGGTGGGGAAATCATGGCGGCAGGAGCTGGAGGTGGCTGGCACAAGCTGAAGGTGGCTTGTTACATTGTATCCACAACCAGCCAGCTGAGAGCTGTATGCCGGGCTCTCTCCTCACTTTCTCTTTCACATTCAATCTTGGTCCCCCAGCAGTGAGGTAGTGTGGCCTAAATCCAGGGTGAGTGGGTTTTTTTTCCCTTCCTTTCTAGAAATACCCTCAAAGACACACCCAGAGGTGTGTTTCCATGGTGATTCTAACCCCCCCCCATCAAGTTGATAGAGTAACCATCACAAGCATTTGAAGTGAACATCAACTGTTCCCATCTACCTGACATCTTTCCCTCCCTTCTCTAGATAGGCTTCATCTTGTAATGGGTAATATTTAGAATTTGTTGCTAGGACCAGATGGTTCCTGGGCAGCCACCATGTTCCCACTGCTCCTCGGCTGTAACCGGAGCTCTGGCTATCTAGAAACACAGGCCCTGGCACCCACAAGATGCCAGCATGGGGGATGGCTCTGTCAACCCACCACACTGTCTCCACAGAGCTTGGCTGAACCCCAGACAATACCCACCATCCTCAAGGTACCCGGTAGAAATGAGACTCTTAAAGCTTAATAATTAACGAAATAATTTATATATTTGGAAATGTTCAAATAGCAAGATGCCCACACAATTAGAATTGTTACCCAAAATCTAACCTTTTGATAAGTTGCCACCTAGAGCTGCTCTCCAACCATCGTGGTTCTCATCTCTGCTCGTCTCCTCCTCTGTCTCCTCTCTTCCTCTCCTCCTCCCCTCCCTGACTCCTCACTCCGCCCATCTTTCATACAGCCCAGTCACCTAGCCTTATTGCAAATGTAGCAGGAAAATATCCCGGTACACCATCTTTCCTTGATTTTAAGGGCCACGGCCTTGAGATGCATAGTCGGTTCTTGGGAATGAGCTGTAACCTATTTCATTCATTTTGAAGTTGCATTTAGTTCTCCACTGCTCAGACTTGGGCTGCTGTAAACTCCCACTACATGATTTTTACCAGACAACTATTGTTACCTTAAAGCTCATTGTTACCTTATTCATATCATATATGTTGTATATCTACTCTTTCCTTTTAAAATAACAATTCTCAATAAAAAGTAATGTAAAATTCTCTAAAATTTTTACAATGAGCTCTCGCCATATCTGATTACCCCTGTTGCTCCCTTTGATTTACTCTTCTATAAGGTAAGATTCTATAATGAACAGGATATTTATTGATCTGTGTGTTCTCTGAGGACTCAACAGGCCTTAAATTCTTTGAATAATTTCTAATTATAGACTTGTGCTTCTGCTAATAGGAACTGTCACTCGGTGGCAGAGTGTTTGCCTATCAAACAAGACTGTAGATGCCATTGAGGAAGAGAGGGGAGTGGGGCTTGTGTGATTATCATTTTCTTTTCCTTTTTTTTTTTTCTTTTAGTTTTTCCAGACAAGTGTCACTGTGTAGCCCTGGCTGTCCTGGAACTCATCAGACTGCTCTCAAACTCAGAAATCTGCCTGCCTCTGCCTCCTGATGCTAGGATCAAAGGCGTGAGCCACCACCATCCAGCTTGGTCATCATTTTCAAAGACATGTTTGTCTTGACTACAGACCACGCTCTGTTGTCTGCTTAATTATTTCCCTAGTGACAGAAATAGTCTTAGAAATGCTTAGCACTGTGTTTGTTATTTCTTATGAAGCATCAGTACCTACTAAAGGACATACAGACTCACATACTTTGAGTCACAATAAGATGGTTGGGTGCAGGGCCACATGTCAGCAGTCAGAGTTCAAGGCCAGGCTGGATTATACGAACAAAACAAACAAAACAAATGTTAAGTGGACCACAAGCCACTCTCCCTCTTGAGAACTAGCCCTTTGTCATGTTCTCTGAGTTCCCAGTTCAATCTGTCTCCCAGCCTCGCCTTCCGAGGAAGCCACCATCCTAACTTCCTTACACAGATTCTGCAAGCCCTTTCCTCTTAGGTTTTAGGGAGTGGGACATGTTTGTTTAGTTTCCTTTTTTGAGACAGGGGCTCACTGCACTGCCCAGGCTGGTCACAAACCTGGGATCTTCCTGCTTCAACCCACCAGGTCCTGAGACTCCAGGGTGCACCACCATGCCTTGGTCATACTCAGTTTGGTTTGTTGGTCTAACACAAGAAACACATAACCTCAGTTCTGATCACTCTGAGGAGCTGAGCACTCATTAGCACTGTGATCAACCACTCAATTGGATGACTTTCCTGAGCCATGCTTCGAGTTGAGTGTGAGTGTGTGTGTGTTTCACTCAGCACTTTAAATGATTCTTTTCTTTTTTCTTTTAACAGAAGTGACACCATCTGTCAAGCACATTCTTGTGCTGTCTCCCAGTTATGTTGTAAAGATGAAATTGGTAGAGTTGTAGGGTGTGTGCATAATCAACTTGACAAGCTGATGCCAAGTACTTCCTCTTGTTTTGTTTGGGTGGGATTACAGATGGCTGCGAGCCACCTGACATGCATGCAGGGAACTGAGCCCTGGTCTTCTTAACCACTGAGCCATCTCTCCAGACCCTACAGGATCTCATTGTGATCATGAGGAGGTCAGAGGACAACTATAGGGGTCTGTTCTGTCTTTCCACCACATGACTGAGCCACCTGATTATACTTCTGTGTGCATCTTCATCCTTGTGCTGGAATCCCGTACTGCAGGGCTGTAGTTACCCTTGTGTTAACCATCATTTTCTCTTTTCTTTATCCATGCCTTTGTTGTCTACAGTCACTGACTGTCGCTGTTGGTTTTTCCCAAAGGGGGTAGCTCAGATTTCAATGGTATTGTTTCTTCTTGCCTCTAATTCATATTTTAATTTTTAATTATATATTTTATCTATATTAAGTTCTATTTAAGTCTCTTAAATCCAAAATCACTTTTCCTTTTTGTTTCTGTTGTTTTGCCGCCAGTGTGAGTTACTTTTAAAAATGACTATCACAAAACACCTGACAGAAGCAACAGTGTAAGGGAGGAAGGGCCCATTCCGGTCCATGGTTCAGGGGACACAATTTATTGCTGTCAGAGACTAGCACAGCAGCTGAAGCAGCTGGGTCTACGGCAGAGGGAGCTTGGACTGTGGCTTGCTATAGCTCTGTAGACTAGAAGCCAGAGAGCCCAGGCAGGAAAGGATCCCCACTACAACCCCAAAGTCTGTCTCTTAGGGACTCTGTCCTCCAGCTGGGTTCCATGGCCTCCCAAAACACCAGTGGCATCTGGGCACCAAGTATCTAAACACATGAGCCGATGGGGGATGTCTTACTTTCAAACTGTAACACCGTCCATCACTGGGTTTCTATCTACTTGATGGTTCCACGTTCTCACTGAGCTGTACGCTAAGAATGGGAGAGGTGGCGTTCTGCTGCCTGAGCTCTGATTGCCTCACATGAGAAGGCTGCATTCATCCCCCTTTGCCCTCACACTGGGGCTTCATGTTTGCTGTGCTTCATCTTTCATTTTGCTCATGTTTGGGCAACTCCACCCACTCATGCTCTCAAAACTCTCTTCCTCTTATTCTCGTTTTTGTCCCTTGGTGTCCTGAGAAGGTAAGACAGGGAAGGCTGGAGGGCAAAGCCATGGGGCTCTCTCTGCTGTGACGCTGGAGCTGTGTCAGTCCTCCAGTTTGGATAGCACACACAGTTCTTGTAGGGAGGCAGAACCTTCACATTGTTGACCAAATTTAGCTTGTTGCCCTGGAGCCTTCACTTTGGCCAAAGTCAGCCGAGTTACTCACTTCCCCCATTTTACCCTCTTCCTCCACAATGGCTGTTTCTGATTTCTTCTTAGTCACAGTGGGAAATGCTAAAAAAACAAAAACCACATGAAACAAACAAAGCAAAAACCTTGCATTTAAAGCTAGGAGAGATCAGAGACAAAGAATCTGACTCCATTAAACTCCAAGCTGCAGAAAATGTTTCTAGGAACAAGAAAGGCAATGCAGATGCACACTGCATCTGTCACCGGCTTGACTTCTTCCATCCTGGCATCCCTACTCTTCCACCAAGTGTATCTACAAACAGTTGTCCTTTAGAATGCAACAGCCACTGCCTTCAGCCACAGGAATGGTTTGCTTTGTTTTGTATCCACTTAAGTGCACACCATGAGTCATATGAGGTTCAAAAACCCAGCAGGACCAAGGCACGGTCATGCCCCAACTAGTGGGGCAAAGT
Source organism: Mastomys natalensis (assembly GCA_021653895.1). Lineage (NCBI taxonomy): Eukaryota > Metazoa > Chordata > Mammalia > Rodentia > Muridae > Mastomys > Mastomys natalensis. The sequence continues at coordinate 1,847,275 of JAJTUV010000069.1, read as the reverse complement.
GGGGTAGGGCGTGGACACGCTCCAGTGTGACTGTCAGACAGAAGGTCTGGGGGAAGCCTGGGAAGCTCTACCTTGAGTAATGACTCAGAATCTGGAAACAGTGACTTCAGATGGTGACCTGGGAATCAACTAGTCAGCTGTCTGGGTTGAAAGAGAGATCCCGAGCCCGGGAAGCAGCCCAGAAGCTCCCGTCCTGCCCTCCTCCAACACACTTGGGCACGTTGAGCGCTGGGGTGATGATTTTATTCTGAATCTCTGAGTTCGATCTCAGGGGCTGCTGTGGTGGCCACAGTCTCTTGGTTGAATAATGGGGAAATCAAGCTCATGTGGTAGAGCTGACTTGGGCCTCAAGGACTTTAGTGACTAAGTTGACATGCAGGTCCATTCATTTAATTAGCAGAGATTCCAAAGTAAGGTCCATTGCCAGTTGTCACAAACATACAATTATAATCATTAATGACACAAATGGCTGCCTATTGCTAAACACTAATTTCACTATAGCTAATCATCTTTTTAAATTATTTGCTTCCAATGTGCCCACGGCAAATCTCGCTTACTCTTCCTAATGACTCCTGAGGCCCATGTTTTCTTTGTATCACTGAGTAAACATGTATGTGCACGGTGGCATGTGTCAGGTGAATCTGTGTGGTCTCCTTATGCCCTCCTCCGTCAGATCCCTTCATAAGGGTGGTGACCTCATCTCCCAGTGGCTTTGATTGTGGCTGCTAATGCTTTGTACCCACCCCTCTTCAGAAAAGTGGTCCCGGCTAAATGGAATCAACTTCGCCCTGGAGATAATTCTGTCTCCTCCCTGCAACCAGAAGCCTAGGGTTACTAATACCCAGAGACTCCATGAGGCTGGGAGTGGCTAGCAGGTAAAGTGCATCCTGAACGAAATCGTGGAGCTGTGTTTGAACCAACAGAGCCCATGAGAAGTTGGGTGCTGCAGTGCACAGGTCTGCTATCCCAGTGCTCCCATGGGGGGTGAGAGGCGGAGACAGGAGAATCCCTGGAAGCTCATTGGTCAGCTAGCTTGGCATTTGTAATAGAGAAACAAGAGACCAGCAAGAACCTGGCTCCTCCCTGACTCCAGGTTGGATAGGTAGTGGAATGAATTCACAGTCTGGATAGCCCTTGTTTCTGACTTGTCTCCAGCTGAGACTCTGTCTCAACCCTTCTGTTGTTTTGTCTGCCCCTTCTCGCTTTGTTTCTCAGAAGTCCTTGTTTTTAAAGTGATGTGCTTGGGTTCTACTTCCTGTGAAGTCTACCCACAACAGCTGAGGAGTGAACACCGGCTTTAATTCCAGGCCATCTGAGTTCAAACAAGTCTCCACGGCCGTATGTCAGTTCACCTCTCTGAGTCTGACTGTTCTCATCAGCTTTAAAATAAAGGAATAATATTACCCAATAATTTTCACTCTTCTTTTCAATAAACCTGAGTATTCACCCCTGTTAGGACTTTAGACTCCAAAGGCAAAGTGTCTGTTTCCGGTGCATGGCGTTTTCCAGGCTGAGGCTGGAAGGTGGTAAAATCAACTTTAGAGCAGAGGCTCTCACCCTTCCTAATGCTGCGACCCTTTAACACAGTTCCTCATGTGGTGGTGGCCCCCAAACATAAGATTATTTTTGTTGCTACTTCATAATTTAATTTTGCTACCAATATGAACCATAATGTAAATGTCTGTGCTTTCTGATGGTCTTAGGTGACCATTTGACCCTCAAAGGTCATGACCTGACTGAGAACCACTGCTTTAGAGAATTGGAGCAGCCTTTGGGAGAGAAGTGAAATAGAACGGAACAGAAAGAAAGGCACCATGGAGTGCATCACACTTAATACGCAGTTATTCTCACATTGCTGTGACAACATCTGGCAGAAACAACTTAAAAGAAGAAAGGCTTATTTTGGCTCATGGTTTTAGTTGTAGTAGAGAACCTTGATGTCAAGGCAAACCAGGATCAGAAAGCGAGAAGAATTCAGACCAAGTATAACCTTCAGTGACCCACTTCCACCAGCTAGACCCTACCTGAATAGTACTGCCAGCAATCATTTCAGAATCCCTCCTCTCCTCCCTCCCTCCCTCCCTCCCTCCCTCCCTCCCTCCCTCCCTCCCTCCCTCCCCCCCTCCCTTCCTTTCCTTTCATAGTGCTAGAGAGCCATGCATGCTAGATTGGAGCTCTACCACTGAGCTATCCCTCAGCCCCAGACTTCTATTTCTGTACAGTGAATCTGTTTCATGTCTATCTCCACAAAGACTTGATAGGAGACTCATGGATATCGATAATGGCATAAAAACGTCTTTTTTGACTAGTTGCCAATAAAGGGGTTTAAAGGCTATTTGTCTGTGGGAATGAGAGGAAATGGGGGGGGTCTTATTTTATAATTTATTTTGGTTTTGTGCTTGCAGAAGACTTCCTATAATACAGTTTATTTGAGATTCTGTTTGTATGTTAAAAATGAGTGTGTTAGCACTCGGATGCCCTTGAGAATACTTTTCCTTTAAAGGTGGGATAAGGAGTTGGCGAACCTTGTGTTCTAGTTATGAAACCACTCAGAGATGCAGAATTAAGTCTCAGAGAAGTTAAAAAGGCTTTACTACTTTTTAAAATACAAATTATACAGCAGCTGTACTGTAGCTGACAGGATTTGAAACCTGGGATACCCAACCTGTAAGGCCAAGGTCAAGGACATTGGTCTCTTGTAACATCTTAACTTGCCTTGAGAGTAATTCAGCCATAAAGGCACTTAATTTCTTGTGTGAATGAACAGATAAAAGGATGGATGGATGGGTGGGTGTTGGGTAGGTGGACAGATAGGTGGGTGGTTGTGGAGATGGGTGGGTGTTGGGTAGGTAGACAAATAGGTGGGTGGTGTGTGGATGGGTGGGTGTTGGGTAGGTAGACAGATAGGTGGTGGTGTGTGAGATGGGTGGGTGTTGGGTAGGTGGACAGATAGGTGGGTGTGTGTGGATGGTGGGTGTTGGGTAGGTGGACAGATAGGTGGGTGGTGTGTGGATGGGTGGGTGTTGGGTAGGTGGACAGATAGGAGGGTGGTGTGTGGATGGGTGGTTGTTGGGTAGGTGGACAGATAGGAGGGTGGTGTGTGGATGGGTGGTTGTTGGGTAGGTGGACAGATAGGAGGGTGATGTGGAGATGGGTGGGTGTTGGGTAGGTGGACAGATAGGTGGGTGGTGTGTGGATGGGTGGGTGTTGGGTAGGTGGACAGATAGGAGGGTGGTGTGTGGATGGGTGGTTGTTGGGTGGTGGACAGATAGGAGGGTGGTGTGTGGATTGGTGGTTGTTGGGTAGGTGGACAGATAGAGGTGGTGTGTGGATGGGTGGTTGTTGAGTAGGTGGAAGATAGGAGGGTGGTGTGGAGATGGGTGGGTGTGGGTAGGTGGACAGATGGGGTGGTGTGTGGATGGGTGGGTGTTTGGGTAGGTGGACAGATAGGGGGTGGTGTGGAGATGGGTGGGTGTTGGGTAGGTGGACAGATAGGTAGGGTGGTGTGGAGATGGGTGGGTGTGGTAGGTGGACAGATAGGTGGGTGGTGTGGAGATGGGTGGGTGTTGGGTAGGTGGACAGATAGGAGGTGGTGGGATCATTTGGGTACCACTAGCATCTGTTCATTGAATTATAGCATTCTGTTGACATTTTATCCTGTTAGAGGAATTTGGCTCTGTATATATGAAAGACGGCACTCCTTTTTTAAACAAAAGAATCAAACTTATCTTTGCTAGCACTGAAGGATTCACAGTTCACAGACATTTATGGCTAATGGGCTTCACCCAATCATATTTTCTAATGCCTTTTATGGTGAGCGTTCAGAGATTATTTAATGATTATTCCATTTTTTAAAAACAGGCTGAACTTCATTTCACTTCTTATTAATTTATTTATGTATATATGTTTGCTGTGCTGAGTTGGAACCACACCCTCGGTCACTCTAGGCAAAGTCTTTGTTTGCCACTGACATGCACCCTGGGGCCTGTAAATCATCGTCTCGTTTATTTCACCTTTTCATCCTTCAGTACCATGGCCTATAAAATGGAGATGAAAATACTGTCTACTCCTTGGATTAGCATTACAATGAAATGCTCGATAATATCCATACATCACTTGCTGAGAATAGCATCTGGCTCTTCACACCCAGTTAAATAACCATCAATGTGATTATTACTACTTGATGGCAAAGACTTGGAATTGATAATTGAGTTGCAAATCAATTCCTTAAACAATGATACTTTTTTTTTTTCCTTAGCTTTGCATGGAATGTAGTTTAATATCACTCTGCTTGGAACTAGCTCTCTTTCTCTTCCTCCCTCACCTCTTTTTTCTTTCTGAGGCAAGGTCCCTATAGCCCAGGCTGTCCTTGGTTGCAGTGAGCCAAGGTTGACTTTAACTCTTATTTTCTTCCTGCCTCTACTCCCCAAGTGAGAACTACGCTTTCTTGATTTTGCCTAAAAGATGGCTCTACTCTAGGCTGTTCTGCAGCATCCATAGATGGGGCCATGCACTGGGCCCTGGAAAATGGCATCCCAGCCTTCCTCCCCTCTTACCATCTGTCATCCTGAAGTCCTTCATGGTCATATGCATGTGTTTTGGTCTGCTTTCTCTGGAAGACCTGTTTATTTCTGACATCAGCGTGTGGGCATCTAGGCTTCCTTCGGATGGGTTTCCTTTCTCACGTGATGTGGGCTGGTTGTCATGTCACCTTGGACTGAGAGGATTTGGATGTGAAGCTCCAGGCAGTGCCTATGGCCCCAGGGTTCCTGGAGGGATGCTGTTCTGAAGCTGCATCTTCAGGATGCTTTCCTGGGATCCTGTAATAGTAATGAGGCTGGGCTCTGAACCAGGTTAAGAGAGCACCAGCATCAGGCTTAACCTTGCAGGAATACGAGGCCTTTCAGCAGGGTGACGGCCATTCTGGGAGAAGCTCCTCCTTCCTCCCTGGCTCCCTCCTCCCTGCCCTCTCAAACATGTTTAGCTTAGCATATGCTAGTGCACAAACCAGATACAGTTAAGGTTTATTTATTTTGCTTTTTTTTTCTTTTGAGACAGGTCTGATATTCCAGATTAGTCCTCCACTCACAGTCTTGCCTTGTCCTCCCAAGTTCTGGGGGTCTAAGCCTGAACCATTAAGCCTGGTACAAAATAGATACCTTTAATGACAACCCAAGATCTTCTCCTCTGCTGGGAGGATTGGGATTATGATAAAGGGAGGTTTGAGTAGGTAATAAGAAGTAAAGCAAGTAATCTCAGCACTACAAAGGCAAAGGCAGATGGATTTCTGTGAGTTCTGGGCCAGCCAGGGGTACATAGTGAGTGAGACCCTGTAGAAGGAGGAGGAGCAGAAAAAGGAGGAAGAGGAGGAAGAGGAGGGGGAGGAGAAGATAAGAAAGGAAGAGGAGGAAGAGAAAGATGAGGAGGAGGGAGAAGAGGAAGAGGGAAAAGAAGAGGAGGAAGAGGAAGAAACGGAAGAGGAGAAGGAGGAGAAGGAAGAGGAAGAAGAGAAAGAGGAGGAGGAAAAGGAGGAGGAGAAGAAGGAGAAGGAGGAAGAGAAGAAAAAGAAGGAAGGGGAGGAAGAGGAGGAGGAAGCAAAGAGGAGGAGGAGGAAAAGGAGGAGGAGGAGGAGGAGGAGGAGGGAGGAGGAGGAGGAGGGAGATCTATACAGAAGTCAGAATCAGTTGACTTTGGTTGTAGTGTTTATCATAACAAAAGCAACCTAGAACACATAGCTATCAATAAACTTGCCAACATGGCCAAGAATGTCATTCTGTTTTCTTCCCCTTGTTGTGAGTCTCTCTCATCCTATACTCCAGCCTCATTAAGTCTCTGCCTCTCTATATAAATGCCCTTGCACACAATGTGCCCTTGCTATGGGAATGCTTCTGATGCCTGTCAAATGCCTATTCATCCTTTCAGGCCCAGGTGAACCCTGGCCTGATGTGTCTTCACCCCTTCTCTTAGCCCAAGGTCTGCCACACCCGTCATTCTCTGGTACTTAGACAGCTATGAGTCACACACCAGGCTGAACAGTCATTCTTTTAAGCTCAGCTCCCTTCTGAGTGTGAGATTAATCAATCTTTCTTTCTTTCTTTCTTTCTTTCTTTCTTTCTTTCTTTCTTTCTTTCTTTCTTTCTTTCTTTCTTTTTTCCTGCCTGGAAAACCCAGTAATGGTTTGATGGATAAGTGAGTGGTATTAATAATGCCCAGAACTAAAAAGATGCTCATAAATTGGGCATAGGCTATGTTGGACGAAGCTGTGAGTACCTGAAGCATTGCCTGAGGACAGTTTTTGAGCAGTAGAGATATAATCTCTGACTTCACCTCACTGTGAGGGGAAGGAGAAATGGAGGTAAGAGGAACTTCCTCTTCCTGCCAGAGATAGCTTCTGTATTGTGTTAGAATGTTGCAAGATGACATATTTCAAACCTCTGCCCTTAAAGACTCAGGATGGAAACAACCTTCATTTCCCATTCCAAAAACAAAGGACCCGAACATGCAGCACCCACCCTACCCCAACAATTGGGAGGTCGAAGCAGGAGAATGGGGAGTTGAAGATTCGCAACCACCATAGACCACATGAAAGCCCACCTCCAGAAATAAAAAACAGAAATGATAGATCCTGCTTTCCTTTCCTCTTCCTAAGCTTCCTATTGAAGCCCCTTAAAAAATCAGACCCGCTGTATCAAAACCCCAAGAGAAATGTTCCACAGAAACTTCATGGAAACCACATACTCATGGTCTTGTTCTCACCATTTATTGTTGTCCTTCAGGGTTCCCAGATGTCACACAAGTACAGCTATGCAGAGAAGGGTGCTAAGGCTGCATCTCACACCACTGCCATTTAAGATTTCTGTCAGTGACAGGTGTCTTAGTCAGGGTCACTATTGCAACACCGTGACCAAAGCAAGCTGGGGAGCAAAGGGGTCATTTGGCTACACTTCCACAGTGCTGTTCATCACTGAAGGAAGTCTGGACAGGAACCCAGACAGGGCAGAAATCTGGAGACAGGAGTTGACACAGAGGCCATGTAGGAATATACAGTATTCCATGTAGGAATACTGCTTGCTCCTGTTGCCCTGGCTGGCCAACAAGCCCCAGAGACCTGCCTGTTGCTGCCTTTTCCCAGTGCTGGGATTACAAATGAGAATCATGGTTTCTGTTGTTTTGTTTGTTTGTTTGTTTTAACGTGAGTTCTGGGGATCAAACTCACACCCCCACGCCTGTAAAGTAAGCCTTTAACAGACTGAGCTATCTTCCTAGGCCTAAAGTGTTGCGTGTGTTTTGCTACCCTGCTTTAAGCTCCAGGTGGACCTTGCTACCAGCCCCACTCAGGTTCCCTCGTTCATGTTCCCGTGTTCATGCCATGCAGATGAAACACACACACATTAACTTAATTTTCAACCTGTTTTATGGCTCAATTGCTGGGTGCTTCTAATCTCCCACAGCTAGCGTGCCCTTCCCAATACCCTTAGTTCAGCACTTGAAATCTGACCTCAGCTTTAGTTGCATTTCTAATCTCCTGCCTATGGCTGCTCCACATATCTTCATAATTGGTCACCTTTCTCCCTCCAAACAAGGCCAAAATCCTCCTCTCTCCCCTGTGTCTGCTAGCTTGCCTGAAGGGACCTGAAAGTTCCGCCTATTCTGCCCAGCTCATTGGCCATTAGCATCTTTATTGATGGAACAAGAACCAATTGGGGAACAGGACCTTAGCATCAGAACCACCCCTACACTAAGTATAGTCCTGACCGGACCTTTCGGCAGGGTATTTAAATGTGTAAATTCACACTGAGATTACAGAGTGAGATCTCAATGGTTTCTGTCTGTCTCTTCTAGTCCAGCTGTTTCTAGACAGTAAAGAGGTGATATATCTATTATCTCTCCCTCAAAGAATGGTTGACCCCAGGTTCTGGATCTGTGTTCGACTTGCAACAAGTCAACCCACCTATGTAATCAGTTGCTCAGATGTTTGAGAAAGTCAGTTGGAAATGAGATAATTATATCAATGTCCACATGGAAATGGAGCGTTTCTATAATTACCTTGGGTTTCACTGCACAAATATTTCCAATTGGCTTGAACTTCCCTTTCTGGCATCACAGATCCCCTTTGAGGGCCCTTCCCAGATGATTGTACCTGGTATCAAGTCCACAGTCAAAATAAGCATCACACTTGGTTACTCGCTGGCTGTTACTGGGGCACAGTAGAACCTTTAGGAGGATGAGTCTGAAGAAGGTAGGAGATAGGACCCTATACCCTTCCTGAACCCTTTGCTCTCTGGCAACCCTGGACGAGCAGCCCCTCTCACAACCATGTTACCTGTCACGACGACCTACACCACATCAGGCTCAGAGCCACTGCGCCAAGAGATCATGACAGAAACTCTGAACCATAACAAACCTTTGTTTTTAAAATTGACTAATTTAGGTATTTAGTCACAATGAAGGAAAGCTGACTAATACAACCATAAAATACCCATTGAAGGAGGAGCTCATAGGAAACCCATTAGTAGGCAGGGCAGACATTGGCTCTTCAGCAAGTACTTAAGTACCTTTTCTACCCTAGGCATTGCAGATGCAAATGGTATAAGCTATCAAAACGGAGAAGACAAAGAGAGTTGCAGAATGCCAGAGGGTGCACTTAGTAAATATTGAGTATGTGGATGAATAAAAAATGAGCTATTATGATGTAGGGTGTGCACAGAAAGGCATCTCACTAGGAATGGGGGCAGGGCAGTGGAAGTGAATGTTCTCTCCCTCATGGCAACCTGGAAGCATAACGTTTGCTGTTTGTATGTGTTCTCCTGAACTCTGTCACCTGTCACATAGGGCAGCAAGTCTCTGTATGCATAAGCATGTGTGTTTAAATAAACGTTTTTCTGTTAGTGCATGTGTGTGTGTGCGCGCCCCGTGTATACTTGTACACATGGAGGTCAAAGTGGACCCTTGGGTTGAGTGGAACAGAGCTGTTCTCAGCCAGCACCCAAGGATGGACACAGGGCTATGTGAGACCTCACAGGTCTGGAATCTGGGATTCCACCAGCTCATGGGAGTGACTTTCTGTCTCTCACTCTCCATAGTTTGCACCAGGCAGTTTCCTTCCACTCAACAGGGGTTCCAGGCTCTCCTATCTTTCCATACTGCCTTTGTTCATTCTTGGCCTCTCCCCTAGAGCTCTCACTCAGGCCTCATGAGCCCCAAGTGTTCCTCATTGGGTCTCTATGGCAAGGATTCTGAAGTTCCATTAGAAGAACTCAACTGTACTTCTCATGTTTTTATGCCAGGGTACCAGCGAGCCTGGGGATAGCATTCTTGTTCACCACGGTCCAGTCAACTATGGGCTCAGAATGGTGCAGTAGTACGGCTCATCTGCATGCAGGGAGCCTGGCCCACATGTTCTCTTGGCAGAGCTTGCGGGCTGTCCAGTGGCATCTAAGGTGCAGCTGTATGTGTCTGAGAATGTGCACAACTGTCTAGGGCTTGTTATACTTTGGAGTTCCTGAAGAGAGAACAGAGAGGAATGACTAGACAGGCTCACAGGTCTCCTTCTTCAACCAGTACTGTCCATCTGGAGATAAAACGGTGTCGGCCTAAGAATAGGCATCCTTGAGAGCCTAAGAAACTCATTCTAGAAGCAGCCTCCTACTGGGTGCTTGCTGTGCATGAGGCAGGCTGTATACTAGCATTAACTTGTGAATCTTTTTTAGAGCTTGATGTTGAAGGGTTGAAGGTCTATTCTTAAAGAAAGCATAATGTTTCGAGTGTTTAACATACTCCGTTTCCTAGCTCCTCATGAGAATGCTCAGAAGCAAGATATAACATGTGCCACTTTGACAGGCCTAATGCTGAGTGCTGATTTCTTGCCAGGGATACACTGTGGATGTTCTGTCCCTTCTACCTGCTTAGCACTGGCTGAAAAGTGGGCCTGGTAGGTTCTGGATGTGCTTGTGCCCCGTTAGACTGGAGGGCAGAGACTGTATGGACCATAGGCCTGACACACAGTTCACATGCAACAGTGATCACTCAAATGAATGGTTTCTTGCCGTTCCCAGATCAAGGGGGAAAGTGAACCAAATAAGGATCCTGAGGACAGGACTGAGAAAAAGGACAAAGCAAAGCTGCTCTGCTGCTTCTGGCCCGGGCTTGGGAGTCCATAGGGTGACCTCCCTTAGGGACAAAGCTTAGCCTCAGTCATGCCTTGGGCCCATGAGGTTTTGGAAAGCGAGGGTTGTGGAGCAAGGGAAAGGCAGATGAGACCTTTGCCCTAGCCATGCATGGTGGTGGAACATTCTTCCTACTCTCTGCAGCTGGTGAGTCAGCTCCTTCCCTGCTGTGATGGTTCCTTGGTTCTTCTGCATAGCTGCTTATGGCCTGATTAGGTTTTGTTTCTCAATTTAACAAGCATATATAGACCTATTCGTCGTGGAGCTAGAAGCCTACGGGTCTTTATTAAATAGGGTCCTCGCCTTTGAAAAGCTCCAGTGGAGGACAAAGACGGGGACATCAACTGGTATACATAGTGTCCCAAATAACAGACTTACATACTAAGTGAAATACTAAATGGTGTTAGTCCACAAAATACAGCAAAAGTATCAATAAATGACTCAGCATTTGTGATGGCTAATCTTGGTTGTCAAATTGGCACACTGAGAAGAAGAAAAACCTTTCTTCTATCAGACTGGCTTGTGGGCATGTTTATGAGGCATTTTCTTATTGCTGTTGGAGGTAGGAGGACCCAGCCCACTATGGGCAGTACCATCCCTACACAGGCGGCTGTAAAAAATAATTCTGTTTCCCTTCCTGGCCCAAGCTCCCGGAATGATGACTCTAGACTAATTATTTATAAATAAATACCAAGGCCACAAGCTTTGACTCACCCCGACCAGCTCATAACTAAACTAACCCATTCAGACTATTCTGTGTCTTCCACGTGGTTAGTTACGTCTCCTCAGCTTCATGCCTCCAAGTCCCGGCCCAGTCTCCTCTTTATTCTATACTGTGCTCAGCTACTTGCGTGGCTTATGTGTGTCTCCTCAGCACTCCCGGTGGATCTCCTCTAGTCTAACCTGAATTCATCTACGTGATGGTTAATTACCTCTCCTTCAGTTCCAGCCTCTTCTGCCTCAGCTTTCTCCTTGCTGTCTCATTTCTTTCTGTCAGCTTAGATATTTAAAACTGTTCGCATGTTGTGATGTTCAAGAGTCCACAGTCCTCCTTCATGAGCAGTGTTCCAGGGCAGGCAGCGTCACTAGCACATGAGCAGTGTTCTGGGGTGCAGGCAGCATCACCAGCACGTGTCCATTCCCTTCTATATAGATGGTACACTTGTTTTCTGAATTCAAACAAAGCTGCTATGCATATTTTTGCATATGTATTTGTTTTATTTTTTATTTATTTATTACCAGTCCTGGAGAGTGAGCCCAGAACCCTTTCACATGCTAAGCAAGCACTCCTGCACTGAGTTATATTCCCTAGACATTTCCTTTCTTCAGTAACACTTAAAAGTTATTCTTTTGTGTGTGTGCGTGTGTTCTTTGTTTTGTTTATGACAGTGGCTCAGTATGTAGCCCAGGCTGGCCTTGAACTTGAGATCCTTCTGCCTCTGCCTTCTGCTAGCTGAACTGTAATTATGTCCCACATGCCCACTTCTGTGTGAACACAGCCTGAGTTCAGATCCCCAGCACTCACATACATAGCCAGGAGTGCTGGCTTGAACCTTTAATTCTAGTACTAGAGGCAGGGGCTATGGAAGGAGGTGGATCCGTGAAACTTACCAAGCAGTCTACCCATACCAGAGTAGTGAGAGACCTTGTCTGAAAAAAAACAAGAAAGGAAGAAAGAAAGATCTATATTGAACCTTGACCTCCAAATGCACATATGTACCTCTATCCATCCATAAGGACGTTTACATAACACACACACACACACACACACAAAGAGAGAGAGAGAGAGACAGAGAGACAGAGAGAGACAGAGACAGAGAGAGAGAGATTTCTGCTCTTCCTTTTGAGACAAGGTCTTGTGTATAGGAGGCTGGCCTTGAACTTGCTATGCAGCAAGAGTGTGAGCTTGAATTTCTGACCCTTCTACCTCCACCACTAGTGCAGTGTGTTACAGCCACAAGCCACCACAGCCACAAGCCACCACACCTAGTTTATGTGGCTCTAGAGTTCAAACCTAGCTTGTGCCTGCTAGGCCCTTTACCAGCTGAGCCAGCCTCCTATGTGTTCTCATGGAAGTTTCATGTTTTTACATTTAGAGATCTTTTTCCCCTCCATCTTATTAAATGTGTATGGGTGTTTTGCCTGAATGTGTGTGTGTTCACATATACGTGCAGTGCTTGTGGAGGCCAGAAGGCGGTTTGGATTCTGTGGGACTGGAGTTACAGATGGTTGTGAGCCACCATGTGGTTGCTGGGCTTCAAACCCAGGACCTCTGGAAGAGCAGTCAGTGCTCCTAACTGCTGAGCCATCTCTCCAGCCCTGAGTTTTAAAGGAACTCTTGACAGCAGGTGATGTTAGTGTTTCTATTTCCTTCTCTGTCAAAGCTGTTTTGTCTCTTCTAAATTCTTATGTTTCCCTATGATGCTTATGAAATTAAAAACAAAAAACTACTGGGATACTGTGTTTACATTGCATCTGTTAGTAAATTTGAGAAGAACTGGCATCAAGAATATTGAATTGGAATGAAGAGATGGCTCAGCTAACCATTGACTGAGCACTGAGTGCTCTTCCAAAGATCCTGAGTTCAATTCCCAGCAACCACATGGTGGCTCACAACCATCTGTAATAGGGTCTGATGCCCTTTTCTGCTGTGTCTGAATACAGTGACAGTGTATTCGCATGCATAAAATAAACAAATCGTTTTTAAAAACAGAATATTGAGTTCTCTAACCTATGAACGTGGTCTATCTCTCCATTTTTCAGGTCTTACTTTTTTTTCTCAGCACTGTTCTATGTTTTTTCCCTCCAGATCATACGCATGTTTCTTCATGTTTACCCCTAAGTATCTGACAGTCTTCGGCATTATTACAAAGGTACTATTATTTTAAACATTTTATTTTATTTTATTTATTTATTTTGGTTTTTTCGAGACAGGGTTTCTCTGTGTATCTCTGGCTGTCCTGGAACTCACTCTGTAGACCAGGCTGGCCTCGAACTCAGAAATCCGCCTGCCTCTGCCTCCCAAGTGCTGGGATTAAAGGCGTGCGCCACCACTGCCCGGCTCTATTTTAAACATTTTAAATGTCTGAGAGGCATACACTTGGCAGGTTTATCCCTCTTACTTCTCTCAGCCTTGCTGCTATGGCATGATCATGTGGTCAAGTCCTAACTTCAGTGCCTCAAAATGAGATCACAACAGAAAGGTGGATCTTTTAAAGGGCAGTTAAGGTTAAAGTAAGTGTGGTGGTTTGAATATGCTTGGCCCAGGCAGTGGCACTATTAGGTGTGGCCCCATTGGAGTAGGTGCGTCACTGTGGGTGTGTACTTTGAGACCCTTGTCCTAGCCACCTGAATGACAGTTTTCTCCTAGCAATCTACAGATCAAGCTGCAGAACCCTCAGCTCCTCCAGCACCATGTCAGTCAGGGCACTGCCATGCTCCCACCTTGATGATACTGGACTGGACCTCTGAAACTGTAAGCCAGACCCAATTAAATGTTTTCCTTATGAGAGTTGCCTTGGTTATGGTGTCTGCTCACAACAATGAAAACCCTAACTAAGGCATTAGGTATGGTGTGTTCTAATCCAATAGGACAAGGGTCCTTACAAGAAGAGGAAATCACAGCATTGTCACATACAGAGGAAGATCACGTGAAGATCCAGGAAAGAGAAAGTCATCTGTAAGCCAAGGAGATAGGCTTCGGAAGAAATTAACCCTGCTGTTACCTTAGTCTTACACTTCTACCCTCAAAAACTATGTGAAAACAAATCTCTGTTGTTTCAACTAACTGGGCTGTGGCTCTTTCTTAGTAACAATAGAAATATAACACATTTTCTAAATTTACTCATATTTCTGGTAGCTTTTTATAAATTTCACTAGATTTTTCTGACAACACGCATATTGTGTTTAAAAAAAATAGCTTTCCTTTACCCTAAATGTCTTTTATTTGCTCTTCTTGTGTAACAACATTGACCAGGATATCAAGGTTGTCACATAGTTCAAACTGGCTTCACATTTGCAGTGTATTTGAAAAGGGAGTGTTGGAATTATAGGCACATGCTGCCTCATTCAGCTTTTCAAGTACAGCGTGGAACAAGAGTGGTAAGCAAAGATGCCTAACCTCCTTACAGTGGAGTGCATCTGCCCAGTCCTCCTTCATTGTTAAAGGACGATGTTAGCTAAAGATTTTACACCGCCACTCTTTCTACATACTAATTTTATAGCATTGACTGGTAAAATCCCAAACCAAAAGTGAGCAAATGGGGGTCCCAGAAAGGTTAGGGAGGAACTAGTTGTAAATAACTGGTGTAAGGAGTAGCAACAAGCATGGAGCCTGTAAGTAATCCACAGTGGCACTGACCAAGCTTTGCCAGCTGTGGAACCAGCATGTGTTGCTCAAATGTCTCGCCTCTTTGGATTTAATTGCTTGTGTAAATGCAGCCTGTAACCACGCCCACCCAACAGTGCTGTTATAAGGTTGACAATATGCAAATTGTGTTTTTTTTTCTCTTTTGTGTGTGTGTTAGAGGTAGGGAGGGGTTGCTGAGATGATCTCAGGTAGCCGTAGATGGTTTCAAACTCTCTATGTAGCTAACAGTTACTGTGAACTTCTTATCCTCCTGCCTCCACCACCACAGTGCTGGGATTATAGGTACATCACTAGGCCAACAAGCCTGGTTTATGCAGTGCCAAGGATCAATCGCAGGATATGGTGCATGCTAGGAAGGTATTCTATACTATGTCCTCAGTCCTGTATACATATTCAAAATGTGCCTAAACCAATATCTGGAAATAGCAAACACCACATTGAAATGTTACATATGCTTTACATTGTGGGAGTCAGCCAGATTCTATGGTAGGACAGATAGTAGGATGCTGACTTTCACCAGCTAAACTCTCTCAGTGTCATGGTTAGGACTATCATCTAGTCTCCCTTGTATCCAGGCCAGAAATCCCATCTATATGTCCTATCTGACAGCAGCTGGTTGGCCAAGGATTACTCAGAGGCTAAGGGCACATTCCAGAAGCCTTCATTTCTCAGCTAGAGAAGTTTGATTGAATCACCTATGAGAGATGATAGCAACCGGGAACAGCTTCTCAGGGGCCAGCAAGGTAGAGTTCTGTGTTTTGTGTGAGCTTTGCTACTCTCTTCAGTTGCTTCTACTGAGGCGTTTGTCATGGTCCTTGGCATCTCCTAGGGCCATCACCTCTCAGACTTCGGAGCTTGAGTCTTCTGGGTTGGATAATGTCTCTTCTTGCCACTAGGAACCAAAGGAGAGAGTCTAGAGATGGCTTCTTTGTCTCAGGATAACACTAGAACAAATGCTGAGGAATCTTTATTCAGCCCTACTGAAGGTGAGAGAGAAATCAGATTCAAGCCTTTCAGGGCATGTTTTTTAAAAAAAAAAAAAAAAAAAAAAAAAAAAACCAACAACAAAAAACAAAAACAAAAACAAAACCAGAAAGGACTTGTCTGATCCCAAGAATTCTTGGCTAGAAGGGCTCTTGGTTTCAAATTTGCTTGAGTCTTTTCCTGACCAAGCAGCAGGTCGCTTTGCTCAGTTCAACAGTACTGTTACGTAAACAAGTAAGCCGTCTGTCTGCTACAGGAGGTCAGGTTTTCCATCTGAGTTTTGGCTAATCAGGATATATGGGCGGATTCAAGCTTTGGATTCTTAAATCTCCTAAGCCTCACAGCTGTGTTTCCCTGTTCCCACTAAACGCTAGAGTTTAAGATTTAGGGAATTATGCAAAACACACTTGCAGTGCCGGGTGGGGCATAAGTGTGTATGTATGGGGACAGGAAATGTCCCCGCCCTTTAGTGTTGCCTGGTGCTTCCCCCCCCCCCATTTATTTGAGGGTGGAGTGGAACCCTTGAAAATGCAGAAAAGTAAATTCACAGAAGACTAAGTGGTTTAAGAGATTGATTGATCCGGCCTCAGCCCCAGGACTCTGCTTTTTCTTAAAATAACTTTGAGAATTGAATGCAAAAATATTGGAACAGCACAGTCTCTGTGTGCATTTATAGATAAACGTTTAACGCAAAGCCCCTTCACACATGTAGCAGTTACCCTATAAGCCACTCAGCAGCTCACAGCCCAACCAGTCTTCCCTCCTGATGCATTAAAATCTGCAACTGTGCAAGTAATACCCTGCAGAATATACAATGTACCTTGTAAAAGTTGCCTATTGTAGTGTACAAGTACACATGCTCTTATGCAGAATATTACCCCTCTTTCAATGCTAAAAAATTCCCCCACTAACAGCTTTATTTAGCACTAATACTCAAAACTTTATTTAAAACAGTTTTCAAAAGTAGCTTCATAAAACTAGACATCAGCAAACCTTGGTCGAGGGGTGGAAAATAAATCGTGTATCTTTAACCCGCAGAACTTAAAGCCTTTTTTTTTTTTTTTTTTTTTTTGTTAGCTAACAATGGAAACTTTTTTTTTTTTAAGTGTTTCCCTCCCTCGGTTTGCCAAGCAATAGAAAAAAAAAAGAAGAAAAGAAAAACTTGTTCCGCTGAGTTCAACCCCAGACAGGCTCACAACTTCCTTCCTGCTTTCCTCCTCCAAGCCCCCGCCTTTCTGCCTCCTCCCTCAACCCCCAACTTTTTTTTTTTTTTAAATCTTACGTTGAACAAACACTGAAGTAGCCGGGAGCAGACGCTGACAGCGGTAGTGTCTCCAACCAAGCACAGAGCAGCGCAGGATCGGCCTGGCAGTGCCTCCTCCGGGGTCGCCTAGCTCCTGCGCCGGTACATTCAGCCTCGTTGCAGCACCCCGCGTTTTTCGTCTTCCATAAGTTGTTGCGGAAACCCTTTGGGAGCTTCTTCTTCTTCTTCTTTTTTTTTTTTTTCTAACTTTAAGCCACCTGGTCTGTACGAGCCCGGAGTCCCCGGGGCATGTCGCCTGCACGGGACCTGGGAGTCTGAGCAATTGCAGGTAAGCGTGGCGGCTCCTTCCTGGCCCTTGTCTCTGAACCCTCTTTCCGCTCCATCTGTGCAGGGGTTTCCTCTGGGTGTTCCGGGGTCCGAGCACAGCACGGAGGGGAGGGCTAGAACGACTGAGAAGGGAGGCTGATTTGGGACGGTAGCGTGCCGTGGCCTTGGGGGGCAGAGGAAGGCGATTCGACTTTCCCACCGCCTTCCGGGCCGCCGCGCCGCGCCACCTCCTCGGCGCGCTGCGGGCGTCTGGGGCTCGGCTTGCGGGGCGGCTCCGCTGGCGCCAGGCGAGGCTGCCCGGGATGCGCGAGGCCCTGCCCTCGGCCGGCCGCGCTACTCCCGGGTTTAGCATGCCGGACTCCGGAGGGCTGCAGATTCTCAGGCCTGTACAATTAGAAGGCCTCCTTGCCTTCTTTGCTTGCTGGTGCAAGCAAGCCCAGAGTTCCTCCGAGGGGTGTGGGTCCGGGAGGCTACAGGGGCAGCCCGGTCCTTGCTAACAGGATGCGCGCAGAACTGAGTAGCTGCAGGCATGCACCCGCCTCCCAAACCACACACACACACACACACACACACACACACACACACACACACACACTCGCTGCAGGGTGTGAGGGGACAGTAGGGAGCTTCCAGGATTGATTCCAATGCTGGATACTGCAGAGTTTAGTCCTTGGCGCACACGCGTGCCCACATTCACAAAACACACTTGTTTGGAGACAGACAGACAGCAAGGCTAGTGCTGAAAAGTGCCTGGGCTGCCCCCCACTCCACCCCCCGCGCTCTCCCAGGCCTTTCATAGGCCGAGAGACACAGCCCTGAGTCCAGGATCAGAAAGAAAACGGCGGGCACACAAGCCCTCTTCCAGGTCTCGGCTCCAGCAGCGGTTTGGGGAAGGTAGGTCCGGGTCAGGTTGCCGGTGACTTGGTCTCTGATGTCCTGAGAGGGTGGAGCAGGGCTGCCTGTCATCCTCGACAGCCGCTGTTTGCTATGGCCAAGGGAACCTGGCTAGCCTCGCGGAGGAAACCAGCGAGTTGCACCTCCTCCCTCGGTCATCCGCGTGGCTACCGAGACTAATTTCAGAATTTGGGATTCCAAGTGTTCTTGGAGCGTATCACAAGCTGGAGGAGGTGGACCACGGCGGAAAATACAAGTAGAGGCCATCGAGGCGGCCCGGCATGCCTCCTCACTGAGCATCACAGTCCCTGTAGGCTAGACATCCAGAGACACCCCGTCTTCAGCAGATTGGGGTCTCGGGGCTCCTTCTGCTCTTTGCGGGTGGGCTCTCGCCAACCTCCCTTGATGCCTTCGGGAATTCTGACTTTTCTCCTTGTGTCTACACAGCGGTGAAATCGTTTATGGAGCTTGGGGCGGAGGCCGAGCACGCGATCTTGCCCTGTGCCGGCCGCCTAGGCCATGCTGCTCCATCGGCGCGCGGAGCTGCGGCCGCCGGGCCTCCGGGACTAAGCCGGGAGCCGCGGGAGGACGAGGCGCCGGCGGTGGAGCGGACGGAGAGCCGCGGCGGCGGGCGGACCCAGTACTATGGCTGTGTACTGCTATGCCCTCAATAGCCTGGTGATCATGAACAGCACCAACGAGCTCAAGAGTGGCGGCCCCCGGCCCAGCGGCAGCGAGACGCCTCAGCCCTCCGGGAGGGCCGCGCTGAGCCCCGGCAGCGTCTTCAGCCCTGGAAGAGGCGCCTCCTTTCTCTTCCCCCCAGCAGAGTCGCTGTCGCTGGAGGAGCCCGGGAGCCCTGGGGGTTGGCGCAGCGGCCGGCGCAGGCTGAATAGTAGCAGCGGCAGCGGAGGTGGCAGCAGCAGCAGCAACAGCAGCAGCAGCAGCAGCAGTGGCGTGGGCAGTCCCAGTTGGGCTGGCCGCCTGCGAGGGGACTCGCAGCAGGTGGTGGCGGCCCGCATCCTCTCCCACCTGGGCCAGAGGAGGCTCAGAGGAAGTTGCGGATTCTGCAGCGCGAATTGCAAAATGTGCAGGTGAATCAGAAAGTGGGCATGTTCGAGGCGCAAATCCAGGCACAGAGCTCTGCCATTCAAGCGCCCAGAAGCCCGCGTTTGGGTAGGGCTCGTTCGCCCTCCCCGTGTCCCTTCCGAAGCAGCAGCCAGCCCCCCGGAAGGGTATTGGCTCCGTGTTCCCCAAGTGAGGAACGGAGAACAAAGTCCTGGGGAGAACAATGTACAGAGACCCCAGATGCCAACTCGGGAGGAGAAGCAGACTCAACACACACCCCTCGAAGGACAAGGAGGGAATGGTCCCTCTTTTAGGCCCAGCCAGCCCGACCAGGTTAGGACTCAGAGTCCATCTACTTCAGTGAGAATGGAAAGAGGTACCCCGGCCAGTCCCCGCTGTGGCTCACCCACACCCATGGAAATTGACAAGAGGGTTGCTCCCTCACTGGAGCACTTTGGAACTAGCTTAACGTTGGCCACTAAAGTGGCAGCTTCAGCCGCAATGCTGGACCACACCCTGGACATGATTCTGCCCTCATGGATGCAGCCTGTGAGCTAGGGGCCATACACCCCTGGGAGGCCCAGATGGAGAGAAGGGGGCAGTTTCTGGGCAGGGAGACCGGCTCAGGTCCAGAGCCTGTTTGGACCCACATTAGAGAACCTCCTGGAAAGGTGGGAAGAGGAATTCATTCTGTTGGTGGGCAGGGCTCCTGGACACCTGAAGTCATCAAAAGACCAGAAGAGAGAGCTGTGAATGCTCAAAACTCAGAGCCCTCGGAGGACCCGAGATTTTCTAGACTGCCTGGAGACCTGGGCTCCGTAGGGCCTGAGAAGGGAGGAAGTAGGATCCCGGGGATCCGAGGACCCCAGCAGACCCTGGACAGTGTGAGAGAAGGGGCTCCAGCACTAGGTTTGCTTGGGGGCAGCCAGGCAGCACAGCCAGAGGGCAGGGATGTGGAGGCAGGAATTCGTTGTGACAGAATGCTGGAACCTTTACCACCTGGGGAAGTAGCAACAAATTTGAAAGCACTCCAGTGCCTCTCCGGGGACAGGATGGGGATGCAGCCCGAGAGGTCCATAGTTTGGCCCAGTGCTGTGGAAGAAGCTCCCCTGATCTGGACGTGTGACACAGGGGTACAGCTGAAGGGGACTTGGGAAAGCCAGCTGAGAGACGGAATGCTCACCCTAGCTGCCAAGAGATGCCCCCAGACCAGAAGGAAGAGTCCTCTTTAAAAGAGGCCTGCAGCCCCAGCAACATCCCGGCCATTCCTGCAGTCATCATTACAGATATGGGTGCTCAGGACGATGGAGGTTAGAGGAGAGCCAAGGAAGCCCTCGGGGGCCTCTGCCTCTGAGGAAGCTGTCGTCCTCCTCAGCCTCCTCCACTGGCTTCTCCTCTTCCTATGAGGACTCGGAGGAGGACATCTCCAGTGATCCTGAGCGCACTCTGGACCCCAACTCAGCCTTTTTGCATACCCGGAACAGCAGAAGCCCAGAGTGGTGAGTGTTTCGGAGCAGTTCTTACAGTTCATGCTTTCGGCAGACCTTGGATGCGCTGTGCGTTCTCCTGGGTTTCTTACTTCTTTCTGAGCGGTAAAGACACTGAGCAGGGCTCTGGTAAAGTCACAATATTTCTCTACAGGCAGGTTTGTTGCGGACACAGTCTGCCAAGCACTCTGTAGACTGGGCAGTGAGTGTGAGCCGTTCTCCCTGTATGTCTTAAAAACGGGTTTGAAGGAACGTAAGATTCATGTATGTCAACCAGAATAAATCTTCCTAATTTCCAAAAATGGTGACCAGAGGTGCACCATGTTGCTCTTACTTGACGGAGTGAAACACTTGACTTCATGGTTTATTCAGGCTGACAAGGATATGTATTGGCTTAACTCAGCCTCTACTCCTAGGCAGAAATATGAGTGATCGATTCTGGACAGGCTGCTGACCTCTGAAGATGTGGTTGTGTGATCTATGGTTTGAGCAACTATTGAGCTTCACAGGTATGTTAGGCAGGAACTGGCTGTATCAGTGTCAGTCAACGTAACTAACATGCAGTGTGATGTGTAAGATAAATGGAAAAGTAGCTTTTGAGCCAAGTAGATACTTTCTTTTGTAGCAGAATGCTTCATTTGAGTTGAGTTGTCTGAGTTAGGCACATGGTGTCTCCTTAGGAGTAAAAGTTGGGACAGGTCCATTTCTGGTACATTTTTACGTGGATACTTGAGTTCATTTCACTAACTCTTGGTCTGTCTGTGGCAGTGACAGATGTTCATTCCTTCTATGTGGTTAATCTCATTTTTTGGCTGAGTCAGTTTCTTTTAGAAGGTAATTGTTGAAACTAGCTCTTTTAAAACAGGATGGCCTTTCTCTTGCCTCTCCATGGAAGATGGGGACCTTTCCTTACCTGGCATGCAAGAGGTTGTAGGGCTTCCTTGTGGGGAAAGCCGCATGGTACTTTAGTTGGTAGCCTTCTGGTTTCATCCTGAATGTGAGATTCCACCCATTTGTACCCCAATAACTTTCTCCATCCCTACTGGGTGTATTACAATTCCACTCGACACACTTCACTAAGAAACCTTAGCCTCTAAAACACAATCCTTTCCAGCTTCCACTTCAGAAATCACAGCCTAGTTTTGAAGGTCAGCAATTTCTTTCTCTGAAACTGTTCTGTGCTGGTAATTAGACTAACGTGTTTGCAAACAGGAGCCCTAATCAGACTGTCATTTGGGGGCCATGTCAGGGCTCCGGGCATCCTGCACCTGCTGCCAGGCACCAGCAGATGACCTTAGAGAAAGTCTGCCTGCAGGGGACAGTGGTCACATGGCAGATGGGAAATGTGTCTCTTTGAAGCTGAGGCTCAGTTTCTCTGTCCTCTGCTCAGCAGTTACTAGTAAATAAGAAAGGGTCTTCTCCTCATTTGTTTTGAGACCCCAAGCAGGGCTGACACACCTGAGTAGCTCTGAGTTGTGGTGTAGTTTCCACTGCCCTTCCTGTGGTAGCTGAGCAGCTCTGGTCCACTGCTTGCCAAAACAGTTGTGAGTGCATGTTTGAAAACAAAGTCTTGTTTGGAAGTGAGTTAAGGGGAGATAAATAATAACAGGTAACAGGTAAACTTTTTTCCTCATTTATCAGATTAAAACCAGATAAGTAACCAGGGAGGAACTGGTAAGAGAGGCTCAGAGGTGAGACGCTGTTCCACTCTACCTCCCCGCCTTTGAACAGGTTTTTAGATACCCACAAAGTGGAGTTAAGGAGAAAGACGTCCCCTGCCTGCTTTGCTCTCTGAAGCATGTGAAGTAGAGGGGGCGGGAGGGGGGAGGAGGAGGGAGGGAGGAGATGATGTGAGTGGTGTGCGCATGCGCATTGGGGTCAGATGAGTGTGGGTAATCAACTGGAAATTATGGAATCCTAGGGACTTTTGCGCTTTGGTTGAGAGCTTGCATTATGAGCAGAGGTCTCTTCTTAGGTTAATCGTGATGGTGGAGCTTATCTGGAACGCCAAATGGTTTGCTCATTGGATCAAAAACCACTCATTCCCCGAGACTACTATTTTGTCTGCAAAAGGCCGGACATCTTGATGGACCGAGGAGGCCTGTCGTTGTCCTTTCGATGTTTGGTAGATGGCGTCTAAAATGGCCCTGCTTGTGCTTCCTCCAAACTCTTCTGAGTTCTCCGTGGACTCGTTTCTAGGTGCACGGCACTACTGCACTACATCTGGGCACGTTCACACTTGCCCTCCTTCCCTCACACACGCTCACTCATGCTCACCTTCGAATTGCTTACACACACTAACACCCGCCTGCACATGCTCACACTCAACTCCTGCCCCCCCACTCACACCCATTCACTCAAACACGTAGGTTGGAAGTGGCATGTTCACACAACCCACCCCGGCCCTCTGAGCCAAACAAGACCCGAAGGATTTTTACAGCTGCCCGCCTTCCCACCGGCCCTCTGTTGCATACTGCCTCGTGCGAGATTAAGTGTACAGGCAGGGTGTGACGGCATATCTACGTCTTAAGGATCAGACACTTGGGATTTGCTTGGAAGGAATAATCATGCATCGGTCTGCAGCAGATCAAATCCAGGTCCATTCACACTTCCTGTTCTCTGAGCTCTGAACAGAACCAAATGGCACTGAGCAAGAGTGGCGCTCCCCTTCTTCTTTCCCATAGCAGAAAGCATGTATTTCTTATCTGCCTAGATCATTCTATTCAAGAGCCTGGGGCACTGAGATTCCAGGTAGAGAGTATGATGTAACAATGCAAAAGCCTCTTACCTTATAAAATAGATTGGATTGATTTGTTCCAAAATTATGCTATCAATAATGTGTATGCATGTACTGGCTTCAGCAGCGCATATTACTAAAATTGGAATGATACAGAGAAGATTAGCATGGCCCCTGCGCAAGGATGACACGCAAATTTGTGAAGAGTTCCATATTTTAAAAAAATAATGTGTACAGTTCCATATTTAAAAAAAATAATGTGTATGCACAAAAAAATGGAACAGGGGGTCAACAAGATGGCTCAGCAGGTAAAGGTGCTTGTTACCAGGCTGATGAACTGAGTTTGATACCCAGAACCTACATGGTAGAAGGAGAGAATTGTTTCCAGCAAGTCATCTATGGCAGGCACACCTACCTATCTACCCTCCCCAACATATGTATACACATGCACAAACACATACATGCACATATGCATGCAAAAATTCATAAATTAAATGTAAAAAAAAGCAAATAGACCGGCGGTGGTGGCACACGCCTTTAATCCCAGCACTTGGGAGGCAGAGGCAGGCGGATTTCTGAATTCCAGGCCAGCCTGGTCTACAGAATGAGTTCTAAGACAGTCAGAGCTACACAGAGAAACCCTGTCTCAAAAAACAAAACAAAAAAAAAAAAAAAAAAAAAAAAAAAAAAAAACAAAACTACTGGTCTAGTACCTGTAGAGCACAAAGGAAGCAGACCACCAGAGCCCTCTGCCTCCTGCTGTTCACACCTTTTAAAGGCCACTGAAATTTTGTGTCTTTGGTCTTTAATGGTGGAGCTATTAATGGCTATTGAGCAGTTTTGCTTCTTTTTAGTGAAAAATGAATTTGTAAACCCAGCACAACCTGTTTGAGAGGGTTGTGTGTGTGTGGGATTTTATGTTTGATTATCTAGTAGTGAGCACTTTTAAGTGGAAATTGAAAAAGGTTTATTTTTTTGTGTATGTGTGTGTAGAGGTCAGGGTCTGGGGGTCCCTGGAGGGGCTGTGCAGAGGTCAGGGTCTGGGGGTCCCTGGAGGGGCTGTGCAGAGGTCAGGGCCTGGGGGTCCCTGGAGGGGCTGTGCAGAGGTCAGGGTCTGGGGGTCCTGGAGGGGCTGTGCAGAGGTCAGGGCGGGTCCTGGAGGGGCTGTGAGTTGCCTAATTTGGGTATTGAGACAGGAACTCCATGTCTGCTGGAACCCCAAGCACTCCTACGGCTGAGGCATCGCACTGGCCTCTGGAAACTTTAGATATTGAAGGCTCAGATTCTCGGGCTCAAATGGCACTTTCTGTTTCCAAAGATGGGAGCCCATCTATTTTCTGTCTGTCTCGGACACATGACATTCTCGATTTAGGGGCCCTGCAATCATTTATCTGAGATTCTGGGGATTAATCTGACAAAAATAAAACCAATCAACCAACCAACCAACCAACCAACCTAAGATTCAAAAGCAACAAGACCTGGGGCACACACTAAAGGGCCCTGACTCTCTGGCACCATTTTCTCTTTCTCCACTGTGCATAACTCGAGGGTGATTCAAGGGGGTCCATCTCGCCCCAACTTTCTGCAAATACTTAATTCTAGACACAGCTCCACTCTTGGTGGGTGTGAAGCATGTGTCAGCATGTCTGGAGGTGTGATGTGACAAGGTTCCTTTGGCATGGTCCTTGGCACTAAGGTCCAAATCAGGCATCTTTGACTTTTACTGAAGCCAGTTGACTGATGGCCCTGTCTCTCTTCCTCCCTTTGCCAGAAGATCAGCTCTTTGTAACTTCACATTGAAAAGAAAAACACAAAACAAACAGATAAATACCAACCAATCAACTAACTGAACAACCAAAAGCACCATCAGAACAAAACCTCAGCACCACAATGGAAGCTTTCATTGTAATCACACAGCTTTCAGGAACTGTGCTGATAGGATACCAGAACATTAACCCTAAGGGATATGTTCCAGCTACAAATAAAAAGAACCTAACCCCCCACCCTCACCTCAGATACATATGTTTGGAAACAGGCTTTGTGACACAGAGCCAAAATGTCCCTTCAAAGTGTTGTCTTATCAGAAATGAAAGTTTTCTTTCATTAAATGGTTAAGGAGGAAGAAAGGTAGACTCTCTATATCACTTTTGGTGAGAATGTTTACACTCTGCAAAATACATTTTGAGACATACCTTGCTTTAGATTTTAATAAGAAAATAGTAACCCTATCAGCTTTTGACTGCAGGAAAATGGATTTCAACTATAACAGCTCATCCTCAGAGCCCTGTTTGCAAGAGCTGGATTGCTACCAAGTCACCTCTCTGACTTTGTTGGTACATGCCTGCAGAATGTAGTTATAGATTAGATTCGTCTTATATAGTTTATTTAAATCCCTAGGGGTATTGATAACATTGTTTAGATTTATTTTATTTTGCCTGGTACCAGCTTAGTCACCTAAAGGTAGATTTTTTTTTTAATTATTTAATGGAAAGAATTTTATCTCGTGGAAAAACCTCTGTAGATTTTAGATAATCAACAGGTGATTCAGAATTAACTCAGGAATTCTTTTAAATTACCTTGTGAAGCCAGGTATGATGGTGTGGGCGTGTTGTCAGCAACCCCCACCCAGGCTGATCCTAAAGGATTTCCAGTGTAAAGCCAGCCTGGACTGTATAGCAGGCTCCTGTCTCAAAACTAAGCAAATCAATAAATTGCACTGTGGTCACGTTATCACTGTGGAGGAATCTATGGGTTTGGTTATAGGAGCAGACAGTTTGCATTGAAGACATGTACATTGTGCTCTAGGCTCCATGAGAAACACGGTTTGCTGTGATTGTGTGTGTGTGTGTGTGTGTGGTGTGACTCCTTTATTTTCTTACGAATCAGAGGAAGGCATTGCTTCCTACCAACTGTAAATTCTTTGGTGTTACAAAAAGTTTGCTAGCGTACCACCTGCCCCTTGAGTGTTTTACAGGACCTTGAGAGTGGTGTATGGCCATATACTCTTAAGTCCCTGACCCAACTAATGATGGGCCGGCCGGTGGTTTCAAGAGCATGAGCAGAACGTTCAGTTATTCCTTAAGAGCCATAGGGGTGTCCATCTGACTACGGACGGCCATCTTGGAAGTCTGGAAGAATCAGCTACTGTGGTCTCCAGGTCCTAGTCAACCCTGACTGGTGTAGTTCCGTCCGGCCTCAAGCTGTTTATCTTGTGGTCTTCTCACTGAGCCTCCCCTCCATCCGGTCTTACCGGTGGGCGTAGTAGCTCGAACCCACTTTTCAGGTGAACTATTAGTATAAAGACAGCATAAGTCTCCTTTGCCAAAAGACAAGACACTTAAGCATATGTGACCTCATTTTATATTTTTATATTAAAAATAGAAAAATGTTTTCTCCTGGTTCCGTAATGAACATTGTCTACATATCTGGAAGACCGTACAGGCAGGGAAGCTATAGAATTCTTTTTCTCCATGGTCACATCTTATAGAAGAAGGTCCATGGCTGGCACATGTTCAGTGCTGTCATAGGACTCTTGTTCACACCCACAAGTGAGCTTCTTTTAAAATGTATTTTAAATTTAATTTCATTTTTTCACTTATTCACTTTATATCCAGTTCACTGCCCCTTCCTTGTCAGCCCCTCCCCCCACAATCCTTTCCCTGTCCCCTTCCCTTCTCTTCTGAGCAGATGGGGCCTCCTTTGGGCATCCCCCTACCCTGGAACTTTAAGTCTCTGTGAGGATAGGTGCTTCCTCTCCACTGAGGCCAGACAAGGCAGCACAGCTAGAAGAATATATCCCACAGACAGGCAACAGCTTTTGGGATAACCACTGCTCCAGTTGTTTGGGACCCACATGAAGACCAAGTTGCACATCTGCTACACATGTACTGGGAGGCCTAAGTCCAGCCCATATGTTCTTTGTTTGGTGGTTCAGACTCTGAGAGCCCAAATGGTCCAGGTTAGCTGATGCGGTTGGTCTTCCTGTGGAGTTCCTATCGCCTTTGGGGACCCATAATCCTTCCTCTGATTCTTCCATAAGAGTCCCCAAGCTCCATCCACTGTTTGGTTGTGGGTGTCTGTATCTGTCTGAGTCAGCTGCTGGGTGGAGCCTCTTAGAGGACAACATGCTCCTGTCTGCAAGCATAATAGTTTCATTAATAGTGTCAGGGATTGTGCTTGCCCACGGGATGGGTCTCAAGTTGGGCCGGTTTCACATAGCTTCTTAAGTGGGTAGGTTCCTTACTCAGTTTTAAAGATCCAACTGTGCTTCAAAAAGCTGGCTTAGTGGGTAAGGTACTTGTTGTGCAAGCCCGGACGACCTGAGTTCAATCCCCAGAACCTTCGTAAAGACAGAAGGAGAGAACCGACCACACACAGTTGTCATCTGGCTTCCACATAATGCTGTACCACACATGCGCATTCATACAATCATGCACATGCACACAACAACAATAATAAAATAACATGGAAAATAAAGCGTTTGTTAAATGAGAAAGGGAGGAAAAAAGTATCTAACATCTATCCATAGAGAAGTGTTTACCTGTCTTGAAAATGCATGAAGGGAAAAATCTCACAACGAAGGCAAGTTCATTGCTGATCTCTTAGACCCTGATGCTTTAGGGATAAGCAAGCTAGACTTGGGTTTGGGACCCCTGGACCACATATGGTCTGTAAACTGCTGGAGAACTGGTGAGAGTCAGGGTGGCCTTATGCAGTAGTGAGATCTCCATCCCACAGAGTTGATAAAGTGTCCTGTGTAGTGTCACAGAATAGTGGCTCAGTAAAAAAGAGACAGCATTGTTGGAAGACTTGAGTCCCGTGGAGGAGGGGAGGCTGGATTCTGTGGAAGAAAGTCTCCGTAGCATCTCCCAGACCTCGCTGTCCACTTCCAGCCTGACATGCTCCTACAGAATGGTTTGTCTCTAGCTAAAAGGCTAGAATCAAATGTTTCTCAAAGACCGGAATTCCCCAGCAGCTGTGCACTTGGTGTCCCTTGGTGTGGCTTCGATGGCTACTTAGAATAAGGCTGGTCTTAGCTTCCACCTCAGTCCTACTACCTACATCGGGTTGAGAATTTCTTTGAGGATTTGGCTCTAAAGAGAAGGGCTGTAGACCTTGGTTCACAGAAGAACCTGCTCTACATAGTTGTCAGGGAACAAGGTCAGCTTGACACATTTGCGTAGTGGATGGTTGGGGGGTGGGGAGAACTCCTCTGACAGTTTCTACTTAAAGGCAGGAGTTTCCAGGGTTTGTGCAGCAAGGTCTGGTTCAGGATATTCATTTCCTTAGTCAGCAACCCTCGGACATGTTTCTCAATAATTCTAAGAAGAATTCATGTTCAGAAATCATAGCTTTCCCCCTTATTGATATTTTTGGACAGTATATTAATTGTTATCATGTGATAGAAGCCCACTCAACAAAAGGTATCTCTCTTCAGGACACTAGCTAACACAACTTATTTTTTTTTCTTGGAATTTTGATTTCTTTAATTTTAGACCGACTATCTGTCAAGTTTTTTGAGTAACTGTGGCAGGGGATGTGCTTGCCCAATATGCTAAAAGTCCTGAGTTCCATTCCCAGCACTACAGAAAGAGCAAGAGAGCAAGAGAGTGATCGTGAGCGAAGAGAGAGAGAGCAAGACAGAGTGAGAATGAGAGGAGAGAGAGAGAGAGAGAGAGAGAGAGAGAGGAAAGGCTAGTGAGATGGCTCACCAGATGCTTGCCTGAACTTACCCTGGGGCCCATGGAAAAGTGCAAGAGAGAAAGGATTTCACGAAGCTGTCATCCAACCCCCACATGTGTGCCATGACATGTGTGCATAAAGAAAATAAAAATAAGAAAAGGGAGTTTTGAAATAACCAAAAAGTTGGAGCTATGTAGGAGATTAGCAGCAGAACCAATCTCTTTGGTGTCAGGATGGGAATTTAGGACTGCAAGCGAGGTAGGCAAGCAGTCAGCCGTAAGGCTAGGTCTGCAGACACCATTCCTCCTCCTCCTCTCCTCCTCCTCCTCCTCCTCCTCCTCCTCCTCCTCTTCTTCTTTTTCTTCTTCTTTTTAATTTTGAGGCAGTTTCGCTAAGTTGCCCAGGTTGGCTTTGGATTCATCTTATAGTCCAGTCAGGCCTTGAATTTGAGATCCTCTTATTTCAGTCTCTCTAGTAGCTGTGATTATAGGCCTGAACTATAATGTATTACGCATGGCCAGCGCTAGTGGGCCCTGGTTACTATTCGTTCTTGTGTATGAGCTCATCTGGGGTGGGAGGAGGGTATGTTTTCATTTCCCATCTCTGAATGAGCAGGAACTGGTTCAGGCATGCTGGTGATAGAGGTTGGTGTCATCACCCTCCTGGAAGCCTGCAGAGCTTACTGTTAGCCTGTTCATCTTTCTTTTCACTCTTGTGGTGAGATTTGGATAGAAAGGGAAAATGAAATGATAGAGAATGACAAGCACAAACGTGGAGATTATTTCTGCTCACCAAGATTAGGGTTGACCTAACCTGGAGATGGTACGTGCTGATGCAAGGTGAGGGGCTGGCCCTCCTCCCGAAAGTTATCCCTTTTCCTTACTTTATAGAACTGGTCCTAAGGCAGCGTGGGAGAGCACGCATGAGGTGTTTTTGCCCTTGGCTTTGGGCTTGGCGTGCAGCTTCCTCTCATTAACTGTCTTAAAGGATTCTCCGAATCCTGCCCTCTTTTCCTCCAACCTATTTAATCAGGAGGACAAAGATTATACTGCTTCCCAAGATGCCGCTCTGCATTGTATATGGCTAGTGCTTAACATTTTTGTGTCCCAATGTGGATGTTCAGGCTGCTTCAGAGACG
Source organism: Mastomys natalensis (assembly GCA_021653895.1). NCBI lineage: Eukaryota > Metazoa > Chordata > Mammalia > Rodentia > Muridae > Mastomys > Mastomys natalensis. The sequence goes on along the minus strand of JAJTUV010000069.1, from coordinate 1,817,162 downwards.
GAGGTTACAAGTGTGGGTGTGGGTCTAGAGGGTGTGAGTCGATGACCTAGGCCTGGCCTTCTATCCCCTGGATCTGTAGTCTCTTTGGTATGCCCTCAGCTTGTTAGAGGACCTGGGCAATCACAAGGGCGGTCACTGCACCCCAGGGCAGCTCCCAGCAAGTGTTTTTCCAATTTCTGCTGACATTCTTTCCAGGCTCAGTTCGATTTGTTTTTCTCCTTGCTATGGCGATTGATGACGGGTTGTGAAATGTATAATTGGGCAGCCTCTCCTCTAAGTGTTTCTTCCCCAGTTCCGTGGGAGCTGGTGTTTGTCTAATCCCCTGCTGATGCACACGTGGGTACTCACTTCTCCTGAGCTAGCCATCTAAGTGGCAGATTTAGTAACATGGGCCTCCCCAACTGTGGGGACAGGGTGCTGGCCAGAGTAGGGGGGTCAGGAACATGGGAGTATTACTTCTGTAACCCTTATCTCACCTGAATCTGGTAGCAGGAAGCTGGAGAAAGGCCTGTGTGCTACAGTGACTTACAGCTTAATCTCCTAACAATGCCAAATGGAAAATCCAACTGCCTGCCAGTGGCTTAGGAAATGGCCAGGAGATTTTTGTCAGGGTCAGATAATCCTGAGACACAGATCACTGAGCTGACCGAGGGAAAACACACTGGCATTGTGTGTTAAAGCTGGAAGGTCTGGGTAGGCACTGTTAGGGTTGAGAAACTGTTAAAAAGGCCTGTCAGGTTGTTGCACAGCGTGGCCTGTGAGAGCTGCATCTGTAGGAGGTGGCTGAGCCATTCTCCCCTTCTTGCTTTTGTTTGCTTGCTTGTCTGTTTTTGAGGTGGTGGCTTATAGCCCAGGCTAGTCCTCCTTCCTCCACCTCCTAAGTGCTGAGATTACAGGTATAAACCACAGCATCCTGGCCTTCATTTCCTCTTCCTCTTCTTTCCCCTCATCTTCTTCTCCTTCCTCCTCCTCTTCCTCCTTCTCTTCTTCCTCCTTCTCATCTCCTCCTCTTCCTTCTCTTCTTTCCTCCTCTTCCTCTTCTCCTCTCCCTTTTCTCCTCCTCTTCCTCCTTCTCCTTCTCCTCCTTCTCTCTTCCTCCTCTTCCTTCCTCCTTTTTCTTTTCTCCTCTTCCTCTCTCCTCTCCTTTCCTCCTCTTCTTCCTCCTTCTCTTCTTCCCCTTCCTCCTCTTCTTCTTCCTCTCTTCTCCTCCTTCTCCTCTTTCACCTTTCTCATTTGTCATCTCAAGTCACCACAGCAGGAACCGTTTCCTAATGCTGTCTTGCTAATTCCCAGCAGTTTGGAAGCCCCTTGTCAGGTCCTCTGAAAGCTGAGCAAGCCCTAGGGCTGGTTTGGTAAACTGGAAACACTAGTGTTTCCTGGCCTCAAATAAAGTATATATTCTTTCTTTCCCAAATTAGTTTTAATTTTGATTACTATGACACTACTTTTATTGCTGTCTCAAAAGAGGAATGGGCCAGGGCAAGCACTGAGTCAGTGCGAATAGATGATGTGGGACTACAGTTTCTTTAGGACCTGGGATGTCTCCTCTCCAGTGGCTGCCAAGTAGTTGGCATTTACATAGCATTCCTGCCGGCTGGTATCTATCCTGAAGATCCTGCCTCTGTCCTTGACTCTCTGATACACACGGATGCCAACAGGCATGCTTGTGATTTGTGGACCTCAAGAACAATTTGTATCGACATTGGTCAAGCACATTCATTACGCATGAGTTAATGGGTAGTGAATCAATGTGGGCATGTGAAACTCAGGAAGTTTGGTTGGTTTAGACGGCCACCATTGGGTATGGAGCACAGGACAAAGAGTTAATGAATTTGTTGTCTCTGTTGGAAGTCTCAAGTGGACTGTCCAGGATTCACAGGTTCTGTGAGGGCCCTCTTCCCTAGGACTGGCTGGGTGTGTGTAACTTCACACAAAATGGCAGCTCAGCTGAGGAAGCTGTGGAGTTTGGGTTGCCCTCTTACACCTGGGAGGCTAAAGTGGAGTCTGAGGCTCTCCATACCTTATGTCAGTTGATCAGAGGGACACAACCTGGAAGGAGAGAGGGGACTTCACAAATGCTCAATGCAAATGACGTGTGGCTACACACTGAGCACAGGATCATCAACTGTCTATAAGAACATGAAAGAAACCTGTCAAAACAAAAAAAGAAACACATGAAATGGTTAGGACTGACCAGGTAGGAAGCAACAGTACATTCTCTGGATTGAGGCTAACTAAATAAACTCTCACTTGCTTATCATGTGATCTCGGAGAAGTGTCTTAACCTTTCAATACCTCAGTTTTATCGTCCATAAAATGAGATGGGCAGTTCCTAAGTAAGGTTCTTGAGTCTTCTGTAAGGGTATGCTTGAAGTGCTTAGCAGACCGTCTGGACAAAATGCTCAGTACATGGTGACCGTGTGTCTCTGCAGCAGCAATGGCACCAACCCTCAGCCTCAGACTGGGTTTGTAACTGCCACCATCTGACTCCCTTTGAAAGTGAAGCAGGATCCCCAGGGATTATTTCTAATCTGGACACTTCTCCCTCTAAGAAATAAAGGGGTTCAGGAGCTCTGATGCTGATATTTATAAAAGGCCTGTGCTGGAGCAGGCAGGCTCTGTGCCGCAGAGGAATGTGGTCTTTCAGAGAACGCAGAGCTGGGGCCAGACAGACCCAAATGCACACTCGCACTCTGTCTTGCTTTGCTGAGACTTTGAGGGTCTGATTCAGTTTCTCCACCTCTACCAGAAGGATAATGGCCTTGGCCTTCTCATGGAATGTGAAGTGAGAAGGTGGGACTCAAGACAATGTAGAATGGCCGGGAGATAGAGGGATTCCTTCTGTCACTCCATCACTGAACTGTGCTTCAGAGAGGTCCCCAGCTCATCACCACTAAGTGTGTCCTGTATCACACCGGGCACCTCAGGTGTAGGACAAGGTAGACAGTAGGCTTTACATTGTCAAATAGGTCCCTGACTTGTAGGAGAGGCCTCATTTTGTTACTAGGGCTCAGAACGTGACGTTTCACAAACAATCCTCTGTATTCAGCTGCTGGCACAGGGTATCTGGTTACTGGCCCTGGGGACTAACCTATTTATTCTTTCTTGGAGATGGAAAGTGGCTGACGTCACATTGGCACAGAAAGCCCAGAGTTTGGGGGTATGGGAGGCCCACCCCTTACTTCTTCTCCCTTCAATCTTCTGCATCCTTCATGTCTTTCAGAGTCTCCATAGTTCGTGGGCAGAGATGACTGAGGTATAGGTGTGCTGTGGTGTGTGTGTGTGCATCTATGTATGTTGTGTGAAGATATGTGTGTGTGTAAGTGTGCATGCATCTGTGTATGTCATGTGTAGATTAACTGGCTTTGTCACCTGTTTGTTAAAATAGGCTCTTCTGAGTTGCAGGTGCTTTCTTGAAGTAAAGACTAGCGGATGCTCAACATCTATATATTTCACTAGGGCTTGGGACCAGGAAGCCGTAGTCTGTGCAGCCCACTTTGCACCACTCTGCTCTACCACTCCCAGGGACTCCCTAAGTTCTGGGGCTGCTCTTTGCTATCAGCCATGGTCTGGGATGGTGGAGATGTGAGACAGACTCCTGTGATCCTAACCCTTAGAAGGTCAAGAGAACCTTGTAAGGTCTCCAGGGCTCTGTCTGTTCAGGAGGCACTGTACTCTTGTTTGGGTGCTGTGTGTCTCAGGCCTAGCCTGCAAGCTCATCTCTGCACTCTCCAAGCTCCTCTGTCAGGGACAGGGGGGAGGAGCCTGATGTCCTGGAGGTAGGAGACCAAAGAGCTTGTTAGCATTGCAAGAAGGTGATTAGTTTTAATTTTAAGTGAAAGCCTTCTGGAGCCCCATCTGGGACACAGTTTACCTTGTGGTATTGCACATTTCATTAACAGTCAGATCTCTCCAGGAAGCCATCTCTTGTCTCCGGAAGTTTGCCAGTTTGCCGGGTTTAGCTACACCAACACCACAAGGCTGGCACTGGAGTGTAGCTCCATAGTAAAGTGCTTGCCTAGCCTGTTGGAAGCCTACATGCTTCAACTACTCATCTGCAGCCTGGAGGGTTAAACACGCTTGCTCATGTTCCAGCTGGATCCACATATCCTGGTCTGTTACGGTGCTTTGGGATGACAGGAGGGACTTCTGGAAGTTTAAGTGATGGTGGTGAACCCTAAGGACCCACAGGTTAACTTGATGGGGCAGTGCCCTGAATGGTCAGAGTGGTGAGTCGCTGGAGACCACTCCTCTTTTGACTGTAATTTGGGAACACGTGACATTGATTTTGGAAATACTTTAGGAACGCTAGAAAACAGTTCATTGTGACCTTGGAATGTAAGCCCTGAGTATAGATTTAAAAAGCTGATGCTGGGCTGGGGAGATGGCTCAGGTGCTGAGGTGTTTGCCTTATAAGCAAAGTACAGGAGTTTGATCCCCAGCGTCACGATCTCTCTGGAAGCCAGGCATGATGCATGCTGGGAATCCCAGTGTTGAGGAGGGTAAATCCTGGGTAGAACTCTGGGGATTGTTGGCCAACCACTCTAGCACATTGGTGGGCACCAAGCCAAGTGACAGACCTTGTCTCAAACAAGAAGGTGTATGGCACCTGGGAAAGATACCCAAGGTTGTCCTCTGACCTGCACATGCATATGTGCTTGTGCACATGTGCACATGCGCGCGCGCGCGCACACACACCAATGACACATAAAGATGGGGTGGAGGCAACTTGGGCTTGCATTTCTTATGGAACTCACTGGGAGTGTAATTTCCCTACAATGTTAGTGTGAAACAATCAAGTCATGGGCCACTAAAGGTGCTGCACAGCCTTAGTGTGCACACTGACAGTGCACACAGACAGTAGCAACTGGTGCCTGGGAGTAGTTCTGTATGTTAGCACATTGTATAAATTACTTTGCTTGATTTTCGCAAGGCATGTTTTACCTTCCTCCTTTTAGGCAAGGAGGATCAGACAGATGCAACTGTGGGTTCCAGGCTCATAGCTAGGGTTTGGACACACTTGCGGTGTCTTCTCTGTCATCTGGAGGCAGTTGCCTGGAAATCAGTGGAAGGCAGCAGGGCTCTGTGCAAGAGAGCCCTGAGTTACTCAGGGAGGTGGTGGTGGGAAGACCTAGTGGTTAAGTGTGTTGGATACAGGGAGAGAAGGTTGGAGTGAGGGAGATGGTTGAGAGAACGGAGCTGATTGTTGCTTAGGTAATACTATATCTAAGGGAAGAACAGTGTGTTTTCACGGCTGCTCCCAGCAGCGTTGGAGTCTGGCTCAGGATCAGCTTTCTCTTCCTAGAGGTGGAACAGAGGACCTTTCCTTCCAAGTGAATGTGTCTTTGTTTGATAATATGGACTCAGTGGATGCAACTGTAGCGAAGGTGACCTAAGAAAGCTTCCCTGCAGCCCCCAGGTGATGGGAAGGAAAAGATGACAGGAACAGGTCCTAGTTCCTGGATGCTCAGACAGCCAGGCCCTGAGTGGCTGACAGCATCCCAGGTACTCATTCTATAGCCCCATCCACAGGGACTCCACCTGCTGCGAAGAGAGACAACTGAGGTAGATCTGTCCTCAAGAAGTACTCTGTGTGTGTGTGTGTGTGTGTGTGTGTGTGTTTGTGTGTGTTAAATGATGTAGCACAGGTACAGCACAGGGGACCTTTGCAATACCACTGACCCTACCCCCTTTTTTAAAGAACTGTTTAGCATAGGATCCCTTTACAAATGGCTGTGAGCCACCATGTGATTACTGGGACTTGAACTCAGGACCTCGGGAAGAGCAGTCAGTGATCTTAACCACCCAGCCATTTGTGTGAGTTGGGTAAACACTGCTGGGAACTGGTAACACATTAGCAATCCAATTGGAATTGAAGGCAGTCAAGATAGGTTACTTGGCTATGGACCACACCTAAATGAGGATATTATTCTCACTTAGGTGGGGGCCAGAGGCCTAGGTTCAGGTAGCTAATTGCCTTAGGGCTCCTTACTAGCAAGTGGAAATGTTAGCACTGAGGTGTGAACTCTGGGGACACTGTGACTCTTCTTAAAGACAGAGGGACATAGCAGTTGCCCTTGTGAGCCTTGGAAAGGCAATTTGGGACTGTGGGTGACTAGGCCTGGGATACAACCTGGGTGGGGTGGTGGCAGCCTCTCAGGGATTCCTGACTTGGAAGTTACCCAAACTCTACCTTTATTCCTCTGAGATTTTAGAAGGGGACATCTGTGTGGGGCCCAGGGTCTGGCTATTTCACACAAAGCTGCTGTGAGCATTTGTATGCATGCTTTTGTGTAGGCACGAACTCATTTCTCCACAGTAACTACCCTGAAGTGCAATTGCTGGACTCTGTGCATGGGAGATATGTATTTACTTAGGTTTGGTTTTACACACACACACACACAGACACACACACAGACACACACACACACACATGAATTCTTACTTATTTAATTATAAGAAAACTTCCAGACTGCCTTCCAGACTGGCCGTCTCCTTCTACACTCTCTCAACAATGGAGGTGACGGTGTGTCTCCACATCCTTGCCAGCACTGGGCAGTGTCACTCTTTTAAATTTTAGCCAGACAATCAGGCATAAAGGCCACCCTTTTGTTTGTAAATATTTGTTTATTTAGGGATGTGGGGGGGCTGAAGTAGAACCCATGCAGGCCAGGCAGGTGTTCTGCCACCGAGCTATCACACCCAGATCCTTTTTAATGTGCTTTTAATTTGTTTACGCCTAACTAAAGGCTCATGGCGGTAAATACTGGGTTATGTTCTTACTGCATCCTTCTATTAAGTGATTGGCTTTTAAAAATAAAAGTGCTGGATGAGGGATTTAGCACAGTGGTCAAGTGCTTGTCTAGGGTGTGTGAGGCCATGGGCTTCATCTCTAGCACCGAGGGTGGGAGATGGGATACACAGAAGAGCTGTGGAAATGGGGCAGTTTGGCCCGAGGCTTGGAGTTCTGCACACAGGGATATGGGTGAGGGTGTCTTTCTGCTCTTACAACCTTCTATCCAAGTCAGACCCTGCTGATTGGCAGGCACCCTCAGTGACTGGAATGTGCAGGGTGGCAGAACGCAAAGGGCCCAGGATTCCATCTTGTCCCACCCTGTCTCCACAGGACGCCTCCCAGGCTGACTCAGGTGCTGTATTTAAGGAAAGTTGTCTTTGGGCGGTTGGGCTTGAAACTAAAAACAAACAAAGAAGCAGATGTTGGGGTGGTCTCCTCACTGACACCATTGTCTTGGGCTCCTTCTGAGTCTCTCTCAAAAAGCAAAGACTCTGCCCCCTAAAAAAAAACACACACACACACACAACCACATCAAAGGAGAGACCCAGGATCCAGAGCAGAATCCCTGTGTGTGTGTGTGTGTGTGTGTGTGTGTGTGTGTGTGCGGCGCGCGGCCGCACGCAGTGCGTGCGTGTGCACCCCAAACCGTTCTGCTTCCACATGTTGTGTAAGTGGGCTCTTCATTTCTACAACCATTTCCCTTCCTGACTGGATGAGTGCCTTCAAAGCTCAGGCCCCACTCTACCCATGGTTCTCCCTTTGGGTCTCTACAACGGAGGCCAGCTCTTTGGATTCAGTTTTATGATTTAATTCTACGAACACTCTTGAAATGCTTCTCTGTTTTTGTTTTAATGGTATGAAAACTCGCAGCTGTGAACTTCAGGATGTCTCCGTATTCTCAAGCTCTGCGGCCCAGACACCAGCTGAGGGGCTTGGCTGCATCGGGAAGCAGGGGAGAGGCACATGTGTGTGCTTGATGTGTTTGTCTTGTCTGTCTGGCCAGTGGTGTGGTGGGACTTTGAGTGTGTGAAAGCAAGCAACTTAGTCCAGATTCCGATGAGTCCAGAGAAATGAAAAGGTGCATTGTCCATTCCTTAATATAGGATTTGAAAAATGGCTGTTGGTGAGCTTGTGTTAGTAGTCACAGAGAGAGGATTGTTTTCTACGTGGGCTTGAAGGGGTTCTGGGAAATGAGCAGTGGATTCTCCTAAGGATCCTCAAAGCTTTAGAAGCAGGAAGTCTCGGGAAGACAGTCACCCACTGACCATCCATGCTGTCCAGAGGCCCATGAGAATTTCTCAGCTCCAAGGCCATGGTTGGGGAGGGGGGAGTACAAGCCCAAACGCGTAACTGAAACAATATGGTTTACTTTGAGTATCTTTCTGGTTTGATACATTTGGAGAAACTGGAGTTGGTTTGAAGTTGCCTGATTTTTTTTTTTTTTAATTAAAAAAAAAACCTCTTGCTTCTTTTGGGATTCAAATTAAAATTCTATGTTTGTGCTGAGTTTTAGCCCTAAGATCTCAGTTGGTTATCAGCAAAATCCCTGGCTCAAATTCCTTCCTCTAGATGGCCTTGTTATATGCCCTGAACTTGAATTCTTCTAAATGGGTGAGTGTGTTTATCTTCTGCTCTCCCCTGGGGATCCCTGTGCGTGCCAGACCAGCACTCTACCAACCGAGCCGTACAGAGCCTGATCTTCTGGGTTTTGAAACCGTTCTGACTCAGGATTTGAGTGCTCTGCACAGAACTAAAGTAAGGAATGAACCAAAAGTGGCAGAGATTATGCACATTCTCTCTCTCTCTCTCTCTCTCTCTCCTCTCTCTCTCTCTCTCTTCTCTCTCCCTTTCTCCCTCTCCTTCTCCATCTCCCACTCCCTCTCTCTCTCTCCTGACAGAGTTTTATCTAGCTGTTATAGTGAGCTAACTTTCAGAGGTGAAGGAGGTAAGCTAACACTTGAGCTACACAAGCCCAGAGTTAATGCATGCTGGCAGCTGGGAATAGTTACACAGGAATGTCCATGCCAGGGGCAGAGGGTGCAGTACAGTACAGGACACCTATTGCATCCATCACGTGGTGGGCGGTTCATAAGAAGTTACAGTGACATGCTTAAAACTGCAGCGACACAGAGTCAGGAGGTGACCTCACACTGCATTTCTCATCCTTGGCACTGTTGGCATTTTGGAACAGTTGTTGTGGTGGTGGGAGACACACTGTAGGATATTTAGCAGCATTCTTTACGGAGAACATTTTGTCAACCAAAAGTTCCTGGTGGTTGGGTAACCTGTCATCCAGGTACAACTCGGGAGGCTGAAGCAGGGGACTGTTTCAGCCCATGAGCAGCGCGGGTAGCACAGTGAGACCTTGTCTCTACAGCAAAGGGCTCAGGTGTTTCCAGGTATCTCTGTAGAGCTGTTGCTCCTCATCAGGGGACACTATTGTAAAGCCTCCTCCTGGAACCGTCGCTTTGTCTAGTTTTCCCAGAGAAGGGAGCATACACTCCCTAAATGTGTCTGTAGAGCTATGAACAGATTTCAGATGGAAACAGAGGACAGATGCCAATCAACACTATCTAAGGCCACAAGAAAGAGAAATATTCTCAGAGATGGCATTGATGGATCTGAAACTTGAAGGCATTAACCTGGTCATGCAGGAAAATGTCACAAACATGAAAAAAGCGAGGCAGGCCTGTGTGTGTGGGGGTGTGTGTGACAGGGCCTTTTCTCTGGATTTGTCTCCCCCACCCCGTTGCTGCTTTCTCGTGTTCTTCTCTTGGCAATGTGGTTCTTACTCAGGACCAGGATGAGCTAAGTGTGGGGCAGTAACAAGCAACACCCGTTAAGCAGTCGAAAGCAACAAAGCTTTCTTCCTTGCTACGTATCCGATCCAAGTACAGGCTCTGCTACCTGTCGCCTAGACTCGGACTGACGGCGCTCATCACTGTGGCAAAGGGGACGAACAAGGCGGATTTCCTCAGAGTTGTGAGGCTGCAGCCCGGAGACTTGACACACCACTTCTGCTCACATTCAGATGGCCCAACAAGTCTCATGTCATCACCAAACGGAGGAGCCAGGGTGTAGAGCCCTACTATGTGCCAAGAAGAACTAGAAATATTTGAGAGTTAAAATGAATGCCTAGACCTTTGGGGGAGTTTGTTTGTGTAAATACAGCCTATGGATTGTAGGTTATTTGATGAGGTAGATTCAGGACGTTAGTACTCAACTGAACACCAGGATACATCCTTCAGCTATTCATACGCACAGCCTGAAAGCCCGACCCTAAAGTCGCAGGAGTGCCATCCCCCTTAACCTTAAAGTGTAGCTTTACGGTGCTGTGTCTCAGAAGGCAGGCTCCAGCAGTCACTGCAGTGGGTCTGAAAAACCCAGATACATTCTCTCTCCTGGCTAGAAACTCCTTCAGGCCACAGCTCTGCCCCAAGCCCTGGGGTGAGGAGACAGGAAGCTAGCTGTCGTGGATCTAAAATGGGATGGGACCGGAAACCTGTGACCAGGGCGAAGTCCTTGTCAGTCCTGACAGAGGGGCATGGAGGTCTCAGAATGCTGGGTAAAAATAGCAGTTGATTGCCACTTCCCTCCTCCTGCAGCATGTTCTCCAAACCTGATTCCACTGTTTCTGAACCATGAAGCGGACATTAAGTGTGGGGTGGGGTGGGCTCTGGCGCCCACTAACCAAACAAAAGCAGTCAGTCTGGAGATGGTGGCAAGGACAGGACAGAGGTGGAGTGCCTCCAAAGAGCTAGCTGGATCCAGGGCCTGCTCAGCTCTGGGTCTTCTCCAAGCCTCTATATGTATGAGCAGTTGATTATGTGCTTGTGTGTGCACGTGTAGTTTATAAACATATGCAGCACATATGTGTCTATGTATCTATATGCATACATGTATATATTTACTTCTGTATATGTATAGATGGATGTGTGTATATGTTTGTATATATGTATGTCTATATATGTATATATGTCATTTCTATGTCTATGTGGAGGGCATATATGTGTATATGTTCATGTATACATGGATATGTATATATGGTTCTTGTATGTATGTTATAGATAACATTTTCTTTGGGTATAACTGGTGGAGCAGTGAACCCATAGAATGCTGTGGTGAACCTGCAAAGCACTTGATATGTGACTTGTGGCCATGGCAGAGACAGAATGGTTGGGATGGGGACGATGATGGTGGTGGTGATGGGGCTGCTAACACTCACTGGTAAAAGGAGGGGAGGGGAGTCCCCAGACTTATGGAGGATTTTAATTCTCACTCCCTCACGCCACACTGCCTCACACCGTTCAGGAGGTGCCAGAGCATATATAGGAGGTGTGAAGTCCGGGGATGCAGGATTGCTGAGGCTGTCATCCACCTGTGCTGAAAGGAGACTTCTCAGTCACTCACGGCCCTGCAGTAAGCCTGATAAGCCCGTTAGCTCACCAGCAGCTTGGATAGAATCGTTACTTTGGTCTGTCATTGGCTCCCTGTCAGGGCTAGGTATATATTTACTCACTCACACCCCAGAAAAAGTCACACAGTGGCACCTGTTCCACATGTGTTATAGCTGTGCGCATGTGTTATAGCTATGTGTACATGTACATATGTATGCATGCTGCTTTGTATGTGTGTGCCTGTGGTTGTGTACATGTGTTTGTGTGTTTGCGTGTGTACATTTAGCTGTGTGATGGCTGCTGGGAGCTGGCTGAATGTCACTGTCTTGAGAGACAGCTGCCTGTCTTGGGACGCCTGAAACTTCTTCTCCCTCTGGCAGATGCTCCTGTGTGCTCACTCAGCGATGGATCTGGCACTCTGTTTTAATACTCTGCCCCGAATTGTTCTTTTCATACCATAGGGGATGAGGCTTCCAGGAACATGCCCTCCTGAGCAGGCGCAAATGGCCTGCTCATTCTCAGGCTGACAGGAGCCTGGGCTCAGAGTCCAGAACATCCTAGTGGGCTTGGGTGAGCCACAGTCTGAGGAGTGTAGGACCAAGCCAAGCACAGCTCTCTCCCTCTTCCTCCTCCTCCTCCTCCCTCCTCCTCTAAGGGGGTGCTCTCTGCCCCATGACCACCATGTACTTTGGTTTTCTCAGTTGTGAGATGTACATTGTACAGGCAGCTCAGCAGACAGTGTTTGCAAATGTCTGGGCTCCAGAGATTTGAGCATAGGAAGCCTGGCAGGAAGACACACATGGGTTTTTGCTTTTCAGTGCTACCTTGTGGGAGTGGTTGCCAACACCTGCTTCCCCTTCGCTCTGCTTCGGATTAGAGCTAAGTATGACTTGCAAGGCCAGGGAGCAGAAGGCCGTGGGCCTGGGTTGGTCCTGGAAGCCCTGGAGAAGGCTGGAGGCTGCTGGGGGCTGGGGCAGCAAGCTTAGAGAAAGGGCTGTCTTCTGAGAGAGCCTTACTGTGAGGGGCGGGTGCTGGTTAAGCCTGCTGTTAGCCCTGCCCTGAGGTTTCCGGAAGACACAGGTGCTATGTATAAAAACCACACGGTTACCTCTGCCTTGTGAAGTTTCCATTTCCACCCTCTGGCCTACTGCACAGTGCTGAGGAGGAGACTTCCTGAGGCTCCCCTGAGCTTGGGGGCCAGACCAGGGATGCATTCTGTGAGGAGAAAACCTTTCCCAAGGAGACCCCTGAAGGGCTGGCAGGTGAAGGGAACACAGTGGGGAAAGTGTAAGAAAGTTACTCCCCCCTCCTGCCAGATAGCTCCTGGCTGGAGCAGTGGACCTCTGAGGAGGACATGGCCAGCACTCCCAAGGAATTCTGCCCAGCCTTTGGCATCTTTGACAAAATGATGGAGGGCCTGGTGGGTAGGTTAATAACTGAGCTTCTTTACCTCAAGTTTCCTTGGGTGGTTTTGCCAAATGGAGCATGGCTTACATTTGGGTAGGATGGTCTCATTGTGTTCACCAAATGTCTTTGGCCCTTGAGTAACCCTTTTAAGACATTTGCCCCCAACACACACACACACACACACACACACACACACACACACACACACACACACACCAGGGCTAGGGGTGGGTTGTCTATCTAGTTTATACCCACTGCCAGGAATTAGCTCCCTTTGGTAACAACTGCAGAGCCAGAGTGGAATCAGGAAAAGGAAGCTGGCAGAGGGCAGACAACAAAACATCCTGAACTCATCCGCAGGGCCCTGGCCTAGTGCTTCCAGTGATAAAGCTGTTCTTCACTCCTCAGTGAGTTGGAGAACCCTCATGTTTGCTTCATTTTTTTCCTGTTCGTTCCTCATCTTAACAAGCATTATTCTGTCAGTCATGGCCTTCCTGGCTGTGTGATGACGAGGCTAATCCAGGGCCTGGTTTTCAGGAGCTTCACTCATCTCTGGGGCTGGGTGCTCTGTAGCCGTTCTGAGGAAATGCTTATCCATCTAAGTCTGTGCTTCATGAGCCCCCTTGGTTGAGAAACCTGTCTTCCCTCTTGCTTCCTCTAGTAATTGCTGGCACCCTGAACTCAAAAAGGGCCTGGCATGGGGTCAGTGAGGGACATGGCCTCCAACTCAGTCTAGACCCAGATACTAAGAACATGTGGGTATGAGGGTGCACAGGCTCTGGGAACCTCCCGCCCGCTGGCTAGTCAGTGGGAACAAAGGCTGGTTGCTGGCTGATGGGGAAGGGATTATATAGAGACCTTGAGTCAAGGGGCTTTCTGGACTTAGGGTCCAGTGAGGATCTGCACAGTGGGAGAGCTTCCAAGGACTATGACAAATAGTGAATAAGAAACTGTACATTAACTACGGAGAAAGGCTGCGGGGGAAGGAGGCGTTTGACATTTTAGAGTGTCTCAGAGCACTTTCTCCTGACTCTTAATTAAGAGGTGTTTTCTCTTTGCACTAGGCCCTGAAAATGACACAGTCATCCTACCTTGATTCCTTCTGGCCGGCAACTTCTGTCTGGTCTCCCCCTTCTACTTCTAGAAAGGAAACAAGAAGTGATTTAAAGATATTACTGAGATCAGGGACAAGTCATTTCTTGTCTCTTTTCTGTTCTTCTGAAGATCACTGTGATCAGTTCCACCTCAAATCTTAGACGTTATCCAGTCTGAGGAGAGGAGACAAATTCATCTGTCACTGGCTTGGGAGTCTATTTTGTAGCTTGTTGGTCATGAATCTTCCTGCCAAGGAGCTATTTCTTTGCAGACACTTACTATGTCCCCAGAGCTGGGTTAGTGTTGGCTCTGGGCAGGACCAATTAGAGATGCAGGACAGGAACCATACAGTGAGTTCCAGGAAATGAGGCTCCAAGTTCCCAGTCAGCTTTATGTAAGGGCTTGTTTGCAAGCACACAGACAGGGCCACACCAAGCAGGTTAAACACTGTCCCTGGCCCCAAGGGGACTATGGTGAGTGCAGACATGGCCTGGTGCAGAGAGGGCGAGAAGACAGCCTGACCACAGATAAAGTAAGCCTACAGACAGTTGTCGCAAGCATGGCTCCCTGCTCACCAAGGTTGCTTTCCAACCTTGGTCCAGAATCATGGGCGTTTCATAGTGGGCAACTGGGCTACGGGTTTACTCTATGTCTTGTTCATAGTTTCCAAACCTCTCAAGACTGTGGTAATGCCCTCTCTACCCATACATGTTAAGTCCTGCCACTTTGTTTGTTACTATAAAAGTCGCATCAGACATCCCCAGACCCCATAAGGCCAGACAACCGCTGACTGTCCTCCTATGGTCCTGCTAGACACACCTAGCACAAGCCAGACAGTCCATGGACAGGGGAGGCATCTCTGTGCCTGGCAGGTGGGGGAAGTATCCTGTGTGGAGCATACCTGCATGTCCTCAGTTATCTGACATGTAGCTACTGAAAGTGTAGCCGGGTATCCTGTACTTTCTCAGCAGCATTTGTGAAATGGGTGAACCCAGAAAGGACAAAGCTGGTGGTCTAGGGGCTTCTGAAGGTCCCCAGAAAGGTCAGATATGGGGACCCTATTACTGTGGCTGCTAACTGGCTGCTGTAACGTCTGCTGGTGTTCCCAGGCCTAGGCATAGCTCCTGTGTGCACTGGGATGGGTGTATGGGGGGTCTTTTCCTCCTCTCCTCCACTAAGCTCTCCCCAAGGATGGGACACGGTGAGGGTCCCATCACAACCTTGGCCCAGGGCTGAAGAGGCCCCCCAGGCCATCAGAAGGCTATTCCTGATTGGCTAGTGGCAAAATGCAATTCTCTTGGCTCAAACAATACAGAAAATGTCTCCTCCATCTTAATTAGTCCTAGCACAGGTAGCTCCAGTGTTGGCTAATTCATTGCCAAAGACTTATTCTGACTTGTAGCCTTTGCAACTCTTCTTGTACCCAGGGTATGTTTCCTTATGTCCGTCAGTGGTCTCGATGGCTGCTGCCCATCTTAATGTCTGATTGGGGACATAGTAACAACCTATCAAGGAAGAAGAGAGGGTGGCTCACCCTGATATTTAACCCATGACGTCATTCTCAGGAACCCCCAGCAGATAGCTCCGGCTTCTCTCTCCTCTTGTGTGTGTTGTGTTGTGTGTGGTGTGTGTGTTGACTGTCACTGTTTACTGCTGGAGTGGTCCCCTGGGTGCTGAGTGCCTGCAGGGGAACACACACCTGAACTATACCAGGCTCTCTCCAACCACATCCACCTCATTCTATAAAGACTTTGACATTGTTGTTTTTAACCTGTTTTCTCATTAAAAACTCAAGCATTATAGAGAACCATGACTAAAAAATAATCCCAATAATTGAACTCATTCTAACCATACTTGGGTCTATGATTAATTACCTAATTTTGTTTCATACAAATATTTTAGTTGTTCCCCCCACCCCTGTTTCTTTCTCTTTTCCTTATTTGGGCTTTTGAGATGAGAGTCTTAAGATGTATCCCTGTCTGGCCTGGAACTCACTACATCGACTAGGCTGGACTCAAACTTGTGGCCTGGGATTACAGGCCTGTCTGTACCACTAGAGGCAGCTTATCCTTATTTCATTTCACATGTTTCCTTTTGCCATTTTAATTGAATGTGTACTAATTGAATGCATACTAGCGATCCATGCAGCTTTGGTCGGGGCCTCAGGTGACAGCTGCAGCTGTAAATGTCTCCCATGGACAGCCTTACAGAAGAACCTCATGCTGACCCACTCACAGGAGGGACTGCACACTCCTCATGTGTAACGAACGGTATCCAGTGAGCATCCACCGGTGCGTCACAGACTGATGTGTGCATGTGCGTGTGCATGTGTGCACATGCAGGTAGGCAAGCCATCCTTGGCGTGCATGTGGAGATTGGAGGACAACCTTGGGGAGCCAGTTCTTACCTTCTCCCTTGTTTGGCATGTGGCCTTGGTCATTTCTGTTGCTAAGCTTTGTACCCACGCTGGCTGACTCGTGAGCTTCTGGGTGAGTCTCTTGTCCATAACTCCTGTCTCGCTGTAGAAGTGCTGGGATTGCATATGCAAGCTATTGCAATTGGGCTTTTTAATGTGAGTTCTGGGGAATCTCAGGTTGCTGTGCTTATATATAAAATGCTTTACCCAATAAGCTGTCTCCCTGCTTCGTGTCTCAGCTCAGACCACCGACATCATCCTTCTAGTCCTATGGCTAGCTGCCACCATCCACTGTGGCAGAGGTCACCATATATGTAGGAGCATATTCATAAAATTTATCCTTTTCCTTCTCACTTTATTATGTCATTGGGTGATGTTCTCCTGAAGATAACATGGTGTGCTAATTTCGGTTTCTATGGCTGCTACAAAACATCATGACCAAAAGCAATTGGAGAAGAAAGGGTTTATTTGGCTTACACTTTCAAGTCGCTGTGGATCACCAAAGGAATTCAGGACAGGAACTCAAGAAAAACAGGGACCTGGAGTCAGGAGCTGATGCAGATGCCATGGAGGGGTGCTGTTTACTGGCTCACTGCCCTGGCTTGCTCAGCCTGCTTTCTTACAGAACCCAAGACCACCAGTCCAGGGATGGCACCACCCACAAGGGGCTATGCCGTATCATTGATTACTAATTGGGAGTTGCTTTACAGGTGGATTTCATAGAGATATTACTCAGCTGGAGTTCCTTCCTCTCTGATGACTTTAGCTTGTGTCATGTTGACAAAAAAAGTAACCAGTACACATGGGGTCAAAGGTCAAGAGAAAGTAGAGCTTTTTTCCACACTACTCTGGAAAAGCCGAAAACAAACTGACTATGGCATTACCTGCAAGGTCTAAATACTGAGTTTTCCCAGTCACAAATCGTTGTTCTTTTCAGGTCTCCTTATGCAGCTGAAGCTGGCCTTGGCCTCTTGATCCTCCTGCCTCAGCCTTCTTGGATGCTGGAATTACACACATTCCTTTACATTCACTTCTGTCAATTAGTTATGTTTTTTGGCTTTATTTTATTTTTAATTTATGTGTATTGGGAGAGAGGTATGTGTATGTGGATTACCGGTGCCCACAGGGGCCAGAGGGCAGCACTGGATGTCCTGGACCTGAAGTTACGGCTGGTTCCAAGCTACCTCAAATGGGTGCTGGGAACTAAATTCTAGTCCCCTGGGAGAGCTTGCCACACTCCTAACCATGGGCCATCTCTCCAGCCCCTCGGCCACTGAGTTTCACTTGTAGTTTGAATTATCTACTTGTCTCATATTTTTCATTCAAAATCTTTCAATTTTCAAGAGGAGCTCTGTGCTTCCTTGTCCTGACGTTGTGCACGTTGTCTGTGACTGTGGAGCAGCCGCAGACCACACAGTCACCGGGTGTTTATGTCCTATGCTTACTGCTGTGTTATTTATAAATGTTTTCTACCCTGTGGCTCGGGAAATTGTTCTTAATTAGCCTGGAAATGGAGACCATCTGGGAAATTGTTTTTACTGATTCTGGTTTTTTTTTTTTTAATTTTTCATACGTAATCAGCTTTTGTGATAGGTCTGTGGAGCATGGACATGTACCTTATCCTGTGAGACTGGGTTTTCAGGAATTCCTCTTGAGCCCGCAGTGGTAGTTTAGCTGAGGGCTGGTGCCTGGTGTGTTAGTGGGCTGCCAGTGGCTGTATCCAGCCATCCTTGTTCCCTGGCCATCTGTCCACCTCCACAACACAGTGGCAATGGACACGCCCAGGCCCAGAAAGCCAGACAGAGTGGCGGCTGGAGACTTCACAGGATCCTTGTAATTTGAAATGGAAAAGGTCTGTTGGCTTGTGTGGTGTCTTCCTCCCATGGAGCCCCAACCAGCTTTAGAAGGTAACATATAATTTACCTTGTCACCCAGAGCACTCAATTGGCTTTTCTGAGCCTTATCTGAGAATTCAAGAGCTGGACCAGCTCGGGGATTTGAACGTGGAAACCATTTGGGAATGTTACAAAAGCTGACCACTCTCGGAGAATGGCATTCTTCATAGGCCGTTCTGCATCCCAGGGCATCATAACAAAGACGGCATCTATTCTAATCTGTGGGTTCGAAAACCAAAGACTTTTTAGTTTTGCTCTTTTGCTTCAAGTTAATCTTTTTAAACTTTGTCCTGCTTTTTGACTGAAACACTGAAATCTGCTGGTTTTGTGGGAGGGGGATGGACCTGGTGAGCTCTCTGCCTTCACTGCACAGAAGGGGAAACCATCTCTCCTGTGCTTCTGGCAAGGTCAGCAACAAGCTCTGCTGAAAGAGTCGTAGCCTCCTCCTCAGATCCTGCTAGCAACTTGGAACCCAGGGGAGCAGCCTGGGTGAGCATCTGAGTGGTTGGGAGTCAGAGCAGGAGAAAAACTCCCTCCCCATCGCTTCATTGTTGGGGTCCCAGCACCCTGAGATTCCAGGGACAGGGATCTGGTGTCAGAGATGGGGAGGAAACCCACAGCACTCCTAACTTCTAGCTCTGGAGGGCCAGCCAGCCTCTTGGAACAGGAAAGCAGCCACCACAAACAGGAACTTCCTCATGGGAGATTGGAGGGATGCACACCTGGAAGTGCAAGTTGGTGTTTTGCATATTTGGGGTTGACCCAGGAAGTTGGTAGGGCATGGAGCAGAGGGAATCAAAACCTTTGAATCTCTTCCTTCCCTCTGGCCACTAGAAAGGCTTCTGGAAAATGTGAGCTTTGTAATAAGGGAATTAGCTCCTAAATATTTACAAAATTCTAGGATGTGTTGGCTACGTAAGAGGGTGGCCTCAATACGAAGTCTTTCAGTTACTAACCTTGAACTTTCTGTAGAATAGCTGGTTGAACATGGTTACCAAATGTTGCCCGTATTTGCTACCTGTTTGGGAATTCATCACCAAACATTTAAGACCTTGGCCAAGGGAGAGCAACTGTGTGATTGTTTTTTAATTACTGAAGTACTTGTGTGGTAAATCTCAGAGTCTGGGAAGGGTTTGTCCCATAGTGGAAAGGTCATTCCAGTTCAAGGTTTTAAATGAACCCCAGGCTGGATGATGCTTGCCGATACTGTTCTTGCTACACTGGAGTGGAGCAGTGTGGAGCTCCCATCACTCACTGCGTAAGTAGTTGGTGATTTTGAAGCAGGCCTGGCTGTTGGCCTGATGTGCTGCTTAACCTCAAGCATGATAACCCTCCTTCCTCCGTTGTCTTTATCTCCAGAGTGTTTGTCACATCAGTTTGCTATTTCCCTAGTGAGAAACTGTGACACACTCCAGAAGCGCAAGTCATATCGTTGCCTGATCAGTGTTTCATAGCAAGCCAGGAAAAGGCGAGGCAAGTCCAGTCCCATCCACCTTCACCAGGGACACACACGGTTAACACAGGAAATCTGCATTACAGCATACACAAGAAACTGTCAGCGACCAGTTGTATCGGCAGTGGCTAGCCTAGATTATATAATGTTTTAAAAGATAAGTCACGTGCTTTCCTGGTCATGTATAATTAATTACATTGGAGAGCTAATTTACTAAGTTAATAATTTGTAATAGGGTTTTATAGCATGCTAACCATTCTGAAGTACTTGTACTGTTAACATTTATTGCTAATTAGTAGAGTAACCCCATGTTCGTTACTGAGAAGGTACACTGATTTCACTTTAAGACTGAGTTACTAAATTCTCAAGATACAAGCAAACAGTACTTAGACACGGATCTTCCGAAATCTGGGAAAGTAGAAGGCTCAGGATGCAGAACCCATGTCCTTTGTAAGCTGTCAGTGGAGCTGGACAGTGGAGCACCCTGAGAAATGAAGATTTAAAAAACAGCAGTCCTGGCCCCAAACGTTGTTGAATCTGAGCATTTAAAAAGCAAAGAGAAGATGTAAGTCTTTGAGAGTTAAGGGCTTACATTGTCCCTTGCAATTGTCCAGAAGCCTCTATGCTGATGCACATCTATAATCCACTCCAGCCCTTGGGTAAGGTAGGAGGATCACCAGTTTTGAGACCAGCATGGGCTATACAGTAAGACCATGCTTTCTCATTAAAAAAAAAAAAGAAGAAGAATGGGCGTGGCTCAGTGATAGAGCCCTTGCCTAATATGCACAAGTCCCCTTCAATCCCCAGCCCCTCAAAAAAGTACGAAAGTACTGTACCTATTCTATAAATAGGGACATCCAAAGAAAGCACATCCATTCTCCCAACAGCAGCTGAAGTGGCAGCGATGGGACAATTGTTTCCCACAACATGGTGCAAGGGCTATATTCTGTTCCTCCTACTTAGAGAGCAGGCACCCAGAGTGCCTTAGAGTAGGTCAGGCCCCTGTTGCCTAGGTAACGGGCCGCCTCCACATCACGTGACCGCTTCCAACTGCTGCGCATGCAGGGCGGTGGCGGCGGCACCCTTCCCCTACAGGGCGGCTGGCTTGCGGACCCGGCTGCACTGCTGGCAAATGGCATCTGCAGCGCCCGCCCCGGACAAGTGTATCTGTCTTGGTTCCTTTGGCCCCCGAGCTCGGCAACTCAAACCGGCTTGGGCTGGGGTAAAAGGATCTTAGATATATATCGGTTAATTTACCTATGTCTGTAAATGCGGAGCTAAAAATGTAGGCTAGTCTCAAGGGCCCCTGCGCAGAGCGCCTTTGTTTTTGCAAAGCTCAGCACTTCACCCCAGGATGCTGGCACTCCGCCCTTCTCGTGCGTGGGCGCCAAGACTATGCGTGCAGTTCTATTTTCTAGCAATATCTCAACTGTTTCTCTTTTTTTATTCGTTCACCCACTCAGACATTCCCCGTCGTAATCACTTTCTCTCACTTAAACATACACACTTAGGGTTTGGCAAACAAAGTGGAGTCTCCACGCCCGTTAGACCTCAGTGTTTAAGCTACTGAGACACAGGGCACATTTGGTTTAGATATTTTACTGTTACAAAAATAAATCACCACCCGCAGGTTACACTAGCTCAGAGATTTCTTCCATGGGGTCAGTATTATAGATAATCTATTGCAGGGAAAGATATACAATTAGAAAGGAATAAAATTCGAATTCCTACTTCCATAAGGTTGGGTCAAGACCAGAAAACGGGTCTCTAGACTGACAAAGTGGGAAAGGCACGTGTGAATTGGTCCTTGTTACCATCTGCTGGTGTGTTCAGTGGTTCTTGGAGCTGAATCATTGAGTGTGAGATTAAGTGATTGAATTAAGTCTAGGCTTTTACTATGCCAGTTTGGTCAACCCAGTCCTCTCTGAAGTTATAATGCCATCCTTTGTGACAGCTGAAATGAGGTCCCACAAGGAGCATGGACAGCCCAGCAGAAAGGAATGTTCTTTGTACCTCACAGCCCTGCAGCCGGAGCCATAAGCTGATCTTTCTCTTGAGAGAGCACTTGCCCTGCTAAACATGGAGCAATTGTTAACTCTCTGTTTCTGCCCTCTTTCAGCCAAGCACTTCCTGCCTTTGCTGGTATCCTCTCTGTGTGCACGGGGCTTGGAAGCAGAAGGGAGGACAGGTCCTTCTGATCAGGGAGTCATTGGTGAGCAGGCACTGACTGATGCTTCTGACTTGGGCAGAATGAGGACACGGTGATGTGGGGAGGAGCCAGGAGGTCTCACTTGCTCTGCTCACAATCAGGTGGGTGAGTGAGTGTCTCTTAGATGTACTTTTTTTTTTTTTTTTTTCAAACCTGGTCAGTGGTTGGCTTCAGAAACATGTTTCTCCGCCCTCCCTGCCTTACTGACATCTTGCTGGGTGCTGTGGATCTTTAAAGAGAAAGAGATGAAGAAGATCAAGTTTTTAAAGGAGGTCTGTTAGCAAGAAGCGTAGACACATGGAGCCCCACGGGCATTCTCCTGTTGGGGTTTTATAGATGTGATATACCTCCCAGGAGGATAAGACCTTACAGGGCAGAGACTCTTCCCTGTGGGTACACAGCCCTGCTGGCTTTTGATCATGGCCCCAAAGTGTTTGAGGTTCTTGGGCGTGGAGTAATGTGAGCAATTAGCATCCTTAGACAGCTGGGACGTGGGAAGAAGTTTTGTCTGCGCTTAGATCCACACAGCTGTTTTGGACTGCCTGCTGGATGGTTTGTCCATGCAAGGAATGATACCCTTAGTTGGAGTCTGAAGGCAAACTGCAAGTGCTAGAAGCCCATAGACTGTGGCAAGGTGCCTGTGTCTCTTTTGCATTAACTGCCTCTCTCATTTCTCTTCTGGGTTACTGCTCCATCTTGCAGGAACCCAAGCTGGTATTCCTCTGGCAGCTGAGCATTTATGGGAAGAAGGCAGCTAAGGTCACAGGCCAAGTTTTTCATCTCAGCCTAACCAATCAGTGATAGCATTTTAGGCAAGAGATTGATCTTCCGAGAAAGCCCCTCCCATGGGGACTGGGTGCTGCATGTGGCCTTGCATATGTGGTATAAGTCTCTGGAGACTTTCCCAGTAAGGCCTGTAAGAAAAGGCGGCTGGGGAAGATAATGGCGGCTAACCAATATAGTGGTGGTCTAAATGTTGTGGATATTTTGACTTATTTAACTCCTAAAGTGGCCCCATGAAATACGTGCTTATTGATATATCTCTCTTGCTGTAGATGAGGAAACTGAGACACAGGCTAAATAACTTAAATGTGGGAGAACACTCTGGTTTGGATACAGGCTGTCTGGAGGCAACCCAGTCTCTTAGCTGTCCCTACTCCTTTGGTCTGGGCAATGGGGTACAGATGTCAGGGTTCTCAGCAGTCTGGGTTGGGAGGGATTGCTGCAAACAGCCCTAGAGATGATTCTCTGAGCCACAGCCTGAGCATCTGCTGTCCCAAGCTGGCATCCTTCCTTTTCTCTGTCACAGTGCTGTGGCAGGGGGCTCCTGCTCCTACCATCCTGCCAACTAAGCAAATGGCCACTGAGTATTTTCCTCTTGGCTGACACTGTGTCCTCCTCCTTGGCCTAACAGGCCCTTATTATCAGCATGTTAAAAAGCCAGGGTTGTTTCCTTATGGGAGGTGGTGGGGGTAGGAGGAGGCCAGAGGGCCACAGAGAGTTCAAGGCACCCAGAGAAAAACTTATAGCATTGTGCGTCCTTGGCAGCTCTTTCCTGGGCCTTCCCAGCAGCCCTCAGTGTTCAAGGAGACTCGTTTGATTCTCTGTCCCAAGATGCCGAGCTCAGCTCTCTTTATTTTCGAAGTATAAGAAACAGTGGGTTGGAGAAGGTCCAGCCTGCGAGATGAGCAGAGTGACAGCAGTGGCCCTGGCTAGGTCCCTTCCTGGAGCCCCAGCACACCTGTGAGTATGCCAGGTGGGAGCAGGCCAGGTGGGAGCAGGCCAGGTGAGAGCAGGCCAGGTGGGAGCAGGCCAGGTGGGAGCAGGCCAGGTGGGATGAGCAGCCACTGGGAGGCAGGGAGCTCTGTAGGGTCATCTTGGATGCCAAGGCCTTCACAGATCAAGCTTGTCTTTTTCCTACTTAACTTTGGGCAGTAGTCTTTCCTTTGCATCTCCATGCCACTCCTAAAGGCATCTTCTGCTCTCCCCCTTCCTCCTGGCACTTCATAATGACCCAGTCATGTGGGAGAAACCTGTCATTCTGGCCTCTGGCTTTCCCAGAGAAGGTTTAATGGAATCTGAGATACAAGATGAAATGAAGCAAAACATGGAGTTGTGCTTCCCAGCCTTAGGGACCCGTCCCTTCCTCTGACTGATACAGCACAGTCCCCTAAGATGGGTCTCATTTCTGCACAGCCAGAATCCCAGCCCTGCTCCCTGACTGCCGAGCTCAGCCTGCTTCATCTGGGGATGAGCTGCGGTTTGAGGAATCATAAGGAGTCTGTGAACATTCTCATCTTTCACATCAACAGAAATTTCCTGAACAGCGGATTCATGCCAGGCGTCGTGCTGAGAGCCATAGAAACACAGATTAAGCCAGGCAGACCGTGCGCCCCAAGGAAACATCTAGTTTGGGTGATTCCTCTTGGCCTCTTGACAGTTAAACCCATGACATTTAGGGAGCAGACAAGATTGAACTGGTTGGGGAGATTCAGACAGAGCTGTCTTACAGCCCACAGTGCTTATTCAGCTCTGGAGCAGTGTCTGTCTATCTGGACAACACTGTTAGGAGACCATGCCTCTGTCTGGCAGCTCTGGGCCTGGGGGCAGCCAGTGTGGCTGTGACCAAGGCTGCACCAGGAGAGCTTGGCTTCTCCTGAGCCTCTTGTGAAGTCAGAGAACTGTGGTGTTCTGGGGACTACTCTTACAAGCACCCTTTTGAGTTCTGTGCCCAAAATACTAGAGGCTCTCTCTCCTGCACTATTGCTATGTGGTGCAGGTGGCGCCTGAACCTCAGTCACCTTCTCTGGTTCTTACAGTTGGGAAACTGTAAGTGGGAAAGTGACTTTAAAGTTCATCTGTGGGGAGGCCTCAGACTTGGTTCCTGAGTGGTGGTAGCCAGCCATCAGTGGTAGAATTAGAAAATTAGGCTCAGAGAGACTCCCCTCCTGACTTCCAGGCACCTCTCCCATTGTCCCGCAAGTGACATTAAGAGATCCAGGTCTTTTGGGTGCTCATGCAGAGCTATGCCTACTTCAAAGTGCCCTTTCACCCTAGAAGGGGAGTTTTGGATCAAAGCCCCTGTGGTTGCTCAACTCCAAGTGCTAGGACTAGCTGGATGTGGTGACATACACCTTTATTCCTAGCACTTGGGAGGAGAAAGCAGCCAGATCTCTGTGAGTTCAAGGCCAGCCTGGTTTACAGAGTGAGCTCCAGGACAGCCAGTGCAACATAGAGATCCTGTCTCGGGGGAGGGAGGGCGCAGTGGGATGAAGGTCGGGGGATGGGGGATGACGGAGGGGGGGTGTCTGGAGGGATGGGGGGAGATGGGTGAATGGGGAGAAGCTGGTAAGGCAACTAGAAAACATCTGAGCACTGACTAGATAAAAAGGTGGTGTGCTATGTGAGGTGTGTGTGAATTCTTTTTGGTCTGGAAGAGTGTGATGTCCCTTATGACCGCCACTTTGTCCCTAAATGGACCCTGACAAATAGGACAGGCTGATGTTAGCGATGCTGTAATCAGAAACCTCTGAGAAACTGGCATCCTCGGGCCTGGTGCTTCCTCTCTGAACCTTGGCCTTACGTAAGGTAGACACCTGTATTCTACGTAGTAAATTATGGTTTCTGTCTTACTTGCCAAGGCTGTATACTATAACCAATACCAGATACCAGTGAGTGCTTTCTGTGTGCCAAGCCCTGTGGGTTTTTTTAAAAAATGTATATGTAACAGCCTAATAATTATGTGTGTACTTATAGTTTAACTTTCATTTAATCTCAGACCCAAAACACAAGGTTGGTACCGGTACCCCAGTCTTACAGAAACCCCAGTTTTTTAGAAAGACTAAAAAACTGACCCATATTCACACCACCGGGATTTTAACCCAGGGTATTTATTGAATTACCTAGGCTGATGGCAGGGGCATTGGTGAATTAGGTAATGAGCAAAGCTGAGTGAAGAAGGAAGAGATGGAAAAGGAAAAGGGAAAATGAGAAAGAATTCTGGGAGGCTGAGTATGATCAACCCACTCCTGCCCCGCCCCCTCCTGCTCCTCGGCCCTCAACACTGTTTCCCTTTCCTGTCCCCGGCCCCCTACCAACTTTTCCCTCTTCCCAACCTCCATCCCCTACTGTTCTGAAGAGGGGCTCTCAGTGGGTAGGTCTCTCCCCCCCCCCCCCCGTTCTCTCTACAACATCCTTCTCTCTTTGTGCTGTGTGTGACTGCTGCAGCTGCTCCTGCCGCTGCCCTCCCCCCCGCACCCTCCCCCGCCAAACCCCTGCCCCCGCCACCCTGTCCCCACCCCAAGAAGGGCCAGAGTTCATGTGAGGAAGGTAGGAGGCTCTCAGGAAACTGGGCCTGCCTCAGGGGCAAGATGCTTGAATGCCTCCTGCATGGGGGGGTGCGGGATGGGGGACTCAAGGTCACATGGCCATTTTCAGAGTCACACAGGATTGTCCCTCATGGAACTGAGGTCCTTCCCACCACAGGCACTGATACACTGACTGCTGTGCAAGCCAAGGCCAGCCTCACTTTGCACAGTCCAGTTCCAAACTATGGACCTTTATATGCTTGTAGTATGGTGTTGGCCTAGCATTTTAGCTGATATAATTTTGACTCTCAACTTTGTGATTTGTTGCACTTCGTCCCTGTTGAAAGAGTGGGAAGGTAAAGGAACCAACCTATAGTGATATGCCCTGGCAACCTCTTAACCCTGACATTGACTAAACCAGATCAAAGGCTTGATTAGCTCAGTGACCTAGTGGTTTTCAGCATGCTCATGCACTCGTGTGTGCTGTGTGTGTATGTGTGTTGTTGTGTGTGTTTGTGAGTATGTACTCTGTGTGTGTGTGTGTGTATGTGTATGTTGTGTGCATTGTACATGTGTGCATATATGTGTGTGTGTGAATGTCTAGAGATGTTTTTGTTGCCTCAGTGTGAGATGGTACTGCTGCTTTAGTAGTAAAGGCCAGGAGGAAACTTACAGGACTATACAGGACAGCAGAGACAACTGATTCCTAAGTGTAAAGATTGCTCACACTTATATGTTGTGGCAGAGATCAAATGTCCTTGATTGTACATAAGCATAGTGACACCTGCCTTCTAGACTGTGAGGCTTGAGTGAGATGGGAATCGCTGTAAATGATGAGGGAGGCTTAAACGGCTGTAAAGTGCTCCTAGACCTCTACTGCTGGGAGCCTCATGTGGCACCCCTGCTGCTCCTCATAGACCTGAGGAGCTTACAGTGGACTAGAATTGAATTTAGAAGGGGTTCCAGTGAGGCCCCAAAGAGGAGCATTGTTCAAGGCTCTGGGGGACCATTTCAACAGCTTCTATTATGTAACTGTTCTATCTCAGAGTTACCCAGCCTGCTTCAGGGCAGGGGTATTGCCCTCACTTTCTGCATCGGAACTCCTCTCCCACGCTGTCCTTCCTGGTTTGGTGGCTTCGTCAGAAGAGGAATGCTTTTAATCCACCAGACTTTATCTTAGTGAGACTATTTCTGCTGTCCCCTACAAATGTCACAAATCACTTGTGTAATCTTGCCTTTAGTTTGACAAAACATTAGGCAAATATTTCCCCACCTATCTCTATGGTATCTAAACTTAAAAACTGTTAGCAATGATTCTGTGAGCACACAGTGAGCTCTTCAGGGCCCTCCTTCATGGCCCCACTATGGCTAGAGCCATTGGATAACTTGAATTTTCCTACGAACACTGGCAAGGCACATTTTGGATATTCTCAAGTTATCTAGGCCAAGAGAAAATAGAAACCCGTGTTCTGTGTGGACTGTAACTCAGAAAGGCGGGGCTTGTCCTTGTGGACCACAGGGTCCTTAAACAGTCACAATTCCAAATGGTCACCTTAGTCCATCTCTGTTCCTATAACAAGATTCCTGAGGCTAGATAACTAAGAAAGAAGAAGAGTATGTCAATGCTTTGTGCTTCTAGAGGGCAGGGAACTCGGAACATTCTGTTGAGGCTTCTGGCCTCACCTGACAGTGGGCTCCATAGAGACATGCAGAAAGTGATGCTGAACTCTACAGAGAATCACCGGGTAAGAAGTAACCACGGTGTCCTCTGCCACCGCAGGGACCCTGCCTTCATGGCTCTGCAGTCCTAACTCACTCCCAATGGACTCACCTTTGAAGATGTGAACACATAAATTTGGAGAGTTGTTTTCAACTCATTAACTTCTGAGGAACACATTCAAAACACAGCACAACTGACATGGTTTTATGAGATAAGACAGACCAGGTAGGACAGAGGACAGCAGAATCCTTTGCACAAAGCACTGGCGAGCACCATTTGCAGAGTCTGTTTTCCGTTTTATGTCCACGGAAGCGAGGAGTGTGTTGGATGTTGGATGTGCTGTGATTAGACTGTTTACAGTGAATCACACATCTAAAACTGCAGAGTGGTCTCCATAGAACCCATACAGGAACTGCTTCTAAAGTGTAACATTATTCTAATTTGTTCTAGAGAAAGGGGTATATCATAGTTATATTCTCTTCAAAGTGGTCCGAGTGTCTGTTCCATGGACTCCCAGCCTCCCCCTTGTCCACAGAAGCCACAGCTCTGATTCGGGGAAAGCAGCACTCTGCACACTGTCCACAGGAGGTGACCAGAAGTGGCTCTTGTGTTGGCTGGTTTATGTCAACTTGACACAGGCTAGAGTCATCTGAGAGGAGGGAACCCCAACAGAGAAAATTCCTCCATAAGACCCGACTGTAGGCAAGTCTATATAGCATTTTCCTAATTAGTGATCAATGTGGGAGGGCCCAGGCTGTTGTGGGCTGGTGGCCCTGGGTTCTATAAGAAAGCAGGCTGAGCCAGGCAGTGGTGGCTCACACCTTTAATCCTAGCTCTTGGGAGGCAGAGGCAGGTGATCTCTGTGATTTCAAGGGCAGCCTGGGCTACACAATTCCAGGATCAGTCAGGGCTGTTACACAGAGAAACCTGTCTTGGAAAACAACAGCAACAACAAAGAAAAAGAAAGTAGTAGGCAGTGAGCAAGCCAGTAAGCAGGACCTCCATGACTCTGCATCAGCCCCTGCCTCCAGGTTCCTGCCCTGTGTGAGCTCTAGCCCCTACCTCAGTCACTGTAAGACTATGATACGGAAACATGCCGAATAAACCCTTTCCTCCCCAGCTTGCTTTTGGCCATGGGGATTCATCAGATCAGTAGTAACCCTGAGTAGGACAATGCTGTCTGCAGAGCCTCTGGGTTCCTGGAGGAAAGCTGTGCCCAAGCCAGGCTCACATGTCTGCTAATTCCTTGGTCAACACAACCAGCAGCAAGATGCTTACTGCATCTAGGACTTCAGCTAAAGCCATCACCCCAAGCCCAGGAAGCTGACAGCCATTGGTCTAGGTGCCAGGTGAGAGGCCGCTCTTGGGGCTTCTTAGGCCTATTTGCAAAGATACTTGCACAAAGTAATGTTGTGCTTGGGCCAGCTCTCTTCCCCTTCTCCTTCCCTGGCAATCTCGAGTATATTCCTTTGAGTGACGTGATACCCACAAGCACTCGCTCCTGGTAGTAGGTGGGTTGGGGGTGGCTTGGTGTGACTCTCTCTTACAGAAATGGCCAGCAACTTATTGCCTACACCATAAGGTTCTGGGGAGTAGGGTACTGCCACTGGGGCCCAAGCTCTCAATGGCAAGCAGGGTGAGTACAGGCCATGGCTTATGGGGAGGAACCCAGGGCCACAGCTTGGGAGGGTTTCCTTTAGAAGCTCATCCATTACGGATGTCCACCTTACTATCTATTTAAGGAGGCATTGGAGTTCATGTTTATGGATCTCCTCCCGCCACGTTGTGTGACTTGGGTCACAGCAGCTGCGACGGAGCCCTTTTTCACTCAAACGGAAAATTAGGCTGAGCTGGGGCCTGTGGAAAACCTCGGGAAGTCAAGAAACCAGGCAAACAGGATTGGAAAAAAAATTATTCTAGTGTAATGGAAAGAGTGTAAACTTTGAATCTTAGCCATGCTCCTTGAGCCTGGTGCCCAGTTCTGCCATTTCCTCATTTAAAATGACGTCTAATGTTACGAAGCTTTGAAGGCCCATTGAAAAGTTAGAGAAATGACATTTACATAGTAGCCCCTCACTAAATACTGATATTTTTAAAAGCTGATTTATTTATTTTTATTATGTGCGTTGGTATTTTATCTGCATGTATGTCTCTTGTGTGTTAGATCCCTGGAACAGAAGTTACAGACACCTGTGAGCTGCCAGGTGGGCGCTGGTAATTGAACCCGGGTCCTCTGGAAGAGCAGCCAGTGCTTTTAACCACTGAGCCATCTCTCTAATCCCCTGATTTTTTTTATACTTGTTTCTCCAGGGGTGTTAGTTTTCATTACTAGTCCTGTGGGCTCACCACAACGTCTCAGCACGTATCTGGAAGCCCAGAGCCAAAAGCAGTACTTCATAAGCTGCAGGGGACCATGTGGCGGGGTAGCTGGGGACCTTTGCAACCTGTCTGCTTCCTGAGCTCTTACTCCTTTCTTGTTGGCTTGGGGCCATTTAAAACCCAATACAGCCGGGCGGTGGTGGCGCATGCCTTTAATCCCAGCACTTGGGAGGCAGAGGCAGGCAATTTCTGAGTTCGAGGCCAGCCTGGTCTACAGAGTGAGTTCCAGGACAGCCTGGGCTATACAGAGAAACCCTGTCTCGAAAAAAAACAAAAAACAAAAAAACAAAAAACCAAAAACCATGCATTGGGCTGGTGAGACAGTGGGGAGAGGCACTTGCTGCCAAGCCTGACGACCTGAGTTCAGTCCCTAGCTCCCACCTTGTAGAAGGAGAGGCTTGACTCCTGTAAATTGTTCAGTGGCCTCCATACCCATACTGTGACACATACATGCACACATATAAATAAATAAGTAAATACCTAGATAAATGAATAAATATTAAAAATAGACCAACCTATCAAGTACAGATGGGATGGGTATGGCGGGACAGCATCGCCAACAGTATCTGCAGGCAGAGCACAGTCACTGAGTAGCATTGACAGCTACGTGGCAGCACGGCATTACTTTTTATTAGGAAAAGTTGAAAATTGTCAGAAAATAAAGTTTTCCTGAGGACCTTAGCCTTAGAACCAGTCTCTTTTCAATGTTCCCCTATAAAAGGTCCCCCCCACCCTGTGCTATATTGAGCCAACTGAACTAGCCAAGGTGATATTTTGCAAATTTCAGGGTGTGGGGCCGAAGTGGGGTGCCTGCTAATTCTAGATCCTCTCCTTCCTGCTTCTGATTCATGCTCAGGCTAAGGCGTTCATAGGTAGTGGAGGGACTTTCTGGGGCTGATTTTAGAAAAGGTGCTTGCTTACTGTGTATGCCGAGCCTGCCACGGTCCACCCCTGCCCAGCCTGGCTCTGACCTTCAGAGATCCTTTGAGGAAGCTACTCTGTGTCCTTACCTCCAAAGGGAAGAAACTCAAGTTCTTTAACTGTAAAACAATATACTTAGGAAAAATGTTACTATTTTCAACTCTATAGTCAGGTAACATTAAATATACTTACACTGTCCTGCCATCACCACCATCTATTTCCAGAACTAAATCTCGCACAGCGAAGTCTGGAGGGTTGGAGGTGGTGCCTCAGTGGCAAGAGTGCTTGTCTAGCCCGTATAAGGCCCCAAGTTCTACCTTAGCAGGGCATCAAACTAAGTAGCGAAACTGTATCCTTACATAATAACTCCCCAGTCTTTTTCCTCAACTCCAGCCAGCTACATTCTACTTCCGGTCTGTAAATTTGACTGCTCCAGCAGGAATAGAATGCCACAGTATTCCTCTTTGCCTCCAGCTTTTCTCACTTAGTGTAACATCCTCAAGGTTTGTCCATGATCTAGCATGTGTTGCAATTAATCCCTTCCTTCGTTTATTTCCAGTCCTAGAACTTGAACCTAGATCTTTGTGGATGCTAAGAAAGCCCTCTACCCCTGAGCTAGCCATCCCTTCAGATCTCTTTTACTTACTGTTTGACACAGAGTTGTGGTCATTTTCTCAGGCTAGCCTTGAACTCTACTCCACATTATAATCTTTCTTCCTAAACCCCTGAAGTAGTTAGGATTATAGGCTTGAGCCACGAGGGCTTGCACCAAATCCTTCCTTTTAAGGAGTCTGGGTCCTATTTCCTTGTATGTATATGCCGCATTTCAGTTACCCACTCATCTGTCATCGGACTCTTGGTCTGCTTTTGTCAGAAGCAGATCTGGATGTGCTTTGGAGACCCGATGTCCCTGCCTTGCGTGAGGTGGACAAGTTGACTAGACAGATGGTCCTCTGTGTGAGCGAGCACGGGTGTGCGAACGCGCTCGGACATCTGTCTTTCTCAGTTGACGTAAATAGTTGGAGTGTGAAAGCCCTGTTTAATATCTGAAGAATGCTCCTTACCCGTTGTGCGTCAGAGACCTGATGTAAAGGTAAACAGGAGGCGCGTGCTTGACGTAGGACAGGACATGGCCAGCTCTGGGTCAGGTTTCCCTCTGGGCCCTCCTCTGAGTCAGTCCTCCTCCTGGATCATCAGCTCCCTTCAGGATGCTGCCCTGGTGTTCTGAGTACCAACATGGGCATTTCATATCCCCAGCCCGGCTGGATCACTACCATCTTCTGCTTGTGTGATTTTGGCCAAGTCATTTTAACTTCCTCCAGTTCTCGTCCTTTGCATTTTAAGGTTTGAGGGGTATATAATAAATGTAACATACCAAAATGTCTTGCCCAGTACCTGGCTTACGGTATGTGTTCTCTTTTCCTTCCTTGCCAGGAAAGACCTTCTTCAATTACTACGGGGGTGGTGGGGGGCTCCACCCGGCCTGCCACAGTGCCTGGCACACAGAGGTAGCTGCCAGCCGAATGCTTATTAACTTTATCCTGCACAGCACTGAGAGGGGCAAAGACTGCTCTGTGGCAGCTCCTTCCAACGAGGTTTTAAGCAAGCACAACACCCTGGAATATGCGCAGGGCTTGGGGTGGGGGGTACTTTGAAGAGAAGCTTGTTTGGATGGGTAAATTCTGGTTGTTTTTGAAAAACAAAACCCTAACGTTGGCCTCATTACTTTTGAGGCAGTCACTCACTGCCTCTTTGTCTGTCTGTGGAGTGCTCTTGAGTGATTACTGGCTAGACCTTTAAAAATAGGCCAGTTGTCAGATGTCTTGGCAAGAGAATGTATCCCATTGGTGTTAGGATTCTTTCTGAAGTTAAACATCTCTCCTGGGAGAGGGTTGTTTTTATCATCAGCTGCTAAAAATTCTCAGGAGGTCACAGAACCAACTCAGTTCCAAGGGAAGGGCATGGAATCTACTAGATTTAAGTAAAGGGTTAGTGAGGGACGGGACTTGTGTTTTACTGATGGGCAGCTGAATGGCTGTGGATGAGAGTAACGAGATGTTGGAGCCACTCTCTCAGGGCCACGCCATTACAGAGTCCCCTGTCCTCCTGTATTTGAGCAAGGAAAGTCATACTTGCTCTGTAGGTAGCTTGTGGCTCTGACAGAGAGGTGGACGGGCATTGTTGATGGGGGCAAAAGATCATGTAGATTGATCATGAAGATCATTCCAGCTGTGTCAGAGGCCTGCCTTGGATTAGCCAGCAGGAGTGAATGCCAAGGCCACTCACTGTTGCTGCCTTCTCTGCTGGACCAGAACTTATTTTGGTTCACGCTGAACTTATTTGAGCCAAAGTGTTGGTGACACTACAGAAAGCTTCCATTTTTAGCTATTCCTGTTTGCTCGCTGTCTACAGATACATAGAACCTAAACAAAGGACTTGCATCCCCATGAGTCAGGGAGTGGACCGAGGTGTCTTCCCTGCCTGGAGTTTTCAGGCAGTGGCTTCCCTACTCCAGCAGACTTTGGCTATTGAGTCTCTAGAATGGCCACCCACCACTCACATCTCGGGGCACCTTGTACATTGCCCCTCCCCCATCTCCATTTAAGCCAGCTGTGCACACAGGCCAGTGTGACAAGTGCATATTAGCACTTACATATTTGTTACTTTCCTCGCTGCGGCGATTAAACACTTGAAGGGAACAACCTGAGGGAGGAAGGGCTTATCTTGCTCCCTCAAGGATTGGAGAGGGTGCAGCCCATCACAACAGGGAAGGTATGGAGGGTTCACAGTATTAGGTCTGTGACTGGAAGTCCTCCCATCTCAGTAGACATGGAAGCAGAGAGGGACTCAGGCAGGAACCAGGCCAGGCTATGCAACCAGAAACCCAGCCCTAGAGCCTTCTCACCCCATGTCTGCCAGCTGGAATGTAAGTCCAAATGATCCAGCCTACCAAAAATGGCACCACCACCACCTAAGGACTGTATATCCTAACACACAGGCCTGAGGGGGTATCTTAGGTCTAACACTAACACAAGACAACTCTTAGGAGCAGCAGACACATACTGAGGCTGTGGGCTCTTTTGATGTCACGCATAGCTACCCATTACACTTAACAAAAGATTCCTAGTTGGCTGGGAGGCTCATGGGTAGGTGTTCTTTGGATAATGAATAGTGTGGGCCTACAGTCTAGTTGTCTGCACAGGGGCTCGGGTTGCACTCTGTTTGGACTGCAGGGAAGATGTATTACTTGTGGTTGGAGGAGGGATAGGCCCCAGAGGATGTAAGGAACAATGTAGGACTTTTGAGGTTTTCCCACTGAGCTTAAAAGCACTCAAGGGTCCAGTCTATTGGCCTTCCCTCCTCTCCTTGAAGGCCAAGGTTGGAACCTAGCTTCTGAATTTTCACCACTGCAAACGTTCAAGAGATAGTGTCTCTGTGAACCCTGTGACTTTCCCAACTTTTGATACTTACCGAGACCCCTTTTCTAATTAATACGAGGCATATCTAGAAATGGCTGACACGTAGTTGAGGTCTAATAAGTAGTTGAGGTGCTGGGCCATTCTCTGGCCCTCCAGAGGCAAGCGTCGGTACCTTGTGACCTGCTTCCTGCCCACCTACCTCTAGGACTTCATCATGGGGCACGAAATGGGTTGAAAGCATGCAGGGTCACATGGTTCTCCCTGAGGTTGTCTTCCAGTACTGGTAAGTCCTGTGTGTGCCATGCGGGGTCTGCAAGCTTGTCTGCTGTGCTGAGTGAGCTGTATTTATTTTATTTTATTTTATTTTTTGGTCAATCTGGGGTTGGCTTCAGAGTGTCTCCTGTGGCGTGTCCATCCTCCCCTGCCCTTCCCCACGCTCCTTGCACAGTTGCACTCTCAGCACCTCACTGCTGCTCCTCACTGCTCTGCCCCTCAGGCAGCCGCTTTCCACACCCAGCCCTGAAGCTGCATGATTAAGAACGTAGAAATCTGCCTCCTGAATAGGTCAAGGGTCCCAACTCTCCAAACATCCAGTATCCAAAAACTGGGCACTAATGATACCGATCCCACAGAGGAAAATTCCACCTCCTGACCCCATGGGATGGATGGTAGTCCAAACACAGTTTCACCAAAAATGCCGTATAAAATTACCTTCATGCTGTGTACATGCGACATACGTGGAGCAAAAATTAATGTTGTGTTAAGACTTGAGTTCTGTTCCCAAGATATATCATTATGTATACGCAAATATTCAAAAATCAGAAAACAAAAAATAAAAATCTAACATACATCTGGTCCCAAGCATTTTACATGAGGGATGCTCGCTTCTAGTCAGTTAGCCTGTGTGTTGTTCATTTTATAAACATTGAGTTAAACACCTGTTACATGCTAAACATTCCTGCTGGGCAAGATCCATGCCTGGTAGAGGTGGAGGTGTCTTTGGTCAGATCTCAGAGCAGAGACTGCAGGGAGGCCCTGGAGGGCTGGGCCATGGTGTCGTGGGCAGACAGGGAGGGGTATGGCTGCCCCAGGACTTGGTGGGAGGGTTCCCTGCCAAAGCTTATCTGTGAAGGCTCCGTGGGAGAGGGGAACATTGGGCTAGGTTTTCATTGTTGAGTTGGACTTCAGTAGCAGCTGTGGAAGGAACAAGGATTCACAATTGAAATCTGTGCTATCAATGGCCAGAAGACCAGAGAGGACTCGGCAGGACTGGGAAATGGTGAGTGGGCCTTTGTTGCCAGCACCTAGGGGCAGGGGTGGGGCCCAGTCCAGCTGGTAGGGTGCTATAGGGCAGGTACTGAACGTTCAGGCCAGCACAGGCCTAATTTTGCGGTGAGGCGTTCTAAGGCTGCTAAAATAGCCTGTGGAAGACAAGAGGACATGTCAGATTTTGGAGAGACCATTAACAAATTTTAAAAGATAAAGACATGTCCCCAATGACAAGGACCCATTGTGTCGTTTCTCCTGATGAAGGGCTATTTCCCTCTAGGTACCTGGAAGATGGCCTCTTTCTGTGTCATTTGTTTTCAACATCTACACAGGCATTTGTTTGTTGTTTGTTTGTTTGTGATGTCGTCTCACTATCTACCTTTGGTTTGCCTGGAACTCTTAGAGAGCCACCTGCCTCTCCGAGTGCTGAGCTTAAAGGTGTTCCACCAGACTGGGTCAGCATAGGCTTTGAAAGGAGAACGAAGCTGCCCGTAGAGGTGCCAGTGTAGTCCTAGTAACTCAGACTGCTGCTGTGACAGAAGTTCTACACCATAGAAAGATCTGGTCTCTTAAAAAAAAAAAAAAAATGTTTTTAAAGAAAAACAGTGAGGAGGAAGAAGCCCCATGAGCAGCTTTTACTCTTCCCCATGGAGGGCTGGAAACCAGCTGACGGTGAGTCTAGTATCTGCATCCTGGGCAACACTGCCCTGAGGGTAGGAACGATGGAGGTTGGGGGGGGTATACCAGAATCGGGGGACAGCACATGGCCCTGGCAGATCTAGACTTGGTTCCTTACCTGTGGACCTCCCAGAAGTCTTGGGGTGTCACTGCTTGGCTTTCTGGTCTGTAAGGTTTGCCAGGGGGGGGTTTTTTTTTTTCCCCTTTGGGGTTAAAAAGGGAAAAAAGGGGGGGGGGCCCCCCAAAAACCCCCTTCCCCCTTAAAAGGAAATTTGGGGGTTTTTGGTTTTTTTGGGGCCCGGGGAAACCCCCAAAAAAAATTTTTTGGGGGTTTTTTTTTGGGGGGGGTTTTTTTTAAAAAAAGGGGCCCCCGGGGGGGAAAAAAAAGGGGGGGGTTTTTTTTTTTTTTGGGTTTTCTTTTTAGGGGGGAAAAAAAAAAAAGGGCCCCCCCTTTAAAATTTGGGGGAAAAAGGGGGGGTTGGGGGTTTTAAAAAATTTTTTGGTTTTGGGGGGGGTTTTTTTTTTTTGGTTTTTTTTTAAAAATTTTCCAAACCCCTTTTTTCCCCCAAAGGGGTTGGGAAAAAAAGGTTTTGGCCCCCCGGGGGGGTTTTTTTCCAAATTTTTTGGGGGGAAAAAAGGGGGGGGCCCGGGGGGAAAATTTTTTGGGGTTTTAAAAAAAATGGTTTAAAAAATGGGGGGAATTAAAGGTGGGGGGAAAAAAAAATTTTAAAATTTAAAAAAATTTTTTTTTTAAAAGGGGGGGAAAAAAGGGGGGGGTTTTTTTGGGGGGTTTTTTTTTTTTTTCCCGGTTTTTTTCCCGGGGGAAAAAAAAGGGCCCCAAAAACCCCCCTCCCCTTTTTTTTTAAAAAGGTTTTCCCCCCCCCCTTTTTTTTTTTTTCCCCCAAACCCAAAGGGTTTTGGAAATTTTTTTAAAAAGGGTGGGTTTTTTTAAAACCCCCCCCAAAAAAAACCCCCCCCTTTTTGGCCCCGTGGGGGCCGGGGGGGGGTGGGGGGCCCGGGTTTTTGGGGGGGCCCCCCCCCTTTTTTTTTTCCGGGGCCCCGGTTTGGGGGGTTTTGGGGGGGGCCCCGGTTTGGCAAAGGGGGGGAAAAAAAAATTTTTCCCCTTTTTAAAAAAAAAATTTTTTTTTGGGGCCTTTTTTTTTTCCCCCCTTTTTCCCTTTTGGGGGGGGAAAAAAAAAAAAAAAAGGGGGGAAAAGGGGGGCCCCGGGGCCCGGGGGGGCCGGGGAAAACCCCCCCGGAAAAATTTTTTTTCTTAAGGGGCCCTGTCAATCCACCTGCTTTCTTTCACCCCTGCAAAACCCCAGTATCATTCCCTCTCACCCACTTGACACATTTGAAAAACACTAAGTTCCGGGTAGCGATTTTGGGGCTGCGTGACACGTAGGGAAAAATGGGGGCTTGAAGACTTTGCTTCAGCTGCAACCTTTGTTTGGTCAAAAAAAAAAAAAAAAAAAAAAAAAAAAAAAAAAAAAAAAAAAAAAAAAAAAAAAAAAAAAAAAAAAAAAAAAAAAAAAAAAAAAAAAAAAAAAAAAAAAAAAAAAAAAAAAAAAAAAAAAAAAAAAGGTGGGAAAGGGGTTTTAGAAATGCCCCCGGGGCCCCTTTGGGGGGGGTTTGTAGAAAACCCATGGAAGGGCCTTAAATGAACTTTGGGGCCACTTCCAATTTTGGGGGCCGGGGAAATTTTGGTTTTTAAACGGTCACCGGCGGGAAACCCCCTTCTTTAGGCAAAGGGGAAAAACCCTGTGGTGCTCGGGCCGGGCTTAAGCCATAGGGGGGGGCAGCACAAGAGGGGGGGGGCTCCTGGGTGAATTTTATTTTTTTGTTCTTTTCTTTAAAAAGGGGCCCAAAAAAGGGACCCCAATTTAACCGGACCGAAGAAGGCTGCCTTTTTTTTAAAAATGGTTTTACTTTCCTCAAGACATTTTTGGGGAGGGGCCAACCCCCAATTTTTCGGGATGAACATAAAAAATACCTTTTTTTTTTCCCCCCCCTTTTGTTGAGGAAGGAAAAAAAACCCCCTTGCCCCCCCCAAATTTTAATTTTCCAAGTTAAAAATTGTTTTTATTTTTTCCAGACAGGGTATCTTGGCTGTCCTGAAACTAACTTTATAGACCAGGTTAGCCTGGAATTCAGTTTCATCTGCCTCTGCTTCCCCAGTGCTGGGATTAAAAGCATGTGCCACCACTGCTCAGCTATAAACTGATTTTTTTATAGCTTATATTTAATATTGGGATCAAATATCTTACCTTGATGAAGGTGTTTTTCTATATGCTGTAAGCAGGTGCATGCTGTCAGCTAGTCTGAGCTAGATTTGGGCTGTGGTTGTAGTCATTTCTTGAGACTTCTCAACTCTGGCCTAGCTCAGAGA
The DNA here is from genome assembly GCA_021653895.1 of Mastomys natalensis. Taxonomy (NCBI): domain Eukaryota; kingdom Metazoa; phylum Chordata; class Mammalia; order Rodentia; family Muridae; genus Mastomys; species Mastomys natalensis. The sequence continues at coordinate 1,778,412 of JAJTUV010000069.1, read as the reverse complement.
ATAGGTAGAAGGTCTCTTGAGTAATGACAGGAATGGAATATATACCCAAAGTGTATTTCTAATTCCGTCTTTTCCCTTTCTTTTCACCTTTTAAAGGATGGCAGTGTCTATAGGAGCAGACTTGCTGGCTAATCCATAGTAAAAAAAAAAAAATACCATCTCTTAGGGCAGAGGGCTGAGTCAGCTGGGACTGTGGTTTGCAGGCTAAAAGGGACAGAGGTGTTTTCTCTGGGGGCTTGCAGCAGTGTGTGGGGGCTGTGTGCCCCAAGTACTGTTTTCTGATAAATCACTGAATTTGACATAGTGAGAGGAGGCAAATTGAGCAAGATGCTCTGCAAAATGTCCACACAAGTGATACAGGTTGACTCCCCACCGCCACCACCCCTGCCCCAAGTGGAGATTTCAGCTGACAAGTACTGGGAGGAGCTGGCAAGCACAGGGCTTGGCCTCAAAGGCTGACTATGGTTATCTAGGGGACCTTTTCTGACAACATGAAAGAACACAGCTGCACCCATTACTCACAAGGCCTGAGAGCCCTGAGCGGGTGGAGGTGTCTTGCACTCACATTGGACTTTCTCCCATGCCTGACCCCAGGGACAGGCTCTACTGTGTCCAGAGGCTCTAAGGCAAGTGGACAGGGTAGGTCAGTAGACAAAATTTGCTTTGTGTCTGGGACAACACAAACTGTTCAGTTCCTCTCTCTGACCTCGCTTTTGTTTCAACTAAACTGAGTCGCGACTCTAAACAAATTCCTGTCACAGACGTCTGCCTCTGTGTAACTGCTGGGAAACATGCGTACTCTACTCTCTATTCCTCTTCCTCTCTACTGTAAAGCCGTTGCTTTCCTTTTCCTTAAAGTTCCCAGATGGTTTAGCATTAATTCTCCTGGTCATAAAAGGGACAAATTTCTGTCCCTTCTACTCGTGGCCGCAGACATTCCCTACCTCCGACCTCTCCCTCCAAACTAAGTTACAGAGTCGGTGTTGCCTTTCAGGAAGGTAAACCGGTTTCAGGAAGGAAGCCTAGCGCTTTTTCAGGGTCTTAGGAACTCAGGCTTCCCCTAACTCTGCTCCGCCCCTCCCTCCTCTGCGATGCCCTCCCTCCTTCCGGCCCACCCCTTAGTTAGCTCTGCCCTTTTTTCCTAGCGTTGTGCTCCGCCTTCTGCCCCGCCTCTCACGCACTTGGCCCTTCCCCCGGAGCCTGACGTCATGGAAAGGCTGGGTGGAGCCACGTCCTGGAACCGTAAGCTCGCAGGCCCCACCCTCCGTCGGAAAGGGATGTGCCACCCTGGAGCGGTCCCTAGCGGCCTGAGGGTTCTGCTGACTCTGGGCTGTTGGTCTCCGTGAACAGGTCCTAGGCTCAGACATCAGTAAGAGACTACAGAGACATTTCCGTCTTCTCCCCTGCGTGGCGTTCTCTGGATCCCTCTCAGATTTTCTCTCTGGCTGAGCATGAGGGCTTTTACACTGGTGAAAGGGGGTTTCAAAAGTCAGACGCTTTCTTGGCTCTTGCCTGTGAAATGCGATTTAAAACAGTAACCTATAACTTTTTTTTTTTTTGAAATGTTCGCATCTGTTGTGGGTTAATTGAGACAACGAAATAAAAATCTTTGCAGTCATCCTTGGTAAGCTTTTCCTCACGCATTGCTTGCTTTTTATTACCATTCCTAAGCAAATTTAAGTATAGCCTTGAGTTCTGCCTTTATGCTGTTAATCAGTCCATTTTCTGCATGGAGGCTGAGAACTGGCATATTTGTCTTGCCAGGACACTGGAAGACAAGATTAGCTCCTCTTTAAATTCCAGGAGTGTAAAACACCAGACTTAAAAGAGATCAAAGGCACCAAAAGGATGGGGGGGACACAGGAGGTGGCTGGCACATTAGAAAAGAGATAGTCTTCTTTAGAATTTAGGTATGTTTTAATTTTACAAATGGCAAGATTGCCATCAAAGCCAACAACAGGAAGATGTTGAGAGGCAGTAAGTGCTGCTTTGGAAAGGGACCAAAACTCTAATCCCTAGAGAAAGTGACTAGGGACTCCCACGACAGCCTTTCCCATGCAGGCTTACCCTCAGAGTAATGCTTGCCTAGGGCTTGGCCCTGGGGATGCCCCTCTTCCTGCATCCTGGCTGCCTGCCCCTTTTCTCTAGCAGAGTCATTGATTGACACCTGTGAGCCCTTCTGAGGAGGCCCCATTCTACACACAGGAATCCACCTTCTGCTAAGTGAGTGGCTTAGAGTGAGGCTCCTGAGAACAAACCCCACGAAAGCCTTAGCTCAGCTCTGTTTTGTTGTTCTTGTTGTTTTACAAATAGGCAAATGGGGCCAGGTTGGTGGCTCACACCTGTAAACCCAACACTTGGGAGGCTAAAGCAGGAGGATCTCCATGAACCTGTGCTACATTGTACCTTTTGGATGAGCCCGGGTTACAGAGTGAAACAATTTCAAAATCATACCAAATAACAACAAAAGTATGCTTAAATGGAGCTAGACCTGGGTAGTGCAGCTCAGTGGTAGAGTGCTTGCCCAGCATGCATCAGTCCTTGGGTTGGATTCCCAGCATGCACCACCTACCACCCACACCCCAACCCCTGCAGGCCAAGTACTGAATTCACCCTTTCTTACCCAGACCAAGATTGGTTATGGTAATGATGACCATTTGGGTATCATTTACTGCTAGACACTTTTCCTATTCATTGTCAATGTCCCAAGCTCAGGTTACACATAGAGAAATCCACAAGGACACACACAGGTCGACTTGAAGTCACATGGGACTAGGAAAGACCTGGCCAAAATGAACCCTAAGCTATGGTCTGGAGAGCAGTGCCCAACCTCTCTCCCACATTAAGCCACTCAGCTTTCCTGCTAGGGCTCATCTGTTGCCCTAGGTTGGCAGCACCCTGTGAGAGGCCAGCAGCACCTGTGAGAGGCCAGCAGCCCTCTGCAAGAGTCAGAAGCTGGTGTCTCCCAGCACTGAGTAGAATAGTATCCTTGATTCTGCCTCAGATGTGCCTGCTAGCTCACTTCAGTGAAATTTTATTTGACTTTCCCTAGGCCACTCTGCCCTGGTTAGTAAATAAATATCATTTACTTACTGGTTCTTTTGCAAAGACCCTCTGTCTGTATACTTTTCATACTATGGTTGGCATTTAGACAAGTGTAACCAGCAGGTGTGTTCTGGAGTTCAACACTTCTACCTAAATCTAGACTACTATTAACCAGAAATGTCTTTTAAAAATATATATATATATATATATATATAATATATAACACATATATACACAATATATATGTATACATATATACATATATATACACATATACATATATACACATGTATACATATATACATATATACACATGTATACATATATACATGTATACATACATACACCTATACACACACAAAAAAATACATATGGAGGTGACAGTCCTCTGCCTCTCATCCCAACCAACTGAGTCAGCATATGCCATGATTTTCCAGTGGACAAGGGAAAGCTCTTCGTAACCGCTTCTCATCTGTAACACAAAGATGTTGCCCTACTTTGTACAGGACTGAAAGTGACGCATGGAACAGGACTATGCTGATGGTCGCCATTTTTTGGAGGGAGTATAAATATACAAATATATTATAGCATTAGGGCTACAGTATAGGGCTACTATAAATTCATTGCATCTTTGTCACAGAGGGAGGGAGGCGAGTTTCTCCAGCTTTCTACTCATGTTTCTCTAGGCCTTTCCAGCTTTACTGTGGTAGCTCCACACCCTGAGGCCTCAGATGACTGAGCTGGGCCTAGCAGCACAGGGGTACACTTCGAGCCACATCCAGGGTGAACTTTGAAGTTTAGGTGTGTCTGAGGTTAGCAAGTTAAGGGGACAGGCTGTTGGAAACCTCACCCTGCTCTCTGCTCTGGGGAGGAAACCTCAGGAAGTTCCACCTGCTTCTTCTCCTGCACATGCACCTCCTCCTGCCTCCTTCCCCTTGACACAAAGGGGTGTCCCCAGCCCCATGGCATCTTGCCTGAGTTGCTAAGAATAGAGAAGGGCGCATCTGCCAGGAGGTGGAACAGGAGCTGTCCCTGTTCTGCTCTTTCACGCCAATCCTGGCACTGTCTAGTAGGCTGGGTTGGTAAATACCCTTGTGTGCAGAATAGGTCTTTGTGTGCCCTGGAAACTCTTTCTGTCCCCTTCCTGGGGGGTCAGAGCATCAGAGAGAAGGTTGATGGGGATGTCTTTGTCCTTGAGATCTTGGCCAAACAGCATTTCACATAGCTCTAGGCTTTCAACCCAGCCCCGAGCTGGAGCTGGTGTACAGCCAACCGTAGAGCCAGCTGCCAGAGTGGGGCGAGGGTTCTAGGAAATGACCTTTACACTCATCCAAAAGGCAACGTGGTAAGATTGCTCTTGTTCTTTTCACGGCTCGAAACCCAAAATAAGTAAAAGGAGAAAGTGGAAAGTGTTCCATGCTTCCTGCTGTGCTCACAGCTGTCTGAGTCAACAGGCTATCTGTGCGAGCTGCTTACAGGGCTGATGTAGAAGTCAAGTGTGTGAGCTGCTTAGAGAAGCCAATGTAGACATCAAGGCCACTTCTGGGCTACCCTGGGCTCTCTGCCCCATCCCCTTTGGCTTTTTTGAGATGGAGTGTCTCTGTGGACCAAGCTGTCTTTATTCACCATCTTCCTGGATCAGCCTCTGAATGTGGAGGTTACAGATGTGTGTCGCTCTGCTCAGCACTCCAAATTCCTTTTAAGTCAAGGTATGATATATATCCCTTAACAAATCAGAATAAAATACTCTCATGTTTCTGGGCTCTTCTCAAGGCAATTCTGTCAATCTCAGGAGCTTGAACTTGGAGTGTATTCTGTGGTTTGTAAGCACCTTCACATCTGGTTTCTCACTTGGTTGCCATAATAGCCTGGGATGGGGCAGGGCTTATCTTGTTATCCCTATTTTTCAGATGAGGGAGTTAAAGTTGTCAGAAAGTTGAACTGCTTTTTCAAGGTCATATGGGAGCCAGAGTAGCAGTGGAAGGGGTAATAGAATCCCACCTCCAACTGGAGCAGCAGGGCGGTGCCCTAGACCCAAGATCCCTTTCAACCATTGCATTAAAGAACACAGAAGAGCCTTCTGAATGTCAGGACCTGTGGATAGTGGTGTAGTGAAAATTCTGGGATTTTGGTTTCTTTAAAAGTACAGAAATATTATAAGAATATGTTTTCATTTTAATCTTAGGTGTGGGTCATGGGGCTACTTCAGATTGCCCACAGCTGACTGTGATTTGCCTCGTGCTCTAGCAGGGTTGTGACTTTGTCAGCTCAGTTTCTGCAATTGTGTGGCCTTTGGAATTCTGGGGACTTTTCAGGGGGTATATAAAGGCTTGGGCCCCGAGGGGAGGGTGGGTTGGTAGTGGTGGGTTGTTGGTCATTGTTGGTCACGGTTTGTTAAGTAGTCATGTGCAAAAAAAGAAACACTAGCAAGAAAAAATTAGGTATACTGATGGCAAAGATCAAACTTGTCCCACGGAACTGGATGCCCCTAATCAGCAGGAAGTAGTCTAACGGTAACATTGCCCCCTTTCCAACCTCTGACTTTATTCCGGGAGTTCTTCCTTTCCCTCTATCCTTTTTACTCTTGGTTCTCGTGTTAGGGAGGGTTAAAGGGTAGAAGAAAAGAGGTAGAGAAGGATAGAAAAAAGAAGAACCCACTAAGTAGCAAAGACTGGCTACATAGTGGTTCATACAAACTGCCACTCTTGTTTCCTTAGAATTTACCAGTAATATTGAAACCAAGATGGCTGATTCACTGTGCCAGACCTAGCCTGTACAGTGCTAAAGTGAAATGAGATAGGATGGGGTATCTGTGACTGTGGGGTTTTTTTTGTTTTGTTTTGTTTTGTTTTGTTTTCTGGATTGCTTCAGACATCGGAATCTCCCTGCAGGTGATTGAGTTAGAAGGCACTACAGCCAGATGTTCATTTTACTAATGGAAAACTGGGGCCACCCTGACCCTCTGAGCAGGCAAATCATTCATTGAGGGTGGATACTGCCTTTGGATTGTAGAGAATATGAGCGTGGAGGGCTGAGGCTCCCCAGTTTAGTTAGGCTCCTCCCACCTCTGTCACTTGGCTTGTTATTCTCGACACCTTAGGATACTCCAACAAAACTGCAGAAGTGAGGGCAGATGTGCAGATGGGGAGTAGAGGGTGCCCAAGACTGGAGTGGAGAGGGGCTGAGGGGAAGAGCTTGGGAGCCAAGGCAGGACTTTGAAAGGCTCTGAACAGATTTTAATGTGTGAGAGTTGACACCCAGTAGGTACAGGCTCCGCCTGTTTGCCACCACCCTATATGATTCTTACAGCAACATGGGTGTGTAGCCCCAGTGGTGATGATTCCTACTGGTGGGAGGAATTGGGAACCGAGTGAGATGTTTTCCCAAGTTCCATAGTTAAGGACGGCCCTGGAGCTCTGGTTGGTCAGCTGACCTACCTCTTGTTCAATGTTCCCTCAGGAAGCCACCCAGCCTCCTCCTTCCTCCTCCCCACAGCTCCCAGAGGCTCCTGGCCATTGCTTGCCAATGTCACAATGACAGCTCTCCCAGGGCTGAAGTGTTTCTGAAAGAAAAAAACCAGGGGGACTCGAATGTAGAGTGATCCACTGGTTTGGGGGTGACTGTGGCCAGGAGAGTTCTGGTACAAGTCTTTCCAGGTGTGGCTTCTGCTGTTAGACTGCTGATGGAAAGTGCTAAGTGTTCCAATTTCCTGTGTCAAGCAAGTATTTCCCCTTGGGGTTACAGCAGTCACCTTCTTCCTCAGTACCCAGGGGCAGGTGAGCATGAGCTGCTACAGGATGCCCCAGCGGCTGCAGAGAGCACCCTGGCTTCCTTTTTTTTTTTTTTTTTGAAAGAGCATAGAGTTTTGACAGTTCACAACAGTGGTCTTGGAAACAGAAAACCCAAAATGCAGTTCTCTCAAGCCTCCTTGCCCTCTGCTTTGTAGAGAGGGAACAAGCCAGAGTCACCATAGCAGTGACGCAGATTCTTAGCTATTGGTGGGGTGGGGGACACTGCAGCCAAGTGCATGTGGTAAATAGGAAGGTCACTTGGAGCACCATCAAGAATGAACCGGAATAGACACTACAATAGTTGTTCTGAGTGTGGGACGGAGCAGAGCAGTGCTTGGCGGGCAGGTACTGAGCAAAGGAAGCACTAAAGAAGGGAAGTGGGTGGGAGATGCAAGCATAAGGCAGCTGAGACATCGAAAGAGTCACGTTTTGGATATTTGAAAAACACATTCCTTCTTTAGAAGTCGCTTGCTGAGGTGATGAGAGCTTCTTTGAAATGTCTACCCAGCTCTTTAGAAATGTCAAGCCTAGGGAATTCTGTTATCTGAAAACTGTGGGGTGAAGCTAGCCACCCACGGACAACTTAAGTCAAGTGGAAGATAGAAGAGCAGGGGAACATATGGCAAAAAAAGCATCCCTGCCTTGTCCCCCTACACATGCTGTCATGGAGCCAAGGAGGAAACACGTCAAGACACCCTTTGTGTTTCACCTAACTCCATATTCATCCTTCAGCAGAACAATGGACATAAGGGCCAAGGAGCCTCGGAGGCCAAGATGATCTCTGAGGAATAGGTGGGAGTTTCCTAAGCTCTCTGACAGATTCACAGGACATCCAGATATAGAATCCATGCCCATCAGGATTCTGGGTGGTTAGATAGTAAAGCAGCAGGGCCAAGAAATGTAAATAGCATGTGTCATATGTGCATTCGTGGGTGTGTGCATGGGTGCATGTGTGTGTGTGGTGTGTGGAGTGCATCTGTGTGTGATGATGTATATCAGTACTATATTGTATTCACCTATACCATAGAAATAAATATATACTATATACAATATCTTTATTTCTACAGCACAAATCTATACATGATATTAGATACCAGTAGTGTATTAGCTACCTTCTCGTCATGATAAAACATCTGACTAAAGCAGTTAAAGGAAGAGAAGGTTTGATTTCGGCTCACAGTTCAAGGGTAGGGAGGTCATGGCAGCAGGACAGGGAGACAGCTGGTCTCTGTTCCCACAGTCGGGACGCAGGGGAAGATGAATGTTAATGCTCAACTCTTTTTATTCAGTATGGAACCCACACCAGTGGAATGGCGTACTGCCTCACATTTGGAGTGGGTTAGCCCATTGAGGAGCTTCCTGGTAGACAGTCCCACAGCTTTGTCTCTGAGGTTGTTAAGGTGGCAATCAATATTTACCATTGCAAAAAGATACTATGTCTGGCCCTAGATCATTCTTAAGTGTAAGTCTGTCTTTGATGTCACTTCTGCTCCAACTTCAGAATGTATTGATACTGTGTCTGCATCATGTACTCTGGCTATGTTGTAGCTGGAGGTTTCCATACATCTTGAGATTTTTCAAGGGTCTCACTACAGACAAGAACACAAATGGTCGCGTACAAGTCCATGTTTTTCCTCAGCAGCATCTCAACATTGCATAATTTCTAATCATCACTGTGACCACAGGTTGGTATTTGGCTGGATTTTAATGCCACCCACCACCTGGGTGCTGTGATTGTCTTTAACTCAAGTCCTTAGTGTTAGCTTTCCTTAAACCATCTCCACTCCTAGACAGGGAAGAACTTTTGAGCCATGGTTCAGCCCATCTGTTTCAAAAGGGACTGTGTAGACGAGTGTCCTTGTGTGCTTGGTATGATGTAAAACATGCCACTAACAGGATAATGGCTTTGTAGGGCCACAATTCTGGGTGTGGTAGGAGTTTTGTTTTTAATGACTATAACTGGGGTACAGGAGTCAAGTCTCTCCATCTTGTCCCTCCAGATCTGCCCACATTCACAGCTGTTCTGGGAGCTGCCGTGGCACACAATGAGGGGGTCACACAAGCCAGGTGAAGGAGACCATTTCTCCAAGACAAGATCCAGACCCATCCTGTACACCTGGCATGCTGTTCCTGCTGCTGCCAGTGAGCAGTCTCTGGCACAAAGAGCCATGTCCCTTTCTCTGATACTGACAGAAACCCGGTCTCAACAAGGACCGTACCTCCTAGTTGGAATGGAATTTCAAAGGAGCTGTGGTCCCCCCACACTAAAAGACCATCTCAGCTTAAAATGCACAAATAGGGGGTCTCAAATGTACATGATCTTCTCCTCTCACTTGGACAATTGCAACACCCTCGAATTCAATCTTTGTTGTCTTCACCCTTCCTCGTTGGCTTTTCCCAGGTCCACTCTTCATAAAACCAGTGCAACTTAGAATATTGCTTACTTAGAATTTACTGAGGCTTCCCACTGAAGCCCCCAAATGGAAGAACAGACTGTAAACCTCTGTAGGGACCAGCCTAGCTTTATCACACGCTCTGCCCTCCTCCAGCATAGCCAGCCTCGGGACCTGTGTGCACACCCATTGTCTTTACACGCAGTGTCTTTCCTTGCACCCATGCATGGCCCAGCTCCACAATTCTTGAAGAAAAGATGCTGCAAAGGCCACACCCATCTCTACCCTCTGGCCACCCCTGTGTTCCCACACCTGCTTTTAGCAATCTCCAGAATGCACGCCACCACCCATGCAACGTTTATGTGTGTGGTCTTCTTCCACCTAGAATGGAAGCTACTTCTAGGTACAGTCTTTGTCTCCACCCCAGAAAAAGCAGCACGCTCAAGTACTTTTTCAACACTAAATGAATGAATTCATTAGCAATGGCATTTAATTAGTGCTTTTATAAGCATCGTGTGGGTAGCCTGTTTAAGATCATAATCTTAGTGGGTTCATCTCCTCTTTGTGAAGGTTTTCTTCAATACATGTCATCTCTATTTCTGTTCTTGCTGATTTTTAAAAAGATTTTATTTTTTTAATGTTTATGAGAGTGTTGCCTACTTGTTATGTCCGTGTACCACGTATATGCCTGGTGCCCTCAGAAGTTGAAAAAGGGCATCAGAGCCCCTGGAACTGGAGTTCCAGATGGCGTGAGCCTCCATGTGGGTGCTGGGAACTGAACCCAAGTCTTCTGAAGAGCAGCAAGTACTCTTTACTGCTCAGCCATTTCTCCAGCCTCCTGGCTTGGTTTTTTGATACTAGGAAGGCCCCACAAAACCATTATAGCTGGCTTCCATCAAACTGCCTCCTCATCAATGTTCCCAGGCTTCTGCTGTTCCCTGGAGTTTTCACAGAGCAGACGTCCTATGCAGAGAACAGGTTTGGTCTTGACCTTATGAGACCAACACAGAGGGAAAGGAAGTCCAGTGTCTCTCCCAGAGGAAGGGCCTGTTGAAGGGGACTGTGTTCTTAGACCAGACCCAGGACAAGGCGCAAAAGAACTCAGTAAGATAGTACTGCATCTTGCCCGTGATATCTCTCTCTCTCTCTCTCTCTCTCTCTCTCTCTCTCTCTCTCTCTCTCTCTCTGTGTGTGTGTGTGTGTGTGTGTGTGTGTGTGTATGCATTTGTGTGTATACATACATATATATTTAACTATAATAAAAGTAAACTAACCACTTACTATAGTATAATAACTTACTTAGTATAGAAATGAGTAAATAACAAGAAAGTATCAGCAGAGAGATGGCTTAGTGGTTAAGAGCACTTGCTGGTTTTGCTGAGGACCCAGGTTCAGTTCTCAGCAACAAAACAGCTAATAACCATTTGTAACTCCAGTTCCAAGGGACCTGGTGCCTTCTTCTGGTTTCCAAGGGCACCAGGCATGCATACAATATGGATAGATATATACATACACACAGGAAAAACCCCATACATGTAAATAAAAAGTAAAGTGTATCATTGTAATGCTGCTGTCATCACAAACACAGACCCTATTCATCATGATGGTCATTAGTCTGATTTGAGGCAGGTTCTCACTGTGACACCCTGACTGGCCTGCAACTCACTGTCTAGACCAGGCTGGCCTCAAACACAGAGATCTACCGCTTAACACCTGGCTTCTGTTGCTTATTAATCTGTCAGTTTATATCCCAATGTACTCAGAAAGGAAACCTGGCAACTTATTTGCATGCAGTAGGATAGAATATAAGAATAGAAATTAGAGCAAAGGGTCAGAGAGTTTATTGAGGTTGGTGTAAAAATCACAGTGCAGAAATGTGTATCAGTGGCTGTATTTCTTTGCAGCCATTTAAAGCCCATCCATTTGGGGGCAGTACACGTGGAGCTCATCTCTAACATATGTAAAAACCCCTAGATGGAACCGGCAGCACTGCAGAAAGAAACAAAGTGTGCACATTTTATGGCTTAGCCTCCTCCCCACCCCACCTGCTTAATATTATAGCAACAACTTTCATGTAGCTTTTTAGTCTTTAGAGTGGAGGACCAAATAATCAGTTAGGGCAGTGATCAACTAAATCCTATGCGGATGTACCCCCAAAGTTATTTAATCTTTTCTCTATTGTTGGATGCTGGGTTATTTTCAATACTATTGTTACTAGAAACAATGGCTTCATTAACATTTTTGTGTTTGTAACTTTTTCCATATTTTAGAGAGCTTCCTTAAGTAGATTTCCAGAGGTTAAAAAAAAAAAATAAGTAAATGAAAGGTTGAGACATTTTTAGAGCCCTAGAAACATATTCTTGAGCTGTTTTCCCAGAAGATCATGTGCCTTTTGGGAGCACGTCTCAATCGTGTGTCTGTGGTCCGGGTTCCACTGTAGAGCTCATCTTCAGTATTCTTTTTCACATTTGATAGCTTGATAGACAAGTGACATATTGTTTTCATTATATACATATATGTATATATGTTGGATTCTACATACGCTGCTAGGTTGTCTGTTGGCAGCTTGCAGTCTTGTTTGAGTCCCTTTCATACAAAACCTGTTAAGTCTTTAATCATGTGTTTTATAAAAGTCTTTTTCCAACTTATTTGACTCTTGCTTTTGACACTTGGGCAGTTTTACGTTGTGGATAGTAACACTCCCGGCCATTTCCTGTGCCGTTTACTTAAAGACAGTAGTCCAAGTTGCTTGGCACAGTGGCCTAGCTTTAGGGGATTTGAGCTTAGCTGTCAGAAAGCGCTCTCTTTTCCTAATTTGTTTTCCTCAGAAGCTACCAGTGGTATTTCTAGCATATCTACCTCCAGACATATATTTTTTAAAAAATGAACAAAAACAGCAACTCATAATTTCTGTAATGACAAAAATTATCTTTAACAATTAATGAACCAATAAATTATAATAGGAAACAAATATAGAGAGTAAAGCATGTGCTAATGAATTTTGTGTATATGATAATTCATATTTTAAAAATTCAGAGTAATTAATGGATTAAACACTTGCTAATTACATTATCCTTATCTTGGAAACTGGGAAATATCCTGCTCATGTATTGGTTTGTAGCAGACATGAAAGAAACGTTATAGTTTCTGGTTTTGAGACTTCTGCAAACTTATCAGATTTCACAAAAATGGTGTTGATCTTGCTTTTCTCTGAGTTAGTCAATTTCAATTCATATTCATTTCAAAAAGTGGTTTTTTCACTCAGAGCAACAGACACCTGACTAGATGTAGATAAAGTCACAAAAAATCTCATTACAGTTGAATTCTAGAAGTCACGATACCTTCCTTGTTTTTAGTTTATCGAGATTATTTATCAAACATCTGTGCTATTGACATGTTTTTGTTTTTGATGTGTGTATGTGGATATGGAGTGTGTGAACCACTGTATGTACATGTGTGTGTGTGTATATGGAGTGTGTGAACCACTGTGTGTACATGTGTGTGTGTGGATATGGAGTGTGTGAACCACTGTGTGTACATGTGTGTGTGTGGATATGGAGTGTGTGAACCACTGTGTGTACATGTTGTGTGTGGATATGGAGTGTGTGAACCACTGTGTGTACATGTGTATGTGTATGGATATGGAGTGTATGAACCACTGGTATACATGTGTGTGTGTGGATATGGAGTGTGTGAACCACTGTATGTACATGTGTGTGTGTATATATGGAGTGTGTGAACCACTGTGTGTACATGTGTGTGTGTGGATATGGAGTGTGTGAACCACTGTGTTACATGTGTTGTGTGGATATGGAGTGTGTGAACCACTGGTATACTGTGTATGTTATGGATATGATGTATGACCACTGGTATACATGTGTGTGTGGGTATGGAGTATGTGAACCACTGTGTGTACATGTGTGTGTGTGGATATGGAGTGTGTGAACCACTATGTGTACATGTGTGTGTGTGTGTGGATATGGAGTGTGTGAACCACTGTGTGTAGATGTGTGTGTATATGGATATGGAGTGTATGAACCACTGTGTGTACATGTGTGGAAACAAGAAGTTGACGTTGAGGTGTCTCCCCGTTTGCTTTTCTGCCTTAGTCTTTGAGACAGAATCTCAGTGAATCTGGGGCATACTGATTTGGCTGGACTGACTGACTGACTGGCCACTGAGCTCTGGGTGTCAACCCCAGTCCCTTAGCCCATGCTTCTGCCCTCGGCTTTTACATGGGGCCTAGAGATCCAAACTCAGATTCTCATACACGCATCACAAACACTTTAGCCATCTCTCTGGCCCCCATTATCATGTTTTAACCACAAGTTACAGCCCTAAGTGGTTCGCCTCAAATGGTAAGCTGGAGGCAATGGGGCTCTATTCTGTTCCTTTACAACGACTGTGCTTCCAGCACAGAGCTCAGGAACATGCAATCACACAGGATTTAGGGACAAGCCAGCCCACAGTGAGTTCTGCTGCAAGAAGTCACTCATGAAATGGGGGAGCTCCTTCCATGTGTGTCTAGGGCTTGCTGTATAACCAGAGTTCTGTGAATGAGTGTCTGTGTAGACTATGATACTTGTGAAGGATAAGTGGCATCTCTCTGTGTATTTGACACATGTGTGCATTATTAAAAGTCTAGGGGTAGGGGTGCATAGCTCAGTTGGAGATCATGAGTCACATAGCATTAGGTTTGATCCCCAACATTGGGGAGAAAAGACCGACACAGTGTTTGAGAGTTGGACAGAAGGTTATGTGGGTTGTAATTGTCTGCATTTTACAGTCCCTAAAGTTTAACTGTCCCTGTCTGTCCCTTGGTGCTGCGTTGTTTACTGCCCTGTTGTGCACCTTTCTGTTTCTCTGCCTTTGCTCATGCTTTCTCCAAGCCCGAAGCCCACCTTCTTCTACCTTCCCTCAGACCCTTGTGCTGCTTTCCTCTCATGGTCTTAAAGATGCAGAAGTTCCATCTTTCTCCCAAAACTTCCTTTATTTTCCCCCTCCCAAAGTAATGCCCCCCTTATCTGTAACCTGATGACTGTGCCTTCCTCTTTATAAAGCTGCTTGGCACCTTGGTGTCTTCCATTATCAGGCCTGTGCTCATCTACTCTGGGCTTCATACTCCTTGAGCTTAAGCCTGAAGCCTGAACACAGTGGGACACCATAGTGGATACATATGGTTTTGGTGGTACCAGGCAAAACTGAGCAAAGGGAGGGGGAGGGGTGATGACAAGCCAGAGTCCCTGGTCCCAGGACAGAAGGGAGGTAGCAAGAATGTCACTACCAGAAAGGGACTAGCTGGACAAGGGGAGAACCTGGCAGAATCGGCTTGTACTCACTCAGCCTGGATCTTTCTAAAACCCCATAAAGGAAGCAGGCTAAGAGCGGACAGCATGGCGGGTGAGTATCTGCCCAGGTCCTGATGCAGAGCTGTGACTCTAGAAATAAGCGCCTTCCCCATCTGGGATACCTTTCTGTCTAACTCTTTCTGTCCTAAAGTTCATCTTACATCCGGCCTAGCCTTGTACCTCTGCCTTTCTCATTTGCCTGGCCCTGGCTACCCCTGGCCTGGGTCTATGGGAGAAAGTAGCCCCAGCCTCGATGTCTGCAGCCAGGAACAGCACTGAGGTCAGAGAGTGCAGATAGTTTGATGAGGCCAGGGACTTCCAGATTAACCATAGGGTAGTCAGCTTGGCTTTTGCCCACCTCTGTCCCTAGGGGCTAAGCTAGTGTCTTAATCTCTGTGTCCATGTGACCAGCTCATGCCAGAGCTCAGAGGCTCCTCCCCTGGTTCTTGGTTCCCAGGAATGCAAGAGCATCATTCTGGTCTAGAAATCTCAGTTTGCATCCGGCTAGATTCCTTCAGAACTGGTTATAGATACGGAGCAAGATTCCCCTTTTTGCCTTCTCAGCCAGGAGCTAGGTCTTGGGAGGCTTATGGCTGCTTAGTTCTGCATGCATCCATTAGTTCTCAACTCTGGGGAGGAAGTCTGTTCAAGGCTGAGGCCCTGCCCTCAGGACCGTTGCTGTAGGAGATGATGCCCATAATAAAAGCAGACTTTCTGAATGAGCTCTAGGCAGGAGAGAGACAGAGGGACTGTGGACTGTGTATGATGTGTAAATCTTGCAAGAAGAAGCCATTCAGTGGAGCTCAGTGGAAACGGACCTGGGAAGATGAAAGTGGTGGGGTTGAGGGGCACCATTTAAACAATAAATCACTGTCCAGGTGACACAGGCTATTGCCACCAGACAGGGTGCCCCAGAACCAGCAGTATGGCACATCTAGGCAAACACAAATGGGCCAGTATTGGCAGAGAGAGAGGGGAGAGAGAGAGAGAGAGAGAGAGAGAGAGAGAGAGAGAGAGAGAGAGAGAGAGAACAAAGACATGGAGGGTAGGAACCCAGGAGAATCCCCAGGCAGAGCTTGGTCTCCATCTTCAAGAGTTTGGCTAAGCTGAGCTTTGTGTAAGAGAGAGGAGTGTATGGAATAAGTGGGAACCAGTGTCCTTGGCCCCAGGCCTAAGAAAGCAGTGGGACTGGGTACCCAACCCAGGCACCAGGTGTACTTGGCAAGTTTCAAAACCTCAGCTCCACTCTGCACCCTCCTGGGTGACCTCTGAGGCTTCCGGTGTGTTTGCTCCGCTGTCCTCCCCCGGCTACTAATCCAATCCAAGAGGCTGGCTCTATATGTGTCTTCATCTCTGCACCCGTGTGGCCACGTCACCCAGCTGGTGGAGCAATGCTCAGCTCCTCAAACCTTTCTCTTGCTTTCCTCCCTCATCCTCGCTATGGGTAAGAGCCACACGTGCTCATTTTCATCTCTTTACAGACAATAAAAAAGTGCCCAATGCCGCTGTGTCGGAGGTCTGGGGCTTTGGGCTTTCTTTGGCACGTTCATGGTTGGTTGCCTGTTAATGTAGATGTTGTCAGGGGCCAGGCTGGTAATGATAGGTTAAAAATAGACCCCCGTCCCAAGCTGCCACTTTGAATCCCAAGCTACCAGGACTACAGACTCAGCATGTCAAAGAGGCATTGGACTTTCCTGTGAAATTTCATTTACAAATTTTTGGCAACTAATTTAGAAAAAAGGTGGGGGTGGGCACTATAGCTGAACCAAGTTAAGTCTGATGGCCTCTGGTGGGGAAGCTCTGTCCCATATCAGCTGGTCACTGGTCACCAGTGGGATCTCCTCCTGGATCTTTGAGCAAGCATGGGAAGAGTGGATTTGTCTGGCCTTTGTGTTAGGGAAAAGGAAAGAGCTAAGCTTGGGGAAAGGAAAGCGGAAGCAGCTTGTGGGTGCTCCGTGCTCCAGCTCAGCTGCCCCGTTTCCAGAGCACATACTTTCCATTTTCCTCTTTGCTCATCCTGAATTCTGGAATCGTCTGGTAGTTAGTTTATACACTTGCTTCCTTTTCCGAAGATTGAAATGAACGACTGCTTGAAACTATTTTCCTCTGGTTGGGTTTTTCCTTGGTGACCTCACTCAGAGACAGATGTGCCTAATAATAACATCAAAAGTTAAGGGGATAAATCAACCAGCTGGTCCGTTCCCTAGAAGAGATGCTACAGTTCCTAAATATGGGCTGTCCCCAGAGACCTTGAGGGGGCCCAGCTTACTAGACAGGGCTGGTCACTGGGAGAGGATGGAGGTCCTGGGACACTTTGTTCACCCTCTGCCATTCTCAGGCTCCAGCCGGACTCCAGGGTTCATAAGATATCCCACTCCCACCCTGGGACAAGCACCCTGTTGAGACAGGCAGCAGGTGGACATCAGCAAGGGTGTTCCTCTCCCTCGGTCCCCAAAGGCAGTGTTCATTTGAGCCCTGCCTCAGGGAGCTGGGCCTACATCCAGTCTGCAAAGAAGGTCTTTGGGTTGAGATCCTCAACTCCAGTATCATTCCTTGGCCTCTGCTGTTCCAGATGTTTCCAAATGACTCACTCATGCCTTTCAGAGTTTCATTTCCCTACCCAGTGGGAAAGAGCTGCAATGGTCCTAAGAGAACAGGGAATCTTCTATAAGCTACGCAGACAAGAAGGGGACACTTGTGTGGACCAAGTACTCTGTCTGCCTCTGGATAGTGACACATGAGTGTTGCTGCCATATTTATTGATTCTGTTCTCTGATGATCTTGAGATGCTTATTGGTGTCAACAAACAAATGTTAAGTCTCTGTAACCAAGGGCAAAAAAGTGAAGGAAACATTGAGTGCCCCTGCTCTACTGAGTGGGAGACCCCACTCCTCACTTCAGGGGGCATACAGGCTGCCAGGGTTGAACATGATCCCCAGTTCTGTCTCCTTGGGGACACTAGTAGAGGTGGAATATGTCCCTGTTGGCTCCTCTGAAAGAGAGAGGCAAGTATGCTATCTCTGGGATGGCCCTGTGGGTTCCTCACACCGCAGGGGAGAACGGGGCTAAGTAAGCGCCCACTGCCACCAGCAGGGCCCCACGTTGACAGATACAGGAGGACCAGTGATGAGTCAGACTGTTTATGAAAGTCACACATCCTCAGAGACGTCAGGATGACCCAGGCCTCATGTTCTGAGGGTGACGAATTTGCTCGTAATTGAGGGTTCACTGGTGTGCCTTTTTGGCAACCCGTTTCCTGTGCCTCGCCTCCAGCGATCTGCACGTGAACAGAAGCATGGTAGCTGAACTCTTAAGACTGGGAACAGCCTGGCCAAAGAGGGAAACTGAGTGACTCATGGCCCAGTTGGGAGCTGCAAATCAGCTTCTGCGGGACAGGACAGGGCTGCAGAAGTGTCTTCAGAAGGCGGAAGGGGCAGGTCTGCACTGTGTTACAGAGCGCCCTTAGCCACAGGCAACTCAGTGCTACCTCTCAAAAATATGAATTGCTCTAGTGTGCCTTGCTTGGAAATAATTTTCTAAATATAGCTGTGTGTGTGATCCGCCTGTAAGCCCTTCCTCAAAAGTTTCCTTGTTAGAAATTCCTTAGGTGGGAGTTCCCAGCACTCAGCCTGTGCCTTCTGCGTGTTCACCTGTGTCCTTGGGCTTTTGCACTAGGAACCTGGAAGCTTCTCCATCTCGGTGGCTCTCAGTGTGAGTGCTACAGAGTTTCAGAAGCCGCTTTCCTTCTTGCAAGGCGCTTGTGAAAGGGGGGCAAAGGTGACCTTTGAGCTCCTTCTGCTTTCTGTGGCGAACTTCCTTTCAGATGCTTGGCTTTCTAAAATGTCATCTTACAGCCAGGAGAAAACAGTGTGTGTGTGTGCACATGTGCATGCGTGTGGGTGTGGGTGTGGTGTGTGTGTGTCCCGCGTGCGTGCATTCGTGCAAGTGTGTGGTGTGTGTGTATGTGTGTGTGTGTGTGAGCGCCCACCCAAAGAGCCTGTGGCCTTCTGCCTGAGGAACCGCAGAGCAGCCACCCCTGTGGGTGCAGGGGGCTGGCCTGGGGTGGGACTAGAAGGCCTCAGGTGGCCTTTCTGCCAGACTCTTGGATCTGAATAGCCTGCGAATACTCACAGTTGCTCAGAAGCGGCTCAGGTGTTTGGAGCAGGCCATTCCTCAGGCAGGGAGTCTGAGTGGCCTTCCCTGTCTCCCTCCTCCTGGAAAAGTGGGATTCAGGTTGAGGGCAGGGGTTGGGAGGAGCGTGTCAGGTCCTGCGGCTGACAGCTGCCTTCCCTCAGCATCATCTCCTGTAGTCTTGTGGTGTTAGGGGCTGAGAGAGCAGACAGAGCTTCAAAGAGGTTGAGTGTTTCTGACTGTAGCAGGCCCCGCACAGGCAAAGTTCGAGTTAACTTTGAGAACAACCTGTTGTCGGCTAGTGGTGTTGGCCAAGTCGTATTTCCATTTCACAAGGATGGAGAAAACTGAAGCCCAGAGAGGTGTGGTAACCTGCCCAGGACCTTCAGGCAAGACTAACAGGATCTGACCCCAAGTTCGTCTGACTATAAAGTAACATGTCACAAATGACAAAGGAGATGGCCTTGCTGAGTGATGCAGACCTGGGACTTTCAACAGACTTGCCACTTACCATCTCTAGCACCTTGGGCAAATTGTCTAATCTCTGTGTGCCTCAGCGTTCACATCTGTAAAGTGGGATCATGAGAGCACCTCTGTGACAAGTTAGCATACATTCATTGTACATATCAAATGCTTGGTACAGCATCTGACTGTCAAAAGTCCTTAGTACACAGCTGGCTAGCACTGGTTCCATGTGCTGTGGCCCTGCCCTACCCGGCAGTCCCTAAGGCAGAGGAGGAGGAGTCGAGCACTCTGGCCCTAACTATAAAGTTCTCCTTAGGAGGTGTGTGGGGAGTGCCCCCCACCCTCCCATCTTGTCTGAGAGGTCAATTCCTAAGACTGGGCGCTGGGCCGGTTGTCTGCTGCCCAGCGAGAGCCCTCAGTAAATTTCCACTGTCCAGAGGCTCAACCTTGTTTTTTTGCATTTACCAAAATAAAAATAAAATCTCTGGGGAGACGGGGAGGGAGGGGCCTGGGGAAGGGTTGTGGGACAGCCACAGTGCCTGGCTCCCTTTCCCAGACAAAGCTAAATGTCCTGTGTCCTCTGCGTTTTTCCATGAGGAAGTGTCCAGGAGAGGACCGAGCCGCCCCCCCCCTTCCTGGTGGCCACTCCCAGCTTCCGACTATTGTTACTTCCCTCTCAGCCTTTTGAGTTGGAGGGAGGCTGAGGCGGGCCAGCTCCTGGTGCAGGCATGGGCTCTGTGTGGGCAGGCATTTCCCCATCTGCCTCCTCCTCCTCCTCCTCTTCACCTTTTAGTTCTGGAAGGAGGAGAGAAGAAGCCAAATGGCAACCTTCACATCAGAGACAGCGATTGCTGGGTCGCCTGGCAGGGAGACCCAGGAACATGAAGGACACCTCAGTTCTTGGGCAATAACAACAAAGACTGGTTTGCAGGGATTGCAGGCCCCTTTGGCAGCTGCTCAGTAAAGTCAGGTTTGGGGGAGAAAAATTACTGAAGCAAGGTCTCTAGTGGGAGATAGTTCTTTGCTGTGGTCACTAGCGTTCTAGCTGCATGTCATGGCTGTCAGTGAAGACATCCCAAAGTCCCAGAGCAAGAGGGAAAGAAGAAAATAGCCTGAACCCCAGACCTTTCCAGTCACAAGCATTCTGGATAAGAGCTGCACAACCTGGAGATAAACATGTTGGGAATGGGAAGATGGCATGCCCTGCAGGGTCTCAGACACACGAGACAGCGGGTATGTGAAGCGAGTGTGGGGGCGTATCCACAGTGGCCCTGAGGCTATGCTGGGACCCTCTTTTTCTATGGGTGGTTAGGAAGCCATGGTGGTGCTCTGCGGCAGCAGGCCTGTCCTTGCCGGCAGCGTCCAGGCCTTTCCCTCGGGTTCTGGATGATAAGAAGGGAAGAAGCGTGGCTGGTAATTGTCCCGGGCAACAGTCTGGATACTGCCTTTGGTGCAGCAACCGAGCCTTGAGTTGCAACAGAAAAAGGCAGCTAAGCAGGAGAGGCCCTCTGGGGAGCTACACAAAAAGGCTTCCTGTCTGCCCAGAATGTGCTGCTTAGGAGCACAGTGACAGACAGCTACCCCGCAGCAAGGCGAGGCCTTCCATGCCTCAGCAGTCAGGGCTTGACAGCTCCTGTCCCAGGCCCGCAACAGATTCGGAAGGTGATACAGAGCAAGTATCCCTCACCCCAAAACGGTCCAGATTTTGAAATGTTGTTCTGAATGTTGACATGGACACCACACAGGGGAAACTGTACACCCAACTCGTGTGTATTGAAACAAAAGAAGTTTCACCTGAAGACTTAGGTCTCATCTTTAAAAGATATAACATGGTGTGTGTGCACACACTCTAAGACCTGGACAAAGTGGGAAGCATTTCTGGTCCCAGATATTTCACATAAGGCATGCTCTGCCCTCCTGTGCCTCAGCTCTCTCCATAATTCCCACCCTGCTCAGGCAGTCTGTAGACAGACAGTTCTTTTAAAATTGGCTTCAAGCTGCCCCCTCGTGGGTACAAAGCAAGGGCTGGGTGAGAAGGCATGGCAAAACAAAAGAGGCTTCTTCGCTCGCTCGGTTTAGTCTTGCTTGTTAAAGGGGAGGTGGGCAGTCTCAAGCACGGCCTTGTTTTTAGGTGTAGTTATCTGCCTTACCAGCGGTGGGATTTTCTTTCTCAAGCCTTCTGTCCTCTTGGAAAGCAGGACCCTGACCTTTGTGGCAGGCGTGGTTTCCAAGCAGGCTCAGGAACGGGCACTGAGCACCCTACCTGCCTGGGCCTGTACCACACCGCCCTCCCGGGGCCTCTGCCAGAAGAGCACAATGAACAAAGTTGGCCATGAAGCCTGGGAGAAGCACCGGGCTTGTCCCCAGAGAGGGCGGGCACCAATCACTAGGGAAACCCAAGCTGCTTGTACGGAGAGACCAAAAGAAAGAGAAGCTGAGACAAAGGCATTTTTCCCAAACATGGAGAATGCAATGACTTTGTCCAACTTTTGCAAGAGCAGAGCAGGTCCAACACAGAGCGAGCCCTTTCCTGTCCACTTTTTTGTCAAATGTGCCTTCCCCAAGTGTGTGCTGGCCAGAATCTTCTGGGAAAAGCCTGGGACTCAGAGGGAGGGGAGGGCAGGTCTCTTCAGGCCTCCCCCATCTGAAAGGTCAGTCTTGTGACAAAGTGACAAAGTACTCGCTGTCTATGTGAGGCTGTTTTATAGCTAGAGGAGAGATGGGGGTGGGGCGAGCATCCTGTTGGCTGAAACAAAACCTTCAGAATTAAATGGCAGAGAGCTGGAAGCCGTGTGACTTGGAGCAACACTGATACCTCTGAGCAAAATGGAAATAAGTCTGTCAGCACTGTGAGGCTTCCAGTGATGTCAGCATTATACCTAGCAACGCCACAGACACCGAACACCTGATTTGCCTGCAATTTCCCTGTGCGGGCACTCGGATCTTGGTGGCTGCTCAGTCCAGCATTAGTCTGACAGAATTTTAGGAGCGTCAAGGTACAGTGATATTTCGTTACTTCCCCCTCATCACTCTTACTCTAAAAAAAGAGGGAACAGGAGAGATTCTTTTCCTTAAAAACTATCTAAAAATAAAAGCAAGGTTATCAAATTATTGAAATAAAATAGAGCGTCTGGAAGGAAAGTTATAAGCTGGAGGAACAGATCAGGTGAGAAGGGACTTTATCAGAGTCTAGCCTCCTTATGGAGTTGATTTTGTTGACACACAAAATATGCACCCCCCTCCCCAAGATGGTGTCAACCATTTGGGAATCCAGCTTCATAGAGTGTCTAGACCAAATGGTTCTCAACCTGTGGGTCTCGACCCCTTAGGAGGGACGGATTGAACAACCCATTTAAGGGGTCACTTAAGACCCTCCTACATATCAGACATTCACATTATAATTCATAACAGCAAAGTTACAGTTATGAAGTAGCAACAAAAAATAATTTTATGGTTGGGGATCGCCAGCACATGAGGAGCTGTATTAAAAGGTCACATCAGGAAGGTTGAGAACCACTGGTCTAGACAGAAGCAGATGGAGACACTGGGCTTGTGAGGCTCTGACTATGTGGTCAGCCCGGACCTAGCATTGTGGCCCTGGGGGCGGAGCTTCCTAAATAACCAATCACACACTGGCTCACCTCAAGGCTATTCCACTTGCTCTCTGGCCCTTTGGAAATGCCTGGGGGATTATTGCCAGCACTCTATGTCTCGGAGGAAAAATAAAACAAACAAAAAGAACCAGAAGTCAAGACAAAGTGAATATTTATGGCTCGCCTGAACTTGGCCATGCGCGGAGCAGAGCACGTGGTGAGAGGGAGTGCTGTATCACGGGGATTCCACGGGGCCACAGGGGACCCAGTTACAGGACCTAGCAGTGGGACCTGGAAGAACCCCAAAGCTTGTTGGCTCTAAGCTCCATCACCCAGTCTCTATAGACAGAGGCCAGCACGGTAGAATCTAAGCAATGTTTAGACATTCGACAGCAGGAGACAGTGTGTCACTTCAGTTGTTCACTTGTCGGGTGGTGAGTCCCGAACCTGGCAGAGGAGCTTCCAAGCCTGTGTTGGAAGGAGGGAGGGCAGGCAGGCAGTTGAGGATCCACCAGGGACTGCAGTGGCTCTCTCCAGGAGATTGACTTCCCAGCAACAACCCGGGCATGGTTGTTCCTAGCCTGAGGCCAGAGGCTCTTGACAGCACGGTGAGCCTTGCAGCAGAGCCCATACCTGCCTGGCCTTGGAAAGGTCACACTCAACCACCCTCCCTGCCCGGATATTCCTACCACATTTGAAGCAGGGGTCCTTCATTTCCATTTTGTGCCAGGCCCTTGCTGATAGCTACTGCACTGTGAAAGACGTAGTGAGGAGGGCCCACGTCCCCACGCCCTCCTCCTCTCACCCGATCCTATCATTCCTCTTCTGACCGCTTTGCTAAAGACACAGCCTCAACTCCTTCCTTTTTGTTTAAGGCATCGTGTCCCTGTAGAGTATCTGTAGATATCCGAAGGGAAAGGCCACCAGAGAGTGGCATGCTCCGAAACTGTCCACCTCCCCCAAAGCCTACACAAAGAGAGTCAGACCCTACCAAGGCTTCCTCCCGTGGGCAGAGCCAGGCCTGAGGAGCACCCTCAAACAGTGGGTCATTTCTACTGAAAGACGGGGTGGCAGGGTGGGGAGTGGCAAGCCCCAGGGAGGCTTTGTGTTCTGGAAATAGAAGGTCAAGTTGCTTCTGAGGCAGCGGCTCATGGGAAAGAGGAAAAGGAAAAGGTGGGTCAGGCTATGACTGCCCTGAGCTCTGAGCTGCCTCTCTCCTGCAGGCAGATCCGGTGGCCTGTGGTTCAGCACGGCACTCAGCATGGCGTGGAAATGCCCTGCTGGTGGCACTTGCTGTCTGCCTCTGTTTCTGTCTCTGTCTCTCTGTCTTTCTCTGTGTCTCTCCTCCCACCTCAGGTATGAAGAGGGTTGGTGTTTGTGGGCCTTCTGTGTTGTTTTATTTGTCTATTTGTCTTGTTTTCCCTCTTCCCACGGCAAATTCAAGTCAGGTGCAGGTTGTGAGGCTGCCCAGGGTAGCTTCAGCAGCTTCAGCAAGCTCAAATCTGGGTGGCTTTCAACAGCTCTCATGCATCTTAGGGTTTTAAAAACCACATTCCCCAAGCTGGGTGCTCTCTGATCCTTTTGATTCAAATTTAACCAGATGAGTCAGGAGGCCCTCCCATGCCTTGCACAACCCCAAGGTCTGGTTGAGTGAGAAATGATCTTACCTGCGTGTGGACAAGGAGCAAGGCTCAGCAAAGGCTGGTTTTCTGAGGATGACAATCCAGAGATTGGTTCAGCTCAAGTCATTTAAGGGATTGCCTGGAGGCCTCGTGCCTGTGATTTAGTTGACTTAAGCACCTGCCTTGAAGTTAGACTGGAAGCCCTGGGTCCCCAGCAGTCCCTGCATCCTCCCGTTTCTGGTGGACACACCAGCTTTGTTAGTGGCGCTCTCCTTACTGCCCACAGGGAGCTTCCATGTACATTGTACACACAAATCCCTCCTGAGCCCACAAGCACATACCAGCTCTGATTGCACCCAGCAGAGTGTAAGCTTTGCGTCCCCTGGTGACCCCAGAACAGGGCATCACCAAGGATTGGTGGCAACTAGGGGCATGTTTCAGTGGCTCTGGGCTTCCCTGCTAAGGGAGCAGGCAGAATGCCCGTCTTGAGGCAGAGAGCGCTAGCTGCTCAGGGAGATGTCTCCTTTGTTTGTCTCCCATCCCCAACACTAGCTGTCAGACACCTAGACAAGAGCAGCCATGGAACGCGCGCTCACTGTGGACAGGAGCAGACATTAGATCGCAGGTTCTCAGTGTGACCTGGTTCTTACCAGCAAGGGAGAGGATGAACTAGAAGAGCAGTCCTCAGCCTTCCTAATGCTGCCACCCTTCCATACAGCTCCTCATGTTGTGGTGACGCCAACCATGGAATCATATCTGTGATTTTGCTACTGTTATGAATCGTAGTGTAAATATCTGTTTTCTGGTCGTCTTGGGCAACACCTGTGAAAGGGTCATTTGACCCCAAAGGAGTCACTGCTCACAGGTTGAGGACGGCTGGACTAGGGGCAAAGACCTGCTGAAGCTGCTGTGCTTTGAAAAACAGATAAAAATGTCCCTTTTAGGAAGGAACTTCGTGAAGGTCAGCACAGGCCACAGGACCCCATCCCATTGCAAGCACTCATACAGCAAGCCCTGTGCTGGCTGTAGCTGGTGTCTGTGTTTGCATGTCTGCTGGCATGAGTTCTGCCACCCACCACTGGGCGGTGTGTGAGAGGGTGTGAATGTGCGCGCGCGTGCGTGCGTGTGTGTGTGTGTGTGTGTGTGTGTGTGTGTGTGTGTGAGAAGCCATGCCAGCTGGCAGTGGGTCCCCTCCACTGTCATACTCAACACCCCATCACATCACCCAGGAGGCCAGTGAGTGAGGTAGTAACAAGTTGCTGCAAAGTTGACCACAACACAGGAGGACCTGAATCACATAGAGGTCAGAAGGGCTTGTCATGCATGGAGCTTTTAGAGACACCCAAGAGAAGGGCCATGGAAGTTGTGTAGACACTGTGGTGATTAGGAGAGGAAGGAGTGGAAAGGTGTCTGAAACCACTTGGGAAGTTCAGAGCCTGGGTTGGTAGTCTGAGTTCAGATAGACTCTCTGCTGGCAGAGAACCAGGGCTAAGCAGTTCATTCCCTTGGTGAAATTCCTCTAGGTTGTAGGTAGCTTCTTTTCTTCCCTTGTCACCTGTCCTAGTGGGGAAAAGAGGCCTGGAACGTTCTCCTGGTACACTGGCTTCTGGCAATAAAGTGCCTGCCCCAGGCCTAGAAAGCTGCTTCCCCTGGGAGTGGTCCAGGCTGCTGAGGAAATTCTGTGCTTCTCAGGACATTCATGAGGACCTGAGTCTGTCTCCTCCTGGCCTGTCATCTGTCTCTACTCCTACAAGCAAGGAGGATGAAGTCCCTGCAGCCTGTTCCCTTGCCTGGCCCCAGCCATGGAGAGAGCCTTTTCCGCTGCTGCCTAACGTTGTTGCTTAAAATACAAGGGAAATCGTGTGCCGTTGCCAGCAGGATGTCAGGGTCTCTGAGACAAATGCACAACTCCGTCCAAAGAAATAGTCCACAAGCATGCATCTGGTCTTGATACGGTGTTGGGCCCGTGACCGTGGGACCCTTGCTCATTAGGTGCTTCCTAATGGCGGCTGTGTGGGAAAGGCAAAGCCAATGAAGTCTGCTGGTCTCCTTGGCTTAGATGTGGAAAGGCTCTGGAGCCCCCAGAATTTGGGGCTCACTTTCTGCTCACACTCACCTGCTCGTGCCCACTCCCCATTCATGGTCACTTCCTGCACGCACTCACCTCTCCTGCCTCCAGCCTCCATGCAGCCAGCTGCCTCTAGGTGTGTCAAATTTATTTTCTCCAGAGTCTGTCCTCAGCTATCCCTTCTGGGCAGCCTCCAGACCCTTTCTTTCCTAGAAGATGATTTGGAGTGTGAGTGGTGTGTGTGAGTATGTGTGTGTGTGTGTGCATGCGCGCGCGCGTGCATGCGCACTTTAAGGGTTTCTCACTATATTATCTAAGCTAGACTTAAACTTGTGAGCTTGTGTGACCCTGGGTAGATGGAGTGAAGGTTGGGTGCCACCCCACCTGGTACTCAGCAGTCATCTATGAATGGCCCCTCTGTGGAGTGTTTCTTCATTAATACTCATTTACCAAGACATCTACAAATAAAATGTGCGGTGGCACCTTGCTGCCGGGTGACAGTGACCCCTCTAGTCTGAGATGACTTGTTTTGGTACGAGGCCATTTTCCGGAGTCCTAGTATCCATGAGTCCCAAGAACCTGATGGGCCAACTGTCTGCCCCTCAATAGACAGACGAGAGTCCAAGGCATGGGGAGGGTATGTGCAAAGAAGCAATATGGGTTTAATTGTTCCCTGCTGGGAAGGGTCTGGTTTAAGGAGCCCTGGATTGGGAGTCTCCTTCACCTACCTCTGAGCAGCCCCTAAGAAATCCCGTGCTCCTTCTTCAACCTGTGTGTAAACTGTGGCAAAGCTATCTGTGACTGTGCCTGCTACATAGCCAACGAGGTGTTCGGAGCCTACGGCACCTGAGCTGTCTCTGTATGGCCGCTCAGGTCCAGTGGCTGCGGGCATTGAGTCAGCTTGTTTAAACTGGTTTATATCTGTCACTCAGAGCACTCTGTTTGCTGCTTTCCAGAGCAAGTCATGGAGGAAGATAAAGAACATGGTGCAGTGGTCCCCCTTTGTCATGTCCTTCAAGAAGAAGTACCCCTGGATCCAGCTGGCAGGACATGCAGGTAGTAGACTCTGCTCTCCTACAGAGGTACCAGGGCAGCCCTCGAACAGACCCTGGCAGAAGGTGTGATCCTTACACTGCCTTGTAAGCAAGTGCCTGTGGACAGCTGATCTTTCCAAAGTCCTCGACACACTGTCCCCAAGAATACACCCACCCCACCCTCATCCCATCTCCATTCTCCCACTCTTTGTTTCCCAATCTCACTTCTAGTCTCACTCAATAAAACTTTAGATCAATTCTTTATAACTTGTTTACCCTTTCTAATCCTGGACAAAGAGACTAAGCTAAACCACTTCCATGTGCAGCCACTGCGCATGCCTGCATCACACTGTTCTGGGGGTTATAATATCAGTGATGGAGTCTCTACCAGGAAGGAACATGAATTGGAGGGAGATGTGACCAAGTCACCCCATAGCCACCAACCCCCATATGAAGCCCTTTATCATGCACTGTCCTCTGGGGACACCTCCATAGCCACTCTTGGACTTTGGCCCTTTTGACTTCACTGACCTGTAGGTTCCTTACAGGGTAACACAGACTTAGACCAAGACATAGATGGACACCGTTTGTTAATATTCCCTGATGGAGTGGCTCTGAAGGAACACTACCAGATGGCCTGTGCATTAGACACACTCTTTGTAGCCCACTCTTGTCCCTGTTCTGGCACTGAGATTTTTCTCCTAAGACTTAGGGACACCTTCTTCGTTAAGAAGTAGGGCTCAGGTGGGGCGGGGTGCTTGTTGTAATCTTAGGAGTAGGTAGAACTATACACAGTCCCGTTGATAATTTCAGGGGTGAGGAGCTTAGAATCAGCAGAGAGAACAGCCGGGGTTGCAGTCAGTGAATGGGTGGACAGGACTCAAAGCATTAAGGGGCATGTCTACAAATGGCCACACCCTCAACCCTCAGCTTAGCAGTCACTGTAGCATCTCTTGTCTGGGGTAGGGGTTGGGAGGAGGGAGTGGCGTCAGATGTAGCTTCTAAGGGACTGTTACAAGGCGGAAGAGGTCTCAGATACCCCTGGCTTCCGCTGAGGCTAGAGGTCCTTCTCCTACTTACTCTGCAGGGAGCTTCAAGGCAGCTGCAAATGGCCGAATCCTTAAGAAGCACTGTGAGTCTGAACAGCGCTGTCTGGACCGGTTAATGACGGATGTGCTGAGACCCTTCGTGCCAGCCTACCACGGGGATGTGGTGAAGGATGGGGAGCGCTACAACCAGATGGACGACTTGCTGGCTGACTTCGATTCGCCCTGCGTGATGGATTGCAAGATGGGCATCAGGTGAGGCAGGCTTCTTGCAGGTATGGCCCGCCCCATCCTGCCTGGCTGTGCAGAGGACATTTGGAAGCTGACCCTACTCTGCTAAGAGCCTCTTCTCTTCAAGGCAGCCCTGGCTGGATGCTGACGTTGTTGAGGAGCTGGCAGAAGGAGATGCACACTAGTCGGGTGGGAGAGTAGCCAGCAGGGAGGAAGCAAGACAATGACCTCCTGTTACAGTGGAGACAGGAATAGAGAGGCACCACAGAGCTGGCTTGTAGCGCATGCTGGTTTCAAAACAAGAAAAAAGAAAAGAATCAGACCTGACACTAGGGTGCAGCTAAGGATGCAGACTGGGAGCTACAGAGACCCCTGTGGCAGGTGGCAGATGGGCCTGAGGTGATTCCAGACCTTGCCAGGAGTTCCCCAGCCTATGCTAAGCTCCACAGTCTGGAGGGCCAGAGAGCCTCGTGCAGAAGTGGCCACCATCCCTACCTTCAGGCCGTCAGCCTGTGAGGTTTCCAGCATGGCATGTCCAGCCTAGAGAACGTGATTTTGGCTGCAGACATGCACACTGGATGGTGGACTGAGCTCAAAACTGATGCCTAAATCTGACTTGAATAGTCTACTGAGCTATTTCTTCAGTACGTGGGTGGGTGCATATGTGTGTTTATGCAAGCATGTGCATGTGAAGGCTAGAGGTCAGCTCTGGTCTTGTTCCTCTGGAACCATCCAACTTGGTTTCTTAAGACATCATTCATGGCTGGAGAGACGGCTCAGTGGTTAAGAACACTGACTGCTCTTCCCAAGAACCCAGGTTCAATTCCGAGCACCCACATGGTGGCTCACAACTGTATGTAGCTTCATTTCCAGAGGATATGACACCCTCACACAGACATACATGCAGGCACATAAAATAGAAATAAATACATTGTTTATATATAATATAAATTATATCTATATCTATATCTATCTATCTATCTATCTATCTATCTATCTATCTATATATATATATATTATATATCTCACAGCCTCAGCGTCTCTGGTTAGGTCAGCTGGGTGGCTATCCAGCACCAGGTCTCCACCTGCCCAGTGCTCAGATGACAGGCACACACCACCATGTTTTACTCTAGTGTGGTCCTTGTGTTTGTGTGCCAAGCACTTTACCAACCAAGCTACCTCCCCAGTCCCTCACATGTAGTGTTTTTTTATACGAAGATGACGAGAAGGAGGAAGGGAGATCTCAGTGTGCTGGTATCACACCAATCACAGTTTCCTTCTTTCCTTCTCATTCCTCCTAGGAGTTCTGTCTTCAAATCAGCCTCTGGCAACTGGCCAAAACCAGTCCCCTTGTCCTTGTCCCGAGGGTAGGGATGGATGGGGTCATGGAGAAATACAGGGCCTGCTATTGGCTCCTCCCCATCACTGCCACCTCCTCCTAGTTCCAAAGCCCTGGATGTCTTGACTCCCAGGGAGAAAGCAGAATGTCCCTGTAACTACCACACAGCCTTGGACCTCTGGCTATCTTATTTTTTGTCTCTAGAAAATTCTTTCCACAATGCACTAGAATATGCCACTCAAGCAGAGGCCCCACCCTTCTTCCCAACGGAGGAAGACTGGGACTCAGTCTACCCGCAGGAGAAGGAGGTGTGCATGAGCCCGGACAAGTGCAACTACATAAAGTCAGCACTGCCTTGCCTCCTTCCTGTGTGGCTGTGTGTTCCCTGGAAAGCTGCAGGGACAGGGTACCCACTCCGCTCTCTTCAAGCTTAATAGCTTTTCTCTCTTAGTACCTCAGAGCTCTCCTATCCAACAGGGCTTAGGTAACCGCCATCCTGGGTGGAGTTAGGGAAGAGATGTCCCCCAAAGCAACGCTCATCCCAGCCTTTATTTCCCCACACACAGACCCTAAGGCCTCCTGAACTCTGAGCACTGTACTAGGTACTTCAGCCATATTGTCCCTGCCTGTCCCATGGTGAGCCACACTGTGCAGGTAGCCTGTGTTAGCATTTGAGCAGGAGTCTCCAGGGACACCTTCCTAGGTGGCAACATAGTACAATATGCCCAGGCCTACGGACTGTACACCAGGACCTCAGCCATGACCTGCCCTCCATGGAGACGCCTAACGATCCATTTTTCATAGTGCTCCCTGGAGTCCTCTTTGGACCATAACTTGTGACTTTCTCCCAAACACAGTAGCACAGGAACATAGCCCTCTGTGCCTGCACCAAGATAAGCAGTTCATGGCTGTCCCTAGAGCATAACCTGTCCTTGCTGTGGAAAGAGGCTGGGTGTGTCCCTGTGTGGTCCTTGTCAAACACCAAGTCTCAGGGTGTGAAGCAGAGTCTTACAAAAATGGTGAGAAGGCCCAGCCTTAGCCAGCTGAATAAGGGTCCTGAGGGCAGTCATAGAGACCTGAAAGCATCTTAAATTGGTGTTTCTAGGACCCGGAACCTGCTTCCAGGTAAGTGGTGCTAACACTGCACCCTTGGGCCTATAACTTCCCACTCGCTGTGGGCATACTCTGTCATCCAGACCTAGAGCTGGTTTCCAGACCCTGGACCCTGGAGAAGTTGCTCTGACCCTGACCTGACACCTGTTGGTCTCCCATGAACTCATCATCTCCTTTCTTTATCTTGGGCCAGCCTCTTCTCCAGAGTCCAGCCATGGGAGCAGGCCTCTGCCACCCCAAGTTAATTCTCCGGAAGTTGATGCACGGGTCTCCCTTCCCTATAAGGGGAGCTCAGGCCTCCCTCTGCAGTGACAGGGTCTGGTGGTTCCTCTGATAGACCTGCTACCCAGCTAGTATCCATTGGGAACATCTTTTCCCAGCCCCATTTTGTGCCTGACGAACACTCGACTCTGCCTACTGGAGCTGTGGGGACCCCTTTTGAAGAAAGGTCCATGTGAACAGGGCTGTGACATTGGTGTCTGCTTCCTGTTTAAGGAGCTACTGAGAACTCTTTGTAGAAGTTAGCCACTGCCTGCTTTGCAGGCCTGTTTTGCACCCTCATGCTTGTTAGGCATGAATTCCTCCCCCATGGCACAGGAGTCCATCTGCATGCACAGTGGTTGCATGAGTGCATGGAATGTATGTGCATGCAAGCACCCAACCAGAAGCTAATGCACCCTCCCCTTACAGCCTTCCCTAACAACCAGGACACGCTTATACACCCATATCCCAGGCAATTGGGAGTTTCCTTTCTGTGTAATACCAATGGGTGCAGGTGTCTGAATCGTCTCCTTTATAAGATAGAGATTTGTGCTCTGTCTGTTCTGAGACCCAGAATGGAAGTCTGGGGGAGATTGTGGTGGAGAGATGTACTGGAACAGTGTGTTGGGGGGAAGGGGAGAAAAGTGGACAGGAGAGAAGGGAGTGTGTCTCTGAGGGCAGCTCACACCCACGCAGACCACAGGAGGCCCACTTCCCCATCCTGCAGCGAACTGTTGGCTGCTGCCTCATGAGGCCCTGGCCAGCATGCACTTGGGTGGAAGGGCTCTAGCAAGGGGAAAGGCTCGGCTGAGTCATATTTCCAACTGGAGGAGGTGGTGGGAGTTTGCAGGGGTCATGGGGTAGTGTTAGGACCAGAATTGATCCTCAGGGTTCTGGGCCAATGACTGCACCCCCAGGTGCTCTGGCATGGCCTGTCTCAGTCTGTCACCTCTTCCAGGGGCTTAGTGTCCTCACCTGGTCAGCCTGCAGACTCTGCTGTGCAAGGAGAAGCACAGGAGGCAGTGGAACATGTTTTAGTCTTCCTGGGATCAGAGACTTGGTGACCTGGTATGGAGACGGATAGGCATGCCAGTTTTATCTCTGAAACACAACTGAGCTACAGAGCCCTGGGTAGTCCTGTCCAGCATAGGTCATCACAGATCCCTCTTTATTCTGCCCTTGGTGCTTCCAAGAATCTTGCTGCAAAAGCCAGAGATGCAGCCCCACCTCAGGCTGCATGAGGACAGGGAGACAGACTGGAAGGACAGACTGTGCTTTCCGGCCTGCCAGGGCATGACGGAGTCCCAAGGGGGAACCCTGCCCTCTGTCTCTCTTCCACAAACTGACCACTGTCCCCCCATCTTTCTTCTCTTGCTGACCCTAGAAAAGCTTCCCTGGTAAGTTCTGAGCTTACCAGGCCTTTACAGTCATCCAGCATCAAGGCGCTCTGGGCCCAAATGGTGCACGGCTTTCCCAATGAATTCACCTCATCTTAGAGGTTGCTGTGTTAACCATTGTCCTGGGACAAGACTCGGCCAGCTCAGGGCCTTCATCTATCAGATGTGACTCCAGGGAGTTGTGGCCCAGCCTCAGGATTCATGTCCTTCACTTCCCATGCAGGACATACCTGGAGGAAGAACTCACCAAGGCCCGGAAGAAGCCTAGCTTGCGGAAGGACATGTACCAGAAAATGGTCGAGGTGGACCCTGAGGCCCCCACTGAAGAGGAGAAAGCCCAGCGCGCTGTGACCAAGCCACGTTACATGCAGTGGCGGGAAACCATCAGCTCCACAGCTACTCTAGGCTTCAGGATTGAGGGCATCAAGGTGAGACTCGTAAGGCGTGGCCTGGGGCCGCTGAGGACTCGTGGTTCTCAGTGACGAAGGCCTTGCTACTGGAGTCTGTAAGCCTTGCCTATGCAGGCCTGAGTGTGGGCAGCCAGCCTCAGGGTGTTGGCCCGTTCTGCAGCCTGAGGTGCAGGTAGACTAGCTGTAGAAGGCCATCAGACCCTGAGAGTGGGGTGTACAGCTTATACAGAGGCCCCACATAGGAGCCAACTTATATACCTGCCACAGGAAAAATGTTGATTCTCTGCTAGTGAGGTGCAGGTAAGGGGAAGCCTGTAGCTACTCAGAATCACCTTGGAAGCTTCATCCTTCATCCTTTCCTCTTGGATATCCTGAGAAAGACCTCAAAAGACTGTCCTGTCCCTATGTTCCAGTCCAGGTCCCTAGCTACTAGATTTGTATAACCCAGCTAGGAGTAGGGAAAGGGGATACACAGTCCTCATTGTCTGTAGTAGCCATTCCTTCAGGGAAGGTGGCAGTCCCCTCAGGGGCCCTGCCTCTTCCATCTTGGCCCAGGCTTGGTCTGCCTGGCCCCCCTCCAGCATGGAGTTAGAGTTGGGTAGCTAGAATAAGGGGAGGCTCCAGTAGCCATGTCTCACACAGTGTGTAAATGTGATCACCAGTGTCTCACTGGCTTCTAGAGCCGGGTACTGAGAAAGCCACTTGTCTTTCTTTGTCTTCAGAAACCAGCCTTCGCTCTTGGCAATATTCAGTTCTCAGACTGGGTGCAAATTATATACATGCATCCTCTCCTTCCATTGTCTGTCTGAACTGCATGCCCCGGCACCCTCACCCAGGCACAACATGCTCCCAGTCTCTGGTCTCTCTGCACCATACAGCCAACAGCACCCACTGGCCTAGAGAGGCTGACCGGATGCACCATCGCCTGCCCTCCTTTGCCTCAGCTAACGGAAACGCCCTATGAGGAAGGTTCCCTTGAGGTGCCATTCCCTCAGACCTGCGGTTTTCCTGCAGGCAGCCTTCCTGACATTACAGCTGTCACCTGTCTCCTGGTGGAGGTGGACTGGTGCAAGCATGAGGGTTCCTGCTGGACCCACTCTCTCTCCTGCTTTGTCTCAAAAGAACAGAGCTCTGTGTGTTTTCCCAAGGCAGCCTGAACAGAGGGAGTGCCAGGCTCAGCCTGGAGAGAGCGGTTTGTGGAGTAGAGATGCAGTGATGTGGGCTTAAACCTTGGCTTTGGGGGAAATCTTCATAGCAGCCCCTTGATCTGCAGTGCATTACAAGACTCAGACCAATAGGAATGTAGAGCACCAATAGGAACATGTGCACATATGTACATAGATGTATATATGCATGTACACACTCACAACACCACACATACACACACACCACACACATCACACACACATATACACACCAAACGCAGCACACACATACACACACCACACACATCTCACACACACATATACACACCAAACACAGCACACACATACACACACCACACATACTACATGTACCACACACACCATACACACGCATACACACACACACACACACACACACACACTTATTTTTTGCCTTTTTCCTTCAAGGAGACACTTTACAGCTTCTGTTTACCATATCATAAAAATTGCCGGCATCGTTGCTCTCAGCTTGGGGCCACTATTAAATGACCATCACTTGACCATGAGCCTATGACAGGGTGACTGTTAGCCTGGTTGTCTGTATGGCTACTATCACATTAATGGGACACGCTGTGAGTCACAGGTCCAAGGGCAAAGCTTCTGAGCAGGAAGTGAAGCTGTGTATTCCTCTGGGCCCTTGCTGCCCTTACTTAGAACAAGGTGCTTCTCCATTGTTGTCTCAGATACCCCTCACACCACCGAGACTTCCTAAAGTGGTGTGTGGCCAGGGATCTGGGGCCACTGTGTACACTCCTCAGCTGGGGTCTGGGATGGGCTCTTCTGGGCCAGATGACAATCTCCTGGTTGCGCCTGGCTTGCTTTACACCTCCACAAAGCAGCAAGAGGGTCGTGATCATGAGCAATCAGTCCCATGGGCCCTTTGTTGACTCCCTGTGGGTGACTCACTCCTCAGAAGGAAGATGGCTCTGTGAATCGTGACTTCAAGAAGACCAAAACAAGGGAGCAGGTCACCGAGGCCTTTAGAGAATTCACTAAAGGAAACCAGAACATCCTGGTAAGTCAGGGTTTGGGGTTAGGGGCCATCCCTTCTCTGACCTAGCTAAAACCAGGCAAGAGTGCTTATGAAACCTAACCCCGTGGTTCTGTAAGAAGGTGATGTGGCTGTCCCCAGAGAAGCTTGGGGACACTGACATTCTCCTCAGTCCCTCTGCCCAGCACACTTCTATGTCAGGGAACAGTGATGGCAGGAGTTCTTTATCACCTGCTGCTGGCTGGGTGTTTTTGCCACAGCCCCTCAGAAGCCCTCTGGTGAGGACAAGCAAGCAGACATTCTGTCTCCATTTGACAGATCAGAGACTTGAGAGATCAAGGATGCATGGGCAGGAAAAGGCTGAGCTAGAAGTCACACCTAAATTGGCCTGACATAGGTCCCTGCCCTTCCTGATGCCTCCAGGCCCAGACCTATAAGGTTGGAATGCACACAGTAGGTCTGCAGCGCCAGTCCTCTAGTTCCAGGGCACCTGTCCAGATCATTTCAGATCCTGTGAGTCATGCTGCTGCCTGCATTCCCAGCTGATGCTGGAGACTCCAGGACGATGCTGACTAGCCCTGCCTGGCTGTGTCTGCTGTTCAAATAGTCATTGGAGGACCTTGTGTGATATGAGCTTCCCTAGTAGCTCTGTAGTCCTGGGTGATGGGACTCACAGAGCTGGCCCTTGGGGATGATCAGGTATCCCATTGCCAACACAGGAAGATCTGTAAGGCTCCGTGGAGGGGACTCTTGTGGAGATACTGTAGCTTTCCTCCTACCCTGTCTTTACTCAGGGGGAAGGGGGGAACAGCACTCTGTGGTCAGAAAGTTACCATGGCAACTAGTTCTGGGCTCTGCCTCCCCTGGCCAGCACTAGGGGAGGATGCCATGTAGTCTTCTGGGAAAGGTGTAACTGAGCTCAACTGGGGTAGATGAAGAGGTCAGAGTAAGTGCTTGGTTCATGGTCACTGATAGTTGTAATCCTATGAGTCTAATGAACTAAATAGATCTGATGACAACCCCCCCCACACACACACACAGAGTGTGTGAAACTCTGTCCATCTCTGCCTTCAGATCGCCTACCGGGACCGGCTGAAGGCCATTCGAGAAACCCTGGAAATCTCTCCCTTCTTCAAGTGCCATGAGGTAGGGTACTGAGACTTCAGCCCCTCAGACACACATTGGCTGCTTGACTGACACCCCTCCCCAGCACCCCTGGTTCCAATAGGAAGTGAAATTGCTGATCTAAGCTTCTCTCAGGATCATTACAGCCTCAAGCCTCCCCTAGCCCTTGCCCTCCAAACCGCATTCTCCTCCTCCAGCCCCGCTCTCCTCCTCCAGGCCCTGCTCTCCTCCCTTCTGGCCCTGTCAGGTCTAGCCCCCCGGTCCTGCCCCTCCCTGTCCTGGCTCTGCTTCCCTGCTCCCTCTCTTATAGCACTGCTTTCTTCCAGGTCATTGGCAGCTCTCTCCTCTTCATCCATGACAAGAAGGAGCAAGCCAAGGTGTGGATGATCGACTTCGGGAAAACTACACCCCTGCCGGAAGGCCAGACCCTACAACACGATGTCCCATGGCAGGAGGGGAACCGGGAGGATGGCTACCTCTCAGGGCTGAACAACCTCATCGACATCCTGACAGAAATGTCCCAGGGCAGCCCACTCACCTGAGGCCACCGCCACCGTGCCTGCCACCTCTGCCTGTCGCCTCTCTCCTCCCCTAATTCTTCCTTTTCTTGTCTGAGCGCCTACCTAGAACAGAGCCTCCCATCTGCACTACTGGACACTTTGGAGAAGAAAAGAGAGATTTTTTTTTTCTAGGTCTTTATTTCCCCTGCTTCCTACACAGGGGCCTGGAGGTGGCATTTCTAATTCTCTCTAAATAGAACTACCTTCTCGAAGAGAATTATACAAAGCTAGGTAGGCCCCACATCCTGTTACACTTTGAGCCAGCACAGGTCGAGGAGAGGCCGAGAGATCCCTGGCTGCATAGGGTCTTGAGAGATTGAGCCTCCCTCTGGAAGTCTGGAAGACTCCTCCCACTCCCAGAAAGTTCTGGCCCAGACTGGCTACCAGTGGGGGGCCTTGCTGCCCCCTGGTGGCTGGTGCCATCAGTAAACTCAGTCCCATTTGTACCTCCCACCATGGGCCCTGAAGCGGGGGTCAGGCCAGGGTCCTGATTTCTGGGAGTTGGGAATAAAATCTCTGGGGCATCTGCATGTGGCTGATGAGCAAAGTCTCCTCCAGTGAGAAGCCTCAGCTCCTAGGGACGCTGCGTGGCTTCTCTAGAGGTGCTAAAGCATGGCCCCACCTTGCTGGTTAAACCCTTGGGAGCCAGGCCAGCCTAGGAGGAGTATAGAGATCAGCTCCACTGCTTCCATCTGGGAGCGCTGCCCGTGAGTGCAGAGGGACATTCACAAAGCTGAGCCTCAGGATGACATCACCTCCT
This sequence comes from Mastomys natalensis, assembly GCA_021653895.1. Lineage (NCBI taxonomy): Eukaryota > Metazoa > Chordata > Mammalia > Rodentia > Muridae > Mastomys > Mastomys natalensis. Next base: position 1,740,505 of record JAJTUV010000069.1, on the reverse strand, counting down.
AGAGCTACTGCCCACTGCCTCTGAGCTGCTTGCTCTGGAAAGGTCCAGAGCTGGATACAATACTCAAGGCTCGAACCAACCCCCAGGGATCTGCAGCAGCTCTGAGAGCTGGCTGCACCTAGGAGAGCAGTCACTAGGCCTTAGGGAAGCGGGATTCTGGCTTCCTGGAACGATTCCTAACTTTCCCTTGAAGTCACTGACTCTCCCAGCTTGAAGGACTAAGACCGGTGTTTCTTCATGTAGCTCGGTAGTTGCCAGGGTTAAGAGAGCTGCCCAGGGCTGCCCCAAGCTGCCTCCTTCCTGAAGTCCTGAGTTTCTTGAAGGACTATGGGGAGAGCATTGTTAATCGCCACTTCAGCTGTAAAGCAGGTAGCCTCTCTGATGGAAAAGGGAGTACAATTTGTATGACTTTTAAAAGACAAAACTCCTAGCTCTATTGCCATTTGAAGCAATCCTCTGCTCCTCTGGGCTTGTCACCTCCTCTCTTACTGAGAGATCCTGGATCACATGTACAGAGGCTCCTCTGAGTTTCACACCAGCCTGCAGCACTGATTAGGGACCAAGGGAAAGGACTAGACCAATGTGTACACCCCTGGCAACGTAGCTTTGGCCCTTTTGGCCGCCTACCTGAGCTCCTTGGGGTTTCTAGAGCCATTGGCCCATGTGGTACATGTGCTTCCCCTTCATGCTGGGTGAGTGAGTGACAGTTGGTGGGGGTGGGAGGTGGGACCCACGAGGATGTGTAAGTACAGATTTCTAAAAGGAACTTGTTTAAACTTCCTGGCTCCTATTCAGATGGGTGGTGAGCTGCTGTGTGGGCTGACTTGCTAAAGATCACGCCCCCAACCCCCATCATCAAGCCCAGACCTTGTGCCAGCACATGATTGAGAAGACCAGCACCCTGGCATGGGGAAGAGGGCAGTAGCAACCAGGCAGCCAGCTCTGGTGCTCTCCAGCTGTAGTTGCTAGAGGGCTTGAGGTGATCTCATGGTCTGTACATCAGCCATTTGCTGAGAAGGTCTATCGTTAGTTCCACAAGTCTACAGCTATGACCTGGCCAAAAGTTCCCTCCTGCTGTCTCAGAGAAACGTTTGCTAAAGCAAACCATGCTATGAACAAAACCGCTAGGGACCAGTTTAACGTGTGTAAAGAACAAAACTTGCCGAGCACTTTAGGAAGGTGCCACCTGTCACAATAATGCACTAAGATACTGTGACTAGGGACCAGGTAGCAAGAGCCTCGGGACAGTGCTAGGCAGTGCTTTGTGCTGAGTGTGTCGTGGGTGGGAAGGTGGTGTGTAGAGGCATCGTTCTAGGGCTATTCTGTTGCCAAGGGTGTCTTGCTTAGTTTGGGTTTGTATTTACCATGCTAGTACCCACTCTATCTCCCAAACCATTCTCACTTCTATCCTGTCAGAGGCCCCTCCTTCTTGGCTTACTGGGACGGACAGAACTCAGATGGAATTTCCCACAACCTCTGGCAGTCTGATAAACCATGTTCTGGGAGTCCTGGTAGGGGCTCCCAAGGTCCCAGCCATACAGTTGCTGGGACATGGGACAGGCTACATGTATTTAAGTGCAAGGTCCACAGGACCCTCCTGCTCTTGGGCCACCAGATTTCTCAGTGGTCAGCTCTGCTTTGCACACGCTGAAGGTTGCTTCAATTACTTCCCCCAGACTAGACTTTAGTGCCCTTTAAGAAGTGTTTAAGTTATATTTATTTTGTTTTTGTTTTAATTGCACAAAACACTAAGATGAAAGGCTGGGCTGTTCTGCCTGCCTTCTGGGGCCCTTCCTTCATGGTTGTAGGAGCCCTAGGCAGGTGTGGCCTCCAGACAGATGCGCTCACCTTTGGCTGGCTGTATTTAGCTTCGAGACCATCTATTCTGACAACTCTCTGTGTATAGGCCCCACCTCTTGATCCAGGGCGTTTGCCCATCAGTGCCTTTCGGGAGGAGAGGATCCTCCCTGCACCGACCCGCTTCTTCCTCTGAACTCCTCTCCCCTCGGGACTGTTACATCCCCTGCCCTGTGCCCCTCAGTCAACTGTAGATGCTATCTCCCTTCCCAATAAAGGCTTTGGAGACCATTACTAGCTTGATGTGATCCTTCTGTCCACTCCACCCCCACCCTCCATCTACCACTATGAGGACCCACCACTATGAAGAGCTATGAGGATCTCCAGCAGCGGGTGTGCAGAGGGTTAACGTTCTAGTCTATAAACAATGTGAGCCATTCTTTATAAGGAGTCTTTTCTACACTCTACTATACCTTTAAACAGTGGCTCAAGGACCCCACCCAGTGACAAAGAAAGTTCCCCTACCCGTGGTGACCTCTGTGCTGGGTGCCTCCAATCACCCACAGACCATCACCTGTAATAACAAGACTTTATCATCTCCATTGATCAGATCAGAAAATTGAGGCTTAGAAAGTCAAACAAGTTGGCCTGGGTATCATGAAAATATCTGCAGCCAGACCTTGTCACCTTTACTGGAGGAGTGTCAGGGGCAGAGAGCTGGGCTCTAGACCCAGAATAGCTCAGTTCAGAGCCTTGGCTATGTTTCAGGGAAACCCTTAAGAGCAAACCCCTGGCGTCATAACAAGGGGCATGGCCTGATTCTGCCATAAGCTACAGCCACCGAAGGACACCGACGTCTACATTTTAGAACACTGTCCGGCTCAGACCCCAGAAGAGAGACTGTAGCCACTGTCGTATGGGAAGCTGCAGACTGTTCTGAGCAAAGCCATCTCACAGCCCCCCACTCCCACCTCGTGCTTGCTAACCAAGCCCCTGGGAGAAGCCTGCAAGTGATCTGCCAGCATGTCAGGTGAGTGTGGTCACAACCCTGGAGAAGGAGATGTTCCCTGATGAACCCTCAGTAACAGCTTCCGTTGACTGAGTGACTGAACCATTCACATAAGAATGTGTACATGCTGTCTAGAGACATCTGACAGACCACATCCCTGTCCTCAGACATGACAATGCTTCTTGTCACATGGGCCCAGGTACCTCATCTTCAGCCTATCTTCCAGGCTGATTCCCACTGGAGATCATGGTCACCTCATCACGGAGCCCTCATCCCCTTCACCTGTGGTCCTCTTTCTAGCAGACCTGGGAGCATCCCGAGAAGTGGGTAGCTCATTGTTGCATCTCAAGACCATTTTTGACACCGAGTGCCTAAGCCTGGGCTCACTAGAAACTGGTTTTGCTGGCATATGGGACAGCAATTGTGACCATCTTCATTTCATGGGACATCTTCAGGGGATGGGTGCTCTTCCTGGATGAAGAGAGAACAAACACCTCATGGAGGCAGGGCAGGAATCAGTATCCAGTTCAATCCTGCTGCATCAACCCCTGGAGAGGAGTGTCTGCAATGGCCCAGCCATGTCTGACAGTCCAGACTGTGCCCACTTAGCCACTCATTCCAGGAGGTGAGGAAGGAAGGCCGTATCACCACCTGTCATTAAATCCCAGGGAGCAGCACACTCCATGGCCACACCGTCTGGCTAGTTGTTCCCCCTATCCCTTCCACTGGCAGGGAATTGGGGCATTGGGACTGTCATCTATCCTGCGGGTCTGGAGGGAAAAACAAGCTGAAATGAGGGGGCTTCAAAGGCAGCACTGGATGTAGCATGGAGAGTTCTGTGTGGTCTGAGTGACAAGAAGAGGCCAAGACCACTCTGAATAGGTGATTATGCAGGAGAAGCCTGGTGAGTTGGGCACATTTCAGTGTCTGCCAGCTCCATTAGCACTACTATTTGCCCTCCACGTCTGTACAGGCTCCTTGGTTGTCCTGTCTTCTCCGATGCACGACGGGGCTCAGCGTAACAGCCGACTGTAGAAACTCTTGATTAATGGAGAGGGAGTTCTGAACCTCGTCTGAGGTAGAGTGCTCATCGCACAGCAATGTTGTATACATATGAAGAACACAGGGCACCTGTTCCCCTAGGTCCTGAGGTGATTTCCCAGACTGCCTCAAGAGGCAGTGCCAACCCTTCTGAATCCTACACAAGAATCTCTCTCCTTCCTTCCCCACACTGCGCGGCTAACTCTGCCCTCTCTGCCCTCTCTCCCACCTTTCAGCTATGTAGTCACCAGAGAAAGCACCTTCTTAGAAATTAGACCATAGAAATAAAGTTTTATTAGAAACAACCGTGTTACTACTCTACGTAGCATCTAGGGCCTCTTTTGTCCCAAGACCACCGATGAGACAAGTACATCACCATCTGTGTGGGCTACAGAACTAAAATGTTTATCATTCAGCCCCTTACAGAAAAAAAGGCTGCCGAATCCTGCTCAAAAGTAGCAGGGACCAATGGTTGTGAGTTGCTAAGTGTCAATGGTTGACGATAAAGTAGTTTAATACTTGTAAAAAAAAAAAGAAAAAACACCATGAGATGAACTTTGCCATGAGAGAAACAACAGACTCTGGGTTTGGGCCAAACTAGAGACCTACCTTTGATTCTGCATGTTTCTGCCTCCCTGGACAGTCCAGGGAGTGTGTTCTGGTATCTGGTACCACAAGATTCCTAGAACAGCCCACGAATGCTGGTGCCTGGGGTATGTAGGGCAGAGCTACTAAGGCCCAGGGTCAGGGTACCTGGTAGTTCCTGTTCTCTTGCAGGCCTGGAAGTGGTGCTGGAGTCCCAAGACTGATGGAGTGAGGGGCTATTTGTTCTAGGCTTGGGATGACCCTGCAGGCAGCTGAGTGTTAGCATCAGTGACATCCAGTTCCCTTTCTTGGCAGACTGAGGGTTCAGAACCAAGTCTGTTTGCCATTCACAGCCTGGATCACACGCCCTACCACAGAAATGCAGAAAACACATCCAGTTCCCGAGAACGCCAAGAACCAGCCTGGGTGTCATTTTTTTCAATTTCGTTTTCACTGTGACAGCTGTGGCTCAGCTCCTGGCATTTAGCACACCATGCACAAACCCGTGATGACACATTCAACAGAGAAGCGGGACTGGGAAGCAGACAAAGCACCTGGACAAGGCACCTTGCAGACGATGGGGGAGGGTCAAAAGGAGCTTTTATAAAACCAGGAGACACCTTAGGTGACAGCCACAACCCATAATAGACCCCAATAGAAAATTCACAGAGACAAACCCACCAGGCATTGGGGTCCTACCTGCGGTCCCCCTACTCTGCACATTTGGTCCTGGGGACATTTAAAGGCCACAGAGTTCAGGCCACAAAGGTAGATGTTTGCAACCAGTGTCGTCATCTGACCCAGTCTTTCCTCCCTGTACTTTCCACACTTGTGAATGAGCAAAGTGGGATTTAAAGTGGGGGCAGGGAGAAAGTCCCACATGACTTCTGTGCTTTTTGGTGCGGTAGCACGTATCATTTTAAAAATAGTTTCTGCACATTACGGACAAACAGGGTCTGTGACAGCTTTTTTGACAGCAGCAGCCCTGTTCTATTTCAATGAGAAGAAAAAAAAATTGCCCAATTTTAGTCATGCTTTCTGAGAACACATGCTGGCGTGAATTCAAGACAGCTGAGAAACAGCAAGGCCCCATTAAGGAGCCTGCCCCCTTTTGGACATCAAGGTGCATCGCAAGATGGTCCTAGGACAAGGAGGCTGGTCAGGGAATGCATTTAATTTACAAATGATATCTTGCTCTAGTAAATACCAGAGCCCAGGTTTAAGGCACAGTGGAGGTGGTGGACAGATATCAGGATATATGGCACTTTATAAGAACACCATGAGGAGAAAACAAGGGGTCCCATAGGACAAAAAAGAGGCCTGACCCAAGACAGAAACAAAAAGGCCATTTAGGAAAGGCTTTGCAAAGGAAGTGCCACCAAAATGAGTTTAGAAGCTGAGTGTGAATTATCCAGAGGGTGAAGGATGGAGGGAGCAGACAGACACACAGCCACAGAGACACATGGAAGGACATTGTATGTGAAGTGGCTTCAGTTGGCCAGAGCAGAGGATCCATGTGTAGCTTGCAATGTGGTCACGGCCAGATCTCAGGTGTGGGCAAGGAACAACAGAGGCAAATGGGGCATGTGCAGTTTCTCCCGGTGACAAACAGATGTCCCTGTAGCCGTCCTGTTTGTGGATCACCAAACTCTCATTATCCACGATGGCAATAAATATTACGATAATATCTCTTATAGTCTAAGAGACTGGAGCTGATGCTCAAACTCACAGACAAAATTAATAATATCTTTTTGGTCACCTAAGATTGAAAGACTGTATCCCCACTACCCCTTTCTTTAACCTGCCTTTAAGAGAACTATGTAACAACCAACCTTACTTGCCTTGGAATTCTCAGGTAACCAGTGTTTACACACTAAGATAATGAATGGCTTTGATGTAAGGTTACTGAACTCTTCCATGCCCCTGACCCAGAGTAACGCAGGTGTCTACTTATGTTATAGTAGTCAGTGCTGCAAACAGGAAATAGGCTGGAAGTAACCTTATAAAACAGACATCTACCATAAATGGTAAAAGCAACGTATAAGCTTTGTTTTCTGGGCCAACTGGGCCATTTGGGGTCAGCTGGCATCGTTGGGACTAAGAGCTGGAGCCTGAGGTCATAGTCATCTAAGCCTCTGCCTGAGCCCTTAGGAAACGAGAGTGCAGCATCTGGGCCTTGGGTGTTCTCTAAGTATCCAGCCAGCCATTCCCGCTGTGTTCTCCACAGATCAGGGCTGCAATTGCCATCATGGATAATGGGGTTTGGTGACCCACAAACAGGACGACTTTTCACAGATTATCAGGATAATGGAAACAAGTGTGTGTGTGTGTGTGTGTGTGTGTGTGTGTGTGTGTGTGGTGTGTAAGAGAGAGAGAGAAACAGAAAGAGAGAGAGAGAGAGAGAGAGAGAGAGAGAGAGAGAGAGAGAGAGACTCAGTGTTATACTTTGGATCTTGAATGTTTCCCCCAATGATCATGTGTTGAAAGGTGGGTCCCCAGTCTGTGTGGCTCTACCAGAGGGTAGAGAATGGAGCCTTTAAGATCTAGGGTAAAGACGTCACTTCATTGGGAGTCTGGCTCTGAGGGGATCCTGGGACCTGCTCCTAATTCTTCCTCCCTCTCTTTGACTCCTGCCATGAGATAAACAGCTCCCTCTGCCACACACTCCCACCATGACAGGCTGCCTTACCACAGACCCAAAAGTAATGTACCTAATTGGCCAAGGACTGAAACATTTGGAACAATGAGACTAAATAAACCTTTCTTCATTATAACCTGATTGATCTCAGCTATTTGTTTCAGTATCATACTTCATCTGTGTCAGGCACATTGTAGCAGTTCATATATTATAATCCTTTTTCAAGTAAGAAGGGAAACAGAGAAGACATTGAGCCAAAGGAGTCTTCCAGGAGAAAGCATAGAGTTAGTTGCATCTGCGCACAATCGCATGTGCACACACACACACATACAAACACGACCACCAGCACACATATACACATGCTCACACACATGCACGCACACACAAGGGAGTGAAGAGGAGAATGAAGAAGGAAGAAGAAGCAATGGAGAAAAGGAAATAGTAAAGAAAAGGGGGAGGGAGAGAGCGAGGAAAGGAGGGAGGAAAGGAAGGAGGGATAGAGGGAGGAGGTCTGTACAGCTAGCACTGGCTTCAGCAGGAAGGATGGACCATCCTCCCTGCCCCTCTCCTTTCTGCCCTACTTTGCATGTTGGTATCTTGCTTCAAGGAATTAGGAATATTAGACACAAGTAGCTTCAGGCTTGCAAACTACAGCCTAAGAACTAAGGCAGGAAACTTGCCCAAGTAGGAAGACTGACTCAGGGAAGTCCCTAAGCTATCCAGGCAAGTGCAGTAGGAGGGAGGTTGCATGCTAGTGGCCTAGCTAGGGCTGCAGGCCTTCTGGGATTGATAGCTATCCAAGCATCACAAGAGTGTGAGTAAAGCAGAAGTTTGCCCCCTGGCAGAGCAAGTCCCACTTGTGTCACACTGGGGAATGTGACTCCCAGGCTAAGGGTAGCCAAGAAGGACCTGAGTGCCAATAGTGAGGAGGGTCTATGCAACAAGCAGCAGGTGCAGAATGGGGGGCACTGTGGTGTTGGAAGAGACACATGTATCTCTGCCTCTGCTTTTCCAAAGGACCTGGGATATGTGCCCAGCTTCCCTAGAAGCCAACAGCAGAGATGACTCCTCTATCTCCTGGCTTCCAGACTCCCTTGCTAGCCTGGAGACCCTTTGTATGGGTGGGAGGGGAGTGGATGGTGCTCAAACTCAATGGCCATCATTCAAAGACTCTCACAGTATCCAAATCCCTAGCAGGAACACAGCCTCAAACTAATATTGTGTCCCTAGGTTTAACCCAGAGATATCAAGACCCAACTGAACCTCATAGACACTGACTATGTGGTTTGAATATGCTTGATCCACAGGGAGTGGTACTGTCAGGAGGTGAAGCCTTGTTGAAAGAAGTGTATCAAAGTGGTCTCATATATATGTTTGAGTCTGGCCAGAATCAGTCTTCTGGATGCACTCAGATCAAGAGGTAGAACTCTCAGCTCCTCCAGAGCCATGCTTCCTGCTATGAGGAAAATGGACTGAACCTCTGAAACCTCTTGAACTAGGACCCTAGAGTTCAAATCACCAGCAGCACCAATATATTCCATATTCCTACTAGGATAGCCCATTAAGCCCCACTTAAAGCATTCCATTCTTTCCAAATTCAAAGTCCCCAAATCTACTTTCTTCCAAACAAAAACATGATCAGGCCTATCACAGCAATACCCATTCCTGGTACCAATTTCTGTCTTAGTTAGGGTTTCCATTGCTGAGAAGAGACATCATGACCAAGGCAACTCTTACAAGGACAACATCTAATTGGGGCTGGCCTACAGGTTCAGAGGTTCAGTTCATTATCATCATGGCAAGAAGCACAGCAGCATTCAGGCAGACATAATGCTGGAAGAGCTGAGAGTAGCCAGACTGACTATAGCCAGGACAAGACTGACTCTGGCCACACTTGAGCATATATATGAGACCTCAAGCCCACCTCCATAGTGACACACTTCCTCCAACAAGGCCACACCTCCTAACAGTACCACTGGCTATGGGCCAAGCGTATTCAAACCACCACACTGAAGAAGAGTAGACAAAGGACTATCCATGGTTCCCTGGACCCAGGGTTGTCTGCTGGGCCATGAAAGTGCTGTCCCATCCATGTGACATGTCTTTCTTTGGGACATTCTCCTTCTACAGCACTGTTAGTCACATGACTATCTCTGTCGGTCCTGGTTTGTGCCACAACAGTAGTTGGCTCCATCTACCATAACAAAGAATCATAAGCCCTTGACTCAAACAACAGAAAGCTCACAATGCCAGAGGCTAAAGTTCAAGATTAAGATCCCCTCTTGTGTATTCCCTTCTTCCCATGTCACTGCACAATCTTCCCTTTGCATGAGTCTGTGTCCTGGTCTTCTCCTCTTCCTCTTCTAATGATTTATTTATTATTACTTTATGTTCATCGATGTTTTGCCCGCATGGATGTCTGTGTGAGGGTGTTGAATCTCCTGGAGCTGGTGCTCCAGACAGTTGTGAGCTGCTCTGTGTGTGCTGGGAATTAAACCCAGGCCCTCTGAAGCAGCAGCCAGTGCTCTTAACCACTGGTTTCCTCTCCTTGGAAAGACACTGGCTATTATAGAATGAAACCAGCCTAATGACCTTGTTACCTTTCTCTTTATCCTGACCCCAGACACAATTGCATTGTGGGTGCTGGGAGTTAGGTTCACAGTACGAAGGGCTGTGATTCCACCCATGGGATGGATCACTGTGAGAAGGTCTTTGTGACCAACGGCAGCCAGCCTCCTCCTGGACAGTTTGTTTCTTTCTTTTAGATTTATTAATTTGCTTTAAGTGTGTGAATGTATTACCTGCATGCATGTATGTTCACCATGTACATCCCTGTTAGATCCCCTGGAACTGGGTTTATGGATGGTTGTGAGTCACAATGTGGGCACCAGGTTCACTGCAAGAGCGAGTACCCTCCGCGGCTGAGCCATCTCTCCAGCCACCCCCAAGCAGTTTCTTATTCCATAACTTCATGAACCAGCACTGGCTTCATGTTGGGGAACAGATCGCACCATGAGCCATATAAATGAACCACATGCATAGGTCACACCGCCACAGCCAGAGACAGCTCAGCTCTAGCGCTTGCCGGGCTGTGGGCCTGGCTGAGGTTTAGCAGGCTTACCATCACCTTGGCTCAGCCACACTGTAAAGAGCACACAGTGTGGCCATTCTGGCATTCTCACTTCCTGCTCTATATAGTAGGGAAGGCAGAGCCGTGAGCGTGTGAGGCCAGGCACAGAGAAGGCACACCTGGCCCCAGACATGGATATGGATGGTAAGTGAAGAGTCCTTTGCCCACCCTTCTGTCCTCAACTTTGAAATGTTGAACCTGGTTGGAGAAAGTGAGTCGCTGGGTGTGTGTTCTTAGGGGTGTCATCTTGTCCCAGCCCCTCCTGGTGGCTGCTCTGTTCTTCTTCCTGCTTGCTATGATATGAAATTCTCTGCTTTACTATGCCCTCACCACTGGTCCCCAACATAGATTAGAATCCCTGAAACAATTTGGAAAACAAATCCTTCTTCCTTTGAGTTATATTTGGCAGTCTCCCAGCTCTGGGGAAGCTGGCACAGGCTGTGGGCTGCTCTGATGGATGGGAAGAGGATGCAAGAGCGCTTCCCTTGGTATATGAGGAGCTAAGTACTGGTCCTTGATCACCCCAGCACTGTAGTAACATTGCAGGCCTGTCTCTCTGTCTTCCAGCCTGCTTCTCTTGAAACAACCGCATTAGATGATGTACTTTGTCCACCCACCTTGATCCTCATGAACCCTGAGATGCCCCAGCAGAGTGGGTCCCAACCTCTTTGGGGATCAAATGACCCTTTCACATGGGTCACCTAAGACCACCAGAAAACACAGATATTTATATTACTATTCATAACAGCAGAATTATAGTTATGAAGTAGCAATGAAAGTAATTTTATGTTTGGGGGTCACCACAACATGGGAAACTGTATTAAAGGGTCGCAGCATTAGGAAGGTTGAGAACCAATGCTCTAGAATATTCCACAGGTGTAGGGAAGCCCAGAGGCTAATTCGTCCCAACATTGATCTTTCCACATGGGTTCCATCTTGTTAGATTTTTTTCTGCCTATTCAGAAGTTTCTAGATTCTTCATGAATTTGTATGTGTTCTGGAGTTTCTCTTGCTGTTGTAGTCTTATATTCTTGTAATCAGTCAGAATATGGGAATTATCTAATTTTTCCTGTATTTGTTGAGACTTGTTTTGTGTCCTCATATGGGAAGATGTTCCATGGACTGCTGAGAAGAATACATACTATACAGCATATGAATGAAGTGTTCTGTAGATGTCTGTGAAGTCCATGTGATGTGCAATGTCATTTAATTTGAATGTTTCTGTTTATTTTGTGTGGGGATGACCTATTGGTTAGAGGGTAGTACTGGAGTCACCCAATACTATCATAGTAAGGTTAATCTGTGGCTTTCCATCTAAATAGCATGTGTGTTATGAGATTGTGTGCATCTCTATTTAGGGTGCATGCATTCAGAATCATAATGTCCCCCTGATGAATTGTTGTTTTGTTCGAAGTCTATTTTGTCAAATTTTAGAACACTTGTGTGCATTCTCCTATGTTCATCGGTAAATTTGTTAGGTTTCCCCAGTTCTCCGTGCATCAGCCATGAAGATGTTGGCTGGGCTGTAGACTGCACCCTGCCACCCCCGCTGCGTTTCAGAAGATTCCCTCATGATGGGAACAGCCAGCTCCAAGTTCTGACTGCTCATACCCAGATGCTCATTTGTGGAAGGCAGCGTTTCAACGTCTATCTCACACACATTTCTCTTGCCAGCCAGGTCAACCGGCAAGAAAGGAAATGGGCTCCCCACAGTGTACCATTTGGGTCCTGATGCTTCATTCAGAGTACACATTCTTGGTTACAGGGGACCCAGTGAGCAGAGAAAACTTTGGATCAATCCCCAAAGAAAGGGAAAGGTGGTCTTCCAAATGGAAAGACCAGCAGGTGAGGTTGTAGGGAGACAGAGATGAAAGTGTGTAGGGCAGCTGAAGATCTGTCTGATTACAGAAATGGAGGACACGGGAATTCTAGAAGCCACCAGAAAGGTCACATGGATATTTATTAAATAGAAAAGAGGAAAGAGAAGAAGAAAAGATTGCCAAAACCATATTTCCAAGGATTAAAAAAAAAAAAATGGAATGCCAAAGAAATGCCATGCGCCGTTATCTTTGTAACAGAGGAACGTGTGTCTGTACACGTATGTACATGGAGATATGTACACGGGCTTTGCTGTGGGTGTTCTTCACCACATGTACAGCAGCATTGCTAGAAGGAAGGACTTCAAAGCTGGAGAAGGCAGAAGGCTCCTGCAGGGCCCCGTGCACCCTGTGGGGCCCTGTGGACCCCGAGCTAGGCTGGGGCTCAAGCCTGAGGACACTGGGAAAGTTAAGCAAAAGTCAAACCTGGGCCCCATGCTTCAGTTTCAGCCAGGTAAATCTAGAATCTTCTCTAGGGCGAGATAGTCCAAGTAGTCTCCAAGAACACTTGCAATCTTTAGAATGGGCCGGCAATGCCCCTCCCTGCCCCCCACACCCGTAGCTGGACTGTGGGGTCCCTGTGAATAGGAGTGAGAAAAGAAAGTCCTGAACATTGTCAGAGAACATGAAAATGTACAACAGTTAATTTAACAGAGAAAAGCCAATGGCAACACCAAAACAGTAATTCACAACACAACGGGGTCTGCTCATAATTCAGTGATGCAGCCAGCATGTTCCACAACAAAAGAGCTTCCAGTGCAACGGAGCCTGGAAGGGTCCGCTACAACTCCACAGGAGCCTGCTGAATTCTCATGAGCCCCAACATCACTTCGTTTGTCTCTGCTTAAAATTTCTCTCCTCATCTACTTCTTGTTGGCTTCTGGGCTGGGGCAGGTGGTGTACAAATTCAGAAATAAAAATCCTGCCAGAGCCACAGAAAAAAATCAGGAAGAGATCACTGGGCCCCCTCCCCACTCCACAGCAGACAACTCCGGAGCCTGGGCGGGGGTGGGGGTGGGGTGGGGGTGGGTTGGGGGCCGGGGGGGGGGGGAGGCTGCAGCAGATCTGGATAGGGTGCAGTGGGGATTCTGATTCCACAGACCCCAGGAGAGAGGGCAACTGGTATGCACAGTGAACAGAGTTGAAGAGGGATGACTGGCAGGAGTGAGGACAACAGTTTCGTGGTTTTCTTGAGCTGTCACCCACACTGGGGTGGAGCTTTTCAGTGATGCTTCTGTAACTCCATAAACACAGGGGCTCCAGACTTCAGTTTGGTGGAATCGTTTCTTTTGTCTCCCGTGGGGGCTGGTGGCACACTGGACCAGTGTTTGGGGGCTGGTGGCACACTGGACCAGTGTTTGTTTTACCAGGAAGAGCCTGGGCTCTCCCAGCTTTAGGATTGCCAGCCTTGGAAGTCATGTGGTTAGCATACCTCCACTGCCTGACTGGGTCTGGGTTCTCTAGACCCTTGGCTTGGGAGGGTTGGGGAAAACAGCAGACTGGCTTTATTCCTATACTGTAAATGGTTACATGGCAGACAAGCAGCTGTAGGGGCATTGCTGAAACAAGACTATAGTCACCCTGGGACGTTTAGGGCACACAGGACCACTCTGGTTGGGATTCATTCTGTCCTGGTGCATCATGGGATTGAGGCTGGGTCATACTCTGAGTGGAAGTATACACTGCCTTTGTGAACAATTCAGAAGCTCTCAAAAGCTAGCAGGAAGAAAGGTGAAGAAGATAGACTCTGAGCCTCTTGCCCACTGCTTAGATGACCTCTTCACAATGCCACTGACTAAGATGACCTCCGAATCCCCTACAACCCAAGCACAGAACTCTCTGGAAGGAGACAGAGCTTCTGCATGTTGAAGAAAAGGTCTCCCCGAGCTTGTTGTCACTGGTGGAGGCTGGATACTGTAAGGATGTGACCTGGAGAGCATCTTTTATCTGAGCTCAGGACCTGAGCATTTTAGAGCTAAAGGAACGCTGGCTAACGGCAGAACCTCAGTCACAGCAGGGAGCGAACCCCACCCCTAGGCTGGCAGATGGTGTCCTGGCTCCTTGCTTCCACTAGGGGGAAACCTTGCTCTGCATCGGGGGTACTTCTGCCCGGGAGTAGGAGGTGCAGTGGCAGTTTGTTACTAAGCCCAAGCCCTCTCCAACCACAGGGCACACGGCCCCAGCTTTCTTCATGCAGGTCATTCACCATCACTAAGGCCTTGCGTTTTGAATCTTAAGGTCAAAGGAACACTCATTCAACCTCACTTTCCTACTTCAGGACTCTTGGGACTTTGGGGGTATTTTTCTGGTCTTAGGGTTTCAGCCCACTGTATTTATTCAGACCTGGTGTTTAATGTATGGATGGCTTTTCTTTTGTACATCTTGATCCTTTTCCGTCCGGGAGACATGCTCACCATGTGTCTTATTTACTTCCTATGTCTCCTGAGTTCTCCCAGCTGCTCCTCAGCCCCCAGAATCCTACACCCCACGATTTTATCATACATCAGAGCGTCCTTGGTCCTGTGAGGGAATGCAGGCCCTAGATCTCATGAGCCAGGCAGCTCTGAGCACCAACTCTGTCTCAAGTTGCCATCTGCTTCCACCCTCCAGCAGGAACCTGCAGAAGCCACTGGGCTTTGAGGGCAGATGAGCTCAAGGATCCAGGAGGTCCGATGAAGAAATGCTACTCTCATCCTACTGAGGAGGTTCATTATCCCTCCCTGTGACTTCTGAGAGGTACGTGTCTCGGGGAGAAGCCTCTGGTCTCCTTGTGAAAGCTTAACAAAAACTCCCCACAGGTTGCTCACAGAATAGCAGATGAACTGAGCTGAGCAGCACCTGGGCCACGCCCACTGTAGGTGCGGGTCGCTGGGGCTGAGCACAGGTAGGGGGATCACGGAGGCAAGGAGCAAACCGAGGTCTCCAGGGCAAGCAGAGACTTGGTAGCAGATTTGGCAGTCTGAGGGTGGAGGGTAGGTAGTTCCATAGCAGCTTCCTGGCCACAGTCTGGGATCCTCAGTGGTCCCCACAATACACTACACACTGTTGAATAGTTTTAGCTTAACAAAACCTAGAATCACCAGGGGAGTCTGAAACAGGAATTATTTTAGATCAGATTAGCCTGTGGGCTCCTCTGTGGAGGATTATCTTATTTGTTAATGGAAGTGAGGGGATCCACCCTGAATGTGGGCTCTGAATGACGCCAGTTGGTGGCTGGGTCTTGGACTTTATAAGTGTACCTGAAACTGACGGGGCGGGGGCAGCATGGGTACATTTGTCTCTCTCTGCTGTTGACGGTGGATGTGGATACGTTTGTCGCTCTCTGCTGTTGACTGTGGATGTGGTGATTTAGGTGCTTCCAGTCCCTGCCACCATGACCCCTCCCCTATGATAGACTGTATGTAACCTGGATTATAAGACAAAAAAACAAAACAAAACCCAACTTTCTTCTTTCCTGTTGCATGTTGCTTTTTTAATCAAGATATTTTACCACAGCAACAGAAATGGAGCTAGGACACTGGGCTACCTGGTTCTCATTCTTCCTCCAGGGTCCTGGTTTGGTGGAAGGAACGGCCACTCTGATTACAATGTCACCTTCGGTCCTGCAGCTTTGTCACTAAAGAGCCCTGGAGCCACTAAGCACTTTCTGGGTCCATGGCCCTGCTTTCTAGATAGCTGGTGTTTAGTAAATGAACTCTAGATCCAATGGCCTGCTTGGACTGTGTGGAGTGAATTAGCCTCTGTCCATCGGCTGGAATGATCATCCTAATCAGGACTGCCTAGGGGCTGCTGCGTGGAGCTAGTAGCAACCTTCAGACTCACTATTCTGGGGGTTCCTAAAAACTACCCACATCAGCCACCTGGAGTGAGGGGGTGCTAGGGAAACAATTTTCCAAGCTCACCAACCCCTGTATTAAGCCAGCCCACACTGGAACTCATGGTGACACTTGTCACTCAGGAAAGTCCCACTCATGAGTCTGGCTTATGTCACTAAACAAGCAATGCGAATTGTTATCTCCTTTCAAACTCCCCCGGCAGCCACCCCCAGCCCAAGCCAGAGAAACAGACTTCTCCCTCGCTGTGGGGGCCACTCTTGCCAAGGCCTGTCATCACTGGCTATGTGGGATAAAGGGCTGTGGGCTGGCAGCATGGGAGGGCACACTGGCCCATCATTACCCTTTCTGGTACAGCTTTGCTACCTGAGGTAGCCTCCTCGAGAGCAGTGATCTGCTGTGGAGAGAACCAAGCCTGGCCCCTTAACCCAAGACAGGGGCTGCAAACAAACAGAAGCAATAAAAAGAAACACAGTAAGAAATAACTCCTGGCAGGCATTCCAAAGGTACAACTTGATCCCACACTGCCATGGAAGAAACCAATGGGTAGACACAGGGTAGGACAGGCAAGCCAGCCCAGAGTCAGGGCCAGAAATGAGTATTTCATGGGACTCCATGTCTTCATGATGTCAGGGGCTGTCCAGCTGAGGGCAGACTTCCAAGGACTGCCATTAAGAAGACTGGCAGGAGGGCTCTCAGTGAAACGGAGCTGCTTTTCAAGAGCCTCCACCCATCGAGGTGGAAAGCGGACAGCTCCTTTCTGTAGCCCCAGGAGGATGATTGAAGATTCTCCAAGAGGGACCCACTGATGGCTCGAGGCCAATGTGACCCGGAACTGAGCCCTGGGCCTGTCCCACATGGTAGCACTTCCTACATTAGAATCAGAATGGAGAGAGATGTAAATAGCCACCCCATTGCCATCAGTTTGGGTCACCTTTCTCTTGATTTCAGATCGGTGCCTTCACACTTTCTGTTGCTTTCTCTGCCTAGTAAGGACCTAGCTCTGTACTGATTGGTCCCAGGTTTGCTGCTTAAAGGGGCATATGCCGTGCCAACAACTTCAGCCTCGTGATGTGTCTTCTTGCAGCAGGGATGAATTTCAGGTCAAAGTCCCCAGCCTCATGATGCCACTCTGCAGGTCTCATGGTTCCATGCAGTCCAGTCTCCAATCGCCAGGACTTGCTCCGGCAAAAATTTCACGAGTCCCAACACATCTGACTATTCACAGGGTTCTCTAGTGATAGCCACGTGTTTGGCGGTGGGTGGGAAGCCCAGACTCGGCTGGGTTGTCAGGAAACAGTAATGAATGGATTCCATCATCTTCCTCAAAACAAACCATCTGGATTCAGAAACATGTGTCAGTGAAAAAAGGAGGGACCAGAGACAGTAGTAAATATATCCAAGAAGGCTGCTGGTCTGCAGCTATTCATAACTTAGTCTGGTCGTTGTGCATATAAACATCTGGATACTAGCAGTGACATCCCAGAAGTGCAGTCTGTGCCACTCCCCTGAGTCAGGTCACAAAGGTCACACGCACACCCAGTGACTCGAACACTGGGACATCATCAGATTCTTGGAGGGACCCAAGGATTTTTTATACACTGGGCTATCACCTGGCCTTTCTACACTGGCAGCCCCCACCCTGATACTGCCCCTGGGAGATCACAGAGCAAATACAGGGAACCACATGGTTGAGCAGGGCATGAGGACCCAGAGGAAGTGTCCCGTGAAGTCCTGATGCCTGGGAGAGTGTCTGATCACCTGCACGGGACCTACAGCAGCCCAGCCTGACAGGTCTGGGTGCCTGTCTAGGGTGTAGTTGGATAAGCATACCCAGCATCCCTGGCACTGGGTCACTATCCCGCCTCTAGCCCAGTCCTGATGTTCTGAGCCTGTTCTTCCTGTGTGCTCTGGAGCAGGGAGAGAAGTTAGCCTTCAAGCCTGCTAAGAAAAGCAGGTATGTTTTCCAAAATAAATAATATTTTGTAAGTACTCCCTTTCTACCCCAATCTGAGAAATGGCAGAAGAGAATATGTGAAGGTCCTTGTGCCCGGAGCCACCTGACGTGGCTCTCACAGGACCCTGAACTTCCCCGGCAGGTCTTGTAGGCTCACAGCTGTTGTGGGATACCCTGATCCTTGTACCCTGTGAGGAAGAAGGAGAGGAGAGGTGATTAGGGAGACACTTTGTCAAACACGGCCCCAGACCAGATATACACTCATGAGACCTTGTCTATACTGTGAGGACCTTATTTGTACAGGGAGCAGCAAAGATCTACTATTTACAAGCAAGGCTATTGGCCACCCAGGAAGGGAACAACTGTCTTTCGTATGTTCAGCCAGCTGGATAACTGGGACAGGATGGGACTGGAGCACACCGAGTCTTCAGAGCATCGTTGCTAATCTTGAGATTTTTCTTTTTCAGTGTCAGAGATGAGACCCAGGCCCTCACACATGGACTAATACTTCACCTCTGACTGTACCCCCATCCCTCCCTGAGAAAGTCAGAGCACTGACGTCTGCACAGACAGTTGGTAATCTAACTGGGTGAGATTACAGCGCTAAGATAACAGGGGAAGGTGTACTGAGCTGTGATTCTTCCATCCAGTGTCTTTGGTCTGAGGGGGAATGCCAGGAGTCCCAACTGAGTCTCTCTCTAGTAGGTTACCTGTCAATCTTGGGGGCTAATAACCCAGTGCCAGTTAGGGACTTAGGAGCAATACAAGAGATGAGAGTGATCGAAGATGGCGCAGATGTCAGGGACCTGTTGTGGTAAGTACTCTTTTCCACGAAGAAGCTAAAACATGCACCCAACAATTAACCAATGAAGAGGATGAGATACCTGTGCAGGAGGGAGGATGTGTACCTACCAACAGACTCACCTTGGGAGACTGCCACAGCAGACATTCAAGGCAGCAGAAGGAAGAGGAAAGAGAAGAGAGACATTCTGAACATAAGGCCAAGCACCAAGTGTGTAGAATGGGGAGGGGCTCTACCAAAGACACTGCAAAGGCAGAACTTCAGCCAAGGGACCAGCCACATGGCCAGGAGTCAGCTCTGCCTGTTTCCCATGTCTGCCCAGTGCCCCTTTCAGCCACACCCACACTCCTGCTCACCTCCTGCCTCTATCCTTTTTACTTTACTCCCCCTACCCCAGCCCATGCCCTCAGGGTGCATTCTGAATGATTTAAGAGGACAGGCAGAGCCAAGGCAGGTGTGACTGACAAACTAAAGATCCTGCAGTGACCTGCCTTGGTCCCAGTCCAGCTCTGTCTATTCTTTCTGGTTAGTCTTTTCTATGGACTGGACCCACACTTACAAAGCCTGATGCTTTGGGAAAGACCCGAGGAGAGAAAACATTTTCAGACATCTTGGATCAATTGGTAATGATTGCCCAGAGTCTTGTGCTGAGACAAATGTCACAAACGATTACCAATGTCTGCTATGGATAGAAAAATCAGTCAAGAGAGCTGCCAGGCAAGTACTGACCAGTGGCCAAGACAAGCTGCTGTGAGTGTGGCTGCTCATTATTAATATGGATGGAGCATCTATGTTCAGCCAAGGCTTTGAATCTTCTCAGAAGTTTTTATCTGATACTCTGTTTCTGGCAGCACCCAAACATGCCACGTGAAACCCAGCCTGTATTTTTTGTTCATCTATGCAGTAGGAGTAAGCCTCTACCCAGATGTCCCTGGGACAAAGTCAGTTATAACTATCCCCTTCTAAGGATGTATTCCAGGACACCTCCTCAAACACGGCTGCTCAGAGCAGCTCCAGCCCATCCCATGGGAGTGGTACATTCATCTTTTGAGGGTGAAAGCAAATTTTAGAAAAAGTGACAAGGTAGTGGCTGTTGAGATTGGTGGGTGAGTCTGGCAGTCTGGCAGAGGAGGCAGACACTGATTTTCTTCTGCAGTCTCCAAAAATCAAGGTGGAAAAATTGGCACTGAGACAGAATCCCTGGATACATCCCAGATTCCTAAGAGGCTGACTAACCCACAAGGGAGCTGAGAGGGCAAGGAGAAAGGGCTGGGCTGGAAGCCCTGACATCTGTTCCTCCTGTAGCTCCTATACCAGTCCATAGAGTTCTGGAGAAGTCAGCAGCCTGGGAGACAGGCAGGGAAGGAGTGCATCCTGGCATCTGTGTTCTTAGCTAGGGTTAACAGGCACCCTCTTGATCTTATGGCTGTGGTCTAGACCCCTTGTTCCTGGGTATGAGGGGGGACAAATGGCAGATGCAGAAGATTCCTGACTTACAGTGGCTCAACTCTTAACATTTCAAGATTAAGATGTGTTACTTGGGGCTCTGAGCTCATGTTTTGACATGATAGTCCTGCCTGTAACTGGTCCAATGGGTGGTAATCCACAGGAAGTCAAAGAGCATCTGGATACAGGAAGCTGCAGGAATCAGATTTGGCATTAACAAATTTATTGAGACCCAGTCTAGCACATTTCTCACTCCCATGGCAGGCCTGGAATGTCCCCTGAAGGCCACCTATGAAGGCTTGGTCTCCTAATGGTAAGTCTCCATGAGCTTACATGGGGCATTCATTCCCTTGAAGGGGATATGGAGACTTTTGTTTCTTCTCTTTCCTTCCCTCCCCAGACATGAAGTGGGTGGCTTTTGTCCTGCCATGAAATGCTGTGTGGTCACAATTCAGAACAATGAGGCCAACCCAGCCTGGATTGAATCCTCTAAAACTCAGGGTAATGTAACTCATTTTTTCTTGATAAGTTGATTTCTCCCTGGCATTTATTATAGTAACAGAAAGCTGTCTAATCCTCTTACTAAAGTCCCAACATTGCTGACCCCAGTACCAGACCGAGGAGCAGACAAGCCAGGAGTATGAGGATGCTACTGCCTTCCCAGGCCTTCTAGAGCAGCCGCAATTCCTGGGATCTAGCTGGGAGTGCGATCTGGCACCTGTCCTGCAAGTCCCTGAGGAAGTGACCTAGTGGCCCCTGGGGAGTCTCCATGCTATCTTTGAGACTCACAGCCATTGGTGGCAAAAATGGTGGTACGTGTCTCCTAAAAGCACAATGTTCTGACCGTCTCCTACAGTTCGAGTGAGCCCAGTGAGGGGTCGTCAGATGCAGGTGAGAAGGCTGTACTGTTCACCTTGATCTGAAAGCTCGTCCCAGAGAACAGGGATACATACTTCTGCCTGATGTGCCTCCTCCCCCTGACTGCCGTCTTGAGGGATTAGCTCTATCTATGGGACATCCTGACAATCCACTGACCCACTAACTTCCTCTCTAAATTCCCAGAAGTCGTCTGTCAGTGTCTGGCGCCCTGGCCACCCACACTGAATCCCACCAGGCTCTCACACTTGAATTTTCTCTGACCCTGGTCCTAGCACTGTGTGTACATAAGCTCCTGCATTTTCCAAGGAACTCTAACCTAGTCTAAGTAAGTCCTAGATCATTCTAGACTATTCTAGATCATTCTGTAGCCTCCAGATCTTGGCTTTTCCTCCTGCTTCCCCTGGTACAGCTTGCTCTACACTGGCAATTTAACCTGTGAACCCAGTGAGGAGTAGCAGATGGGGACAGGGAACAAAGAACCAAGTGACTGAGGAGAGGTGACCTCAGTTATTGAGGCCCTCCAGTCAATGAAGTAGGAACAGGAATGGAGGTACGGGGAAACAACTGTTATGACAGGTGATGTCTGAGCCAAGATTCTGCCAGGTTATTTTTAAAATGATCATTTGTCTCTGGTAGATTTGATTTTGCAACTTTAAATGTTTCCACAAAACACTTTTGTGCATAAATTGGTTTTGCATTAACAATGGGTGAATCATGAACACCTTTAATGATAGTGAGAACATGTAAGGCTTTGACGCCAACCAACCAAAGAGTGTAGTCTACCGTGGTTAAGACTCATGCAGGTCTATGTGTAAGACAAACTCACACAGCTTCCTGTGGGTGAAGACAGTTCATGGTCCTGCTCTTCCCCTAGAAACTGATGGAGACACACAACCACGGGCCAGGAGGCTTCCCCAGTTTCAGTGAGACGGCTGCTTCCTTGGCAAAGGCAGGGAGTGGTGTCTTAGCTAGAGAGGACCCCTCCCTTGGGGACCCACCCTGAAGGGCTGGCATGTAGAGAAAATGCTCTGGACCTGGTGGCACTAGGGTGGAAGAACAGGTGTGGCCTCAGAAGCTGGGTCATGAATACGGGTGTCTTTGGGATCATCCCAGGTCCCTCCAAAGCTCCGGCACCCTGGCCACACCCTGGGCAGGCCCCACCCACTATGCCCTCAGAACACACCAGCAATTACTCACTGGCAAGGATGACCATGTCCATGCCCCAGAAGATGCTCATGATCCAGCCCACCATCACGATGGCCGTGAGCACCTGAATGAGGGCTGCAGCAATATTCAGCCAGAAGACGCAGCACACGTGCCTGTCCGGGAGGTCAGTGCGTGCCCCACACAGCACAGTGAAGGCCGAGACGAATGTACCTGGGAGAGGCCAGAAGGGATAGCTTCAGAGGAGGCTGCACGACTGACCCAGCCCACCCCACGGCTGGGAGAGGAGCCGTAGGTCCTGCACCTCCTGGGCAGCACTCCTGCTCGGGTCCCAGCCACAGCTTGTCACCAAAGTGGAGAGATTAGGATACCACATGGAGGAGTGTGACATGGGGGCTGCCAGGGTCTAGCAACATGCCTATGGCTTCTGGAGAACAGGAGTCTTGGGGTGACCCAGAAGCCAATCTCAGAAGGGGAGTTCCAGAGAGCTAGCTAGCCAGGAAGTAATCAGTCCATGTGCTGATTGCTAGGGGACAAGACTATTGGACCCTGTAGAGTGCAGGACTACAGCCAGGACAGTCTCAGCATCCCTGAAGTTCCCACAACCACTCCAACCCCAGGGGAGGGGTGTAGGAGAAAGAGCCATCTGAGAGGTGATCCCTTCTTTTCCCTCTCCCCAATCACCTTCCCTTCCCTTTCCCCTTCCCGCCAGTGTCTTCTGTACCAAGAATATCTTGTGTATTGTATAGATGCATCGCCTGTCAATTAAAAAACTTATGGCCTATAGGAAAGGGTAGACTAGAAGGTGGGACATCCGGGAGGCAGAAAGAGTTCTGGAGTAGAGCAAGGCACAAGAGATTCGCCAGGGAAGATGTGACTAGATGCATGGTGCCGGAGCCCAGGTAACCAGCCATGTGGCAGAATGTAGATCAGAGTAAATGGATTAATTTAAGTGATGATCTAGTCAGAGAAGAGTCTAGCTATGTGGCTAAGGTATTTGTAAATATATTTTTAGTCTGAGTCTTACTTCTGGGAGCATAGGGTTGGGATCAAGAATTGGGACCTAACTTCTCCAGTCTTCCCCACACTGCTATATGTTTACTGAGTCTTGCTTGACAACAGCTTCTCTCTGAAGTGAGCTCTGAGCCCCACGAGTACTCCCCCAGGTTGGCATTCTCCCTATAGCTGTTTCCTGAGGGCTCTAGCAACAAACACCACAGCTTAATGGCCTCCACAACAAAACGCATCCTTCCTCTGCTTTGGAGGTCAGGGCAGTCTGAATGGGGCTAGTGTAGGGAAACCATTGCTGCTTGTGGTCTTGGCTCACAGGCTCTTGCTCCATGGCAAGAGCTGGAAGCATAGCACCCAATCCTTGACCAGCTCTGTCTTCCCATCCCTGAACCCTGCCTGGCTCCGGCCTGCCTTATGTGAGGACACACTTGGATAATCTCGTCTCTCAGGGTCCCCTGCTTCATGGTGTCTCAGAGTTCCTGTCGTCAGATAAGTTCACATACTCACAGGTTTGCAGGCTGGTGCTCAGCCTTCCACCCTAGCTTACACAGAAAGACTCAGAAAGCGTGTTGCCCAGGGTCACAATCACAAGCTGAGCCACACTGGGCCCAGAGGCCAATGACCTTGCCAATGGCAGGCCAGGATCTAAATCGAGACTTTGGGGAAGTTGGGCCATGGATGGGTGACCATTCTCATGACCCCAGTCCTCTCTGTTCCTGCCGCGCGCGAGGACACTGAGATTGTCCATTCACTTCAGCTGAACTTGGTTTCCAGCCCCACCTCCCAGCCTGATGGCTCCTACTTGTCTCTCTGGCTACAGGCTTTACTCTGGCCTGCCCTGGGAGTCCAGCTGCTGATTTCTTATCCCCGCCCTCTTCCTCATCCGAACTGCCTCCCCAGTGAAAGCCCCATCCCATCACCTCTTCTCCTCTCAGATCACCAAAAGGCTCAGTACCTCACACAGCAGGTGGTCTGTGGTGATTAAAGGAACACTCCTGCCTTGAGTATCTTCAGACCTTAAACCGCCAGCGAGCATTTGCTATAGACACAGTGACCAGGTTCCCCAACAGCCTTGAATGCCTGAAGTGCCCGGGAGTCTGCACTGCCAAACAAAACTCCCCTGCCTCATCCCAAGGAATAAAGAAGGTCACTACAGTATGACAACCAGGAAACTGGCCTTGCACCGACTACACTAGCACGGAGCATTGCAGTGCTATAGGGAGCTGCAGGATCAAGCTCTTGTCCTCACTGAAAGGACATGTCTAGCAAGGGTACACAGTGGCTGAGGGATCTCCTTTCTGGGTGCAGGAGGCAGGGGGAGTACACCTGCAAGTCCATGTAAGTTGCCTTGGGCACTAACTCAGCCTTGCCCTTTGGGGTGCCTGCTGTGCTGTAGAGACTCACACTACACTACACCATGAAGGTTAATTGGCTTTCAGTTGCAGAAGGGAAGGGGAATGACCCATTTAACCCAATGGGGGAGGGGTGTGAGCTTAGCCGTCCAGCAGAGCAGCAGTGGTGACAAGGGTAAGCGGATGAGGTGAAGATGAGGACTAGCTGGACCATTGTGAAGGGTTCTGAACAATGGGGTATGGCTCTGCCCAAGCTGCAGAAAGCAGAGCCCCAGGGAGCTTTGAGCAGGAAAGGGATCTATGTGAAAAGAAACTTAAGGATGAAACCCTCAGCAGGGCTGTTGGGTTTGAGTGGCACTGGAAGGAGAATGTGCCTTTCAGGTACCCTGAGAAGTGACGAGGACACAGGGGACTTCGATACATAGCTCCGTCCTTTGCTGCTGATGGAGCGTCACGTGCAGGGAACAGGAGAGGAACAGAAGCTGACAGTGGTACACAAGAGAACCCCGCAGATGTAAAGAGATGGTGGGAGAAGAACCCGGATGCGTGGGGGAAATATTAAAGTGAGAGTAACACAGATGCCACTACAGTGTGCTGAGCACATACTACCCTCTCTCTACCTACATTGCTTTTTCTTTTACATTTATTTATTTATGAGAGGGAGAAGCACATTTCTCTGCATATGTATAGAGATCAAAGGACAATGTTCGAGAAATCAGTTCTCTCCTTCTACCAAGTGAAATCCAGAGATCCGGCTGCCTTCGTGGCAAGCACCTCCACAAGCACACACACTTGCAAGCATGTATATGGACAGATGCAACTCCCCAACACACACAAAATGGAGAAGGCTCTTAACTGTGGCCTCCCTTCTTTCCTCCTGCCAAGGAAACTTTCTCTAAAGTGGGAATTCTTCCCCTCCAGGGTATGTTCTATAGCCCAGGCAATCCAGACTGACATCTCTGCCTCAATCTCTCAGGAAAGCAAAGCGATGACTCTGGGAACTGCTTACTTAAAGCACGAGACGGAGGCTGGGATGTGGCTGAGTATTGTGCATGAAGCCCTGGATTCCATCCTCAGCACCAAAGATAAACAGAAAGCAAACATTCCCCCAGATGACGTGGATGGATCACTTGGCTTGAGAGTACTCCTGCTGTGATGCAGAGATTTGCCTCACAGATGCAACACCAGACAACTAACTAACTGACTATGGAGATGGCTGAGAGGGTAAGAGCATTTGCTGGGCAAGTAAGAGGACCTGAGTTGGCACCCCTAGAAGTCACAGTTCCAGAGTTGTGGGGTTAGGGGTGACAGGGATGAAGACGAGCAGATCCCGGGCACTTTCTGGCCAGCCAGCCTAGAACACTGAACTTCACAGTTGGTGAGAAAAATCAGATGAACAGTGTAGAGTACCTGTTCTTTTCCTTTGGCATCTATATGTACAGGCACAAGAGAAAGGTAGAGATAGAGAGGCTCAGAGACAGACAGAGAGATGGAAAGACAGACACATACACACAGAACTCAACCTTATCAATAACTCAAGTGCCCATGGCTCTGGCCTTTTAAACATAATACTGGGCAATGCTTCTCTAGGGTCCAAGCCCTGGGCATGCTGCTTCTGGGGGTGGCCCATCAACTGGTCCAGAAAAATGATAACACACTATCATCAAGCACTGAAGTGTGTGCTACATAGCACCTGGCGTGTAGGCATGCACGTGTGTTCCACACATCCTACCGTGGCTGTGACAGAGATGGGCCAGTGGGAGCAGCTGAGGAAGGTCTTCCCACAGAGTCACAACAAATACATGCCATGCCAGCTTGCTACCACAGTCCCTCTGGCTACTATTCCACCTGATGAGGTGTCTGCGCCCACCTCCCCCAAGGAACTTAGGATACAGGTCTGAGCCAGGGAATGGGAAGTGAAATAACCCTCTACTCCCCTCTTTCACCCGTGGAAGTCCCCAAAGGGCTTGCCTAGGGCGGCTCTCTGGACAGAATTCCCAGAACTTGCCTTCCATCCCCTCCCCCACTTCTGTCAAGAATGAGAAGTGGCAGAAGTGAGCCATGTAGTCACCCTTATAGAAGAGGGGGTGGCTAATGCTTACAAGAATAGAGCCAGGAGGCTGGAAAAGTCTGTCCCTTGCACTCTCCTGGGGTTTGGCTAATCATGTGCATCTAATGGGAGCTGTAGAAGGTGTGAGTTTGGGTTGGGAGAGATCTTGCTGACTCTTGGAGCTTAGAGAAGGGCAGGGTTGTCCTCTGCCCTTCAGTGAAGCTGCAGTCACTGTAGTAAAACACATTCCTAGGCACTAGGCTGTAAATTGGGCCTGACCCCAGATGTACCCCATGGCTGGTTCTGCAGCCGTTAAGTTGTATTGGTGGTAATGAATGACTAATGCAGTCCACACAGCTAAATACTTCCATCACTCAGCTGAACACAGTCATTCATCTTCCCAGCCTGACTGAAAATACACTCTGAGGGACAGGAAGAAAATGGCAAGGGGGCCCTGACCCAACTGTATAGTCATTTGGGTGTCCCACTGGTTAGTGGCAGAATGAAGCTCACAAGCATTTCTGAATAAAATCCCTAGGGACAATGTTCAAGGTAGCCTCAGCTACCAAAGCAAACAGTCTCACTTTCTCTGGCCACAACCTGTTAGCTTCTCAGGACAGTCACGCTGGGGCATAGTCTGAGAAGAAAGCTATGCTCATAGGGCAGAGAGGCAGACCTGGAGGACCCAGCTGGGATTGGCGTGTAGGTTTGTAGTGAACGCTTGCTTAGCATCATCAAGATTCTGGGTCCTGGCCAGCAGCAGCCTAGAGAACAGCTGTGAGAACAGCTGTATCTTCTATGGATAGCTTCAGTGAGTCATTTCATTCACCCAGAGAGCATTTCATAGAACCAGCCTGGGTCCTTGGCTTTGCATCCCTGCTGGCAAGGAACTTTCAAGACCATGTCATAGAAAACCAGTGTGTGTGTCATGAGGAAAGTATGGGTGGGCCTTACGTCATCATCCCGACACCCTCAAAGTTCTTCAGAACAAATTCACCAGTGTGTTTGGTACCTACAACCTGGACCCGTGGTAGGAAGGAAGGGCCTATGGATAGCTTTCAATATTGCAAAGAAAGCACCGATGTCCTCATAAAGATCCCACACCTTCAGAAAGGCACCAGCACCCCCACTGTTCATCCCAGTATGCCTACTGGAGTTCTCCCGAAGCCAGCAGCTCCTATTGACCTTCTTTCTGAGGACGAGGACTGTGGAAATGAGACCAGCCCCCACCTCACCCTTCCCAATGGCTCCACCTTGACTTAAGGGTGATTGTCCCGCTGGAGGGCAAGCCAGCTGGAACCGGTCATTAATTTTAATGGCATTGGGCATTGCATCAGCTGCCCTGGGCTTAACAAATCTCTGCTGTCAACCTCCCTTCCTGCTCCATCTCTGGACTTGGAGGGACTGTGGGGAACTGAGGAGCTGCCGAGCAGGGCCACACACCTGAGGTCTCCCTGAGGGTCTCTCTGGGATATTAGGTGTGAGCAGAAGTTTAACTGCACAGAATGTCTTAGTCCTCTAGATCTGAGTGTTGCTCCTCACAGAACCCAGGCTTCAGTGCCATGGGATACAGCGGGGAGAGGGCACAGGGCATGGGCAGGAGGAGCAAGGCAGTGTGAAGGCCCCAAAGCACCCAGCTTTTCTCTCATCCCCATCTGGCCTGCCCCTCAGTGAGGACAGTCAGGTAGGTGAGAGAGTGGGGGATGCATTGGCAATGGCATTTGCTGGAGAGGAGGAGGCAGCTTCCATTGCCCAGGAATTTATAACCTGGCCAGATGACATTTCCACGGATGGAGAGGCAGTGAGATTAAAAGCAGAGAGGGGCCCTACCCAAGCTGGCAGCGGCCAGGAGCCTTTCTGTGACCAAGGACATGAAGGATGCTGATGAAGTCCAGTTCCCTCATGGGCACTAGAGATGCTGAAAGTGGAGCCTAGACCTGCCTTTTTCCTTAATGGTGTCGTTGACAGCAGGGTGGAACTGAGATACGTGGGCTGGTGGCTGAGATCCATTCACTTGCCTGATAAGTAACATTATAAAATGCCTATTAAGTATTAAAGTCAATGTCAATTCACCTGTTGCTTATCAACTTTAGAGGAAGCAGGGGCCCTGGGTCCCCAACACCCGAGAGTGAGCGTTTGAGAGCCAGGGATGTAAAACACTACAAGCAGTTCAAGGTTAGGTGTGACTGATCACTAGGTGAGCTTGAAGGAGCTGTCCTTGGGTGTCTGAAATAGTGGTCACACACTCCAAGAAAAAAGAACAGTGTGCCCTGAGGCCGTTCTCTGGTCACAGTGGAGGCTTTGGGGACTGCTCATGAGTGTTCCAGGTCAGATCAGAACTCAGCATCTCAGACTTCAACACCAGACCCGGAAGATGCAGTCCCAGGTGCAAAGTTGCTTTCCGGTGATGACTGCTGTGCCCTCGTCCCCAGGTTTGCGTTGAGAGCCTGGTCTCCAATCTGATGGTATTATCAGCACGCAGGCCTTTGGGAGATGACTGGGTTTTGCTGAGGTGCTCATATTGATGCCCGTGATGGATCCAGGACCTCAGGGGACAGAGAGCCCACACAAATTCCCGGTGTTCTCTGAGTCTTCTTTCTATGAACAGAATCAGGAAGGGGTCTTCCTGAGTTCACAGCCACTGCAGCTTGTTGCTCTCTGACTTGCAGCAAACAGAGCTGTCAAAGACAAAGGCTGGCTTGCTGCTGCCCAAACGAGAACTGCATCTTCCTAAACACCAGACTCAGTTCATGCCAGCCCCCACATGAATTCAGCCAACATTTATATAGCATCTTCTGGGGACCAAGAAAAGGGCAAAACTATGAATGCTGTTTCAGAAGGCCAGCATCCTGGCTATCAAGAGTCTAGCAGGGTAGCAGCAAGAGTGAGCCACAGGATGCAATGCTACAGAGTCAAGCAGTGGAATGCCAGGGTCCAAACCCTCAGATGGGCTGTGAGACCCCAAGTGTGGCTGAAGGGTGACTGAGTGTCTCCCTCTATCACTCACGATCTTACTTTTTTGTTTTGTTTTTATTTATTTATTTATTTATTTATTTATTTATTTTAAAATCTTACTTTTTGAGGCAGGGCTTCTCACTGAATCTGGAGTTTACCATCTTAGCCAGGGATGTGCCAGTAGCCCTGAGAGTCCGCCTGTCTTTGCCCCGCATTGAAGTTGGAGGGGTGTGCAGCTGCACATGACTTTTCTGTGATCATGAGGTTGAGAAAGAAACCTGATCCTCACACTTGCACAACAAGCATCCTATCTTTCCAACCCCTTTTAAAAAATTACTTTAATTGCTAAGTTTGTAGGGTCCTTTTCATGAAGCCTGGAGCTTGGTTTCTTCCATATGTCGAAGTTTTATGCAGCTGGGAAAAGTCTGATCATTGCTACACAGAGAAATGGGAAAGTCCTTTAAAGTGAGATTACAAAAATAGAGCACATACTGTGCATGGAGATTATTTTAAAATATTTATGCATGTGGACAGGGACAGGCATGTATTAAACAACGTGAAAAATTGTCTTCACCGTGAAAGAACTGCTGCTGTTTCTTTTCCTTTTTTTCTGAAAATAAATACCCTTTTCAGAAAGTAAAACAAATAAAATAAAACGTCACAAGCACCTGTTGAGATTCAGCCTTATAAAGATGCCCCCCATGGCATGCATCTTCCTGGCTACAGAGGTGATGCAACAGTCAAGCAAGTGAGGAGACAGATGACACACAGACACCTGACGGAAAATGACAGGTGCCCTGGAAATGGCCCCTGAGCATCTTTAAGAACATAGAGAGCCTCATGGAACATCGTCTTCCCTGAAGCATCCAGGTCACCAGGCGTGGGCACCCAGTGCTGATAAAAGATGGGGGAGGGGGTTTGGGGGGGGGGGGTTCTGGGGCTTCCATTCACTTAACAATAGAGGGGAGGTGACTCCGCTGAGCTGGCTCTTCAGTCTCCTGAGGATCAGGGAGAGAGAGACAGGGCAGATCAGTGCAGACAGCAGTCCAGGCTCAGGTGTTCTTGTCTGACTGATGACTCCCCTCAGACCTGTCTCACTCTTTCCAGGCACCTAGAGATACCCTAGAGAGTATCCAGCTCAAGAAATAAAATTGCTGCTCACAACACCGGAGTATTCCATACTACAGGGAAGGGTTCCTCCACTGGAACCCTTATTTACAACATAACCAACTGAAATGGGCTTAATTGTCCAGTGAATTACTGGGAAAGTCCAGAAAGACAGACGGGGTGGTAGTTATGATTTTTATTGCTGACTTTGGCAGTCACTGGCTGTGTGAGCCCGGGCAAGCCTCTGTCTCTGCAGGCTTCACTCCACCCAATCTTACAGGGCCGGTCTCCTTTCTGGAAGTTATGTGGTGTAGAATAATACCCAGGTAGACAGAGCAAGGAGCTAGTAGGGATTATACACTTAACATGCCTGGAGCAAGCTAAGTGCTTAGTTCTCGGTTGTGGTTGTTGTTGTTGTTGTTGGTCATTCAGGGTTGGTTCAATTCCTTGGTCCACTAATTCATTATAAACCTAGTGTTTCCATCTCTGTTCCACATTCTGTGCTTTTCACAGGACCAACATCCAAAGTTCCAGTTTTCACATCCAAATACCATATATCCAGAGAAGAGGGTGTCTGCCCTAGCATTCTGACCAGGAGTCCTGAGAGCTACCCAGACTAGAGTCTGTGAGTCACGAGAATGCTGAACCAACCATTAGCTTGAAAGAGTGTGACTATGGTCTTAAGTAATGAAACCTGTCCTCCAAGCTAGACATGGCTCGGCCTTACCCACAATGCCTGGCTGCACAAAGCAAGCGCAGGTCCCTGAGAGAAACCTAAGGCATCTTGGGTTATAGAGGGAGCTAAATGATGTTGTGTGCCAACAAACCTCATGCTCAAAGAGGAAGCCTGTCAGAAAAGCCAGTAGAGAAACAACTCACATTCTGTTTTCTTTAACTTTTTTTTTCCAAGTGAGGTATTGATATCTTAAAACATGGTGCCAGATTCATTGACACTTCTTATGGATAGTCAGTCTTGGCCAGTAAGGTTATTAGCTATGATCATGGGCATTCTTGTGGAGCTACCTTCTGACTGCCACCAACAGAAAGGGATGGAAAAGACAGGCTATTTCCCTGGCTCAGGAAGCTGGTACCTTTTCCAACCCTGATGCCGTGCTGTGAAGATGCACACTATTCCACACGAGATTTGAGAGGTCTGTGACAATCCAAGTCAGAATGTGGAAGGGAGGACACTTCTTGATGATTCTACCCTGCCACCAAGTCACCCTGCACTGTGTCCTCCTGCTCAAATTTCTGACACCCAGAATTCGAAAGTATTTTTCACACCATGAAATTTAGGGGTGGTTTAGCAGAGCAGCAATAGATAGCTCTATTGGGTATCTCTAGGTAGATGTTGGCAGAAAAGAAGGAAGAGAGGAGGAAGTGTGTCCGGTTGTGTGGCTGTCCAGCAGTTGTGTGGCATCTGACTGGAGTCCTGGAGACCTTCTGTGCTCTGCATTTGGACCCAGATATGTTTCTTCTCACTTCCCTAGAGCCCTGCCCAGAGAACAGACACAGACCTACTTGCCACTGGCTTTGTCCCAGCCAAGTACAGCTTCTTCAGGAGATCCCCCAGTAGTCCCCTGGGTGTCAGTTCCTGTTGCCTACCCAGAACTCCACACTAAGTTTCACCCTTGCATGTAGCTTATTTAACTGCCTACACAGTCTCTAAGGGCCAGCAAGCCGCCCTCCCAGAGAGGGGCATGTAAATTTTTGTTTATACCACTGTGTCCTTAGCACCTAGCCTAGGACTCAACAGCAATCTCATGTCTGGAGTTGGTGCCCAACTGCGATGACATGTGTGTTATAAAGTGGGGAAACAGAGAGACAAGTTCATTTTGGTTCCTGCCTCCAGAGGTTTGAGTCCACAGTTACTTGACCTCATTACTGTGGGCTCATGGGAAAGCAGAGAGTCACAGTGGGGAGGCCTAGAGGAACAGGCTGTTCCTTTCATGGTATCGAGGAAGTTGATGGGCAGAAACAAGGTTCTCCTCCAGAGAATGCCCAGTGACCTACCTCCTCCAATCAGCAACCCTCACTCCCATCCCAGGTTTCTACCATTTTCCAGTAATGTCATTATCACAGAACACTGTCTTGCATGGCTCCAGTAATGTCGTTGCCATAGAAGAATCCTGGCATGGGATGGCAAGGCTGTGGGGCAGTGGGCTGTGAGAAGCAGTTAGGTGCCTAGCTGAGCATAGGCCTCGAACCCTGGACCTTTATTGGATGGCAGGTGTTCAGCTTTGCTCCCGGGCCCTGGTTCTTTTCATTCAGCTTCAGCCCTCCACAGCCCCTCCCACAGAGAGGTCTATGGCCATCAGTAATGAGGAACAGTGCCTCGGGCTCTCCCACATGTAGATGAGGTATCTCCAAGCTCTCAAGACCAAGCCAATAGGCATTATCTTCAGCCAGACCCTAACCCGCCCTAAAACTGTATATAAGGGCTCTATTTCCGGGGAAGTAAAAAGTGTGCAAGAATCATCCTGGTGTCCAAGAGTTTCTGTCACAAGAGTTGTAACACTTGGGGAGAGATCTGCTCTCCCGGAACCTGCCTGGGACACTAAGCATCCTCCTTGCCAGCTAGCCAGCTTCTTATCAGCCCAGCCTGGGCAGTGTGGAGAGACAGGTGCAGCACTTAGGAGTGACCAGGTGGTGACAGTGGAGACACAAGCAGAGGCAGCAGTGGGGGCAAGCAATCTCCCCTCCCTGCTCGAACTCTGTGCCCTTTGGCCCGGACCTCCCGCACCAGGCCAGGTCTGTAGAGACAGTAGCAGACCCTCCCTGCTCTCACCCTGTCCCCAGCCGGGAGATCATCGTGGGACACCCTCTGAAACAGGGGACCCACACATGGCCATTACAATCTTGAATGCCCACAGAGACTTTCCCAAAATTGGGCTTGGTACCACTCTCCACAGAAACAGGGATGGCATTGGACCTTCACTGAGATTCCAGCCACTCCTCCTGTACCTTCCCCAGCTGCACCAGGGCTTGGGAGGCACTAGAGCAGAGGGTAGAAGTTACCTATAGGAATGACTCTATCCAAGTAGCTTGCAGGAGGTCGTCATCCATCCCAGTGGGACTTTCCAGTATTACAACTGTTCTGAAGGCCCCCTGTGTTCTTACAAGCAACACCTCACCCATACTCTTGTATGGAAGCCCAATAAACCACCACTTCGCAAACTGGACTTGGATGGGATTATTTCTTTGGCTGGTCATCAGTGTACTATCTAAGGTTGTAGGACTTTGGATCTCGTTTGAACTTAAATTTGTAAGAATCCCGCTGTCCCAGGACACATCCCAGGAGGGCACATTCCTTAGTCAAAGGACACTTGCTAGATTAACATTCAGAGGAAGAAGAGAAAGGCTGATTAACATTCCTCAGACCACAGGGGAGGGAACACACCTGCCGATGAGGGGGCCCAGAGCACACAGACACATTCCAGGAATCAGGAAGCTGGGCCCTTAATGTAACAAACCTGGGCAAACAGAAGACACTCACTGTCATAATCTGAGTCACCTAGAGACCAGCCTTTGTGGTTTCCCTTGTGAACTCTGTATAAAAACTGTTCCCAACTTTGGCTCGGGGTTCCTCTTGTCTGTGTACAGGGGAACCCCAGTGTACTGGTTTTTAATCAATGTATCAATAAACCTCATGTTATTGCAATAAATCCTGTCCGTGAGTGTTTCTGGGGGAGCACGTTCCCTGGTTTTGGATCTTAGAGTCCAACAAGATAAGTAGATATTTGTTCATATATCCAAAGAAAAAGTCATTCAAGAGCCATCAAATAATGAATCCATTGATTAAATCAAGTCCCAAAACCCGACAAAGCCTATCAGCAAGCAAGCCTTCCATGCCTGTGCCTTCCAGACCATGGTAGACATGATGAGCCATTACCAGCTAGTCCAGCATCCCACTTCCCAGTCATTCCCTTATATCACTGAGTTGCTGTCTCATGCTGTCTTTTTTTCAACCTATTACCAAGATATTTCATAAGCCATTTGACAGAGGACAGTATGAGATTAGG
This sequence comes from Mastomys natalensis, assembly GCA_021653895.1. Classification (NCBI taxonomy): domain Eukaryota; kingdom Metazoa; phylum Chordata; class Mammalia; order Rodentia; family Muridae; genus Mastomys; species Mastomys natalensis. Next base: position 1,705,850 of record JAJTUV010000069.1, on the reverse strand, counting down.
ACCAGAACCTTTCCTCTCAGAGAACTGGCAAGCATGGCATATGCTTCAGGTGCAGATCCTAAAGCAACGCATTGTGATGGGCCAAGTGGAACACACCAGCCAAGTGATACTATTGGGGTGTGCGGAAAGCATAGGTGTTGGCACAGGAAACCCAGGGTTGGGGCCAGCAGGACGACTCAGCAGGTAAAGTGCTTATCACGCAAGGCTGGGGACCTGAGTTCCTGTTGAGGTTGGGTTTTTTGCTATTTATTGTAATGCTAAATAGTAGCCTCCAAGGCCTGGTTCCCCAAGGATGAGAGAATCTGCACAGAGACCCACGTGATGCTATGTTACCTTGACCCCCTAAGTTATCCCTGATTGGTGAATAAAGATGCCTACAGCCTATAGCTGGGCAGAATTGAAATTGACAGGGCTTGGAGTTACTGGGCTTGGGGTCTGAGGAGAACCATCAGTAGGAGGAAGAGCAGGAGGAGGAGGAAAGATGGAAGACACCATGGGTTAGGTGAACCTTAGAAGCATGGCCGTGAGGGCTGGCCAATTGGAATCAAAAGCAGTCCAGACAGAACATGTTAAATTATAATTCAGGGTTTTTAATGGGGAAATAGATTCTAATAGCTTACAGAGTAGATATCTGCCCAGCTCTAGTGCTGATTAAGGGTTATTTTAACAATAAAAGTTGTATGTCTTTTATCCAAGAACTGAATGATCAAAGGTGGGTAGAAGACCCTGATTGAGATTAAATAATTTACACAAGTTCAAATCCCATCCAGAACCCATGGAAGAGTGGAGGAGAGGCTTGGCCTCACAAAATTATCCTCTGACTTCCACATAAGTTCTATGACATTCACACACCCACATATCCAAATCTATCTCTCTCTCTCTCTCTCTCTCTCTCTCTCTCTCTCTCTCTCTCTCTCTCTCTCTCTCTTTCACACACACACACACACACACAAATAATGATGATATTTTAAAATATCCAGCTGAAAGCCCAGCCTGGTGTTACAGGACTGTAATCCTAGTTATCTGAGAGGCTAAAGTAAGGATATGACACATTCAAAGTCAGCCTGAGCTACCAAGGGAGTTCAAGGCCAGCCTGGATAACTTAGTGAGATCCTGTCTCAAAGAAAAAAATAAATAATTGGCTGGTGTTGTAGCTCAGTTGAGTGGTTTGTCTGGTATGCACAAGGCCCTTAGGTTCAATCCACAGCTGATAGGGATCCTCGATAAGGGGATCAGGACCTGACACAGAGCCATAGTTTCTACTTCTTATCATTGTTTATACCTTTCGTTCCCTAAGATTCTCTTTCAAAATGCAACTTTATTTTCAGTTAAGTCCCCATTTTATTTCATTGCTTGGGAGAGAGCTCAAAAGAGAAGACCCTGATGCTGGAGGACAGCAGGACTGTCTCAGAGTTTTTACTGCTATGAGCAGACACCATGACCAAGGCAACTCTTATAAGAGACAACATTTAATTAGGGCTGGCTTACAGGTTCAGAGGTTCAGTCCATTATCATCAAGGTGGGAAATATGGCAGCATCCAGGCAGGCATGGCACTAGAGAAGGAGCTGAGAGTTCTACATATTCATCAAAAGCAAGCCAGGAGCAGACTGTCTTCTAGGCAGCTAGGAGGAGGGTCTCAAAGCCCACTCCCACAGTGACACACTTCCTCCAACAAGGCCACACCTACTAATAGTGCTTCTCCCTGGACCAAACATGTTCAAACCACCACAAAGGTATTGTGAATCACAGGGTGTGTGGTCTTCAAGGCTATGCATGCCTGCCCAGAAGGGCAGTAGCAGCAGTAGTAGCAGCAGGCAGGGCTGCAGGCCTTTCGCAAGGCCCCCAGCTCCTCTTCCCCAGTGGGGCTCTGGACAGGCAGAGGGAAGACTAGCTTCATTACTCTGTCTAGTCAGCACCTGCGACCAGGAAAAACAGGAGGGAAATCTGCCTGACTTCAAAGGCAGGGTCTATGCCCCACACACCTGAGCAGAGCCACCTCCTCCTGTGCCACTCCAAGGCAGAGCAGGTGGGCTCTCAGCACTCACCAGAAGGAGCTGCCTTTTGTAAGGGGTCTAAGTTGCTAGGAGAGCATTTAAGACTAATGTCTGTGAAAATAATTGAGAAAGTAACTTGGCAAGAGAGCACTCAGTGAGCATGTGTAAAACCCTGGGTTCTACCAAAGGAAGAAAGAGTTTGAAGAATCCATGCCACCATGATGCCGAGACAAGCTGAAGATGCTAAGGTGTGCTGGGAAGGGCAAACAGCCATTACCTCACGTCCTACATGGCCCATCTCTGCTCCCTTTGTTCTCTGGGATCTGTGCTCCACAGCAATCCTTGTCAGCTGAGTGGCAATCTGTCCTGGGGTTCCAGAGGTGCCCTCTGTTTCCCTCCTGGAAGCTAAGGAAGTTTTTCATTAAGATTGTCTAACAGCCAGGCTTGGTGGTGCACATTTTTAATCCCTGTACTCAGGAGGCAGAGGCAGCCAGATGTCTTAGGAGCTGGAGGCCAGACTGGTCTACACAATGATTTCTGGGACAGTAAGGCTATGTAGAGACCCTGCTTCAAACAAACAAACGAACGATCGTCCAGCCATAAGTAATTCTTAGTGTGTGCCTGTCTCTGTGTCCATATGCCTGTGTGTATATATGTATGCTTGTGTGTACCTGTGTGTCCTTTTCGTATATGCATGTGTTAGTGTGTGTTAACATTGATAGGGTGGAGCTGAGGCCCAGTGGAGAAAGCCTGTTCATGAGACTCCCCGTCTTCCTCTCCAGGCTTCCTGTGTCCACAGCGAGGACAGACCCTGGCTGAAAATCCATCCCAGGAAGTGGTACTACATCCCCTGCATGAGTTGCAAGAATGATCTGCTTGGTTTTGAACCTGGCTCTGCCTATGTAACCTTGGACAAGTCACATAACCTCTCCATGTGACCTTGGACAAGTTACTCAACCATTTTGCCCTTTTGCCTGAAAATGAGAGCGATACCCTCCCTGCACCTCTTCGTGTGATTATAAGCAATAAAGTAGGCTCTGGGAGCCTAGAAGAGCAGGTGGCACCCAGAAAGCATGAAGCTATGGCTACCTAAGAAACAAAGCACATCCTGCTTCCATTTATAATCCAGACAGTAGTGCAATACACAGAAGCTCATAAAGAAAACAGCTCTCCAGAGCATCATCAAGGCACACAGAAGGCAGCTGCAGGGATTCTGCCACCCTGTTCTCAGGTAGCCGCCTAAGGCTGCAGGGGTAAGGGTGGGGTGCACAGCTGCAGTTTCTGGAAGATGAAAGTGTTCTGGAGATGGTTGGTGGTGACAGTTACACAACTGTGAATGTGACTTAATGCACTTAAAAATGGTTAAGTTGGACGGAAGAGATGACTCAGTAGGTCAGGAGCTTGCATATATGACTAAGCTGGACACTGGGACAGTGGTGCCCAAGTTCAATCTCTGGAACACACATAAAGGTGGACGGAGAAAACTGACACTACAAAGTATCTCGATCTACGAATGCATGAGCGTGCACACACACATACACACACCACATAACACACACATGCCACACAACACACACATACACACACATACACACATACACACACATACACACACATACACACATACACACACATACCACACATACACATCAACACACACACACATAGCACACACATACACACACATACACACACACATACACACATACACACATACACACACATACACACACACATCACCACACTAACATACACACACAGCACACACACATACACACACATACACACACATACACACACACATACACACACATACACACACATACACACACAGATACACAACATACACAATACACACACACATGCACACACATACACACATAACACACATACACACCACATCACACACACACACACATACACACACAACACACACATACACACACAGATACACATGCACACACACACACATACATACACACATATACAAACATGCACAAACACACACACACATGCACACATACCACAAATTTTTTTAAATAGTTAAAATGGTAAAATTGATGTTATATCCACCAATCCAGCACAACGTTTAAAAAAACTCCCTGCTAGTTTTTATTTTGAATTTCCTCCAAAGGCCTGTGTGTTGAAGGTTTAGTTCCCAGCTTGTTGCTCCTGGGAAGTGGTAGAACCTTTAAAGTATGAGGCCCTGTGTCATTAGAGACACACCTTTGAAGGGAGTTGGGGGGCTGTTCCCTCTCTTGGTTTTCACTCTCTAACCGAGAGGTGACTGATTTGTTCTGGTGCAGGCCTCTGCCACAGTGCTGTGCTCCAGGCCGACTACGGGCTGAATTTATGCCATAAGTAAATGACCACTCTGTACAAGCCAGTTTTATCTAGGATGTTTCTTATAGCAACAGGAAGCTGGCTCACCCAGGCCTTTGGATGCCCGACTTGTTGCTCCCTGGCAACTTCAGGGAGAGGTGGATCTTTTATAAAACATGTATAATCTCAATTAGACAAAATTTCTCCTGGGGTAGGGATTCATTTAGTGCAACTTTTGGCACACAAGCAACAGCTTTCTGTAGCAGGATGGTCGGACCACCTCTATGTAAACACCAGGGGCCACACAGCTATAAAAGCATCTCTGCAGGAGGACCTAATTGAGGACTGCCTGAGAGACCAAGGATTGCTGATGCAGACAATGCCAGCCAATGGGGAACTGCTGTTTAGAAGAGATAATTTCTTGGGACCAATGGGGAATGGGTGGAGGGTATTAAAGGAGCTTGCAGTAGTATTCAGTTGCAGTAGCATTCAGATGAGCTTGCTGTGGCGTTTCTCACCTGCTCCAAGAGTCTGTGACTCCATGCCACCTCACCTCCAACCCCCAAGGGCAGCCTTTAGTCCAGAGCACAGGCAACACCTTTCCTGGTGTGAGTAGCAAGCTGATTACAGAGGCCCCTGAGAAGGGTTTACATGAAACCGAAAGCGGGGCTGTTAGCCCACAACACTTCTCCAAGCCTGAGAGTCCAGAATTCCTGCCCCAGCTGTGCCCCCAGCTCCTGGGGTTTCTAGCCAGCAGCTCCACAGATTGCCATCTCACTTTCTTTCTTCTGAGATCTGGACTAAGGCAGACAGTCTATCTGCAGAGAAGTTCCTGGAAGAACAACCATGTTCCTGCCCACTGAGCCAGGGGCTTTGCCACTAACATTTCCCCAAAGCAGAACTTGCCAGGAAGAGACAACATAAAGGGACTCGTAGGCCAGGCTAAGGGTTTCTCTTTCCAGCAATCTAAGCAAGCAGGGAAGGGATGGAGATAGCAGTCCCAGACAGGAGTCAGCCCAGCCAGATGCCACAGCAGGCCCTGGGGAGAATGAGCTGAGATGTTTCCTATTAGGGCAAGAAGCAGCAGATGAGAGGGCGGAGCATGAATCCAGCAAATTTCCTTTAACATTTTCAGTCCTAGGAGCCACTGGGGTTCCAATGATGCTAAAAAGGGCTGAGACATAAGAGGCTGGGCCGAGCACACAGTTGCTGTAGAAATGGCTGGTGGCTTTTATTTTGTGGTGGTGTTGGTGTTGTTTTAAATGCTGCTTCCTTCTCTCCCCCCCCCCACCTTGGAAATGCCACGGCATGGGAATCTGGTTCTTTGGCCAACACCAAAGGCTCTCTCATGTCTCCCTGGCAGGTGCTGTAGAAAGAAGCGCTGGCTGGCTGCCAGTCCTCTCACCTTCTCTAGCCAAACTCTTCAAGGTCACTCAGCTACACCATCCTGCTCTTCACCACCCAGTGGTTAGCTAGGAGCTGTCCAGCCTAGAGCCCCGGGAAGTCTGGCAACCCATGGTGGGAGCCTGGATGCCTGACCCAGCCTGCAAGTTCACCCTGATGCTGGATTCAATCTTGGCACTGTTCAGAACTGTCACTGGGTGGGAGGAATTGTCCACACCTGCTCTATTTGCTTGTCCATCCGCCCCCACCCCGAGCCTTACTCCCACAGACTGCTTGCTCACTGAGAGAGCTGACATCGATACCCTCTGGGTGTCAGGAGCCCTGTCACATCACCAACTCAGATGCAGCTCAGGACATTCAGATGTCCCAGCTCCTCAGTAGATTTTAAAGGGCTCCAGGCCAAAAGATGCTAATGCAAATAGTTCCCTGAGAAATTTGTCATTCCTGCCTGTGAGCTTCAGTGTCCGCCTCTATGAAGTGAGAAACTTAGACCATATTCTCACTGGTCTCTTCAGCATGAGTGTTTGTGGCCATGGTCCCATCTTAGGTTCCCTGGTGTCCACTGAAGCTCAGCTCCCTAAGAATATCCTTGTAGACCCTAGATATAGTTGAGAACCTTCTACATCTTAGACACTCAATAAATGCATATCAAATTTGTTAAATAAATAAGTAGAGTTGATGAGGTGGGGATCAGACTGAAAATTTTTCCAGGAATCTCAAAGAGCTCTCATCTCTTCCAGTTCAAATGACTTCTCAGTGGCCTTGACCTTGGAAAACCTGTGCTGTGAATTCTCTCTGTGAAGAAAGGTTACACTGTGGGCTTAATGAATGCTGCACTGAAAGTTCTTATAGCAGCTGAAATCATCATTACCTGTCTTCATCTATTCTGTCTGTCTTGCTGCTCCTGTCTGTCTGTACACACCAGTGCAGGTGTACAAGAAGCATAGCTTCCAGGACATGGAAAGAAGAGGATAGAGACAGGAAAGGCTATGAGGGGGTAGCCTGGTGCACATCTACAGTGTGACACAGAAAAAAAAACTCTCAATTCCCACTAACCTTGGTCCCAGCATCTCTGTACACTGTGGGAGCAGACGCCGAGCTGGACTTTTACCTGGACAGGGTTTATGCACTCCCATGAGCAGTGATAGCCTCACAGTACCCTTCATGCCACTCCTTCACATCCCACCTGCCATTACTCCAGGGGCTGGAGCTTAATGTCATCATACACGATGAGAACTGCTGATGTTTTGTGAAGCCAACCTATTAGATACATTTTAAAATGTATTTTTAAACAACGGTGTTGTTCTGAGAACGAGTCCACCTTAAAAGGATCTGATGGCACAAAATGGGCTAAGAAACCGATTGTGGATTCCTAACTGCTCCCCGTCTTCAGGCTAACAGGCTCAAAGGCCCTTTGAATGAACATTGGGCCTCCAGGGCTGGGAAAGATGAGGCTGGAGGAACAGGCTTACTGATGTTCAGAGAGAGAAGGAATTTCCTATGGGAGGGAGGGAGGGAGGGAGGGGGGGGAGAAGGTCCTGTGTAGGGGAGGGACAGGGGAAAGGGAGGGAGAAATGGACAGACAGACGGACAGAAGGAGGAGGGCAGAGCATGGCCAGGCCCAGTACTCACCCTGATGCTCTAAACTCCCTCCGCAGCATCTACATCTGTTTGTGGTTCTGAGTGTCCCACCTGTTGAAGGACTTGTGCTCAGATCCTGGCTTCTGTTCAGTACTTTTTCTTTTTAATTTTACATGGTGCTTGCGGGCATCCAGCATTGTTGGGTATTCTGACACTGCCAGTGTGCTTTGGATGAGCCCTGTTGCTAAGAAACAAATCCCAGCTGCATCTTTAAACACTGCTCCAGAAAAGCACATTCCTCCTCACTCAACTCCACAGAGTCTTTTCTCGGGCCCTGTTAGTTTATGTGAACAGCTACTTGCCAAAGGCCACATTTCAACCCTCAAGGAAAATCCAACAAATGCTCTGTTTGCTCCTTGGCACCACTCTCGGGGCATAGAGCCATGGCTTGGGGTACAGAGGAAGACAACATAGCAACCACAGCCACCCGCGAATGTCAAGCAGGGACTTGGGAAGGAGGATCTTCAAGGAGAAGGAGTGAGCAGTACGGGCCAGCCCAGCCTGGAGCTCTAGTGAAGCCAGGCTGGGGCAGACTCTGCAGGACCAGTGAACCATGGCTCGCTCTGTCTGGCCAATGGCTTCTTGCATTTCTAAGATGGCAGACCTTACCACTCCTTGCCAAGGAGCTCCATGTTCAATTTGATTCAAACATTCACTTGCACCCTTGGTCCCTAGAAGGCTTGGATCTTCTGGATTGGTCATACCAGGCACAAGGGCTCCTATGTGGGTCCCCACGCACCTATGCAGTCCTGGACACAGACACAGACAGGAGCCACAAAGGCAAATTGCTGTCAGAAGCAATCACCATGAGACTTCCTTTTCCCAAGCCCAAGTTTCAGGGTCACCTTCCATGATGCCTACCTGAAGTTTTTCCCACACTGTTCGGATCACAGTCCACTCCTTTCCTGATCAGCATCTTTGAAGGTGGGAGATTTGTCAGACTTCCCAGGGGATTCTGATGTGCCAGAGGTCAAAGGTCAGGAGTGTAAGATTACACATCAGCTGTATCACACCAAATGAACTAAGTATGTGTTTCAAGCCAGGCAGGGCACCAAGCTCAGAAAGAGACACAGGCCAAAAGAGGACCTCTCCTGCAGTAGATCACCCCATGGTCTAGTGGTCCTATTAATTCAGACAGCATCAGGCCTATGGAGTTAGACCAGGGGAGTTGAAGTGACTTTACCACAGTGAAATTTCACGTAGAATAATCACATTTAATTTCCACTGTGTGCAAAGTACTATTCTAGGACTACATATGTAATAACTCAGCTCTAAGAGGGTCCAAAGAAATAGGTATATTATCCCCATGTTGCAGATTAAGAAACTAATGCAAATATAAAAACAGTATAAAGCCTACCACAATCAGACTTCTAGGAGATACACGAGACAAACTTTACGACCTGGAGGCAGGAAAAAATTGCTAAAATAGAAAGACTTTACAAAGAAAAGAAATGCAAACGAGATAGGTCACTTGGCCAAGATCACACAGCTATCATGTGGCAGAGTGCAAGCCGATGAGTGATCTTTCAGCTAAAAAGAAAATATCCAGAAAAACAGCATCAGGATTTGGAGAAGGAAGGACACACATAATTGTTTGCACGCAACCCACCTCAGCGAGCTGGGTTCCTGATGGAGGACCATCAGTGTGCCTTCACTGGGAGCCAGCTAAGGACTAGTGGGCTCCTCTATGTAGCAATTGGGTGGTTTTGTTTCTGTTTCTTGTTTCTCGAGGAATAAACCAGCTGGCTTTCTTCCCCAAGGGCACTTCACACCTTAAGCTGTCCACGTCCAGGATCCTTTCCACTGCTCAGCCCAAACAGTGGTCCTCGGAGGGAACAGGCAGCAAGGCCTGTGCAGGGTGACGCTTTCTCTCCTCACTCAGCACGATCCTCTCTTCTGGCCACCCACCAGTCCCAGCCAAGCTGCCAGCTATGGATGCTTTAAACATTTTCAATTAAATGTGTGTTGCAGGAAGAGACCGGAGCTGCGAGGCAGGCGATGCACCTGTTCCCACTTCCACCCTGGACTGGGTGGTGAGCCACACTCCTGCAGCTGCCCCTGCCAAATTACTCTGGGCTATTTTAGAGCACATACAAAATGCCTGGGAAGTCCCCAAAGCAGCCCTGGCAGGCCCTAAACAAGCCACTGCCAGCGTTGACAGTTGGACAGGTGTGTAAGCAAGAAAAGAAGCCACTTCTCCCTGAGCCTAGAATGTGACCCGCAGCCCAAAACACCCCAGAAATAAGGCCTGTCCAGGCCTCATTCACTGATACATAAGCACAGAATCCTACCTAACACCTCTCATTCATCAGTTTTTGTTAAAAAAAAAAAAACAACGACTCAGCAATCACATATCACCAGCAGCTGTCTGCTGTCAGCAGATGTCTGCGCCATCTGTACAGAGGAGAGTTGTGGTGGGCCTTTCCCACAGTGTGAAGAGCAAGACCATGTGTCACAAGACTGGTATGATGCATCTTTCTAATATGTACAAACTTCCCAACGCACACTTGTCTTAAACACAGAGGAAACGATAGCATACATGCTTAGACCTGCATCCGACTGGCACACACCCCACCTCATGTTTGGTTAGACACTTCATCTTCTGGGTGGTCCTCCTTGTGTTCCTGGCGCTACAGAAAATAACAACAGTCAACATGATGACTTTCTAGTAATTCATAATTCCTTATGAGTCAGAGTTCTGAATGATTCGGACCCTTTGCCAATACCCAGGTGCTCACATAAGCAGTGCTGAGCCAAACCTGACCAGCTCTAGAGAGCCCTTGTGAGGACTGCACTTCCCAGTCGCTTTCAGTTCCTATGGCTTTTCAAATCCTCTCCTCTTTGCCCCTCTAGCCCTCCCGTTTGCATTGTTCACACCTGTGACGCAGTTCCTCTGTAAGTCAGCACGGAAGCCTAGCACTACTGATAAAAGAAGCTGCCACGTATTGCCATTGATAGAGCTCGAGCTCCCAGAGCAGAAGCCCCAGTTCTGGCAGCCCCACCAGGCTGAGCTTGGCCGCCCATCCTAGGATACCAATTAAAGACAAGAGCAATATATCAATCACAAAGAAGAGGAGATTTATCATGTGGCTACACTGAGAAGAGAGACAAAGGGGTCCAGTGACCCAAAATCTACCTCTAGGATTGAAATACAGGAAGACTTGGAGCAAGAATCAGGAAGATGCATAATTAAACAGTCCTGGTCACGGTCTATGGTCCCCCTTCATCCTCACACAAGTCCTCCTGGGCAGTCCAAAGATGCCCTTAAACGCTGATTCACAGGAGTGCTGCTGCCCTGGGATCAGCCCCACCCCTGTGAGAGTACCCTGTTATGAGGTGGGGTCCTGTCCCAGAAGGCTTTGGTCTTCCTGGAATTTTCCTGAGTTTAAGACATGACCTCTCTGAGCCTTTCTCTATCCCTGAAGAGCAATGAGACCAGTTAGGTAGCCAGGCACTCACTGAGTGACTACCTTGTCTCTGACGGTAAACAGGAGTCTGAACCAAAGAACAGGAGACAGAGCAGTCTTCCAAAGAGCAGGGCCAGGCTTCCCCTCTGCTTTTACTGACTCTGTGGGTCCTTGTGAGGGATCAATGCTTTTTAGCACAAGCAACTACAGAGCCTGTTTCACTGGGACCCCCCCATCTCTTCTGACAAACTTCTTTTTCTTTAACCCTTGGCATTCCGGTGAGGAACTTGTTTCTTAGTCAGTGCTTCCTGGTTTGTTTAAGAGCTCAGTTTTCTCTGTCTTCCTTTGCAAGTCCTTCCCTCTTTAGGAGTGGGATGTACTCGGAGGAACTCTAGTCGCGCACGGTCAAAGTTGAAAAGGACCCCTCACTCCTCAGGTGGCTCCAGACTGTCTAGTCCCCAAAGGCTCTCTGAGACCTACTAGTTTGGGGAGAGGCCTAGGGAATCGTGACCTGGACAGGTCACATAGCCAACAAAAAGCCTTTCACCCTACTTTTCTAGGCTGACTAGATCCAGAGCTGCAAGTGGCGTCTATGGGGACCTAAGACCTCAATGTGGCATGGATTCTTGGAATGTATTTGCAGCATTTGAGGGAAACAGTCATGGGGTAGCTGCCAAATTTACCACCTACTCCCCCAACACTCCATATCAACCTCATCCCTCAGTGTGCAAAACTCCCCACAAAAAATCATGTTTATGGAAATTCTATCACCATAGCAACAGTAAAGGTCTCACAAGTATTTTTAAAATAGCAAATTAACCAAAACCCACTTACAAAAAAAAAAAAAAAATCTAAAATCTGTTCCTCTATGGGCATTAACGAACACATGGACTCAAACAAAACACACAGCGTGTTTGACGGTGGAAAGTCAGTGAAAAGGGTTCTTGATTCTGGATTAATTGGGAGCAGAGGGCCAACTCCATACAGCGCAGTTCAGCTTTTCCAGTAAGAGGTTGGAATTTGGATTTATTCTGGAAAATAGCACCAAAGTCTTCTGGTGCAGAAGACATGCGGCTAAGAGACTCGAATTGTGAGATACTCATTCCTTCCTTTCTATTTTCATATCACTGATATTATTACCTTCCCCACTCTGCAAGACTATTCCATTTTTAACTCACAGGTTTTTAGCAGGTTGCATAAGCCTCCACCACTGTGATTTAGCCTGGCTGAATCTCTCTTATAAAACCTGTTCATCTCAGAAGTCTGCCCACAAATCATACGGGAAGGGGTGGGGTTGGGGGCAGATTCATAAGAACCCAGTCAGAACCTCTTTGCTTTTTAAGTACGCAATTGATGTGGCTAGCGAAAGAGGGGGTGCTTTTAATAAAAGATGCGTTAATTTTTGGTGTCTTTTCTAAGATTTAAAATGCAATAGGCGTGTTGTGATAACTCGGCTCATAACAAGGGAACCCTGCAAGCTAGAACAATGCAAACACCGGGAGGCTTTTTCCTTGAGTGCAGTGAGGAAACGCAGACCTTGCAACTCATGGTTTCATTCCACCTAGGTCTCCGGGAGGGGAACCAATCTGTAGCTGGGCAAGCAAGCAAGCAAAATGGTGGGTCCTGAGAGTGGACAGGACACTGGGTGCAGTGAGTACTTGCCTCCCTCCACCTCATCTGCCATGAGCAGATGCTGCACCTTCCAGAATGAGGGCTCCAGAACTGGTACTCCCAAGAAGATCAGTCTAAGCCTGAATCCTGTTACTGGAGATGCTCAAGGCTGGAGCAGGTGGCACGGAGCTCCCAGAGCCAAGCAGCCAGGATGCACACTGCTCGGGGAGGAGCTGGGCTGCGAGTCCTATCTGCACCTTCTGAAGTGGCCGTCCTTCCCAGAGTCAGTCTCTTCCCAGCCCACCTGGGACCATGGCATCTCCTGAGCACCGAGAGCCATCTGGAAGCTGGACACCCACACTTTTCAGATAGCAGGAGGCTCAAGCTCCAGAGCTGGCTGTTTCCACAGCTTCCAGGAGGAAGAAATTGGAAACTAACTCCTTCATGAAAAGCAGAGGGAGGGGGACGAGGTACAGTGTGAGCCAGGGCTGGCAACCCAGAGTTCCACGGTCCAGTTGCAGCATGTGAGATGCAAACCCTAAATTGGAGGCGCTTAGGGCAGAAAATAAAAGCTTATATACCTAGGCCTAAAGGGGTGGCCAGAAGGCTGGGGTGGAGAATGGAGTTGTAGACTACAAGCCATGGCGGTAGCCAGCCAGCCAGCCAAAGGAAATAAAAACCGCCTGTGTTGGTTTGAATAGGAATGGCCCCCATAGACTCATGTGTGTAAACGCTTGACTTATAGGGAGTGGCACTATCAGGAGGTGTAGTCTTGTTGGAGGAAGTGTGCCACTGTAGAGGTTGGCTTTGAGGTCTTAGAAGCTCAAGGCTGGCCCTTGTGTCTCAGTCTCCTTCTGTTGCCTTTGGATCGAGATGCAGAGCTCTCAGTTCCTCTAGCACCATGCCTGCCTGCATACTGACACGTTGCTACCATAGTAATGGACTGAACCTCTGAAACTGTAAGCCAGCCCAGTTAAATGTTCTCTTTATGAGTTGCTTTGGTCATGATGTCTCTTTACAGTAGTAGAAACCTTAAGACAAAGCCCAAACCCCAACCTCTCTGCTCTTCTCCTTCACCTTGCCAGAATCTTCCTTGGAAGATATGGAGCCAAGGAGTGGTATGATGCAGGCCCCAGAGGATAAACTTCAGGTTCAGAGCAAGCAGTTAGTAAGAGGGTAGAAATAGATGAGGAGACAGAGAAGGCAGTGGGAGCCCATTCCTTGGTCTTCTCCACACCTCCATGAGGGTAGAACTTCTCATGCATTCAGAACCCAAAAGCATAAGATAGGCCGAGCAGGGGACCTGAGCTCCCATAGGGCGGCATTAAGTGAGACACCCCTGAACCTGAATTTAACTATCTCATGACAAACAAGAAAGCAGGACTAATAGCTGCCCTGACCTCAAATGGATAAAAAGCGGGCCAGGCAGGCACAGTGGGCACCAAGAGTACACTTATTGCAGAATTGGAACAGGAAGCTGGGAATCCAGACTTCAGCCCAAAGGCATCACGTCAGAAGGAATAACTGGAATTCTATTTGGGGCTCTGCCCTGGGTCACATGCTGGAGGAGACACACAGAAGCTTCAAAAAGACCAGGCTAAGCCACATGTTATATCAGAATACCTCATCAGAGCAGCAAGCAGACAGGGTAACTTGGAAGAGTGAATTCCTGGCTTCTATGCATACTGGCTTCTCACTCTCATGATTGTTTCCTGTCACAGTTGGTGGCAGTCCTCAGAGGGCCCATAAAAACTGAAATGAGAAACTGGAAACAACCCATGGGAGTAGGACCTCTCCCTTTCCTGAATCGTCCTCCCCAGAGGACTTCCATCCTGACCCAGGGTAGACTTGGCTCTTGGGCCTCAGCAGAATCCACCACAGAGTTCCAAAACATCCTGATGCATAAGCCACAGAAAAAATAGTACACAGTGCCGGGCCAACCATAGGCCTAAGCAAGTCAGTGTCAATACACGACAAGCCCACGATGCTGCTCTGTCTCCTTAGCCTCCAGTCCAAGTCAGTCCCAAAGCTCTAAAGCCCCTCAGGACCTATCAGCCTCAGTCTAACCGTGGGCAGCAAAGCCAGGACCACACAGGCCTCTGGCCAGACCAAACCTCTGAGCTCAGGGCATGAGGCCGCCAACCTTTCTGTAGAAGAATCCAGAAGCCTAACAGTTTGGTCCTAAGATGGTCATGTTTACTCTTTCTCTTCTGAGTCAGCCAGAGGGTGATTCCTGGACTGATTCCTTTTGTGTGTTCAATACAAGTTACCCCTGGAAGCAGCCAAGGCCAAGGTTCACAGTGCCTGACACAGGCAATGACTAATGGTTGGAGCTGGTTTCTCTGAGATCCATGAATGATTCCTGGACTCCAAGTGAGACGGAGAATAACCAAGAAAAGGAAGCCATCCTGATGATGGTGGTGGCTACCGACAGCCAGTCTTGTTCCGGCTGAAGCATCAGATTCTTGATTGGCCCCAAAGGACCTGGCAGGCCACCAAGTGGAATCTGGCCTTGTGCACTGCCTTTGCATGGTGGGAAACTTGCCAGAGTGACAAGTCTGATAGGTAGAGGGACATCTCAGACTCCCGAACAGTGGCAAGTCTGAATGTCATGTGCCTATAGAATTTTAATGGAAAACTACCAATAACTGTCTACTCTGTCAGATTACCAACACCTAACATTTCTCTGTATTTACCTGGCCTTTCTCTCTTCTTTGTCCTCTTCCTTCCTTCTTTTTTTCTCCCTCCTTCCCCCTCCCTCCCTCCCTCCCTCCCTCCCTCCCTCCCTCGCTCCCCTCATTTCTTGCTTGCTTGCTTGTGGTAGGGGACAGTCTGGAGAACTAAGGTTGAACTTGAACCCCTGATCCTGCTGCCTCTGCCTTCTGAGTGCTTGAATTTCAGGCATATGCCCAGCACAATGTTTTGGGTGCTAAGGATCAAAGCCAGGTACTGGAGCTGGCCCAGCAAGTGTTCTATCAACTAAGGTATATTCCCAGCCTCCCCCACTTTTTTTTTTTTTAACTATTTGTGAATAGGTTGCTGACTTCATGGCCCTGTATGCCTGCATACATTGGTATATGTTTCCAGAGAACATGGATACTCTTTTAAATATTTATAGCACAATTGTAGGGCTTAGGATGATTAATATTAATAAATTTTTCTACCAAGTCTATAGCCCATGGCCCCATTTCGTCAGTTTTCTCAGGGTCCATGCTGGTATCCTTTTCTTCTCCAGCACAGGATCTAGTCCAAGGCCACTCTTGCATAGCACTGTGTAGATTAGGCTAGCTACAGCATAAGATCTCGTTCAAAACTTGCCTATGACTGTGTAGATCAGGCTAGCCTCAAACTTGCAGCAATCTTCCTGTGTCTGCCTCCTGAAAGCTGGGATTACATGTGTCTGCCACCTCACTTGGCTTGCTGTCATATCTTTAAATTTTTTTTTTAGTACTTTCATGATGATTTTGATGATTCAGTTTGAGTTTGATGTTTTCTCGTGAATAAACTCAGGTTACTCAAAGCTGATGTTCACATCAGGAGGTATGGGTGTCTACCTCCTGTACCTTACTCGGTGACATTAACCTTTAAGCAGCTTTAGTTATCTTTTATATACTATAAAACTGGTCTGTTATTAACTGAGTCGCTTTTAGTGTGCTCGCAGGGTTGGGCAAGCATCACCACTCTCCTTTTCAGGGTCCTGGGAATGTTCCATTGTCTCACACACATTAGTGTCCCATCCCCACTTCGCACAAACTCAACCCCGCATCCCCCATCTGTCTCCCAGTCTGTATTAAGATTGTCAGCTCTTCGCTACCATAACCAACTATCTGAGAAAACGAACCTCAAGAGGGAAGGTTGTTTGACTCATGGTTTCAGGGACTCCTGCCCATGGCTGTCTGGCTCTGTCTGTTGCTCTTAGGCCTATAGCAGATGAGACAGCACCTGTAGTAATGAGGTAGATAAAGTTGCTTACCCCTTGGCAGCCAGGAAGCAAAACGACAGGAAGTGGTTGGGATCGAACATCTCCTTCCAGGGCATGCCCCTATGACTTAACTTCCTCCCACTAAATCCCACATCTTAAAAGGTTCCATCACTCCAGAAACTATCACAGGCTGGAGATTAAACCTCTGACCTCTGAGGGACACTTATTTCAAACTATAGCAGGCCTACTCCACCCACCATATAGTAAGAATGTAAATGTATCTCAAACACCCACTGGAAGAGCAGCAAGTGTCACAGGAGGTAGAAGATTAGTAGAGCACATATCAATGACATGGTTTCACAGGAGAGGGTTAAGATGACCACAAAAGAACCAGCGTTTGAGGCAGAGAGTGACTGGAGTGGATTGACTGACCCATCCAAGGAAAGAGGAGCTGACCTCGCTGGAATGGTGAAGTCGCTTTCTGAGGAGGCTGCTTGAGATGCACTTGGGGGCTGTACGAGGCTAGACAGTGAGGTAGAGCAGAACAGATGGGGCTAGACTTTTGAGGTCCAGTGTGGATCATGAACTAGTTAGTTCAGAGAATGATGAGGAGTTACCAAGGGTCAGAGTGGAAGACGTAATGATCAACATTGAGACATGGACAGACGTGCTTAACCCACTACACAGAAATTCTACTACTGTTGCTCACGCTCCCCGAGCTTGGCCTTACAGTGTCACTCACTCTGCCTGATGTCATCCATCTGACCAGGGCCAAGGATAGGGTCAGAGAGAGTTGTGTTCAGTGTGTGTCAGGGGTACTGTGTCATCCTACCCCTACTGAGAAAGGGCCCCACTTGGAAACATACTTCTTAAAAAAAAAAAATCCAGAACCTTCCAGAAAATGGTCCTTAGCCTATAAGCTGTGGTGCTAAGGTAGCTTCGCTCTCTGAGCTGGGCACTCACATCCATGTCTGGTTCTGAGACAGCAAGGCGTAAGGCCTTTGCACATTGCTTTGATGCAAGGACACCTGAATGAAGAGCTTGTTGGCACAGGAAGCTTCCAAACTTTTTGACAAGAGATTTGTGTGGCATTGTGTCCTAATGTATATAAGCATTTAAGCTGATATGCTACGTACAGCAACGACAACTGAGTGTAGTGAATTGAGGTATGAAAATGAGACTGGAAGGTGCTGGCAGCTCCAGCTTAGCCATCCTCTGTTGGTCCAATGGCTGTGTGGTTGTCCACAGTGCTTATACTCAATTTAACACATTCCTTAATTTAACACATATATAGTGACCCTCCAGGAACCAGGCAGGAAAACCATGAGGCTGGGGTGATGGATGGTGAAGTGGAGATGAGCACTGGGGGTCCTTTTTCTCAACTGTAAATGGAACAAGTTAGAAGGCCCTCCAGTTCTGTTGTCTTAGAAAAGTCGGACTGTTTTATCTGTGTCAGTTTCTCCACAGATAAATGTCCTCCACTCAAACCAAATTCCTCTTTGATTCAAGGTCAAACTTCTCAGTCAACTAAATTAATGAAGTGCTCAGCTCAAGAGAGGACCCTGGCCATGACCTGCACCCATTCATGTTTGTTCAAGGACCACCCTGGTCATGGCCCCCACTCATTCATGTTCAAGAACCACCGGTCTTGTTTCTTCTTAGCCTTTTCAAGAAAAGTTGCTTCTCTATGCTCTTTCATAAAAACAAATGTATAATAAGTCCTATGTTCAGCCTCTAATGGGGAAATATTGTCCCTATTCCATTTGAGAAAAAAAACCCCGCCATCTAGCCTGTGACACTAAACTTCAGTTCTCATAAGAAGAATCAAAAGCACACCTAACCTCAACTGATAGCTCCAAGACACCAAGCCACTACCACACATGCCTAAAAGATGTATGAATAAGGAGTTTTAAACATATACAGGAACTTCCAATTTATAGCAAAATAAACATAGGCAAAGCTTCAGAGGTAGGGGTGTGTGTGTGTGTGTGTGTGTGTGTGTGTGTGTGTGCCCCCCTCATTCACCACTTTACTGTCTCCATGGCCTTTTGACAAATTGTAAAGTTAGCCTCAGGACACACTCCCTGGATACAAAAGTGTCACAAAGATACATGCCTTCTTTTTGTGTGTTGAACTAAATCCTGGAGTCTCTTGGCTCTTCCTCTTGCCCTGCTATATTGGATGTGGCCTGTCTGGTCAGGTACTACTATAGTTTGCACCTTGGTCTAAAGGCCCAAGTGTCAAAAGTGTGGTCCTCACCATGAAACCATTAGCCTAGTCAATATGAACCTTTAGCCTAGTTAGAGGATCTTACATCATGGGGCATGCCCTTGGAGGGATGAGGCTCCTCCCTCCCTCCTTCCCCTCCCTCCCTCCCTCCCTCCCTCCCTCCTCCTCTCTCTCTCTCTCTCTCTCTCTCTCTCTCTCTCTCTCTCTCTCTCTCTCTCTCTCAGTGTTTCTCTCAGGTGAGAGCTCGACTCCACCATGTGTTCCTGCCATAAGTGATGTGCTGCCTTGCCACAACCCCAAAGTACACACCGACAACTCCAAGACTGTGAGCCAAAATAAACCTTTTATCATCTCAGGTACTCTGCTAAAATGGCAGGAAGCTGACTAGCACAAATGCCCAGAAGGAATTTCCAGATCTTGACCCCCTGAGATTCACGGGAAGAAGATGCTGAGCAGGTACACTTGCTAGTTACATGCTACGTCCAGATCTGGTGTCAGTCTGAGAAAGATCCCTTGAGTGACATAGAGAACAAAGTTGGTGCTTTGCTGATACACATGAATGGATAATTGTATTTCTAATCATTGAGCATCTTCCTTCCTTCCTTCCTTCCTTCCTTCCTTCCTTCCTTCCTTCCTTCCTTCTTCTTTTCTTTTCTTTCTTGTTAACAAAACATGATGATCTGTGAGGAGGCCAGGCAGGAAGAGCAGCTCAGAGAGGCTAAGTGAGCTGCTCACAGGTCTCTGCCACCCAGGAACCACATGAGGGCCCACACTCAGGTCTGAAGTCTCTTGTTCAAACCCTGTCTATGATGCTTTGTGGCAGTGTGAGTTGGACAGAGAACAGGAAGTACCTTGTCCAGCACATGCCCCATTGTTCTACTGAGCTTGTTGCTTCCTCCTCTTCCTTCTTTTTCTTCTTTCTTTGTTTTTTTTTTTTTTTAATTATTCTTATTTTGACTTGAGATGGCTTTCACTATGCAGCCCAGGCTGACCTCAGATTTGTGATCCTCCTGTCTCTGCATCCCAAGTGCTGGGATCACAGGCACAGGCAACCACACCAGGCTCTCTACTGATCATTTTCCAGGTCTCCAAATTTCCCAAGAAAAGCATCCTCTCACTCACTGCAGCTGACTATATCAGTTAGGATGCAGCCTCCCTCAGGAGAGCAACACCCCATTATGATCTATTGGCCTTCCCTCTTTGGAAGACAACTAGCCTCTGAGTGCTGGCATCCATCTACTGTGTCTTTGGATTCTAGCTCCAAAGAGCAAAGCTGTCACACAGTAGGTGCATGGCACAGGTCTGTCGAAAGGCAGTCGCAAATTAGCTCCTTTGCTTGGCAGGTTGCCTACTTGTCACTGAAATGCCCCTGGCAGTATCTGCTCTTGGCTACAGTTAGTTTCCAAGTCATAGCTCAGAAGGAAACATGAGCACAGCTTACACAACCACTTGAAATTCTGCAGGTGTAGAGCACATGCTAGATTTTTGTCAGGTTTTGAAAACTTATTACACACCAAAAAAAACACTAAAGTCTCACTGATAATTTAGTGTTGGCTATATATTGAAATGATAATACCATATATATATGTGTGTGTTGTGTGTGTGTGTGTATGTATATATATGTGTGTGTGTTGAAATATATTGTTAAGATATATCTCTATTTTTAACCTTTTGTACTTTAGGTATTAGAAATTGTTAAAGTTCTATAAAATTCTTATAATGTGCCACTGAAAATTCTGACCTAGGGTTGTACAAATTCTTACAAGACTTGAGATTTTACTGAGTGCTGTGGAAGCTATCTGTTGGAGGGGGATTAGTTTGGTTTAAGTGTGTGTGTGTGTGTGTGTGTGTGTGTGTGTGTGTGTGTGTGTGTTTGCTTGTTTGTTTTGGGAGTTTGAGAACAAGAGTGAAATTATCTAATTTAGTCACATTTTTAAAAATTGATCTAGCTGAAATGTTGAGAACAGACTTCAGAGACACCAACCAGTAAGGGGCATACCATGAAGACAAGAAGACCATTTAAGAAGCCATCAAATGCTGGAGAGATGGTTCAATGGTTAAGAGCACTGGTTCAATCCCAGCATCTACCTAATGGTCAAAAAGCATCTGTAACTCCAGTCACGGGTGATCCAACGCCCTCTTCTGGCATCTACAGGCACTGCATGCCTGGTACACAGACACACCCACAGGCAAGACACTCATACACATAAAGTGAAGGAAATATTTTTTAAAGAAGCTGTCAAAGATAAGTGCTGTGGCCCAGGAAGCTTGCCTGGACCACAGGCCGGAGAGATGGTTTCATGGGTAAGAATTCGTGCTGTGAGAATGAGAACCTGAATTTGGATCCCAGAACTCATGGAAAAGCCAAGAGCACGGAAGGAGTATCCAGAAGATTCTCTAACCCAGGGCTCCTATGGGCAGATGAGAGGTAGAGAAAGGAGAATTTCAGAAGCTCACCGTCCACTTTGTCTGGTGTGTGCAGCAAAAAAACCAACAGAGACCTTGTTTCAAAGTAGAAGGTGCGGAGTGATGCCTGGGTGGTTCTTTAATACCCACATGCATGCTGTGCACAGTGTCCACACACACACACATGCACGCACGCACACACTCAGGCATGTATGCACATGCGCGTGCATGCACACACACACACACATACATGGCATTCTCACATAATACACACATATGTACACACACACACACACAGAGACTATACATACACAAAGTGCCCCCACATAATCCACACACATGTGCACACAAACACACACTGGTAAGAAGTTGTCATGTATAGAGTTTGAAAGCAGACAGGAGCACCTCCCAAGTATGGATGTGAGGGGGCATGGTACAAGGATGAGTCCTGGTTCCAGCCTGGGACATTCACTGGGCAGAAGGAAGGGATGAGAAAGGCAGGTTTGGGGGAAGAGCAGGCACTGGTTTCTGCAAAGGCCAAGTCTGAGATGCCTTGTGGTTTGGGAGGGAGGTACTGGTTTGCATATGAGACTCTCAAGTTTGAGACAGGGGCTGATCTTGGGCTGAGCTTGGAAGTCATCATTATGTAGCTGCAATTCAAAGCCAAGGCAGAAAGTGTGGGCAGAAGAGAGAAGATCAAAGTCAAGATGGAGGCCCCAGGGAACTCCCACGTCTAGAGGCTGCAGAGAGGAGCAAGGGAGTGAAGGAATCATGGGGAAAGGAACATGAAGCCAAATGAAGAAAACATTTCAAGGAGCAGGCAATAAGCACCAAGTCCAAGGCTGATGGGTCCAGGAAGGAGGAGCACAGGAGTGGCCCTGGATTCAGCAACCTGGAGAAGAGTGAGTTTGACAAGAGCCAGCAAGGTGGGTAACAGAGGCAAAACCTTAGAAAGAGGGAAAACATACCAAGACCACAATTCCAGACAGCCACACTCTCAGAGTTTCCTACACAAGAGAGAACTATAAAACAGCCCAAGGCAGACTATAATCAAGAGTCTGTCTTTGAAGGATGAGACACAGTTTCTGCATGTATACATGCTGCTCGAATGAACCAGAACAGGGAATAAATGATGACGCCAATTCTTCATCTTCCCAATCTCCAGGGAGCATGTGTACTGCTCTTCCTGATTTATTACTTACAGATGCCATTTTTTGACTTTCTGCTGTGAGACACGACAATCAGCTTGGTGTGTCTCCCTTTATTCTTGTTCTGACTTCATCCCAGAACTTCATCCCATTTCTCTGTTGTCCCAACATGCTACGAGTGCAGTTTATCTACTGGTCATCCTGGTACCCACTATTAACCTATCAACTATAAAAAGAATAGCTTCACTCCCCACCATGTGTGATGACGTCATTAATATCTCTGCTCTATCTGGTACCTGCCAGTCAGCTTCGGCACATGATCCAGTACAGTAATAATGAAAACTAGCAATGTTTTAGTCCTGTCTTAGCTCTCACGAGGTGTGCCCTACTTCCAGTGCTGGGACTCAGGCTCTGCCACTGAGGACACAGCCTCAGTGCCTCTTACAGGATCTGTTCAGAACAGATGGTTGCTTCTACTCATACGCAGTTGGACAAAGCAGAGCACGAGACAAACCCCAGTGCCAGTGGGCAGAGGAGGAGATGGTCTCCTCCACCAGAGGTGGACAAGCCATGTGGCACGGGGAGAGACTGTGCAGCTTTCTTTCATGATAAAGAATTGGAAATTATGGTTTAGACCCCTGAGTCTTCCACGTCTTCTTGTTTTGTCCAGCTTCTCTAGGCTGATTTTCACCTCTTATTATAAAGGTGGGAAGACTTTATATATTCCTCTGTGGGTAGTTTACGTGGTCTAAAGAGGGTTGTTGATTTTAGAAGGTGAGCCCACAAGGCAGTATTTACATCTTATAACCAAGCAAAGACTCCTACTCTGACTCCAAAGAGCTCATATCCTGTAGCACTGCACCAAGGTCGCTGTCACACGGACTCAGAAGATCCCTTCTCACAGTCTATGGCTTACACTACTCACAAGGGAGCCATACTTAGACACTCCCATGTTTAGCCTCTGCCACTCATGACTGGGCTTGGTTTGTTCTCGTGAAGTTTCTGACTGCCTGTCTTTTTTTTTCCTCATTGATGGAGAAACACGCCTTATATGGCACATCCCCTGAGAACAGCCTCAAAAGTCTTTCCCAGCCATTGTTGGAAATCTTCCTCCTCTTCTTTCTGTAGTCAGAGGACTTCTGATCTAACTGAGCAGGTGTCTCCACACTTGCATCTTAATGCTTCTGCATGGCTTTTGTATTTACTACAGTTACCAACTGTCTTTTCCTTTTTTCTCTCTTTATTTCTTCCTGTCTTTGCTAATGTGGCTCAGCCTTAAATTTGGAATTCTCCTGCACCAGCCTCCTGATCGAAGGGATTGCAGGTATAAACCACGGCACTAAGCCCAACTAATTACCTTCCATTTCTCTTGTTTGGAGTATTTTTTTTCCCATTCGAATCTTAATTTTTTTGTGCTTTCCTAGTAATAGTCTCTACTGTGTGGAATGTTGTGGTTTTGTGTCACCCTCAGAGACCTCTTTCATGGAGCTCTCTACCCCTCCTATTCTAATGAATACTGGCTGTCTTCCAGGCTGCTGAGTAATTTCATCTCTTGGTTGCTTTTGCTGGCTGGCCTAAGTAGCGCTACCAACCAGATGGATAGGGTCTTTCTGTCCTACCTCAGGTAGAAACTGTAAGTAAGCAAGGAGAAGTTCTTCACCAGAGTCCACAGGTAGTTTTTGTTGCCACCCTCCCTGTGCCCCGCCCCCCACCCAGAGTTTGGCAGCAGGCAGTCACAGATCACATCTTCCCATTAGAATTTCATCCAGGCTTCCAGTACCAGGATCCTTAGCCCTACAAGGGTTGCAGCCTCTGTACAGACCTGGAGACTTAGAAGTCAGCCTTGAGGGTCTTACAGCTTTGTTGTTGTTTTAGGCCTAGGAAGTTAGGGCTATTTAGCCCTTAACATCAGCCAGTGTCAGAGCTCTTGACTTGGATGTCTACAAGACCTTTGTCCCTAAAGACTTTACTGCTCTCAAGCCAGGCAGTGACAACACACGCCTTTAATCTCAGCACAGGGAGGCAGAGGCAGGGGTATCTCTGAGTTCAAGGCCAGCCTGGTCTACAGAGTGAGTTCCAGGACAGCCAGGGCTACAGAGAGAAACCCTGTCTTGAAAAAACTAAAATAAAGGGGAAAAAAAAGACTTTACAGTGCTCTGAAACTTCTGCCGCCTGCAGTTTCTCTCCTCCACCTTGTGTAATATTTATCCTTCTTTAGTCTCGGCTTGCTGCCTTCTCTCTGCCCTGGCCACCTTCTTCTGATGCACTAGCCAGGTGCGCTCAAATCCTCCAGCTCTTTCTCGGATGTCAAGCAGGCACTTCCATTAAAGCCAATTGTGATCTTAAATTTTTAGCAGTGCTTAACACTAGCCCAGTGCCAAGAAAGAGACGGGTCTCCCTCCTGTCTCTGTAAAGTCCATTATTCCCGAGACCCAGTAAGGTCTTCTTTCATATACTCTCTTACTCTGCTGAAGAAGCATCTTCAAGGAACTCCCTTAAGAGATCCGAGTAGGAGATAAACTCCCTTGCTTCTCATAATCTCAGGCCTATTTCACTTATGTATTATATAAAGTTGCTGGACCAGGTATTCTCTAACGCCTACGCAGGCAGTATAATGGCAGGCCTGTTCATTCATAGCATCTGAGTTCAAAGAGAAAGTGTTAAGTAGCTGCTGCTCTCGAGAGATTTGCAGTCTCTTTAGATGAATACATATAAATTCTCAAACATGTAGCAGAAAGTCATCAGTACAGAAAATACTGCAAGGTGGGGGCTGACTGGTCATTGATTTGAGCCTTGGGCTAAAGGAGAGAGCTGGAAACTGCGTCTACCTGACGTGTTCCTGCTGGAAGGAAGACCTCTGTAGTGTCTGAGTATAAGCAGTGAATTAGGGAGGGATAGATGTTTATGTGACAGTCAGTAGATTAATGACCAACATTAGGTCTGATGGAGTAGTTCACGGTCAGTACACAAGGCCTCCCTGCCACCTGCTTTGTCTCTCTGAGGCAGCACACTCATATCTCACCAAATCACAACAGGTAATAACTTTGAAATATGACAGTATAATAATGATGATGTATGTGTCATCAACAGACAAGTTTTCAGACCATTTCAGGGCACACAATTAACTTTCATTATATCTAGTAATATATGGGTGTGCTTATGTATATGACTTCCATATATATATTCTTGAAACACGAGGGACCTGGCAATCACCTTTATCAGCAGTTTATCTCACCATCCCATCACCAATAACTAAATAAGTTTTCACTGGGACAATGGGAAAGTGATTATAGATCATGTCTCCTTCCGGTGTGTGCGTGCTCCAAGCAGGGGAGCATCGCTCTTATGGCAAGATCTTATTCTCCAAGGAGCACCATGTACTGGCTTCTTGGTCATGATGTTTTGTGGAGGAATAAAAACCCTGACTAAGACAGACCGCATGGATGGAGAGAAGCCTGGAGGGTTTAAAGGATGTGGCCTCTCCAAGGCAGGCCTCACAGATTGACAGTCCAGAGACATCAGCAACATGGGGTGGTGGTAGTTTTTATTCAGCCAATGCCAGCTTCCTTCTTTGTTGCAAAAAAATAAAAGAAGAGAGAAAAAGAAAGAAAAAGGAAAGAACTTGCAAGAAAGGGAATTTCCAGCAGAGAGAAAGGGTCTTTGGTCTGAGCATTTTTCTAAAGAGTGGATGCTGTAGGGAGGGGAGGAATTCATGCAGCCATGGGATGGATTTTCCTACTACCTCCCTAAGTATCCTTAACAACCCCACCCCACCCCGGGAAGAATTAACTACTGCTAAAACTCTCTGTCCCTGCTTCCCTCCTAACACTTAGCAAATTCAGTTTATATTAGTTCTCCTGCACAGGCACTGGTCTTGGCTGCTTAATTCATCCACACATCCTCAGTGCCTGGCATATGGTGATGCCTGCTTTGGCCCAATGAATGGGTAGATGGATTAGAAGAAGCAGCATTCCATCAAAGCGTAGAAGAAGCAGTCTGAATATTACATGGCTCTCTAGCTTTGAGTAAGCCAGAAGGATTAGCAGATGCAGACCTGAGCCAAGGGGAGGGCTTCCAGGAGCTGGAACCATCCAAACCACTCGCTAGCCAAGGCAGTAGAGGTAGCAAGAAAAAAGTACTTTCAAGGTCTGTGGTCTGTAGAGGACACCACTGCAGGTCCAGAGGGAAGCAGAAAGATGGGGAGCATTCAGAAGCAGAGGTGTCAGTGTGCCAGCCACCCCACCCCCACCCAGAAATGAGGCAAACGGGGCAAGCAGAATGTGACGGTATACAATCCCAGACTTACCGGTGAGAAGCCCAACCTACCAAGGGCCTGAGACCCCCCCCACTCCTTGTGGGTAGGTGCCAAGGCCTGTACACCCACGAAACTATGCAGTAGCAACCCAGGTAAGTATGAAAAATACCTGGGGTAAAAACCGTACTTTTCCACATTTCACATTTTGTATTTCTTGGGCAGTTTCTTTCTATCTAAGTTTCTTAGAAAGATGTGTGTGTATATGTGTGTGCGTGCGTGGACTTCATAGGTAAAGAATCCCACAGGATTCTGATCTACAAATGGAACTGTGAAGGAGAGAAAGCTAGATCTGTGGGGTAAAGTTTTAGAGGCAAGCAGAGTGGAGGCTATCACGGCAGCAGGCTTAGGGTAGGTAGAAAGGTGTCTGCAGTGCTTCACACTGCGGACATGCACTGGTGCACCATGAGCAGGTGGCCCTGGCTACCCACTCAGGCTAGTTTCCCACAAGCCCACTTCCCTCTCCAGCAGCACCCCAGTGCACCCCTACCCACCTGATTCTTTGTTTCTCAAAGCCTATGTTAGGATATTGTTATTTCAACACATAATTCTAACAGCATGCAGCATGCCTTGTGGCCTTGGTATTCTCAGGGAGACAGACAGGTGGTCTCTCTTTACTCCCATAGGTGGACATTGCCGACACATGCAAATTAACACCAGCTTTCCTCCCTGCTAGCTTAGAGTTGGCCTGATGACTTGAACTGAGGCAGGCTGCTAGAAGCATCACTCAGGGGAGAAGCTGGATTAAAGGCTCTGATTTTCTACTCAGATGGGACTCCTAGCCACAGCATCCTTCCTGGACTAAAAGTCCAGGAAACCCAACAGGTCCAGTTTGAGTGGGTGTGGTCTTCAAAATCACCACAGATGAGGTCCCTGTTGAGCCCGCTAGGAGCGAGGCCGTGAGAAAGGCCAGAGTGAAACGAAAGGCCACTTCTAGCTGACCTCTGCTTTTGGGAACTTTGCAACCATGCGCAGGCAACTAGCTGGTTGGCAGGGGCAGGCACTCTGAAGAATGCATAGGATGCCTGCTTCTGCAGCCTTGCTCGCTGAGGAGGAAGACGCCTCCTTGGTGTGCAGGGTCCACCCGTGACAGGAGATCAAGTTGGAAGTGGGGGAGGGGCGTGCCGGAAGAGATGAGAGGCTGGAGAGAGGCGATCAAGAAAGCTTCCATTCCCTATTCATTCTTAGGCACTATTTTGGGACAGCAATGACATTGGGGTGTGTCTAGACAGCCAGAGCCTAATACAGACTTATTGGGGCACAGTCTTCGCTTTTCTTACCAGCTCACTTCTGGTCACATGCAGTTCAAATCACATTCGTGCAAACTGAATAATAAAATCACCCCCTTCCGTCGGCGTACTGCAGAATGTCAGGCAAGAAATGTGGACACCAGGAAAAGAGACTGTCACCTCCACAGGCTCTGCACCACGTGAAAGCGTGACCTGATGCAGTGTCTCCTGAAACTGTGTGTCTCCCTTCCCCCAGCTCAACCGAGTTCTCAGACTCCCTGGAGCCTAGTCAACCCCATCACAGCCATGAGTTCTTCCTTCTCGGCCTCCTCTCCTCCCGGAGTAATGGGATCACAGAAAGACGCTCTTGATGGGGAAGGGCCAAGATTCCACTCTCCTGGACAGTAGCCTAGCCTGGAGCCAGTGAGCCGTCGGGTCCCTGCTTGGGGCTGAAAGATTCTCTGTTAAGTTTATAACTCTTCTTTGCCTGGCCACCTCGCTTGTGGGTCGGAGACCCCCAGAGTGGTACTTCCCATCTAGGATGCCCACTCCACGGCTTCAGCCACCTGCTAGAGACCAACTGGGAGAGCACAGCCTGAAGCTGGTGGGCACATCCACGGGTCTCGGTCAGTGCCTACCTCTGCCCTGCCTACTCTCCATCAGGCAGCCCAGGTGGCAGGTACCGCAGGAGTTAAAGGGGTCACAAGGGTCGCCCCCACCACACACACACACTTCTTACCCAATCCCGGCACGAAAGTGTTGAGGAAGAGACAGATGACAGCCACCGGGAAGGGCATGTAGGGGATGGCGGCGCGCAGGGGTCCCTTCTTCTCGCGAACCTGCACGACCACCCCACTGGATGACGATGCCCCCCGGGGATCTGCCGCTGCCACAGCCGCCGCCGCCGCCGCCGTCTCAGCGTCTTTGTGCAAAGGCTCCATGGCTGGACGCGCTCTTCAGGAACCCGGCAGCCGCCCAGGGTACCAGGGCAGACGACGGCCGGCTGCGGGCTCCCGGCTGCGCGATACGCGCCCTTCTCAGGAGGCCAGTGCACTCCCGGTGCTGCGAGGCTGGCGGAGAAGCCAGCCCTCCCGCGCTCCACGCCCCCACTCCGGGCGGAGGGCGGGAGGGGCAGCGTGACACTCTGTGACAGCGCTCCCTCGCCCTCCCCTCCGGGCCTCTTCCCCGCCCCCTCCACACCTCTCTGCAAAGCCCTTGGTTCACTAGCAATGGAGACCCCAGTGAGGGAAGAAAGCGCAATGAGAGCACAAGGATGCTGGTGGTCCAGGTACCTGGAGGGATGGACGCCTCACCCTCCTAGCACAGGTGAACTGAGAACCTCACTCAAGGTCCTCGAGAGCTGGGCGTGCACTAGGCTGATCAGTTGGAAATGCCTCAAGGTTGAGTCTATCTTCTGGAGTGTGCATTTAATGCCAGGGAGGTGGGGGCTAGGGACGTGTGGAGCCTGAAACCTAGAAACACTCTGCGTTTCGAGTCACGGAGAAAAAGCAACGTGTTTCGAGTCACAGATGCTGATAGGACTGGAAACGAGAAATGTAGCTTACAGCTTTATAAACCCATGCATGTCTGCGAGAGATGTTCCCTTCACGCGCGCGCGCGCGCTCGCACACGCACACGTACATACACACATACACACACAAGCTGTCTCACGTATAAGTCCACACACATAGAAACGAAAAATGGAAATGATGCTCCTGCTTGAGTGAGTGGGTCGTGGGAACCATGCCCTGACCAGGGCTGCGGGACGTCTGGACCAGTTAACTTAACTACCTGGTGAAGATGTGGTGCGCCCACAGCGCCCCCTGGTGTTGACGATGCACCAGTAG
Source organism: Mastomys natalensis (assembly GCA_021653895.1). Lineage (NCBI taxonomy): Eukaryota > Metazoa > Chordata > Mammalia > Rodentia > Muridae > Mastomys > Mastomys natalensis. The sequence goes on along the minus strand of JAJTUV010000069.1, from coordinate 1,676,377 downwards.
GAGTAAGCGAATGGGCTTGGCAAGAGTCCAAGCCAACAGCCTAATTCGATCTCCTCAGTAAGACCCTTCATCTATTCCTTGAATAAGTGAACCTATGAAAATAACCTTCTCTAGCTGGGCATGGTACTTCATGGCTGCAATCACACCCTTGAGAGGTGGAGGTAGGAGGCTCTCTTCCTATCAAGTTCAAGGCCAGCCTGAGCAAGACCACACTTCTAAATAGATAAATATTTTAAGTCTACAAGGTAAACTGCAGGATTGTAGTCATTACAATGATAGTACCACAGAGCCAGTGACAAATATGGCGGCTGGGATATGCTGAAAGTGTTGAAGATGTTAGGACTGGGACCTTCATGTGCAGCCAACTGTAGGGAGTCATCAGTCAGTCAGGCCTCTCCCAGAAAGTGATGCAAGTCGAGACTTAATGACCAAAGAAACTACTTGTAGCTGTGTTTTATTTTAAACATTTTTCACAGCATTTTCTGTTGGGCAACATCCCAAACTCTTAACCACACTTAATGCTTGCCTTAACTGTGCAAAGCATTGCATATTACTCTGTTTTCTAGATGAAGCAATTAACGCAAATCATCCTTGTTCAATGTGGACAGGTGATTCCTATTCAAAATCCAAGTGCATAAACGTCATTTCATCTAAAGGCCCAGAAACTAACCTCTATTCTACGAATACACCTTCTCAGAATACCTGGATCTCTTTTTGGGTCCCTCTATCATTATTAGTCCCTGAAGAAAACGAACCATAGAGGGAAATCGATTTCTATTTCCCCAGTTTCCTTTGGCTGTCTTTGTCACAACCAGGCAGAGCCATTGTGGGTGCCAACACATGGGGGCCTACGATAGCAGGGGAATTCAGGCCTGTAGTAAAGCTGGGCCTGGAGCTGCTAAGGTGGGCAGGAAGCAGACTAGTGCTGGAGGGCAGAGGAATTGGGACTTTCTTCAATTGTCTGAAGATCGCTGACGTTTTAAGTGGCATAGGCATCCATGAGCAATCTATTTATTCCTTGATGCAACAAATGACCCTCAAATTGATCAGTTTGACATGACTGTCTTTTGAATGATCATACTCTACTGTGAGAACATAAGAGAGGCAGCTTTCCCCCCACCTCTGTTGTGTGCAGATCTGTAGCTGGGAAACTCAAATGCTGGTGGCTCCAAACGTGGGGACCACAAGATTCTAAAAATATTCTCAGGTCAGTGGCTTCAGTGTGAGAGCTTGAAAATTGGATGCCCAGGGATGGTCCTTCATCGCCACCTCCATTGTCCACATGACCTGGACCTTTTACAATACAATATGGCTGCCAGTTTCTAAGAGAGAACTTGCTGAGAGGAGCTGTCCTGAGAATAGAGACTGCAGAACCAAAAGAAGTAGGACTCCCAACTTCTCCAAAAGTTACACAGTATCCTTCTGTATCACCATGTCAGGCATCAACCAACAGCCAACCCAGACTTAATACAGAGCAGCCCACTTCTCAATGGAAGAATGAGGACCCAGGCTTTAAAACCAACAGCATGACTACATCAGCTGGGAAGACCTCTTAGCCAAGTGAGGAGAATGGCTGGAGAGGATCAAGTCACATGGCCACAAGGACTGAGGTTAGAGAAGGACTCTCCCTGACCTATAAGCACGGAGAATGGGAGAGACGGATCCCAGATGCTAATTGGACAGAATTAGCAGACAGAACGGAGCTGCTGTGTTTGAATGCACATGGCTCACTTTTCCTTTTGCTGTGACCAACTGCCTGACAAAAAGCAGCTCTGGGACGAAGGTCATGTTTTGACTTCTAGTTTAAGAAAAGACAACCTGCTATTCATTATGGCAGAGGGCAGGCATGGCGAGAAGATCATGAAGCAGCTTGTTGCCCGGGTAGCTCCCAAGAGTTGCTGGGAAATGATTTGCCCAAGGCTTCCTCCTTAGGCCCACGCAGCTCGTCTCACTCTGCCCCTTCTCCCACTCTCCTTGGAGTCTCTCCTTGCACCCCCGACCCATTTTTTTCCTCCAACTTTTAGCTTCTGCTCCTTTTCTATAACATATACAAGCCAGCCTCGCTCAGCCAATTACTTGCTGGCCCACTTAGCTCCTAATAAATCTATTAAGCTGTAATCAATCCTCAAGCATCCTTAAGACCAACTCTCTTGATGAAACCTGGTGGTGATTAAGCCTGAGGGTCTCCGTAATTACCACTGAAAACCTGAACAATAAGTCAATTTGGTTGGCAGGGGGAGAAAACAGTTTGTCTAGCCAGGCCCTGACCATGTACCTGTCTGCCATCTTTTTCCTACGTCCCAAAGGCTCAGGGTCAAGATCTCAGTAGCTTCTTAGGAAGCAGTCTTTGAGATGGACAAGGAGCCTGAAGAATTCTAACTCCATCACTGGTGAGAATGTCCATCTTACAGATCTTGCCTGACCAATTTCTCTCTATGCACTCCCTAGATCTCTTCCTGACCACATGTACACTAGGGCAAGACTTTCTAGGAGACATCAGTCTCTGAACTGGCCTGGAAATCCCCTGTGATGTGGGGCCATTTCTGACAGTAACAGAAGTGGTCTGCTGGCTTCAGCGACCTGACCAGATGGGGCATTGTGAAGAGGAGTTGCTAGGAAGCACAGATGAGGAGTATACCCTGAAACTGAAGGTCAGGCTCCCCTCTCACCCCTACCTCACCAAAGCAGCAAGTAGAGATGGACCAAGGACACTTGACAGACACCAGTCATCCTTCTCCCTCTCATCTGAGCATCCTTAAGATGAAGCCTGCTTCTGTAGTTGTACCATCTGGAGTCCTAACTCCCCAACCCATGGCTGGCAGAAGCTGGTACATCCTAGGCAATCATCCGTGTGGACTTAACTTGCTCACTCGTCCAAGTCCCAGTCAATACACCCCTGACACCCCAAATTCACTGAGGTCTTCTCAGCAGTAGGAATCCCAGAACTGATGACTCCCTCCAAACTGAGGATAGCTAGGAAAATGGAGGCAGGGTAAGGACAATAGGAAGTGACAATAAAGACAGGGAATGCTTGCCTTTGACTTTGAAGGTCATCTTTTCCAAAGGGAGTGCTTTACCTTTGACTTTGAAGGTCATCTTTTCCATACCACAAGAGTGTGTGTTGGTCAGTTTTCTATCACTGTAACAAAACACCTTTGGTACAAGTTTGTAAACAGATTTATTTTGGCCCAGGGTTTCAGATGGTCCAGTCCATGATCCATTGACTACTGACCTCATGTGGGAGCATGTGGTGGGGCATACTGGCTAAAGAGAACAGAAAGGATGGAGTCCCACAGTCCTCTTTGAGAACATAACCCCCAGTAGCCTAACAACTCCTACAAGTGTCTTCCTCTTAAAGGCACCACTACTGCCCCATAGTGCCAAGCTAAAAGGGACTAAGCCTTTGGCACATGGGCATTTAGGGGAGACTCTAAATCCAGTACAGTGGATCACGTGCAATCATACAACAGTGGCACAAGCAATATCCTATCAAACAAAGCCACAAGCTCTGAGGCTGCAGTTCAGCAGAGCACTGGCTTAGCATACATAAAGCCTAGGATTTGGTCCCAGTACCACATAAACCCATCACGATAACACATACCCATCACCCCAGCACTTGGGAGGTTGAGGAAAGAGGATCAGCAGTTCAAGACTATCCTCTCTGATGTAGATGTGTGCCTGGGATACCTAAGATCCTGACGAAATAAAAAATGAAAAATAAGAAAAGAAAGCAACAATAAAACATCTGAGACAACAGGTGCTGGGCAGCACCCACAAGCCACCGAAGACGGCTTAGCAGAGACTAGTGTATTCGTGGGCTACATTCAAGTCTATCCCTGCAGCCCGTCTGGGAGGCCGGGTCCTTCAGCCCCTAACCAGCATCTCTGACCAGCAGCTTGAGCTACCCAGCAAAGCCTTTCTCCTGCCTCACGAGGCAGCACACTGGCCCCAGCTGCTCTGGCACGAGTTGCGTGGTCCCCTGCTTCCTGTGATGACACATGGGGACATAAAGCTCTGTTATTCTGGCAGGCACCACAGACTGGTCTCTCTCAGCATCTAGTTCCTGATGTAGGTTGATTTGTTTCTCTCTTAACCACCCTGCACGTATGTCAGTACCTCTGTGGCTTGGCGAGGTGGGGGAGGGGTGCTGCTATGCAGCAAAGGGAGCCAGAATGCTCAAGGGCAGCTCTTTCTGCCCTGTTCCCAGAACCCTTACACCTCTCAGGACAATTGGGACATTCTTGGGAGCCCTAGCCATGGCTAGTCCCAACCATGGCTATGTTTTGAACTTGTAGAAGGCACATGAGACCTAACAATGAGGACAGAATGGACTCTGTCTGCAGAAGGATAGATCAAAACCCAGGCTTGGTGCTGACATTCCAGGAAGGACCCACCTCCTGCCACTCACCAGTGTTATAACCTTGGGCCCAAACTTAGATTTCAGAGATTTAGTATCTATATTTCCAAAATGGGGCAATAGTAGTATTTGCCCCCTAGGCATACTGGAGAGCTCATAGAAGATAAACACTGTGCTGGTCCTAGGAAATGCTCAGCTAATGGGCCTATTACCATAATCATCTTTACTAACCCTTTAAAGAGGAGGTAGGACAATGCTCTTAGTACCAAACATCTGCAAAACAGATCATAAGTGGTAGGTAATTTGTCTGGACAGTCACCCTCTGAGGTGCCAGGAGGTAGAGGATGATCCTAAGACTCTACAAGAGATGCACTCCTATGGGATGCATCTAGGTGCATCTAGATGTTCTAAACAGAGTGGTTAAGAGTGGCCTTTCAAACACCCAAACACACCATTATTTGACCAACTAATGATGGCTATCTTTGTCAACCCAGTCACTTCTTCAGGATAAGGCCCTGATGACTAACACACTGTCCCCTTGACCAACAGCTAGGAGGAAACTATGGTGGAGTGGGATGAAAAACTGTGTCTTGGGTCACTACAGGGACAGTGGATTGGGGGGAACAAAAGGTCAGAGATAGCCACAGCTTAGGACATCAGTGCCTGGATTCTTCACAACAGATAGGGTTGCCTCAGGACTCCCACACCCTAACATTCACATCCTGTGTCACCCTGCTCTGAGCTGGTCAGGCGGCTGTAACTTGTATAACTATGGCAAAGGAGGTATCACTGAGGTCCCAAATATACTCATTTGAGTCCATCTCAAGAAGATTGTCCTGGTGGGCCTGTCAATCAGATAGCTACCCTCAGTGAGAAGCTGGGACGTGCTGAAGCAGGGACTCTCTGAGGGAGCTGGTGACCTCAGACCTAGGCAAAGCCTCTAGTCAGCACAGCAAAGGCAAGGATCCTGGTGGCCCAGCTGCTTAGATATGAGCTCAGTCACACCTGGAGGGGCCTTGGAAGTGGCCTCTTCCAAAAGAGGAATGCAGTGGCAGCTAACTCTTAGTGGCAACCCAGGAGACACTGGGAGGGACTGAATAAGGAAGAAACTAAGAGAGTCCCAAACAACCAAGTTCAGACTCTGGGTCTATAAAAACAGCCTTAGGACAATCTGTGCCATTTCCACTGGCTAAATCTTTGACAATAAGAACTGTTATGGGAAGAAAAAAAAAAAAAGAACTGTTATGGGGTATACTGGAATACAGTAGGGCTACAGAAGACAGGCATGGACCTTAGCTTGTGGCTTCTCACTGGGAGGTGCTACTCCTATGAACTGGCATCAGCCCTGACCATGCCCATTCTTCTGTCATCACCAGGGTGGAAAGGGCTGGCTCTTTGTCTTCTGGACTGATTCTGAACTGAGACTGAGCAGAGTTCCTCCTGAATCCCACTGCAAGTCCCCAGGACCATAGTAGGCTCTAGAGCAGAGGGCCAGTTCTCTACAGATGGGACTGGTGTGGTCAGATCTCCCAGAGGACTCGTACCTTTACTCCTAGAAAGGCCACCAGCATTGTCTGCAGGCTTCTCACCATCTTTACCTATGGAAGCTAGGGCTTCACTAGCTCTACCCCAGCCATGCCCCACCTCTTACTACTCAAGTGCCACACTCCCCCGGGCAGAAGCGCCACACTCCCGAGACCATTCAAACCAAAGTGCAGACTGTACATGTGCCAAGGTGACTTGGGACCTGCCCCACCTGCCCCTACTTACCTTAGTTGCCATCACTAAATACCAAAGGCATATGGAGCTGAGTCTCTAAACCCTGGGTACTTGTATGCAGCAGTAGGTATGGGACTGGCAGTATTTTTCCCGTGGAATCTATAGGTAGGTCCTAAATCATTGATATTTAGCCCTAGAATCCTCTCTTAAAACAACAGCACACACAAAAAACTCATGTCATCTCAAGAACACAAGAGTGGAGCTCTGGTGGACCAGATCCCTCAGGAGGAAGCAGGAGGTTAGTCTTATCTCTGTCTCCTATCTAGCGATGGGCTATTGAGAGACTCAGTGGAGCCTACCTGTTTTGTTTTTTGGTTGGTTGATTGGTTGGTTTTTTTCCCCAAGTTTGGACATTTCTATTCAAGGCCAAAGAGGTCTTTCTGATTGCTCTTTCTGCAAGACAGGAAGTCACACTTTCTCAGCTTTAAGCAGCTGTCAATCAATAAGAGCACAGAGCTGGCTCTCAACCCAAAGAAGCTAACCAAAGCCTTAAATCCTCTCTGAATATTTCCCACCTGGAAGACTACAGTCCCTATGTCCAGGCCTTGGCACGTGGCCTAACATGTGAATTTGCTATCTGTGAGACAAATATTCTTGGCCTGCCAGGGAGGCTTTAAATAGATTTAGAATGGAAAGGAAGTTTATCCATTATTTAGTCCAGCTCCCTTTGCACACAAGAATCCTCTGCACCCCCAAGAGGTGATCCTTAAAACAAATAAAAAGACAATCTTTTCAAGGAGTCAGATGGTCTCTTCATATTTCATTTTATTTCTTGAGACAGTCTTGCTATGGAACAGCCCAAGGAGATCTTGAACTCACAATCCTCCTGTCTCAACTTCCTGGGTGCCGGGATTGCCACCGTGCCTATGAGGACTCAGCAGATGGGAAGCTCACAACTTTATAAAGCAGATGTTCCACTTTTCGGCAGCTCCCTGTTTCCCTAAACTACTAGCTCTGCCTCTGGGGTTTAAAGACTAGGAAGCCACGCCAGGAAGGTCCGTTCCCCCCTTGCTGGACTCTGAAGTAGAGAATGCTGTATATGTGGTTAAACTGGTGGTCCACAGGACCATATATTTTGGTATCTATGACCATCTCCTGGACTCTTAGGTTGGTCTTGTGACTTATCACCAACAGAATACTAGTAAGCAGTTTTTTGGTTTTGGGGGGTTTTTTGGTTTTGTTTGTTTGTTTGTTTGTTTGGAGTGGCTTCTGAGTTTTGTTTGGGCTTGAGGTTTTGTTGCTGTTAAGATAGCACTTCATTGTGTATCTTTAACTGGTCTGAAACTTGCTATGTAGACCAAGCTGGCTTCGAGCTCTGCTCTGCTGCCTCTGCCTCCTGGCTACTAGGATTAAACGTGTATGACACCAAGCCAGCCCAAACATTGGGTTTTAGATACACTTGCAAATTAGGGTTTGCCTACTAAGAAACCTCTACAGTGCTCCTAGTGCTCCGCTGTTACGCCCAAGGATCTTCACATAGACCCCTGCCCTCTGACCCCAGCTCAATCACAGAACTACCACAATTATACCTACTAACTATAAATAATATCATTCTTTCAAGCCACTACAGGTTGGGATGGGGTCAACTACAGCAACAGGCAACCTACAACTGCTCATAAAATTTTTGTAGGAGCAGCTTTCTGTGATAACATGGGCATGATATTTTTCATTCTTTGCATAGAGCCTAGAGCAGCTGGCTCAGTGGGGATCCCTGCCACTCAGAACAAACCAACATGGTGGGTGAAGCAAGGCAGAGAGCCCTGGCTCCGTGACAAAAGGTCAGCTTTGCCTTCAGCACCAGTAGAAGATGCTTCTGATCTTTGATACAGATTTATTCTTCTTTATTTTGTTACCTGCCAGCAGCCTCCTGGGTATATACCAAGTGGATGGAGCCTAGGAACCACCTCAAAACTGTCCCCAAACTCATGAAATCTCTAAGGTGCTACTGAGCCCGGTCTACCCCTGTCTGAGTTAAAGGCTGAGCCAGAGAGAAGCAGAACTTGTGGGAACTTGAAGAATCTCCTGGCTTCTCTGAGGTACTGTTGCCCAGGTGGTGTGGTCTTTGGGTAGCCTTATTTCTGACCAGCCAAGCCTGAGATTTCCCCTTGAGAAGTCAAGTTCGTGACTGCCCATGAGGGACCTTCTGCCACCACAGCCACTGCAGAGGTCTAGTAGTTCTCAGAATCCCTGGGAGCATGAGCCCCAACCCTGACCTTGCCTTCCTTAACATTGGCTTTCTTTTGAGGGGAGACTCCAACTCCATCCTAGGTGGACACTGCCCAGTGAGGTGGAAACGTGAGGGTTCTTTAGAGAGTCAGTTGGGTTGGAAGGTGTTTTGTTGGAGTAAACACGTGAAGGAGTGTTTTTCTGAAGAGGACACAGGTGAAAGACTAAGGCAGATTCATGAAGGAATGTTTCACTGAAGCAGACACAGTATGTTCTGCTGAAGCAAGCACGTGAAAGGACACGACGAAGGGTTCTTTGCATTGGTCTGCCTTACTTTGAGTGCGTTTGTCTGAGGCCGATTGGATGCACATGCTGAGGTAAGACCTGTGCTGAGGCAAGGCCAGTGCTGAGGCAAGGCCCATGGAAGACACGTGATGTTTGGAGGACAGAGACAGAGCTGGGCTTGCTGGTACAGCTAGCTGTGCAACACTTGTGGATCTCCAATCTTTGCTGATCTTCACTTCCCTGAGAAAAGCACAGCTGAGAATTTCTCTTGGTGTCCCTCCTAGTCCCTCCTAGTGACCCATGCCAAGGCTGAAGTCCTGGTGTCTCTGCTGTGTCATGCACTGCTGTTGCTAACCTGACCCTACTGAACTGGACTACTGGTGTGTCTGTGAAGTGTTTGTGAGTGGACTGAGCTGCCAATGCTGGCCTCTGAACTGAACTGCCGATTTCTAGACAACACAGACAGGAACCTTTCTAAACAGGCCCACTTCTCCCATATCCTTTCTTTTCCACTACCTCTGGTAGGTAGTGGGCTACAAGGGTACTTAAAGCGTTTAAGAACCATCTAAAAATAGGATTTGAAAAAATTAAAGTTACAGCCCAACACAGTCTAATCCAAAGGAACTGAGTTCATGCTTGAAGAATAAGCCAGTATTTCCTTCCCACTTACCCACTCCTCCCTGCCAGAGACAGTCTTAGTACCTCTGCTAGACTCCCTCCCACCCACTGTGAGAAAAGAGATGACCCTGGAAACATGCAGCCTGGAGTCATGCCAGACCCTGAGGAGACAACAAGAGAGGATGGGGTCAGTCAGATCCAAGATGTCAGGAGCTGGGGCAAAGTGTGTCACACCACTAACTGATGGATGTGACAATGTGAGCCTCCAAAGGGTAATAGAAACAGGTCAAATGTATTAAATTCTGGAGTCTGTGATGACTAAAGCAGCTCCCTGGGATCCACCGAGGATACTAACAAACTAATTCATTGTTTTGACAACTAGCATATAAAAGAGAAAATTAAGCAAGCAACAAAACCAGAAAGAAACGCTTTGGTCAAGAGTAAAAACAAGCAGCGTACCCCAAACGAGTTCCACCTGGACAGAGTCCAAAGTATGGAAAGAAAAGTAGAGTTCTCTGCTGATGCTCTGTGGGGCGGGGCTGGGGTGTGCCCTCACCCTGAACACCCTTGGGGAGGGGATGGGGGATGGAAAGGGGTGGAGGTAGAGGTAGTCCAAGGATCAGGTCTTCCTGATAAAATGTTGAGCTACAAAACACAAGCAGAAAATCCCATCCCAGTGATTTGAGAAGGAACAGCAGGCCAGAATGCTCCAGAAAGCCTTTGAGGAGTGGGTGAAGAAAACAGGAAGGCAGGCATGGGAGTGAAGGCAGTGAGCTGCTGCTCCATGGACTCTGCAAAGCTTCAGGGGAGCCAAAGAGGACAGCTAGGGCCATGACTAAAACTGGAAGGACCTGCCAGAGCAGGAAAGCTGAGGTGAGGCCCTGGGCTCCTCTCCAGGAGAGGGAAACTAGGAGGAGAGACGCAGAGAAAGGAGGCTCTGAACTTGACCTTCCATTTGTTTTAAGGGTGAATACTCCTAATCCAAAATTTTCAAATACTTCAAAATCTAAAACATTTTCAACAACATTATGACACCACATGTGGAAAATTCCATGCCTGACTTCACAGGATGAGCTGGTCAAAATTGGTGCACTAGAAATATTGTACAAATGTGTGTGTGTTGTCTGTCGTGTCTGTGTGTCTGTCTGTCTCGTGTCTCTGTCTCTTGTCCTCTCTCTCGTCTCTCTCTCTCTCTCTCTGTTGTCTCTCTCTGTGTGTGTGTGTGTGTGTGTGTGTGTGTGTGTGTGTGTGTATTGTGTAAGGTATAAGGTGAATAGGCTAAACACTCATTGCCCCTAGCCCAGAGGACCCCAGGGCATTTCACCTCTCCAGTAGCTTCCAACAGGTTCCAGGAGCCCCAATTACTTTGCAATCTACCTAAGGGGGCAGTGACTCCTTCCTTCCCTCAAGTTCAAATTCCCAAACAGAGAACACCAAATAGCACGGCCTGCTGCTTTTAGACCGAGCTGTGCCTGCGACAGCTTGACCCACCCTCCCAGCTAGAGTGGAGGGATGTGCAACCCTCTGTCCCCCTGATGATGGGAGGGAGCATGGAGAGCGAGTCTCATATGTGAGATGTGGGGCATGTTGGACCTGGCTCTGAGAGACAGGCTGCCCTCACCTAGGCCTTAGCCATGGTCACCATGGAAACCTTACTGTAAAGGACCAAATGGCCTCAGATTTTGCCTTTCATCTTTTGGAATGAGTTTTGAAATGCAGACAGTGGCTGCTGGGTTCTATTTCAGTGATAGGCAACACATGGGGGCTGTGCTGGACTACCACTGGCTCGCCCAAACACATGCTTGGTCAGGCATCTCTCTGAGCATCCATTCACCCCTGGCTGGCCACATGCCCTATTAATGGACTATGACCTGATCTGAATACCTCCACATGAGTGTTGAACAGTGGAAGAGAAAGGCACTCAGTGGGGCACCAGAGATGCAGACAGAGTTTGACTCAAGAAACTACTAACGAGTCAGGGAAATACATGAATTGTGATGGTGGACCCCTATTGGTGGGTTCAGTTTCCCTGGTTTCAGTCACCAGTGGTTACTCATGTCTGAAACTACGAAATGAAAAGGCCCAGAAATAAACAACTCATAAATTTTAAATTGTGCACTATCCTGAGTAGTATAATGAGACCTTGTCCCATCCTACTCTGTCCTGCCCAAGACAGAAGCCATTCTTTGTCCAACATGTCCAGTCTGTGCATGCTACCCACCCACAGTCACTCAGTAGCCATCGTGGTTACAAGTCAGCATGGTAACACAGGACTTAAGTTCAAAGAGTTTCCATTTTACTTAATAATGATCCCAAATTATGATCTTTTATTACAATAGATTGTTATAGGTATTTAGCTAATTATTAATTGTTAAGATTTTACTGTAGTTAATTTACATATTAAACTTCTTCAGCCGGGCAATGTTGTGGATAGCCTCAGCCTTGTATTTTGATCCTAGTTCCACCCTCCTGGGAGGGGTTGCAGAGGATGATTGAAGCTGCACACACGTGACGTCTTGTAAACCTTCTGTCCAATTAAAACCTGTAAAATAAAGGCTACAGCCAGAGATTGGGCAGAGAAAAAAGGCTTAGGGAGGAAAGAGTGAGAGGAATTTGATATAAAAGGAGGCAGAAGAAGAAGAGAGAGAGAAGAGAAGAAGTAGAAGCAGAAGGAAGCCAGTAGTGAAAAGAACCAATGACGGAGGATCGGGAGCTGGAGGTGGAAGGACAACACGAGGCCGTGAACGCATTATAAGGGATCTCATAGCCCGGGATTAGAGTAGTGTAGTAGTAAATATGCCCAATCTAGGCATGCTATTTATACCATAATTATTGAGTTGTGTTTTCCTTTACTGGTCTCATTCGGTAGGAGATCTTACAGCGACAAATTTGGGGGTTAAATATTTTCCTCTACTACAGGGCAGTGGTGGTGCACGCCTTTAATCCCAGCACTTGGGAGGCAGAGGCAGGCAGATTTCTGAGTTTGAGGCCCAACCTGGTCTACAGAATGAGTTCCAGGACAGCCAGGGCTACACAGAGAAACCCTGTCTCAAAAAAAAAAAAAAAAAGAAAGAAAACCCTTCTTCATAGGTATATATGCAGGGTGGGGGTGGAGAAGCACACAGCACACAGAGTTTATCTGAGATTTCAGGGGGTTGGAGCATACCAGTGGAACAGCTACTGTCCCCATGTGACTTGATAAGGGGGTGATAGAGTGATAAAGTGGTAAAGGGTTTGATGACAGTGGTAAAGGTTTAGCTATTCATGAAGGGGATGCAAAGAAGCAAGCCAAGTGCCACTGAATGACCCTGGAAGCTGTTCTGCAGGTCTGTCTCTAGAAACTGTGACTTTTTTCCAGTAGGGCTCAGCTAGGAAAGCATTAGTGAAGCTTGTAGTCAAACAAGGAAGCATTACAGAAGATTCTAGAAGAAAAGCAAAGCTGAGAACAAAGGCGAGTTCAGGGCATGCTGGGAACAGGGTAGTGGGCTGGCATGAAGGCAAGTCCTAGGTGCTAGAGGAGAGCAGGAATGCTGCCTCATGAGGATGTGAGGCAAGAGGTCAGTTCTGCAGGGGACTGACCTTCAAAATAGGACATATTAGGGCATAATGGATGGTTTCCTCAGCTGGGCCCTGAAGCAGGAGATAAAGGTAAAGTGGGGGTTGACTTTGCCGAGATATGAAGATATGGGTCACCAAAATGGCTCAGCAGGTAACGGCACTTGCTGAGCAAGACTGGTAACCTGAATTAAATTCCTGGAACCCATGTAAAACACAAGAAGAGAACTAACTCCAGAAGTGAGTTACCCTCTGACCTCTACATGTATGCTGTGACTCATGCCTGCCTGGCTCATGGGGGATTCAACGAGACCCTAGGGAAAGGGCAAAGGAGTGAAGGACAAGAGACACAAAGGAGGAGAGCAAGTCTAGGGTTCTAATCAAGCTCTGCAATTTTAATTTCAGGTGGCAGGTTATAAAGACACAGCAAAATGGGAAGTTTAGGCAAGGGTCATTGCTTAGGGCTATCCCACTATTGAATCCTCATTGTCTAAGACCTTCCTACTGTCTATCTGGCTCCCAGAAAATACTAGACGTTCTTTAAGTTCTTGGGAGCTGAGATCCATGAATGTCCTTTCTTAACCTTGTACTAACTAGGCTTTCCAGAACAGCAGGTAATTTCCTGGGTTTGGCTCTCGGCATCTCCTCCCTTTTAACAATTTTAAACGAGGCAGGCACGTGAATGCAGACACTAAGAAATCTCTTTGGCAATTGAGTGGGCATTAACCAGAGGAGGAAAGCATTGACCTGGTCTTCCCAGTATCATTTGTAATGGTGTCTTTTAGGGGAGGAGAGGGTTATTTGTCTCATGGGCCACGTAGGATATCCAGGGTCCTAGCTGGCTGCTTTGAGACACAAGAAATCAACACCAACCTCTATGCAATCAGGTTTGCTTCTTGGGAACTCAGAAGCAGACAATTTGGGTCCTCCTCCTGCGGTACCTTGTCACGCATCCCTTGCAGGTATCCATGTTGTGTCTACACCATGACGAACTAATGTGCACAGATCTGAGTTCTATGCAGCTCCTAAAGGAGCTATGTTATTGCAAGGCTCAGCCAAGCCTCTATCAGCTATGTACTTTAGATGCCATGGAGTCAATTTGTTGTTTCATAAAGCCCATGAATTTTTTAACGGCCCAAGGGCCAAAAGCCAAAAGGAGAAGGGAACCGACCACAGGGCCCAGGATACAGGGGAGAAGGATGGTAAGCCAAGGAGAGGCAGAGAACCAGTTTTTAAACCACTCCTCTTCTTGTTCTTATTGTTTCTTTCCCCATTCCAATCTTTCTAATCTTGGCCATACTATCTCTAACTACCGTGGTGTGGTCAGTATAAAAACAGCACGCCTCCTTGAGGGCAGCACAAAGCCCCACTTGCTAACGGAAAAGAAGATAAGGGATTTTTCCAGATTAGTGATGCCAATCTCTAGCTGTTTGATGTCCTTGTCAATGGCCCGTCAAGGTTCTGAGTAGTGCAAGTAGGCCTGCATCAGGATCAGAACCTCCAACAGCAAACACCACAGGTGGCTCATTTTTATCTGGAAAGGAAAAAGAAAGGAATTCTCAGGGAGATCTCTCTTCCCTGGATCTCAATTGTTATCCATTTTATCTATAGTTGGGTCTGGCTTTGTGGGGGTATCTGTTTCACCAATCTTTCTGGCAGCCATCTAGCCCTGCCTTCTTTGGTATCAAACAAACATATCAATCCTTGGCCCCATATGAGAACTGGGTCCGGGCTGTTCCATTTAAAGGTAAGAGGGTCCTTCCATATAACTGTGGCACAGTTTTTATTGGTCTCAGAGTGCCAGAGGCGGTCAGCATCAGATTTGCCATGAAAACCCAGGTTTCGAAAATTGAGAACAAACATGGCATGATGGAGAATAGTTTTAGGGGACCCGTTCTCAGGGTATAAATCCCCCACTTTTGCTTTTAAAAGCCATTTTTTTAGAGTTTCTTGTAAAACCAGGGCAGAAGCACCAGTAGCTGCTCCTCCTACACTCAGAGAATTATGAAGCTATTATTTTAAAGTTCCATGATACCTGTTTCACAATACCTTGTCCTTGAGGATTATAAGGAATCCAGTAATATGTGTAATATTAAATTGTCAACAAAACATCTCAAATGTTGATTGCAATAACCAGTTCCATTATCTATCTTAATCTGATATGGAACTCCAAGCATAGAAAGATAATATAGATAATAACTAATTACATATTTAGTTGCTTCTCCTGTTAAAGCAGTTGCAACAAGAAAGCCTAAAAAGGTGTCAAGTCATGTGGGGCTGTGAAAAGATGGCTTGGTTTTTGGTAGAGTGCTGGCTGGAGATAGCCGGTGACCCAACAGGTGTCCATGCCTTCAAGGGATGGCATATATTTCGCTGTGCTCCCAGACTCCAGGTTCGTAACATGCAGTCTAAGACCTCCATTTGATCTGCACTATTCAGTCATGTGGGGCAACACCCCTACCAGCCCCTCCACAGGTAGAGGATATGATGACAGGTCTCAGGATCTTGAGAGATTTCCATATTAATGAGATACCTAAAGGCCAGAGGACGTAGCCAATTAAGTATTCTTTACCAGCCCCTCCTCCTCACAAATGTTATTTAACCAAAGGCCCACCTTGAGGGTGTGGGGGTGCATCCAGATCTGGTTACCATCACCGTGAAAATAAAGCTCATGGAACCATGGACATTCTCATGTCTTTGGAACCTGCCATGGGGAACTATGGAGAAGGTCTTAACTACCAAGCTGTGTCTAATCTCCTGTCAAGGACTTCTCTGCGTTTCAGCCATGGGGACCACCAATTCAACCAAGCTAGCCGACCCTGCCAAGTGAGTGCCAGTAACTGAGTCTCTTCCCCCTGGATGTAGTTGGGGCTTCTCTCTCCATTGTTCCTCTCGGTTGTGGGCCAGCATGCAGCCTCCAGTCTCTGTTCGTCCACAGCCGCCCCATTGGCGTCTGGGGCCTGAGAATACAGGCCACAGGCCTCCAGGTCCACTCAAGAGCCCTGTGCCCCAACCCCCACAGCTCTCAGACTGAGTGGGATCTCCCCATAATTGGGCATGAGTCCCGCAGCATCCACCAGGTGCCACACGAGTGAACTCAGTCAAATTCCCGCCCTCCAGTCTCTTGGAACCATGGAAACCATAACTGCCAAACAAGAACCCAAGCCTGCACCCCCACATGAGCTAATCATTCCCTCAAAGTCAAATGTATGTGTTTTAACTTTCCAAAATCAGAAATAAGTAACATCCACTTGCCATAATTGATTAGATATAAATCCTCAAGGTTTAACATCATTATGAAAAAATTAAGGACATTGACAACAAGTTTTTACAATTTGACTTGCACACTCTCTAGAAATACCAAATTATTGTCTCAAGCTATTATTATTTTAATGATGTAATAAGATTGTAAGGCCCATAATCTGCCTGGTATACAAATCTACTGTGGAATTGCCCTGGGGTCCAGGCAATCCAGTATGAGCTCTTAAATGTCTTATAAAGTCAAGGAAAAGTACATGTTTCTTAAATTAAGTGGTATTTGTAAAATTTGAGAATTAGCAATATCTTAAAAAGGTACAATTTCAAGCAATTATAAACCATGACCTATATACTGGCTATGACTATACAAATTGAAAGCTTGATTTTTCAGCATTTCAAACAGTGGCTACAGCACATATTCAATTAATTGTGCTGAAGCAGGAGTAAACTCAGAAAATGACATGTGATCCATTACATATACTGCCTTCCCATTAGATAAGCTGTCTGTAAATACAGTAAACACATTTTCTATGGGCTGCATGGGTAAATTTACAAGAAATACAAAAGCATGCATAGAGGAAAACTGTAACAACTTGTCTTTTGGATAGTGGTTATTTAATTTGTCTAAAAGGTTGGTCATGTAGTAGGCCAAGTATCAGTATTCTTTAATATCCAATTTAATTGGTGTTTAAAATAAGGAATATTTTATTAAGTTCTTTTTCAAAATACTTTTGTGATCCTGACCTACAATTCTGTGTTAACACAGTAACAGTTTCATAATAGGATGTTCAAACTTTACTTGCAGATGAAGAAGGATGAATTCACATTAATAATCCCTTTTGCCAAAAGACTGCTGTGAGCACATGAATAGCAATAATGCAAATAGCCAACAATTTATCAAAGTCTATATAATGTATCTGTTGATAACTAACAGCTTACTCTACTTTTGCAAAGCTATTCCTCTTCATCAGTTAATTGTGGAGGGGAAGTAGGATTTGCATCCCCTTGAGAACATCAAACAGAGGCTTTAGTCCTCCTGTGGTGAGCTTAAGATGAGGTCTTAGCCAATTAGCATCTCCTAGAAGCTTTTGGAAATAATTTAAAGTAAGTAAACTATCTTTACTTATTTGAATTTTCTGTGCACAATTTGTTTAAGAAATAACTGATGTCTCAGATATTGAAAAGATATTGCCTTTGAATTTTTCTGGAGCAACAAGCCCTCCCCAAATTTTTAAAGCTCACTGTATGAGAGTGAAGGCTTGCCTTAAAACTCCTTCAGAGGGATCAGTTAATAAAATACCATACAATGAATAATATACACTGAAAGATTCAAACTCCTAACTTTTGTATTAAAGCAACAACAAATCTTTTATATGATGTAAGGCTATTAGCCATTCATTGAGGCAAAACTTTCCAATGATATCGCTTCATGGGCTCTCCAAAATTACAAGCAAACTCACTGAAGCTAACCTCCCACCTTTACTAGGATGTAAAGGAATGCTATAAAAACATCTTCTAAATCCATAATAATTCTATATGTATTTCCTGGAATGGCAGCTGGAGTAGGCAAGTCAGGCTGTAATGCCCCACAAATTTAATAAATCTTAAGTCTGAACTTAGTTTTGGATTAATTGAATAACCAATCCCTTGTAGCTGAATGAGAGTATCAGATAAAGGCCAAGTTGAAGGCCAATCTTGTCCTCTCCTACTCTTTGAGCAATTCTTTTATTAGCAGGCACAGCTATGCCATGGAGGGAAGCAGGCATAATTTTAATTTCTCCAGCATAATCATTATCTATAACTCCTGGCCCATAAGCTGTCTGTTGTGAATGTCTTTGGGTCTGAGGCTAACCTTCCCTCCCCAAGGAAGAAGCAAGGCAATAAAACAAATTCTGGAAAATAACTTTCTAGGGGCTGGTCAGGGTGATAATGACAAAAGGAATGTCACACAAGCTTCTGTTGAACCCACTCTGAGCTTATCTTAACTCAAATGTAAAAGTTCTTAATCTGGGCCTATTTCCTGAGGCCTGCCCAATGATTATCCTTCCTGCACTGAGAACAGATTCCAGGGGAGTGATTTTGCTATCTGTCTATGACTCTATTTTTTGAACAGTCTTTTCTAAAATGACCTATGCCCCCATACCTAGAACATTCCTTATCACCTCAGCGCTGTGAAAGCCTGGCTTTGACTATAGTTAGCATTCTCATAAGCCAATTGTAGAACAAAAGGAACTCCTCCCTGAGGCTCTCTGAAAATTCTACCAGCCCTTTTAGCAGCCTGTCTACAAATTCCTGAAATGTTTCATCAGTGCCTTGTTTGATCGCAGATAAAATTCCCACTGAGGTCTCCTTTTCAATCTTGGGGGGCTACATTTGCCTCTACCACTGTATCGAATAAAGCTGTAAAGGTGGCAGCAGGGCTGTACTGTGCTACACATGTTTTTAACTCTTTTATTACTCTTGCAATCATCTCCACCTGCTCGATCCTCTTCTCAACCATAAACATGGGTGAGTCAAAAATTCTTGAGCTCATGATTGAACTGCCAACTGCAGCCAATGAAACATTGGCAGTTTAACTATATTTTTAAGTTTCTTTTTGTAATATTAGAATATAGACATAATTTGGGGAAACAAAACTAATTTTTAATAATGCAAACAATCCATTTTCTCTAAAATCAACACCAAATGCATTACTTTCATCTTACAAAGTTTGGTTGCCAGTTCTTATATATGAATTCATGATAGTACAGCTTTTAATATCTCATTAAAGAGACATTGTACTAAATTCTATCCTTATACATCTGGTTTCTGAATGATTTCAATCCTGAGTTACCAGTTTTAAACCAACTTTCTGTTACCAAAGTTGCAAATTTTTAATCATACCCAATAACTTATAGGCAAATAATCAATAACCAAGACATGCAGAACATATTTATATGTTTAAAACCAGTCAGAAACAAAAATGAAGTAGATACTTATCTTATATATTTTATCTAAACAAAATTTTCTTACTTTTTCTAGCTGTAATTTCAAGAGAAAAGCACATTGTTTAACCTTTTTTTTTTTTTGAACATGAAACAGAACAACCACCATTCAAACAACAAAACAAAGACAGACAATTGACACATGTGGACGGATTGGCGCACCAAGGACAGACAATAGACAGAGAAAGCGGAACTGAGGATCTCTCCAGTAGGAGCCATAGAGAAAGTAGGTTGTCTCCTGATTCTTTCCTGCTCCTAGAAGGGCTCTAAAATACCCTTTTCCTTTTCTTTTGTTAACACAGTCAGAGAGCTGACAACTGTTTTAGCCCTTTCTCTCTCTCATCTTCAAGGTTTAACTTTTTATCTTCTCCTTAGGAGGTGTAGCATTTTTCCATCAATAGTCCCCTCTTGGGGAAACATCACCAATGAAATCAAAGAGTTTTTTTAAAGATCCTTTTTCTTAACCCTTAATCCCATGTCTTGAGGGACTCCTTGAGACCCTTTAAGAGCAAATCATGTTTGCTTAATGCTTGTACCAATGATTGTGTTGCTCTTTCTTACCTCAATGGGATCGATCTCACAGGCAGGTGACTCTATGGCACTCAAAATGCGGATCTTCTCTCTTCACTCAAGTTTATGGTGAAGCGTCAATCCTATGCTTGAGGGATGTCAATGTGGAAGCAACATTCGATTGGACCCAGACCCAAAGTCCACATGCCAGGCGCCAACTGGGGATTTGACGAGACCCTAGGGAAGGGGGCAAAAGAATGAAGGGACATGAGACACAAAGGAGGAGAGCAAGCCTAGGGTTCTGATCAAGCTCTGCAATTTTAATTTCAGGCGGCAGGTTATAAAGACACAGCAAAATGGAAGTTTAGGCAAGGGTCATTGCTTAGGGCTATCCCACTATTGAATCCTCATTGTCTAAGACCATCCCACTGTCATATCTGGCTCCCAGGAAATACCAGACATTCTTTAAGTTCTTGGAACCTGAGATCCATGAATGTCCTTTCTTAACCTTGTACTAACTAGGCTTTCCAGAACAGCAGGTAATTTCCTGGGTTTGACACCCAGCAATGTACCCACACACACACATACACATTATAAATACACACAATAAAAATAATAGTAAATAATCAAAAACTTATATAAAGATAGTGTTAGTGGCTGACTCTAGGAGAGCCAGCTCAGGACCCCAAAAATAAGATATAAAGAACTGTAAGGGTCCATGATTCACTGAAGAATGATACCCTGGACTCAAATAGTATGCAAATGCAAAGAATGTTTTATTCTGCAGAAGTCCAGCATGCTGGGGTCTCCCATTACCAGAATAGAGAGACAACCAAGTGAGCTTGCAGGCCTGATTTAAAACATATTAGGGAATTCTAGAGTAGGCAGGCTTTGCCTTACTCTATCTATAGGTATTCCAGAAGCATTACTGGGGAGGTAGGGGTGGTGGCTGGAAACAGTTGCCAAGGAGTCTCAGGGTAGGTGGGCTTAGTCTTACTCTATCTCTAAGGACATTCCATTACTGGGGTGTTGGGGCCAGCTCCTGACCCATTGTCCCTGCTTCAGGCCAGGTGGTAGGGCAGTTTCTCACTAGCTGCCTGAAGACCGAGTTTTTAGGCCTAATCTCCTGAACTGCCAATTTGAAACCTGTCATGGAGCCAACCTGTCTCATCAGAACAATAGATGATCTAGTCAACTCTAGCTTGGTCAGATCAAACCAACTTCAAGACTTCCTCAGCAAGGGAGCATGCCCACAGTGCCATTGCCCAATTTTTCTTAGTAATTATTTAGCTTTAGGGGTACTAAACCTTTATATTTGTTTTTGTATCTTATACATCTACATAGATTAAAATTTAAGTTCAGTGGGCTTCTGAGGAAAGCCTGGTCCTTTAATGGGAAGGCCCACTCTGGAGGCAGCACAGGGGAGGGGACAACAGGAGTATAAGACCCCATGCCTTGGTTTGGTCTGCTCTGTTTCTAAAGGGTGTATCCTTGCTTCCCTGCTTGCTGTACTTTAACTCTTGGAAGTTTTATAAGACCTCGACCCTTGGTCAGTGATATTTACTTCAAGACACCCCTGAGTGAAACAACGAAGCACAGATCAATGCAAAAGCAAGAGGTTTATTTTCCATCGCATCAGGTTGACCTTCAATTAGTCCCTCAAGGCGAGTGACTAGAAGGCAACCCTGAATGGCTATTACAAGCCACTTTTATACTTTTTAGGGACACGGGTTACATCAGCAAGACTACAGTTCAAATTTATTGGCTAAGCATATTGACCTTTAAATCTATTGGCTAGCAAGCATGGACAGATCATGACACGCATTTGTACTCTACCTGGGACTTCCCAGAGGGTCAGGTGACTATCAGTCAGTACATTCTGAGAATTTTTTACTCAAGAATGTTCCTGTGGGTGGAGAATGGAACTTGGCCTAGCCTTGACCCCAGGTGGGAGGGGAAACCTGTAAAGAGGATATGGGACTGGAAGAAGCCCTTAGGGTCCCTCAATCTGAGCCATTGCTGTGTCCTGCCTAAACACTGTTCTTTGGGAAACACAGGAATCAAGAAGGCTGCTAGAGGCCTGCTCATAACAGGGACAGACAATGCCATCGTTAGCACTGAAGGGATGAGGTCAGGAATGAAAGAGAAGGTGAGAAACATCCCAGCACCTTGGGGTCCCAGCAGTTTGGGTTTTCAGCACCTTGAGCTCCCTCCGCCTTGGAACTGTCAAGGCTCCATAAACACTAAAGAAACTGCCCTTCTCTACCCAGAACCCCTTGCAATGAAGCTTGGTGTTTACTTCTGTCCCATTGTTCCTGGTAGATCTCTCAGATCTATTGGAAAAGCTGAGTATCCTGACGATGCAGAGCCACTACCTCTGCATTGTCCAACCCAGGTGAGGCAGACATGACTCATAGCAGGGCATGGGGTCAAACAACCACTCAGACGTACATGTATTATCTTAGCCTACTAGAGAGACCAGGGAACCATGAGCCTACTAGAGAGACCAGGGAACCACGAGACCCCTCCCCCACTGCAAGATGCAGAGCCAGAGGAGATCCCAGCAGGCTTCTTCCTGCTGTGATGAACGAACGAATGAATGAATGAATGAATGAATGAATGACAAGCATCACAAGGGAAAACTGAGGGACCTCCAAACACTTGCCTCCTCCCAAATCAGTGCCCCAGCTCAGAGCCTGGTGC
Source organism: Mastomys natalensis (assembly GCA_021653895.1). Lineage (NCBI taxonomy): Eukaryota > Metazoa > Chordata > Mammalia > Rodentia > Muridae > Mastomys > Mastomys natalensis. Next base: position 1,654,162 of record JAJTUV010000069.1, on the reverse strand, counting down.
TCTCTCTCTCTCTCTCTCTCTCTCTCTCTCTCTCTCTCTCTCTCTCTCTCTCTCCTCTGTGGGGTTACCTCCTAGAAGCAGGGTGCAGCTCTGACTTCATGTCTCCCAGTCAGAAGACCTAGATTGAATCCCAACCCTTACACCTTCTGGCATAATGAATGGCTTGCTCATTGTTGTCTGAGCCTCTTGTAAGAGAAGCAGGACAGTTTGAATGAGAACAGGCCCCCATTGAGTTGCACATTTGCATGCTAAATCTCCAGCCAGTGAATTGTTTGAGAAAGAAATTGAAGGACTAGGAGGCATGGCCTTGTGGGAAGAATTGTTTCACTGGGCCTCTGTGTGTGTGTGTGTGTGTGTGTGTGTGTGTGTGTGTGTGTGTGTGTGTCTTTCTCTCTCTCTTTCATTCTTTCTCTGCAGACCAGGATGTAGCTCTCAGCTACTTCTCCAGGATCATGCTGCCTGTGTTCTGCTATGTTCCCATTAAGATGAAAAGGGACAAACTCTCTGAAACTGTAAGCAAGCCCCCAGTTAAATGCTTTAAAAAAAAAATAATTGAAGTCACTTTAATCATGGTGTCTCTTCACAGAAACAGAACATTAATACAATAGATCAAACTAGAGTTGTAGGTTTAGAACCAAGTTCCAGGTGCCACTCCTTATCAGGTAATCCTTGCCTTCCTGTTACAAAGCCCACCACCCTTATAAGCTATCGACAAACCGTGTGGCTGTGGGGCGGTGGGCTGTGAGAGGCAGCTGGGTACCTGGTCGAGCACAGGCCTCAACCCCCAGATAATACCCTAATGGGATGGTAGGTGTTTGGCCTTGCTCCTGGACCCTGGCTCCTTTCACTTAGCTTCAGCCATCCACAGCCCCTCCCAAAGAAAGGTTTGTGGTCTTCGGTCATGTAGCACAGGTAGTACAGGTAGAGGGTGTGACTACAGGCCACAGAGCCTCAAGAGATCTCCATATTTATGAGTTAGTTACCTAAAGTCCAGAGGGCATAGCCAATTAAGCATTCCTTCCCAGACCCTCCTCCTCAAGAAAGATATTTAACCTCAGGCCCACCCTGAGGACAGGGGTACAGCTACATCAACTTTCTACCATGATAATAAATCTTTTAAAACCATGGACTTCCGCTGGGCAGTGGTGGCACACGCCTTTAATCCCAGCACTTGGGAGACAGAGGCAGGCAGATTTCTGAGTTCAAGACCAGCCTGGTCTACAGAGTGAGTTCCAGGACAGCCAGGGCTACACAGAGAAACCCTGTCTCAAAAAACCAAAAAAAAAAAAAAAAAAAAAGAACAAAAACAAAACAAAACAAAAAACCATGGACTTCCTCCTCGCATCTTTGGGGCTCGTTGTGGAGAACCGTAGAGAGGGCCTTCAACCAATGAGCCACCACCTAATCTCCTGCCGGAGAACCTCTCTGCATCCCAGCCACGGAGCCCACCATCTCAAACAAGCTAGCAGAGCCAGCTATGACCCAGCCAAGTGAGTGGCCTCTACCAAGAGTCTCTCTCATCCACCCCGTGGGGCGCTACCAGAGCTTCTCTCCCTTGTCCCTCTCAGCTGAGGGCCTGTCCACCCCTTGTGTCTCCCGTCTTAGTCCCTCTGCGGCCTCCCAGTGGTGCCTGGGAGCCCAAGGGCCGAGACCAGCTGGTCTCCTGCCAGCCACCTCAGCCCTTATTGCTATTGAGATAATGACACATTTCTCCTATTTTAGACTCCTAATATGGTAAGCAGACTTACAATGTTCTAGTATTAGACTTTCCAAATACCTAAGATAAATCTATCTTAAATGCATGAACTGTTTTTAAAATCATTTTGCTATTTTATTTGCTAATGTTTAAATGTTTTTACATTTGTATCTGTAAGTGAAACGGACTTCCCCATTTCCTTTTTTATTAAGTCACTATTTTGATATCAATTTTGAGGATGGAAAATGCTATAATGCAACTCAAATATGTTGTTTTGCACAGAAATCCCGGGGGGCTCATTTTTAATAGGCAATCGATGATACCTCCTGAGGGCTGACTTTTCTTAAGTATTTAAAAATTAATAATTCTCATAAACTCTTCATGTAAGATCTATCTTTTTCTTTTTAAGGATCTGGGTAAGTTTACCCAGCTCCATTTTTCCCATACCTGTTTTGTTTGCTGTAATTCCTCGAAACTTCCCCGTGTTTATGCACCTGCACACCCCTGTCAGCCCTTCACAATGTGGGCAGAAAGAAATGTTAGGCGTCAAAGCTCGAATGAAGCACTAAGATGCCTACTAACATATCAAAGCAGACATGGCCACCAGGTTTTCCCAGCATCCCTCAGGCCCTACCTGTTACAGGGGCCTCCTGACTGGCATATACCAGTCCCCTACTCTGAACTCTCCGTCCTAGGGCAGGGCTGTCCTTCTGGCCTCTTGGTCTCTGGCTGCCCCCTCTCCCTGCTGAGCTCTCCTTTCGTGGCCCAGCTGAGCCTGTTGGTCACGTCCACTTCAGCCTCTCAGTCGTCTCTGTCTCTTTCCCTTTCTATGATCTCCCCCCCACACACACACACACACCCCGTCTACAATAAACCTCCTCCACACACCTAGAGCAGTCATGTCCATTTTATTTCTTTTTTTTTTAACCAAGAAATCCAAGAAATGTTTGCACACAACATGTATGATTCTAAATATCTTAGAGGAAGAGTTGACACTGTGAGCTGGGGAAATGGTTCAGCAGTTAAGAACACTGACTGCTCTTCCAGACGACCTAGATTCAGTTCCCAGCACCCACATGATAGCTCACAATGGTCTGTTACTACAGTCCCGAAGTTCCTGAAGCCCTTTTCTGGCTTCTGGGGAAACTACACAAAATGATGCACATATATGCATACAGGCAAATCACTTAAACACAGAAAAATAAAGCTTATACCAAGGCTATCATTAGTTGCAGGCATCTGAGTAAATGAGTGTTTATAATCAATCTGATAGAGCTTCTGGGACTCAAGGTGTAGCTTAGCTGGTAGTGTAAGGGTCCATGGTTCACTGAAGAATGATACCTTGATTCAAATAGTATGTAAACACAAAGAGAGTTTTATTCTGCAGAAGTCCGTATGCTGGGGTCTTCCATTGCTAGAACAGAGAGACAACCAAGTGAGCTTGCAGGCCTGATTTAAAGCACATTAGGGAATTCCAGGGTAGGTGACCTCTATGTTGGGTCCATCTCTAAGGACATTCCATTACCAGGGCATGGGGATGGAAACTTGCTAGGGAGGTCTAGAAACTGTTATTGAGGAGAAGTAGCTGAAGAAGTCTGGAAACTGCTGCTGACCCATTGTCTTTTGCCTCAGGCCAGGTGGAAGGGCAGCTTCTGAGGCCTGGACTTGCCTGTTCACTCTCCCTCAGCCTTATTCTGAGTGCTGGCTTCAGGAAGCCTCCCAGCAGTGTCCAACTGTGGTGTCAATAGCAGGAAGGGAAGGCACCCGTGCCCAGTACCTCCCTGCAGGCACCATTGCCCTCCTTCTTTTCATCTTCTGGCTGCTGGGGCTTGAGCCAAACAGGCTGCCTAATCCCAGCTAAGACTCCCTGCTTCCTCCTGAGTAGCTAACTTTCAAGGCTCTTTCTACTGTCAAAGCCAAGCCAGTCTCCCCTTTGAAATAAATATGGTGACTGTCTACAGGGCCCAAAAAATTTCTGAGAGCCTGTCCAAGGATCATGAGATAAAGTAGTTAGTTACATAAAGAGGAAATAATTCGGAATTCTTTTTCTCTCTCTGTTGTGATGGTAATTTTATGTGTCAACTAGACTGGGCCATGGGAGCCCATGTATGTAGCTAACATTATTTTGGCTGTGTCAAATAGACTGGGCCCTCCCTTCCATTGGAGTTAAAGTCAGGGGGATGCAAGGGCTGTGTAAGAGAGAACTCAGTTGTCATGTCAGCCTTTGATCTCAGCCTTCAGGTCACACTCTTCTGAGTCCTCAGCTTGTCAGCTGCACATAACAGAATTTCTCTCTCAGATTCCATAGCCACATGAGCCAATTCCTTGTATAATACATCCTCTGTTCACCCGCCTGTCTCCTGCGGATTCACTGGTCAAGGCGTATGGGAACTTCAGGCAGCCCCAAGGGTGGGATCCAAGCTGACCATGGTGGGTTGACATCAGTACAATTTGAAAGTAAAGTGGAAGCCTCCCCTGGCTGGGCTAGAACTGCTTTATGCCACGACAAAGCAGGGTACTTTTTGCACTTGTCTGTGGCCACACATGAAGTCCCATTCTGTTTCAAGCTTGATAGCTGGACTTGTTCCTTTGAGAGAAGTTTCTAAGAGAAGTTTCCTATCTGTATGCCCACCTTGCCAACCACCCTACCTTCAGTTTGTGGCACTATAAGTCTCTCTTTCCTTCCCAGGAGCAAAGTGTTGGCCTCGTTAACCAGACTTCAACAGACTTCAATGAAGGGGAGAAGAGGAGGACCCATTCCAGGCCTAAACAATCTGTGTGGCTTTTCCTTTCATTATGAAAGAAACGTGTACTCAGAAGGTGAGAGTGTGGACCAGCACTGAAGCTGTAGAAGAGACAAGTTACTCAGAGCTTGCCGCAGACACAGCCGATATTAATAGTCTGGCCGACACTGTCCTAGTCAATACCCTGCAACTTTTCCCGTGTTAATCAGATATGGGTAGAAACCTATTGAGCAAGATGCCAATCACAGCCTAGAGAGGAGTAAAATGTTCTCTAAAAATCATTCTCATGAACTGATAGAGTGGTGGGAGGGACCATGCTCTCAATTTAATTTTTTTATGTGGACGGAGGTGCATGCCATAGTGCACAATGGTCATCAGGCTTGGCAACAAGCACTTAGCTGAGAGCCACCCATCTCTCTGGCCCTTCCTTGCCTTCTAAGTATTGTTTTACTACTTGGATTCTTAGCCATCCATCCCTATTACTTTGGAGCCCATTTCTAAGATTTAAAATGTATGTTCCAGTATCACCGACAGATCTTATGTGTGGGCACACATGCTCCACGCAATCATGAGAACTGGAGCTAGTCACAAATGACATAAACCCCGAAGCTCATAGGTAAAATCCACAACCAGTAGTACTTCAGGATGTGGCTGAATTTGGAGACATAGATTTTAACAAGATGCTTAAGTTAAAATTTGGCTCCTGAGACGGCCTAATCCAATGCACTGACATGCTTGTAAGGAAACCAACCCTCCAAAGGTCTCTAGGGGTACACATGCAGGAGGGTGTGGACACTCAAGAAGATGGCCTGAGCACGTCAAGAAGAGGCCTCGAAGAACCCAGCATGGCTATAATCTTGATCTCAGCTCCAACAATTCAAGGAAATGAAACCCTATCATTCCAGCCACAGTGTGTAGTGCTCCGTTATAGCAGCCCTAGCAGGCTTGTGCTCTGCTGTACAACCTGGGGAAACTGCTTCCCAGGTCCCAGTTATATCCCTCAGGTCTCCACTGATCTCCACTGATAACCCACATCATCATATGTAACTATAACTTTCTTGGAGACAGCCCCAGCTCTGAATAAGGACACAGGGACTTATATTTACTATAAGCCTTGGACACTGTAGCTGGGCAGATTCTTAGCTATTCTGACTTGAAAATGCTGGCTTTGTCTGCATCCTGCCCTGCGGCTCATTGGTTACTTCTCCTTCAGTCCCACCTCTTCTTCCTCCCTGGCTGGCTGGCAAGTTCTCCTGAGTCTCTCCCAGAGTTCTCGTCTCTGGCCGGAAGTCCCACCTTCCTTTCCTGCCTTTGCTGTAGGCTATCAGCTTTTATTAAAACAAAGAAGAAGGTGAGAGAGGGAGCGTTCACAAAATATGGAGCAGGTGCTGAGTATATTGGAGTAATAATACCAAAGTCCAGCCTGTAATCAGATCTCTGCCACTATAAAAAATCAGCTTTTGAGGAATACAAAGACAGTCTTTACACCGTGCACAAAAAGATTGTCCCTATAGTCATGAGCTTAAAAATGGACTTACTTCAGGATGTATCAAGTGAGCAAGTGCGGAGAATAACTAGAATGTTCCTCCCTGTATGAGATGCTGATTCCATTCTATACAACTGCAGGACAAACAATCTCCAACATCAGTGGCTTAAAACAGCGACAAACACTCCTTGTCCTTAGAGAATGTGTGGGTTGGTTCGTATTCCCACTGGGGTCCCTCATCCCCCAGTGATCACGCAACAGTCAGACCAGAATATCCACGCGTCTCTCGGTGCTGGCAGCTTTGGTAGCCTGGTAGGGCAAGGGCTTCTACCTCCACTGGCTAGTTTGAGGTTTGTCACTCGGAAGCTGAAACCTGAATCCCAAAGGAGAGGGAGGAGCCGAGGGCCTGGAAACCAGACGTCTCTCTTCTGCTACACTGTCCTCACGGAAACAATCAGAACCAACTCAGTCTAGTGGAGGAGAAAGAAGCTTCGCGTCTCACTGGGAAGAGCAACAACATAATAGTGTCATCGTTAGTTACAAGGCAGGAGGGAGAATGTGAATATATACATATTTGTTGCATTCTAAAGATTAACTGAATGGAAATCAAGTACTAATAAAAGTCACTTACATAAGGAGAAGAAATAGCTGAAAGGGGTAGAGGTAAGAACCAGGCAACTCCAAGTGCCTCTTGGCTTATTATTTTAAACTTTGAATCTAATTTATATAGACAATATTAGCAAGGCAATATGCAAGTCTGAAACACTGAGGATGAGTGGAAAGAAACGAGCCTGGCTGCATACAACAACATGGAAACTATAATTTCTCCAGATGACTCTCACACAGAGAACTGTGACAACCCAGTCCTGGTGGGGTACACGAGAAGCTGAGATCTTGTGCTACATTCAATAACCACATCATGGGGCCAATTCACACTATTGAGAAACAGTGAAGGTTACATGGTGGGATAAGCAAATAATTACGTCAAAGTCATTTAAAAACCAAGACTTTCAGCAATGAAAAAAAGTACAAACCCAACCAAGTTAAGTAGAAACCCTTCAACCTCAAATTTTAATTAAAATATCTGTAGAAACTTGGCTTTTTTCCCCTCTCAACTTTAACAGGAGATTGTATCCTACACAAATGCAAGAAAGTCTAGTGTGCCCAAGTTGTGCTAAAAGTAGACTTGCTTTGGTACCAGCTCCTCTGAAAGTGGACAAAGAAAAAGAGGGTAGACACAACTCTATAAGAAGATAACTGGGCAATAAATGAGAAGAAAGAGGGTGATTGAAGTCATGTGACAGATCAGGGCTACCAAAGCCACCCAGCTGGCAGACCCTAAGCCTGCCTGACAGAACCAGAGCGCAAGCCAGTCACCCTGTGCCTCCAGCAGGGGGGCAGTTGGGAGACCAAGCACTCTGTGAAATATTCCTGCATGGGACAGATCCAAACCCAGGTGTTCATAGAAAAGGCTGAACCAGCAATGAAAGTGATGGTAAATCTGTCAGCATGCACTGGAGTCTGTGATTAAACACCTCAGGAGTGGGGTGCGCACCCCTGATCCCACCCCTACCCCGAGTCTAGTTAAGCTCCTAGGCCTCAATGAGAGCTCATAGCAAATACAAGTAGCATGTAAGGAAGCTATAGCTTCCCAGTCCAGAATGTTGTGTGTCCTCCTCAACAAATCACTTAGACTTCCTAACAACTCACAGGTAGGACAGAGGGGAAGGGACGTTCCAGAGTAAAGTAAAAAAAGAGTTTTAAGAAACTTCAAATAAATTGCAAACTTTGTCTGGTTCCTAATTTAGAAAAATCAATTAGTAAAAGAGAACTAGATGGAGATAATTATGCAGAGACAATTCAGTATATATGTTAAGTGTGATAATGGCTTGACATGCACAGGCACACCTGACGTTCATTATAAATTTAGAATAAGGGCTGGAGAGATGGCTTAGAGGTTAAGAGCACTGGCTGCTTTTCCAGAGGACCTAGGCTCTATTCCCCAGCACATGCATGGTGGCTTATAACCATCTGTAACTACGGTTCCTGGGGATCTGACACCTTCTGACTTCCATGAGCACCAGTCACTCAAGTAGACATATAGGCAAACAAAACACCCACACACACAAAATTAAAAATGGCTAAAGGCCTCATAGACTCATGATTGAAATAACATCTGAGATTTGCTTTGAAATGCCCCAACGGAAAAGTGCGTGAGCACCCACGGCACATGGAGAGAACAAGAGTGATGGAGGTAGAAATGTTGACATTGGCTGACATACAGGCTCCTTTCTCTCATCCCTTCTCATAATCTCTGAGGTTTTTATGGGAAAAAAAGAGAGAGGCAGTATAGGTACAGAGATGACTGTCTCCAGCCCCACCATCCTCACCACCCCAGCCATTATCACTAAGCCCACATCCACAACATCAGCACCAGTCTTGCCGTCTGTGGGAGGCTGCTCTGGTGCTGCTATGGACTCAGATGCTACATACTGGCCCCCAAGAGCTGGCTGACCCTGACAAGGAGATCCTCACATGCACCAATATTTGCTGTGTGAACCTTGAGCCCCAAGTTATCCCTGAATAGTTAATAATAAAGATGCCTCAACCTGGGCTGGGCAGAAGAGAGGAGGTTCCAGGGCCTTGGAAATTCAGGCAAGAACCAGGAGGAGAGCGAGGGAGAAGAAGGGAGGTAGCCGTGGGGTAGGTGGATGGTGAGTACATGGCTGTGAGGGCTGGCCCAATGGAGCAGGAGCGGTCCAAGTGAAACATATGGCAAGTAATATCTGGGGGACTTTGACAGGGAAGTAGACAAAATAGCATAGAGGGTTGATATCTGCCCAGCTCTAGTGTTCCTAAGCTTATTATAAATCTAACTATCTCTGTGACTTTTATTTGGGAACAATATGGTCTGAATAGATATTTAAAGGCAACAAGGGGTGTAGCAAACCCCTAGAGTAATAATTACCACAACAACCATCACTGTCATAGCTACCATGATCACCACATCAGGCATCACAAGACGATGATGAGGCTCCAAGGAAGGCAGGCACCACCCAATGCTCCAAGAAGAGGACAGTAAAGGTCAGGTCAGGTGCCAGCCAAGAGAACCAGCTCCATGCTCAGTGCCGGACACAGCAGAAGAGGGACCACCTCATTGCTGAGCTCAAGCGACAGCCCAGCTAAGCAAATAGATCCCAGAGGCCGAAGGTGATATAACTGCTCACAGTTAGGTGATTCAGGTATGGGGAAAAAATACTTTGTTTCTACCAGCCAAAGACAGCAGTCATAAGGAGTATCTTAGGGTTTTATTGCTGTGAAGAGACACCATGACCAAGGCAACTCATATAAAGGCAAAACATTTAATTGGTGCTGGCTTATAGTTTCAGAGGTTCAGTCCATTATCATCACAGCAGGACGTATGTCACTGTGCAGTCAGGCATGGTGCTGGAGAAGTAGCTGAGAGTTCTACATCTTGATATGAAGGCAACAGGAGAGACTGGCTTCTCAGGCAGCCAGCAGGAGACTCTCTCCGGTCCTGGGTGGAGCTTAAGCACTGGGAGTCCTAAAAGCCCACCTACACAGTGACACACTTCCTCCAACAAGCCCACAGCTACTAATAGTGCCACTTCCCATGGGCCAAGCATATTCAAACCACTCAACTAGGGAGGGATGGTTAGGGACATAACAAGGAGCTGCACTAGTGAGGAAAAGCCCTCTGTCTAGCAGGATTTACACTCCACGGGTCACAAGGACTCCATTTATAAAGCAATGTCATTCCCACTCTGTTCCCCCACCCCTAACAGTGTGATTATGACTGGTGGCCTGAGAGGGAAAGCGAGGCAGCAACAGCTAGGGGTGATGGCAGGGGCGTGGGGAGTAAGGGGTTGGTGGGTGTGGCCGTCGAGTGACAGAGTGAGAACATCTGGGAGGCAGGCAAGACAGATCGTCAACTGGGGGATGGTTGGGCGGGGGTGGAAACACAAGCTATTTAAACCTTTTGTGTAGTGGGTAGGAGGTCTTAGAGATGAGTGTATATCATTGGCTGGAGCCAAGGTGCTGGCGATGCGTCATTTGCATGAGGAGGAATTCCAGGACCTATATAAGGGAAGAGGACGTTTAACCTGGCTATCTCCTCCAGTGAGACACAGAGCTACACGTGTAGAGATATGCAGGTCTGGTGTAGAGTGGGGAGTGGTCCTACACCTGCTGACCTCAGAATGAGATTTCAGGGATGGACACTCTTCAATCCCAATCTTGCTCCAGACTAGCTCCTCCCAGTCCTCTGGCTCTCCAGCCCCAAAACTCAGAGTGCCAGGCCATGAGCTCAGCAGTCACAAAACAGGGTCTATCTCCTGCTTTTGATTTGAAGAGGGCCCTGGAGCCCTGTTAGTACAAGAACAAGGCTATACTCTCCTTAGATAGCTCCCAAGCCAGGATAGGGTCAACCAGTCTCAAATCTCACAGCAGGCCTAAGAAATACTCAAAGGGAAGATTAAGAGATAGAAAATTACATCAACTTTTCAATTACACAGGTTTTTAAAAATTTGTCTGTACATTGAATATGCACCAGAGCAATTTGCTGTATGTTTTTATTGGGATCACAGTCTGTGTTCCCTTACAATCTGCTGTCACAGCTTTGGACACGTTTAACATACTCTATCTCACAGTTTTAAAAGTCAGAATAGCCCTCAAGCCGCTACAGAGGGGAACCTGGCTCAGTGCGCTCGTGTGGCAAGGGCGAGACACTGTTTTGGACTTGTTTCATGTGCTGACAATATTGTAAGATGAAGTAATTTGGAGAATTTGCTACAAGATGACAGTCCCAGTAATTCTAAATGAGATAATTCCTTTTTTCCATTCAAATCCAGGGCCACTAATGACTCACCCTGAAGGCAGTGACAGAAATGATTGTCTCAGCTCCTACAGGTCTTGGTCATGGGCCATCTAGCTAAGGAGATGGTAAATCCAATTCTGTCTAGCCAAAAGAAAACCCAAACCTCAGCCTTTCTTCAGGTTTCAGTTGGAAAATAGATGCATGTTTTTAAAAAGGGAATGCCAAAACATTAAAATACAAACAGGCCCACTATTTCTCAAGGTGAAGCTCCCATTCCAAGTTGGATGCTTGTCACTTGTCTGACTCACTGGAGACAGCTTGAGCACAGCTCCCTCCCTGGACAACTTCACAGACGCTTCCCTCCCCTCTCCAGCACTTGGCAAAGTCCCCAGCACATGGAGCACTGCTATGGTTGGATCTGGAATGCTCCAGCACACGTGTATATTAAAGGCTCCATCTCAGGAGTAGTCTATAGTAAGCAGTATGGCCAGGCAGTGGCGGCACATGTCTTTAATCTCCACACTTAGGAGGCATAGGTGTGTAGCTCTCTGAGTTTGAAACCAGTCTGGTCTACAGAGAGAGTTCCAGGACAGCCAGGGCTATACAAAGAAACCCTGTCTCAGAAAAACAAATTAAATAATTAAATTAAATTAATAATAAGAGGTGTTGGTACCTTTAAGAGGTGGAGCCTACTGGGAGGTCTTCAGGTCTGGGGGCGGGGCACCAATCCTTAAAGTGGATTGTGGAACTACCTCCTCCCATCCTTTCTTTTCTTGTTTGCTTGATTCCTTCTGTATTTCTGTATTTCTTTCTTTTTCTCTCCTGAGAAGTTCATACCATCAAGAGCTCCATTACAGGGGTGCCATAGGCCAAAAGCAGCAGACCGGTCAGCCATGAACTTGAAACTTCTGAAAACATGAGTAAAATCAACCATTCTTTTTTAAGTTGATATATATATCAACTTAATAGCTAAGGCTATTTCATTGCTGCAACAGAAATCTGACCAACACAAAGAGTCCCCATGCTTGCCAACCATAATCCTGATTTTCTTCCTTGTTCAAGCATTTGTGATCACAACATGAGTACTTCTCCTCTCCTTTGGCCTTCCCCCTCTTGGCTGCCCTCTCAGTCCTCAACCCTTCTGTATCTGACAGTGTAGATGCAAGCACGTGTAACAGTGGGTACACCGTGTAGAGTGGGGGTTCCGAAGAGGAGAGATGCTCATTTCCCACACACCCTCTTCTTTCCTTCCCTTCCTTCTCTTCTTTCTACTCCCAACATATCTCTCTTTAACTACGCTGAAGAGCACTCTGCTTCTCTCTGCACTCTCTCCAGAGCACTCTGCTTCTCTCTGCACTCTCTCCAGAGCACTCTGCTTCTCTCTGCACTCTCTCCAGAGCACTCTGCTTCTCTCTGCACTCTCTCCAGAGCACTCTGCTTCTCTCTGCACTCTCTCCAGAGCACTCTGCTTCTCTCTGCACTCTCTCCAGAGCACTCTGCTTCTCTCTGCACTCTCTCCAGAGCACTCTGCTTCTCTCTGCACTCTCTCCAGAGCACTCTGCTTCTCTCTGCACTCTCTCCAGAGCACTCTGCTTCTCTCTGCACTCTCTCCAGAGCACTCTGCTTCTCTCTGCACTCTCTCCAGAGCACTCTGCTTCTCTCTGCACTCTCTCCAGAGCACTCTGCTTCTCTCTGCACTCTCTCCAGAGCACTCTGCTTCTCTCTGCACTCTCTCCAGAGCACTCTGCTTCTCTCTGCACTCTCTCCATACCCAAAAGGTCTTCCTGGCCTTGGCTGGGAATGCAGGGGACAGGATGTCAGCAACTGAATCTCCCTCAAGGATAGAAAAAGCCTCCTCAGGCCACAGCCCTCACTTCCCCACACATACTCTGTGTCTATGAGTCCATCATTGACCCGACCCGCGGGTCCAGTTATTCATGGGTATCGAGGGGGACCTCACCTGAAAAGGAACACAGGCCAGAGAAAGGACGAGACAAGTACGGAGTCTTGTCAGGGTCTCACTTTAATGTGGCAACGGCTTACAGATATATTCTAGTTTCCTGGGTTTGGCTCCCGACACATCATGGGCTGAGATAAGTGAAAGAGTGTCCAGTTTCACACTCTCCCTCCACAAGCTGATCTGACTTGGGGTTTCACATGGCACCTGCTTCTCTGTGCTGGGCTGGCCACCTTGTCAGCAAGCCTGTGGACTGGGCTCAGAGGCTGTTCATTGTTTCAGTCCCAAGTGCCAGGGCAGATGCCTATGGGTGAAGAAAATCCACAGTCACACCCCACACACACTAACACACACACACACACATCTGAAATGGCCAATGACATCCTCTTTGAGGGGACAGGAGGGTCACTGTGACAGTACCACAAACCTTGGAAGCACCAGAAAAACTCACTAGGGATAATGCTTAGGACCACCTTGGGGTCTCTAACCTCCAAGAGCCTTCACTGGACTTCCACTGGCTTCTGAGTACTAAGATTGAGCACCAGGAGAAGACGACACAGGATTAAGGACAGACTGTCTTCAGAGATATCAAGAAAATCAGCAAACCCCAACACCCTTTCATGTCCATGGTTAATTTTTTGTTGCTTTGATTGAGGACAGGAACAGAAGTGCCGCCATTCACCGGTTGACTCACAGGCCTGGGGCTCACCCTGCCCTGTGTCTAGGAGGTGTTTCAGTTTGGCATTAACTGGGCTATTTTAAAGTCTCTGTAAGGAGAGGTTTGGGGAGATGATGGCTGAGGGTCAGCCCAGCCAGCAGTTGGGCTTCCAGAATCGGCCTGCCTGTGCTGTGTGACCCTTGGAGACATGGGCAGGTCCCACTGGAACTTCCCTTTGCCCCATTGCCCCCTGTGAGCATGTGCAGGGAAAGCAACTCATGTGCCTGTGAGGAGATGCATGCCTCTGGCTCAGGGAGGGCCCTTGCACTGAGCCCTGAGCTCCTGCGTGCAGAGCCTACACACTTGCCCGCTGGGACTCAGGCTCGTCCACGTGCTCTGCTGAGGTTACCATGACCTGGCAGATCTGTTCTCTGGGAACCATAAAGCCAGAACCTCAGTTTCCATGCGGTGCTCTCTAGGGAGCGATGCAGTCCACATACTCTAGTCATCCACTTCCTGCCTTTGGGTGCTGCTCATGTGTGTTCCCCATCTCAAATCTCCATGACATCTCCAGGTCTGCACACGTCTCTGCTCCTTTCCAGTGCTGGTCCTGCAGAGCCTTAATGTTCTCAAAGCAGGCTGGTCTTTCAGTTCCCTTCTACACTGACTGTCCCATCCAAATCAAACTCTTCCTTCCCTCTCTCCCAACCTTGCTTCATTTTTCTTCAAAGCCTATTTCACTGTCAGATATTATCAATGATTTAAGTTGGCTTGTCTGTGTCTCTCTCTCCAGCTACAAATGCAGGTTTTGTCCAGACCACCACTAGATATAGTAAGTGCTCAATAAATACTTGTCAATCAAGGAAATCTATAAGAACGCTGCCTCCCCACACCCTTCATATAAGTGTGCTGTCTCCCCACTCACACCCTCCATCCCCCTGTCCACTATCCTCCTGCTCATTCTTACCATTGCTTTTGACCATGACAGCAGAAAAACCCAAAAAATACACTGACCAGGAGAGGAGGTGCCATTCAGGGAAGCTTCCAGAGGCAGGCAAGGTGAGCCCTGGAACATGATGGTCATGCACAGTGTCCAGGCAAAAGAAAACAAACCTCTGTGCAGAACTGGCACGGAGGAGAGACATCTGTTCTCTAAGCTTCCAGCCCACAGAACTCTGCTCGTCCCTTCCGGATGCCACAGATGCTTGGTGACAGCTGAGATCTGTCTCGCAGAAGTAGGAACGGGAGTATTTCTGGCCCAATTAAGCTTTAGTGGTTGACAAGTGGGCATGGCAACCTCACCTCTTTGCATTCCTAACGTGAGAAACAGACGGCCTCGTGAGCGCTGCGCCATCTCCTGCACCTTCCAGCTGGTACGCCACACTGAGGGCAGTGCATGTGGGCAGGTAACAGGTACAGGACACAAGGACGGAGCAGCTGTGGCATGTGGGCGAGCCTCATGTTCACTTGTGGCATCAATCCTTCATAATACGTACCCCAGTCATTTTGCAAATCTTCATTCCAGAAAATCACAATGATCGCCATTGCAGAGGCGTGAGGACTTACCTACAGTTCTGGGTCCCTGTAGTGGTTTGAGTAAGAATGGTCCACAGAAGTTCGGATGTTTAAATGCTTGATCCCTAGTTAGTAAAACTGTCTTGGTTGTGGTTTGGGGCGTGGCTTTGTTTGAGGGGCGTGGCTTTGTTGGGGGAGGCGTGGTTTGTTGGAGGAGATTTCAAAAAACTCTCACCAGGCCCTTTCTCTCCTCCCTGTAGTTGTGAATCAGAGCAAGCCAGCTTGTGGATCAGATGTAAGCTCTCAGCTACTGCGCTAACACTATGCTGCCTGCCGCCATGCTCTTTGCCTTGATTTTCATAGACTAGCCTTCTGAAACTGTAATCCCACAATTAAATGATATTTTTATAAGTTGCCTTGGTCAATGGCATTTCTTCACAGCAATAAAGCGCTAATCAAGGCAGCTTTCAGGAAGAATGAGAAACAGGTCTCTATTGTTCATTCTCCCAGGCACAGCAGCCTTTGAATGAAGAGGAGATCTGAAATGTGACACATGAATTCCCACAAGATAGGAAGATAGACAGAAAGATGGACTAACTAGCAGTCTGTGGGAGCTCTTGCAGATGAAAGACACTCTGAAAACGGCCTCCACTACAGGCCTACAAAACATGCTCGGTGCGAACTGTGTTAGAGAGGGAGAGAGCCCATCCTCCCGCTCCACACTGGATAACCCTGCGCTGTCCCTAGGAGGATCATCTCTGCACCATCACAACAGGTTTGTCTCTGGCCTAGGATGGAGCAGTCAGGATCCTGAATCAGGGACTCTGTGGTTCCATCCTTCTAGATTTGAACCCAGGGCTTTATGTGTGCTGGGCAAGGGCTAGCCCAGGCCCTAGTCTTCACATGGACATGGACCATGATGTGGTCCAAGCTCAGATCCCCTCGGAAACACAGGGAAACTGACTGTCATAGCCAGGGATGCCAGGGATGCTCTGAGTGAGACAAGGAAGAGATGGTATTTGGGAAGAAAGAGGTGTCAATCCAGTCGCTTACATGTGTGCCTTTAAGCGTGCTATACAGCTTGGGAGTTCTTCTCTGATGGCCCCTGCCGAAACAGTAGATGACAAGGAGAAACAAGGGTAAGGTTCAAAATCATACTGAAGCTGAACACAGGCATGGCCAGGTTGTGCAGAGAAAAACTGGCCATCTGAGCACCAGAATGAATCTAATAGCAGTAGTCTCTGGGAGTCATTAAGCAAGCATTTCTTATCTACTAAGCTTTTTACGCTTGAACCGTTAGGGGCCTCTGGAGAAAGAAGCATGACTACTCCATATTTCAGATGAGGAAATCAGCCTTAAAAATGCCACACACACTGTAACATAGCTGGGTGTCTAACTCAAAATCGCTCAGGCCCACAGCTTGAGTTTTTGACCAACACAGAATTTTCCTCTTCCTTTTCTGTCTCTCCTAAGGGACCTAAAGCCTGAGGTCAGCACCTAGACCAGCCCCTAAGGGTGGGCTTCCCAGAGTTCAGATCTGATTTCCTTTCTGGTTTTATTATTTTAAAAAATTGTGTGTGTGTGTGTGTGTGTGTGCACGTGTGCGCGTGCATACATACGTTGGTGGGGCAAGAGTTACTATGCCTATGAGTATAGGTGATCACAGAAGCCAGAGGTGAAGGTCAGAGGCAGTAGCCAGAGAGGACACCATGGCCCCTGAACTTGGAATTATAGATGGTTGTGAACCACCTGGCATGGTGCTAGAGTGAACTTGGGTCCTCTGCAAGAACACTATGAACCCTTCTTACCCACAAGCCACCTCGCCAGCCTAGATCTGATTGTCCATCCCAAGAGTTGATGGGCAGGTTCATCTGGGACCACTGCTGCACTGTAGCACAAAACAGGTGAACCTGCAGGTGAGATGCTGACATGCAAACATGCCCCTCCTAGTGACCCAGGACCTCCACTAGAACCAGCTACAGATGTTTACTGCCATGGCTGCAAGTTGCCTAATGAGGACTTGCTATCCCTAGGTAGAGCATAATAATGGTTATTCTTATAGTTCTATGGATATAAACCTCTGGAGGAAATGTCTAGTCTAAAAGAAGCAACTGGGGCCCAGATGAGGCCAGCCCCCTTCACCTGACACTAGTGGGAACCTATACTTGGACTCAGCTTCGAGTAAAGTTCAGATCATATGGCTTACTAGCCTGTCCTGGTGGCTTTCTTACACCACCAGGACCAGCAGTCAAGGAGTGGCCCTCCCACATCAATCATCAAATCAAGAAAATGCACCACAGGCCAAACTAGTGGAAACCTTTGCTCAGTTGATGCTCCTTCTTCTTAAAAGCCTTTAGCTTGTGTCAACTTGACATAAACTAGTCCACACACTAGGCAAGCACTCTACCGACTAAGCCTCACCCTTAATGCATAGGTTTTATCGCACACTATGGTGCTATCAAGGTGCCAGTCCTGAAAACGGAGACACAGAGAAAGATATGCACACTCTTATATAGGGTAAAATATGTTTGTGTTGACTTTGTAGATTTCTGTAAAATGTACTTTAAAACCCACCCCCACATACATAAAATGCACATAAGAATAATTTGGGCAGTGTGGCTGGAGGTCTGGGTTGATGGAGTGATCAGAACATGTGGCTTCAGTCTAACACAAAAATACTTTCAGTGTGCCTCAGGCGGTCTCCCATGATACTGAAATATATGATATTTCATGAAATATATGATACTGGCCAGTAGCCTCTACAACACAGGTGGGTGGAGACTCAGAACCTAGCACACCCCCAGAAGTAAAGTAACTATGACTAAAGGAGACAACCCCCTGCTACCAAGGCCAGCATAAGTCTCTCCTCCTGTTTCCCAAAGCCCGTGGCATCTGCTAAGTGCATCTCCCAGCCCTCGTCCTGAGTCAGGCAGGTGTGCTCAGATCTAAACGCAGGAGCACAAGGGAGTGACAAAGCCCTGCAGGTTCCTTCCTGCTCCGTCCCACCCTCCCAGGACTGCCATTTGCTTGGCAGCCTCATATTGCATTCCTGAGCAGTTCAATGGATTTTTCTTTATTACAGTTAGAATTAAATAACTGAAGATGGATCCAGTGGGCTGAGGGAAAACAGAACCTTAATCAAAGGAAATAACAGAGCAGGTCTGGTTGTAGAAAAGCAGGATGTGCTCAAGCACCCAGCAAGCCCAGTGACAGCATCCCCTTCTTGATTTTCTTTGAGCTTTCTCTCCCACAAGGTGACCTCCAGGGTGTTCTGGTGGGATCTAGTTCCAGGCCATCAGTCCAAGGGAGAGTAAGCGGGCTGGGTCAGGGCCAGGTTCTGGGGATCACCCTTGAGCTCAGCAGAGGCCAGACCACAATTCCATCCCACTACAAAAAGCTAAATGGACTGAACCGTGAGTTGCCAGCTCCCCTCCCTCACCTTGAGATTTTAAGGGCCACTTACCCTGTTGAAAGGGCTTCTGAGTTATGACTTGGGTCCCAAGGTCTTATGGCCAAGACTTTTGTGACATCAGAGCAGGTTATTGATAAGTTATTTTCCTCCAATGAGATGAGCCAATTCAAGCCAGATTAAAATACATAAAGGCAGGTAAGGAACAAGACCAGGAAAGTCACCAAGGGGAGGGAGACAGAGGGGATGGGGGAGAGAAAAAGAGAAAGTGTGCAGAGAAAGAAGAGAGGGAGGGGAGACAAAAATATCTGTATTATATAGGGGAAAACTTCTTGGGGAGGGAAAGCCCAGCCCCTCTGCTGAAAAACTAAAGCAGAGTAGGGACTGGGGGATGCTGGAGGCCAGGTCCATTTTGGTATGTCAAATATGCACCTCAGCTGTTTGTCCCGGGTCTGAATCCCAACAGTTATATGATAAAGATAAGTAATCAATGTAATCTTGCCACCAGTCACTGATCCTAATAACTCAAGGGGTATGGAGGTGGCAGTACCCCGGGAATGTTATACAGAGAAACAGGGTACAGGTCTACATGCTCAGAGGCCAAGCTGGAGATGCTCAGATGTCCAGCAGACAGCCAGTGGCTAGGGAGGCCCTGGTCTCACTTCAGCTTCCTATTCCCATAACTATTCAGTTCACAGCATTCCTGACCACAGGTTCTCTGCCATTGTCCCTGCCTTCCTTGCTCTGATCTCTTCAGCTCTCCTTCAGCTTCAGCCTCAGCATGACTTCCTCAGGGAACATTATCCTGGTCCTCTCAGACCTTCTTGGGTTCCTCGATGAAGCACTTGTGGCAGGAAGCATGTCCTGCCCACTGGGTACCTCTTACCACATCAGCCACTGCATCTTGAGCTGTTTCTACTGTCTGGGCAGGTCCCATGAGACAGACCACAGAACACATTGAATCAAGCAGTTTAGCAACTCACAGAGGGTGAACAAGGGATAGAGGAAACCTAGGGCGTAAGGTGTCTCTTTGCCCTGTCCTTGGGGGGAAAATGCCAGGATGGGTAGCATCTTCTCTGCATGTGCCTCACTTGCATGGCTGCTGAAGGACCCGCAAAGTGGTCTGCCTGGGTGGCAGCTATTTTCAGGGTGATGTTGCCCACAGATGCTCTGCTGCTGTCTAGATATCTGTGACTATGTCCCTACCCAGATCTGTCCTACAGGCATGCCCATGTCTCCCTTTACACTGCTTTAACTGGGACTATTTCTAGTTCTGCATTTACATTTGACCTCTCTGTGTCTGTGGCTTCCCCCTCTCTCTGAAGTTCTCTCAGAGCCTGAGCAGCAGCTATAAGTAGATTTGGTTTTGCAACTTTGGATGCAGAAGAACAGGATGGTCTACACTGTAAGAGGAGCTAAGGTGGGAGCAGAAGGAGAGGAAGAGGAAAAGGAAGAGGAGGAGCTAGGGAGAGCAGAGATGTAAGAGGATGGAGACCCACGCAGGTATGGAGAGCAGTCGTGGGTAACAACTTTTATTTAGGTTAGCTAATTGGGAAATAACTCTCTTTGTATGGGCATATTGTTATTGAGCATTACCAAACATATAAAGCCTTTGATTAATCTTTAAGCATTAGAGTCTCATTTTCTTACTGGCCCACATGGATGGCGGGATGGTCTGGGCAATGCCCAGTCTTGTGGAGACAGTGTGGAAGATTGGCAGAGCCATCTCCCATGGGTGGCAGGGCTGGTGTTTCTTGCTGGCCGTTTCTAGCTGCGGTGTGCACGTGACCTCTGGCCATAGAACATGGCGACTGAGCTAGGCAGAGCTGCTACAACTTAGATAGTCTTGATCAGCAGCCGTTTTTAAAATACTTAATTCAACACACACTAGCCCTCTCTGGGTGGTATGAACATTTCCTCTTAGTTTGCAGATCCCTCCAACCCAATTAACTAGACAGACTAATGAGGCTCAAGAAGAGATTGAAAATACAACTCTGTCCTGACTCCTCAGGCCTAGGACATCACAAGGCTATCAGGCCAAACAACTGACTCTAGCTGTTGTCATAGGTACAGACCCAGCAATGTGCCACCCCTTGAGACCTCTGCCCCTACCCACAGCTATGTGCCTGAGGCTTACTTATCTCCATTCTCCCAGCCACCACCGATACCTGCAGCCAGAATTCCTATATCCAGGCCAGCTTCTTCTATCAGCTTCTCTGGGCCCTACCAAGTCTAAGCCAGGACATGTCTGAACAGGTTAGCACCTAAAACAAATGACCCCCAAGAAGTTGTCATCACAGGCAAAGGTTTCCAGTCTCACAGTGTCCCCAGGTGGAGCCAGAGATGGTCCACTCATTTCTCACTGGTTCTGGCTTCCCAGCACGGGACTCCAAAGACCAGGACACCAGCAGACATGCTGGAAAGACATGGTACCAGTGCTCAGTCTCCACTGAGAACATCAGGAGTAGGTCAGGAGCTGTCAGGAGATGCTGATTCCTGCCAGACACAGCTACCTATGTTTAGCCTTTCACCTAAAATCCCACTAACAGGAAAGCAGATGCAGTTTTCTTTTTTTACAATATAAACGCTAAAACTAGGAAACTATAAAAGGAAATAATTATAGACAGGTTTCAACCAAGGCTGGGAGACAGCAAGCAGATGGTGATACAGGCTGAAGTGTTTGGAGGGAAGGCTCCACATGAGCAGAAAGCTGATCTGCCCCACAGAAAGCCTGAGGCACCAGAATTTGGAGGCTTCAGGGAAAGTTAAGATCAAGTGTAAGCCTGAGAAGAGGGTTTGCATGGAAGCCAAACCCGGTCCTTCTCCAGGAAGCTGCTGTCGTTTGGATATGGGATGCCCCAAAGGTCCTTGTATTGAATGAAGGCTCAGTCGTGGAACTATAGAAAAGAGGAGTATGGAGTTTTCACGGGGGTGGGGCCTGTTGGGAGGAAGTTACATCTGTGGGCTCTGCCCTTGAGAAGAACTGCGAAGCCCTGAAGTGAACGGTCCACTACCCTGCACCCCTCATGAGGTGCTGCCTCACCACAGGCCAGAGCAGCATGGTCATAGACAAAGACCTCTGAAACCCTTTGCTAAAAGAGAGTTCCCCTCCTCATAAGCTGCTTGTGTCTGGCATTTGTAGCAGTGACAGAAAGCTGCCTAATACATTGGGAATTGTTTCCAGGATCCTCTTCAAAGACAAAAACTCTAACATTTTTATATAAACTGCCATAGAATCTGGATAATCTACCCATATCCTCTTATAGACTTAGGTATTCTGTAATTATTTTTAATACGTGATATGATAAGAATGCTGTGTGAATAATTGCTAGACTCTATCATTCAGGGAATAATGATGAAGAGAAAGTCGGTGTCTGTTCAAGAGATAAACAGTATTTTTCAGATACACAGAAATTTCCAGCAAAATGTTCTTCAATATGCATTGTCCTAAGAACTGGGGACCTGTAGGGGGTAAGGAATATAGCTCAGGCCTGTGGTACCAGACAGTCTGGATCATCGGGGAGAGGGACAAGGATAAATGGAACACATGTTAGCTCACACCATCAAAAACGAAAACCATCAGGCATTTGCCAGAGCTGCAGGAACAACTGGAGGAAAAGCCAGGCAAGCTTTACAGAACACCAAGCAAACGTTAAAACAAGGCTAGCTCCAGGATAAACAAAGGAAACAGGGAGACAGAACCAACATACAGGACTTACTCTGTCATAAACAATAAGTGTTCAAAATACAGTCATTCACTGCGTAAGGCTGTTTACATAAAGGGCAGACAGCATGTTTGCCTCTGCCTCCCAAGTGCTTGGATTAAATAAACACCAGCAAGCCGAGCAGTCTGGTTTTTCCAGATAGTTCCTCTCTGAAGCCCAGGCTGACCTCAGACTCCCCATCTTCCTGTCTCAGCCTTCTGAGTGCCTAGATTACAGGTATGGTGAACCATGGCCAACTGAGAGTTTAGTTTTACATGAACTCTGGAGGGGTAGGGCTGTACCTCAGCTAGTATCTGACCTTGAGTGCCCTGGGTTCACCCCTAGGACTGTGTGAACTGGATGTGGAGGCTATCAGAGACAGAGGCAAGAGAATCAGAAGTTCAAGGTTATCCTTGGCTATATAGTGTGTTCCAGGCCAGCCTGGGGTTGTGGGGAAGAAGAGCTATGAAGGTGAGTGGCAGCCATGGCTTCACAGAAATGTAATATAGTCAGTACCCTGAGCTGTGTGCTTACAAGTGATTGAACTGGTTATTTCATGTCACATGTATGTTCCACAGAAAACACAATATAACAGGACAGTGGCCACACTGATGACACAAAGCACAGAGCTGAAAAGAGATGCATGAAGAGTACCCCAGAGCTGCTCTTGTTGCATGAGTGGACTGGTTGTCCTTACCATTCTCTTCCCCTGAGAGAGAACACCACACAAACTGCCCTCTGACCAATGAGAAACTGGAAGAAGAGGGAGAACTGAATTTGCTGACTCCTCCCCAAAACAAACACAACAGCCTGCTCTGCAGCATTTGCCCATCTCTCTGGTGTGAACACTACCAAAAAAGATTTCCAAGAACTTACCACTGGAGAGAGCAGGAAAGAGCAGGTCTTGAGCTGGTTCCAACCTGCATTGGCAGGAAGAAAAAACTCTGGAAATCCCCCTCCCACCCACCCTCCACCCCTTATCTGCTTCCTCTTATCCTTTGTCCTGAAGAGTCACATCTTTCTGAGACTGTGGCCCAACCCAGACATTCCTCCTTTACCTGCCTCCACCCTCAGCTACAACTGTCCAGAGCTTCTTGAGAACACCTCTACCTGGTTGCCCAAATACTCCTAGTGCCATTTCCCTGCTCCCACTTTTCAGTAACACTCTCCCAAGATTCCTATGAACTACATATTGTTTCTCCATGGGGGCTCTGCCTCAAACAAGAGGGGGGTCAGTTCCACAAGATGCACAGCAAGACGACCTTTCTGATATAGCAACACGGAATGGGGAGTCAAGTGAGTGAAAGGTGCGGCCTACTGCAGTCTGGCACCCTCAGCCTGCATCCCCTTCCATGTTTGGCGATGCTGTTTCTGGGGCAGTGTGGCTCCTAGAGCTTTGAATGCATCCCAAAGCATTTTACCAGATTGTGTGGCAGAGGCCATCAGCTGCTTTTCTTCGACTCGCTAAAGAACGTTCGCTGTGCCTTGGATTTAGCCAACGCTCTTTCATGCCTCGTTGGAATCTTCAGTTGGAGCCAGCCCAGAGAGTCACTGCCCACAGGAGGTGGCACAGAGTCCTCCCACAAAAATCACAGTCCTTACCCAAACTGCCTGATTCAGGTCTGGCATGGATAATTTACATACATTCAGAGGATGAATTCAAGAACTGCTAAATCCACCCCAGAGAAAATAAAATAAGCACAATTTGCTACAATTGTATTTCAACTCAGTCTGAAGTCGGTGAAGTGACATTCTTCGCTAACCATACAGTTCCACCAGTTTTCTCATAGGCTGGTGGGCTTGTGTCTGTGAAGGCGATATTTCACCCAGCTGACCCACATGCCATTAACCGAGTCTGTGTGAGGCAGGGGTGTGAACAGCTCCCACCCAGTCCTGGTAGACCAGCCAACCCAGCAGGGTGAAAGGCTTGGTAGAGAGGGTGGAATAAGGAGATTGAACTGGGATTAGAATCTGAATTGATACTGAAGTTGTCACAGAACTTCAATGAGGGTTTAAAAGTCTGGTAAAAACACAAAACAGCAGACAGTGGTGGTACACACCTTTAACCCCAGCACTCAGGAGGCAGAGGCGGGGGATCTCTGAGCTCAAGGTTCTGCAGATGAATTCCAGGACAGCCAGGACCACACAGAAAAACCCTGTCTGGAAAAGCAAGTAAACAAAAATATTAAAAGAAAAGAAAAAAAAAATCAAGTTGGAGTTGGTGTCATGGATATGGTTACAGTTAGGCTTGGAATTATAGCAAGGTTATAAATGTTGTTGAAAACAGAAATTGTTAGCATTCTGTCTAAGCTCCACCCCACAGTTACCTGGCAACATCCAGGTAGGCCCAACCCACTATAAAAGGGGCTGCTTGCCCCTCCTCCCTTTCTTGCTCCTCTTTTGCTTTCTCTTGCTTTTGCTTTCTCTCCCCCTCCCCATTCCCTTCCTCCCTCTCTCTCCACTTGCTCATGGCCAGCCTGTACAGGTGACCAGGGAAAGTTAAGTCAGACTCTAAAATGAAAGCACCCACTGCTTCCCAGGGAGCCAGCTAGTCTGTGGGGACATGTGCGTGCACACCTAGGACACACTGATGGCCTTTCACAGCATCCACAGCAGCCATGTTCAGTGGCTCCGGGAAGAGTGGCAGCAACAGCTGTATGACAAGTGTAAGACTCTGGCGAGCCTTAGCTTACTGGGGACCTCCTGAGTGAACCATGCAGAGCCGAGAATTGATGCAAAAAGGAAGAGGAATTTATTTTCCAGTGTGTTGGGGTCGTCCTGCACCTGAAGGAGAGGCAGCGACCCTGGCAGCTCATTCAGCAGACCTTTATACAGTTTCCAGGGGTAGCATACAGAAACAGCAACTAGGCACAGTGTGATTGGCAAAACAGTGTGACTTTTAAACTGTTTGGTCTTTAGGGAATGAGATGGCAAGGACTTTCCTTGTCTGTGGGTGGCCAACAGTCCATCCTGTGGAATGTGTCCTGATGCAGGTCAGTTCCTCCCTGTTGTCTGAGGAATGTTAATTAGCCTCTCCCTTCCAGAGGGACAAATGTCCCAAAGTTCCTGAGCTGATCTCTTCAAAAGAAGGGCATATGACAACTCCCAGGGGATCACATCTGTACAGATCAGCAGAGGAGTAGCTGGGGCCAGCAGTGATGACTGCAGGAATACTATACCCCTCACCATGGGGTGTCATGCTGCTGGCTGGTCACCACAGGCTTGAAGGGAGAGGAGAAGGGGGAAAGGATAAACAGAACACAGCAGAAGAAATTTCAACTTCCACTAGGATGGGTGGAAATCACCACAGGGTAGCTAGGAATGAAAAAAGGAATAAGAAGAGGCTAGCCCACAAAGCTGTCAGGTCCAAAGGAAACTCCAATTTCCCAAATTCCAAGAGGCACCCCAAATGAACTTAAGCAGAACCATAAAACTTCTGGCCATTAGATAAAAGCCAGAATTCCTCAGGAACGTGTAAAATTAGTTCACATCTGCCAAAAGGAGTCATGCCCCTTATCTCTGGTGGAAGGGACATACAGCTGCCTGTGGCACCTGTCAGTATAGCAAAGCCCATGCTGGCTTCTAGGCTCCCTCAGTATCACAAGTACCTGTTACAAATTTCAAAGCCCCCACACCAGTCTCCTGGGCTTTCCCTCCTCCCAGCTACTCACCCTCCAGCTGGGAATGGGAGCCAGGAGTCTACTTACACACATGGATAAAATTATTATTTATTTATGTTTATTTTTGTGTGTATATGTTGGATGTGTGGGTACATGTGTACACATATATGTAGAGACCAGAGGTTGACTTCTCCTGTCTTCTTTGATCACTATTTACCTTTATTTGAGGCAGAGTAAAAACTTAACCCGAGTACAGTGCTCAGAAGAGGGGCCTTGGGAAGTGATTGGGGTCAGATAAAGTCATGGGCTGGGTCCCTATGATTGATTGCATGCCAATGGATTTATAAAAAGAGATCACAATGCGCTCTCTCTCTCTCTCTCTCTCTCTCTCTCTCTCTCTCTCACACACACACACACACGCACACGCACACGCACACGCACACACATACTCATGTGTGCTTGCTTGTACATGACATGATGCCAGTGGTGGCTAGATATGAAATGACCCCCATGGGCTCATGTCTTGGAAGACATGGTCCTCAGCATTGACACATCTAAAAAGCTTATAGAACCTTTTGGAGTTAGAGCCTTGCTAGAGAAAATGGGTCACTAGAGGGTGGCCTTGAACGTCCATAGCCCACCCAGCCCCAGTCAACATCCAGCCCCTGCCACCATGCCTACCTCTGCTGAGGGCTGGGGTGGGCTGGAGTACAGAGTGGGAGCTAGGCAGACCTCTCTTTTCTTTATCAGTCTTTATTTTGTTTTTATATTTATTTACTTATTACATGTGGATACATGTTGGGCGCACATGAGGAGTCAGGATAGCTTTGTGGTTACTGGTTCTCTCAGTCCACCATATGTGTTCCAAGGTCTGAACTCAGTGACAGGTACTTTCATCTTCTGAGACAACTAGCTAGTCTTAATCTTCTCTCCTCCTCCTCCTCCTCTTCCTCCTCCTCCTCCTCCTTCTCTTTCTCCTCTTCTTCTTCCTCCTCTTTCTCCTTCTTCTCTTCCTCCTCCTCTTCTTCCTCCTCCTTTTCTTCTCCTTCCTTCCTTCCTTCCTTCCTTCCTTCCTTCTTTCCTTCCTTTCCTCCCTTTACTGCTCTAATATAGCCCAGGCTCACAGAATGCTCCCAATCCCCCTTCCTTAGCTTCCTGTGTCCTAGATTTTCAGGTGTGTGCTACCGTGACTAGTCATGGAAGTATAAATATGTGAGTATACTATGTACCAATAAAATGTACATTTCTTTTTCTTTTTCTTTTTTCTTTTTTTTTTTTTTGGGGGGGGGGTGGGGTTTTGGAGACAGGGTTTCTCTGTGTAATCCTAGCTGTCCTGGAACTCACTCTGTAGACCAGGCTGGCCTTGAACTCAGAAATCTGCCTGCCTCTGACTCACAAGTGCTAGGATTAAAGGCTTGTGCCACCACTGCCCGGCTTAAAATGTACATTTCAAATGAAACAATTGTATGGTAGTGTAAGAATGTAATTTCAGGCCTCAGCTTGAACTTAAAATTAAAAACCCTTAAGTTTGAGTTTCGGTTCAAACATTAACTGCCCAGGACACATCCTGGGAGAAGCACATTCCAAAGACACATTCCAGAGGAAGGGCCCAAGATGAGGGGTAACCAGGAAGCTGGGCCCTTAACACAGAACACCTGGGTAAACAGAAGCCACTTAAGCTGACCCTCATTGTGTAAAGATCAGATGCAAATTAGAGTTACTTAGAAACTGGGCCTGGGGACAGTTGTTTGAAATCCTTTATGGTTATTGTTTAAGAAGTACTTAACTGTCCTTGTGAACTCGGTAAAATAGTATATAAGCTGCTTTTAGCTGCGGCTCGGGGCCCCTCTTACCTGCGTGTAGGGGAGCCCCAGTATACTGGTATCATCTTTCATCAATACACCTTATGTTATTGCATCGAATCTGCTGTCCGTGGGTATTTCTCGGGGAGCAAGTCCACTGGTTTAGATCCTTAGGTCCAACAATAGATAAGTTATGTCCCAATAAAGCTGTCAAAATTAAACTTTAAAGATTACAAAAGAATACATAGGATAGCATTCCATTTCTGGAGCAGCTTTAAACAGAGACAAAAACGGTGTATTGCATGAGGTGTATATTTGGTAACCAGAGAAGAAAACAGGAGATAAACAAAGTTCTCAGCAGAGCAGCTGCCTGCCAGACAGAAAAGACAAAAATATGCTTGCCAAGTTAAGATACACACACGCACACACACAAACTTTGGGATTACCCTGTTTCTCTTTAGGGCAAAATGTTCCACTACCTGAGCTGCTGGGTGTGTAGCAGAAAGGACATATCTTTTAAGGGGACATATCTCAGCTCTCTTAAGACAAGCTCTCAGTAAGTCTCTCAAGCTAGCCTTAAACTCACTTTGTAGCCCAGGCAGGCCTTGAACTTGCTGTCCTGTGGGGTATCTGGAATTATAGACCTTTGTTGACAAGCCTAGATGGAACCATCCTGTTCCTTAACCAGGGGTGGGTGTGGATGCTAACATCGAAATGGAATCACAGGACTTGGGGGCATGCGTAGCAAGCGTGAGCCCCTGGGTTCATCACCAATACGTAAAACAAGCTCTTGGAATTGCTGTTGACTAAGCAGCCATTAGGACACAGCTGTGTTTGCCTGCAAGTCGCCTGAAGCACACTTTCCCATTCACACCTTCCTCTGGGCATGTGCACAAGGAATGCACGGCATAAACCTAGGCTGCAGACTTCTGGTCAGTTCAAGACTCTCCGTGTCAGGCAGAAAGAAGAGGAAAGGGCTGGGCCCACTGAGGGAAGTACCCTGTGGGAAGGTGAAAGAAGAGGAAAGGGCTGGGCCCACTGAGGGAAGTACCCTGTGGGAAGGTGAAAGAAGAGGAAAGGGCTGGGCCCACTGAGGGAAGTAGCCTGTGGGAAGGTGATGAGGGGAGCGTTCTAGAGAACACTCACAGGAGGAAATAATAAAGAAGGCGGGGACTGGTGGTCCAGTGGGGGATTATAAATCAGAGACTCCAAAGGTCCTGCAAGAGAGTTAAGAAGGAAAATATCCTTGGATTATTGACCTGTTTCATCTGTCTTCCTCAGACACCGCAGGTTACATGGTACAGGTGGGGTCAGGTGGCTTTTACCATTCATTTATACCTGCCTGTTTGCCAAGGAAGAAAAAAAGGAAGGAAGGGAAAGGAGGGAAGAGGTGGGTCAAAAATATTTCATGGTTCTGACTAGCATTTTCTAAAAAAAAAAAAAAAACCTTGTTTTTATTAGCATGTATGTGGACCTTGCTTTTATTAGCATGTGTGTGCATGCGTGTTCATGCCATGGCACTCAGTGGAGGTTAGAGGACAACTTTGTGGGTTCAGTTCTCCTTCCACCTCTCATGGCTTCCAGGATTTGGGCTCAGGACAACAGGCAAGGCAAGCTTTACTCACTGAGCCACCTGTCCATCCCCAACTCTCATTTTCAGCATCTGCCAAATAAGGCTGTTGATGACAGGTGTGAGGTGTTCAGGTGTCCAGGTGGGGGTTCATGTAGGCTTAAAGGGAGCTTTTAAAGCTCTGACCAATGAGGAAGCAGATCAGAACTAAGGTAAGCCTCATTGACTCCAAGATAGAGTCTACCGGGGAGCCACCTCAGCTCAGATGGTGGCCCACCCAGTTGTGGCTGTCAGTGACAAATCCCAGTTACCCATGATCCTTCAGTTGCTCTCCCTAGCCCTGCCAGACACTCAGGGCTTCTGAATCTTACCTTGACTTTCCCTGATGTACTTACATGAAAGGAAAACCCAATCTGAAGTCAGCCTCCATTTCTCTTACCATACACTTCCCACATAGATCCCTTCTGTGACCTCAGAAATTTCAGTCATTTCTTCCCACCAGCAGGCAATCATTTCTACAGCAGGCTCTATGTGGGCATCCTCCAACCCAGTCTGGCTCTGACTCTGTCTGCTTGGAGATAGTGTCAGATCCCACAAGTTGAGGCCTTAGTTCATTAAACAACCCCTCCCTACCTCCCATAATAGCATTCACCAAATCATATTTTTAAAGATTTTCAAAAACAAAAACTTTTATTGCTTCTTTTTTTGAGATTATAATATAATCACTGTCGCGTCCGCCTTGGCCAGCAAGTAAGATACAACACGGTCGAATCCTTCTCAGTCAGCTTTATTCCAGGAATGACTCTTGACTTAGGGACGGGGAACTGGACGGAGGCCTATGGATGGGGACGTATGGCCAGGGGCCTGGACCAGGAAGGGGATGGGCTCTCAAGCAGCAGAAATGAGCTGCTTATATAACTGCCCAAGGCGGGCTGGGTGACGTGTTCTCTCAGGATAGGTTCAGCTGCCAATACCTCATTAGCATAAGCCCGCTCGGGAGGGGCACGAGGCCGACGCATACTCAAAGGACTTGTTTACCAGTTTAACTGAGCTGGCCACGCTGGAAGCCAGCTGTCTACATCGTCAGGTGCTAGTCATAAGACTTTGCAACCGTCCCAGGTGATATCGTAAACACGGCTGCCTACAACGGCTGCCTACATCTCCCCCCTTATTTATTAAATTTGAAATAGGTTACCTCTGGACCCTTCAGACCTTAGGCATCCCACACCCAAGCAATGCTTGAACTCATTCATTAGGTGTTTGGCGAGAGGCAATCGAGAGCACACCTAGAAGGTTGCCGCTAGCGCAGCAAGTCAGCGGTGGAAAACAGAGGTCTGAGCCCTTGTGCAAACTGAAGGCATTGTGATGGGAAAGTTTATATTTCTGCCATACCCGCCTTCGTGCCTTTTTTCAGGGAGAGGTACATTTGGCACAAAACCTCTATGCACTCGAACATGCTTTCAGAGAATCTATCTCAGGATTGAGAACATCTCTAGTCGAGGCGCTCCTCGTACTCCCCGCTTCAGAAACATTGAGGTGATGCTGTAGGAGCCTCATGAGTGTACACCTTTGGCAGTGGTCAAGATGGTCAGGATCTAGGGATTATGCCTGGATGGCCAAATGTACCTTCTTTATATTCCTCCTTGTTCTCCTTCAAATTCATGGCCTGTTTTTTTTTTCATGAATTATTGGTACACATATGTATGTATATTTTTATTTTATATGTATGTTTGCCTGCATGTATGTATGTATACCATGTGTGTGCCAAATACCCATGGAGGCAGAAGAGTGTATCATTTGGCCTGGAATTACAAATGACCATGAGTTGCTGTATGGGTGCATGGAAGTAAACCGGGACCCCTACAAGAGCAGCAAGTGTTCTTCACTGCTGAGCCATCTCTCCAGCCCCACTCCCCAGGTCACTTCATTTGTGCTTCTGACCAGATAGCTTTAAGTTGGGAGCTATGGTTTGGATCTGAAATATCCCTCAAGGGCCTGTGCACCCAACTCTGTTTCTCTTGGTTTGTTTTTTTTTTCTTCCACCATGAAGTGCCCTAGAGGCCCAAAGCATCAGGAGTGAAGCGCGGATGTCCATGGCTCTCCAGGCACACCGTCCTATAAGACTACCCTTGCTGAGCTATCCTGGAGCTCTCTAAACCCAATCTTTTGGGGTCTTCATCAAGTACACATAATTGCTAACAAACTGAGCAGGAAAGCCAAGCCCAGCAAAGCTTCTCTACAGCACCTCTCGATCCATCCACCAGGGTTGGACCTTTCCCGAGAGAGGTGTTATCAAATTGTTATCAAACAAGATCCTTCAGAATTATGAAGCAGATAACTAATGGATGAAAACTAATAACTACATATCATAATCTCACATATCACAGAGAGCAAGAGTAAAATGAGGTCCAGGCTTCATTTGCATCTGGTGTGCATGCCATAAGCATACTCCTATGCAGATTTTGAGATAGTCATTTTCATTTATTCCTCACTTACCATCAATTCCTGGCCCTCCTCACACCCCCGGGAAAGCAGGTTTTGTCTCCAGTGCCTTATGGTACCTGAAAGACCTTTTAGTAATCGCTGAGCAGAATCTCACTTACACCAGGTGAAGAATGAAAAATTATAGAAATCCTATTATAGTATATATATATATATATAGTTCTTTTTTAGATTTTCCTTCAAAGGGCATGGAAAATTGTCTCTGAAACAGGCTACCTGGCTGATCACAAAAGGGCAGAACCAAGAATGCAGGTCATCTGGGTTATCTGGTTCACAGGCTCTGGGCTCTGTGTTCCAAGGGCAAGACCACAATGACAGGGCAGGACCACATTCTTGAGAAAAACAAGTGTACAGAGTGTTTCCGCATGACCCTGACTCACCTAGGTTGAGTTCCTCTGGAATGTTTCGCTATTCTTATGATTATGCTTCCCTGGCAACCCTCGCCCCCTCCCCATCCCTGGTTTGTGGGTATAAGATCTCCCCTCAGACCAGTAATGGGGGTCAACTCTACTCCTGCGTGAGCTAAAGAGTTGACCACAGCCGGCTGTCTGTCTCCACCCTAATAAACCTCTGCTTGATTGCATCCAGTCCCAGAGTCTTGTGAGAGTTACTGGGTGGTCATGTCATCCCGAGACTTGAGTGGGGATCTCCCCTGAGTGGTAGTCTTCACAGGCAAATGCAGCCTCATTTGGCTGTCATTATCTCCTTCCAACTGCTCCCAAAATGTGCTTGCAGAGCTCTGGATTTCCCTCACTCATACTCTTTGAACCTGCTTGACTTTCCCTTAACCCTTTAGCTGAAGCAAGAGTAAGGACTGGGCCTGGACTAGGCTCCTCAGTATTCCAATATGGATAAGGATGTGTGGGTGGGGAGCAGTGGATGGATGGGTGGGTGGGTAGATGGATAGATGGGTGGGGGACATGAATAGATGGATAGACAGACAGGTGGGTAAATGGATAGATAGGTAGGGGTGTGGATGGATGGGTGGATGGATGGACAGGTGGGTGGGTGGATGGACAGATAGGTATGTGGATGGATAGACAGACAGACAAGTAGATGAATGGATGGATGGACAGGTGGGTGGATGAGTGGGTGGGTGGATATATGGAAGGATAAGTGGGTAAATGGATGGACAGATGTGATTATACCCACCTCAGGCCTTGGGCACCCCGTGCAGGTGATTTTTCCCACATCTGGCACCCACGTGGAACTCTGGACTCCATGCAACTATGGGAACTGGATCACCCGAGTCTGCTAAGCAAGTATACATCCAGGGGGCTCGGCGCCAAGGCTCTGTTTCCCTCACCTCTCTCGGGAGCGTGCGAGCCTGTCACTTCACACAGCACAGCTCCATGTGCCCCCAACGTCTTCGTTCTGCCGAGTGCCCCCCCTCCCCATGGTGTCTGGGGCCACAAATGTAGATCCCTACATCCCACCGGAGAGAGCCCTGCTCCCTCCCCTTCGGAACCCCAGGCTGGCTTTACTCCCTGCCTGAGCACAACCCCCACAGCGTCCACCATGAGACAGCGTGCAGCATGAGACAAACACAGCTGAGCTTTCAGCACATGCTTCCACTCTTCTGAGACAGCTGCCCCAGACAGGAGATGCATGTACCAACAATGCAACAGACAACTCCATGCCCTCGCACTCACAGCGGCGGGGGGGGGGGGGGGGGGGGGGGGGGGGGCATCATTTTTCTCCTGCAAATGTGGACAACACGTGCAGTGCCAGCTCCGAGAGCGCCCCCTGCTGGTGCCTGCGGGGGGGGGGGGACCGTGAGTAACATCTCTCTCTGTGTCCACCCTCCCCTCTCTTTCTCTCTCATGTTCCTGGTTAATGTCTTTTCTCTGGTTCTCAGCTACCATTAGCTCCTGCCTAGCTCAAAAGACTAGGTCTCTCTCTGTCCCCCTTCCCCTCTCTTTGTCTCCACATGTTCTCCAGCTCAAGGGCAAGATGGCAGCGACTCCCTAGCCTCCACTCTGCCTATCTCCCAGCTCCCCAGAGAGGTCTCCTTTACAGCTAACAGCTGTTTTTCAAGCCACAGCGCCTGCTGTGACTCTCATTCTAAGACTCTTTCCCTTGGGTGAGGGACTCCTTCTCGCGGCTGAGACTGTCCTCTCGCTCTCAGGAGCACCTACTTCAGTCTTTAACACACTGCCTGCTAACGTAAATTTCTCTCTTTCTCTCTCCCCACGTGTTCTCCAACTCAACAAGATGGCAGCAACTCCCTACTCTCCACTCTCTGCCCCTCCCCCAGGGGTCAGTCGTTCTTGAGCCGCCTGCTAGATTCTCAAGAACACTGAGTCCAAACTCTAGTTCCAACGTTTCCTCCAGGGGGTCAGTCCTTCACAGGCTGCCTGCTAGCCTAGTGTATGTAGGCTTTTCCCCTCCTCTTCCATCATTTTTGGCAGGCTACAACTACCTAATTCAGCCAGCTCGCCTGAAGCAAACCTGTTTGCTCCCTTCGCCCCTGTGTTCCTCACAGTTTCTTTCTCATGGCTAAAAATTCTGGGCTGAGCCTAGAGAAACTGCGTGGCACCTGCCAGCTTCTCCCAGGAGCTGCCGGCTACACGGCTACACGCCAGCTTCCACGTGTCTCTGCCCCTATGACTCAGTTTTACACAGCCTTTCACTCCTGACTCTCCTATCAAACACCTATGTTTCTTGCTTAGTGTTTTCTTCAAGGTTGGCCTTTCTTCTCTTTCTTTACATTTAAGATTAAAAACAAAGGGGGAGTACCCTGCTAGTACACCCAGAGGCCACATGGCAGAGCAGGCCCCTCCTTCCCCACTGCTTCTAAACCCGCTTTTCTCCCCAACGGGAATATGGAAATCTCATGAATATGGAAATCTGTTAGTCACGCCCTCTACCTGGATGGTGATGTAAAACCTCTGGGAGGAGCTACTTTGAGCCAAACGTGTCTGCAAGGCACAGGCTAATGGGGATTTAGGCCGCATGTGGGGAGATACATGCTGTCCCTCACCAGGCAATAGTCTACCTTTTAGGTCTCCGGCTATTTCAAACCCAGTGCTCTACCAGGGAGACACAGACAGACAGGTGGGTGGATGGATGGATAGATGGATGGATGAGTGGATGGGTGGATGGGTGGATGGGTGGATGTATGGACAGGTGGGTGGGTGGGTGGACAGATAGGTATATGGATGGATGGACAGACAGACAAGTAGATGAATGGATGGATGGATGGATGATGAATGGATGGATGGATAGGTGGGTGGATGAGTGAGTGGGTGGGTGGATATATGGATGGATAGGTGGGTGAATGGATGGACAGACAGGTGGTTGGATGGATGGATGGATGGGTGGGTGGGTGGATAGGTGGATGGGTGGGCAGATGGGCAGCACTGCCTTTTTCCCCTCCCCAGACCAGGGTCTGGGACAAATATGGAGTGAGTCCAATACCTATCTAAGAACTTCATGGCACTAGAAAAAGCATCTATCTGGTTTGTTAGACTGCCATCACTTAGCAAGAGGCCCTGAACTATGCTGGAAAATTCTAGAAAAGAATCTATCCTTGTCAAATTACACATTCTCTTGGGTTGCCTCCCCCATCCTCCAGACCTCCACGAGCTGTCAAAAGGTTGACAGTGGGGCCTTTAAGGAGACTTCCAAGAGACCCAGCAGGACTCCTAAAATGAATGAGTGCAGACTGCTTTGAGAGAAAGTACTGGGGAGCTGTGGGCATTTGCATAGTTGCTACAGTTATATACACACTCTACAAGCTTAGAAGCTAATGAGGGAAACAAAATACCCAGCTAACAGGCCCCAAAGAGTGCTGGGCTCTTCAGAAGATCCTAATCCTATGAAAAACAGAAAGGGAGAAAGCAGTGTTGCAAGCTGGAACCTTAGACCTCTTCCTGTCAAATGTGTAACTGAGGTACAGGACATGGAAGTGTCACCAAAGTCCCCAGGGAAAGTGCATGGGCAAGGTAGAAGCTATTTCCTGTTATGTAGAAACCTCCAGCTAGTAAATGTTTCTGCAAAAGGCTCTGATACAAATTTTGTTTCTTCTTCCCTTTGTCCCTTCCCCCATCCTCTCCCCAGTAAGACAGTGATGAGCTTTGGGTGGCTTGTGGATATAATCCAGCCTCCAAAGGCTCTGTGACTGTGACCCAGCCCTTTACCCTGAGTGCTCCAGTGCACTGGGACCTGAAATGACAACCTCTCTCCCTGTTCTAAACCTTGACTTGAAAACAAACAGGGCAGATGTCCAAAATGCATCTGTCTCTGACAAACAACTTCTGCAGGAAAAATAATGAAATCAGTGGGAATAGGGGCTGGAGAGATGGCTCAGCAGTTAATGGCACCGGCTGCTCTTACACAGAACCAGGGTTCAGATCCCAGCACCCAACAGTAGCTCACAGCTACCCATAACTCCAGTTCCAAGGAATACAATGGCCCATGAGGTATGCACTTGGTGCAAATACACATATGCAGGAAAAACACTCTTGCACATAAAATAATTCTAAAGTGAATTTTTAAAACAAATATATGGGAACTACAAACCTATATTAGCTACCTGCACAGGAGCAAGTGTGAGAATTAGAACTGTCTTCAGCTCCCAGGAGCACTAGGTGAAGCCCCTGGGCTTTGTGCCTATGGCTCCCAGGAGGGTCGGACAGCTCTGGCTTGCACTCAGGATGAGCTCTTCTGAGTACGCCTTTGATCTTTCCTGTAGCATGCTTATCACATTCAAAGAGCCTCCTCTCAGTGGACACAGTGCACAGAGCCTGGAGCCCCAGCTGAGAAGGAAATGCTGTGAAAGCCAGGTGGGTCTGGTTTAAGCCGACCTCCAGGCATCCTACTACAGCCTCTAGCTTAGACAACGCAAATTACTTATCTATTATTAGATTGTCCAACACAACAAAGGTTTTCTAGCAGAAAATTATCTTAGCAATCATTTTCCTTAAAACACACTCACTGAAGGTAATAGCTTAGAAGGTAAGAGCTGCTCTTTCAGGGGACCCTCAGGTCAGTTCCCACCATCCATCAGCCTCTCCCATGGGGGATGGGGGACAGGGAACAAGTGTTCCAAAGTTCCTCTTCAGTATATGCTATTACTATTGTGTGTGTTTGCACACAGGTGTGAATGATAATAGTGTTAGTGTGTGTGTGTGTGTGTGTGTGTGTGTGTGTCTCTGTGTGTGTGGTATGTGTGTAAAGGTCAGAGAACAACTTTTAGGAGTTAGTTCTTCCCTTCTACAGTAGGTTGTAGGGACTGAGTCCAAACTGTCAGGGTTGCATGGCAAGCACTTACACTCACTGAGCTGTCTTGCTGGTCCATGTAAGTGGTTATGTTGTTTTATTATTTTATCTGTATGTTTTGCTTATATGTGTCTATGTGCATCACATACATGTCTGGTGCCTACTCACATAAAAAAGTATCCACTCTCTTGGAACTTGAGTTACAGATAGTTGTGAGCATCCAGGTGGTGCTAGAAACCAACGCTCAATAAGGCCTTCAGCAAGAGCAGCAATCGGTCTTAGCCATGAGCCTGTTACTACCTCTTGTTTATGTCTGTGTGTGTGTTTGTGTGTGTGTGTGTGTTGGATGCCTTAGAGCTAGAGTTATGCAGTTGTGTTGCCTCTCCTTTTGGGGTGCAGGATGGCCCCAGCATGCTGGAACATCAAAACTTCTCTTGAATTTTGCAGCGATTTACATCTCTGTGTGGTTCACTCTGGGGGTCTCTGGTAAATTAAGGCTCTGCTCCCTAGAGTTTGTTTGTTTGTTTGTTTTTGTTTGTTTTGTTTTGTTTTGTTTTGTTTTGTTTTGTTTTGTTTTGTTTTCAAGGCAGGGTTTCTCT
Organism: Mastomys natalensis; assembly: GCA_021653895.1. Taxonomy (NCBI): domain Eukaryota; kingdom Metazoa; phylum Chordata; class Mammalia; order Rodentia; family Muridae; genus Mastomys; species Mastomys natalensis. The sequence goes on along the minus strand of JAJTUV010000069.1, from coordinate 1,616,840 downwards.
GTGTAAGCCTGGCTGTCCTGAAACTCACTCTGTAGACCAGGCTGGCCTTGAACTCATAATTATACCTGCCTCTGCCTCCCAAGTGCTGCCTGTTAGTATTCTGTCTAAACTCTACCTCCACAGCTATCTGGCAACAGCCAGGTATGCTCCTCCCCACAGTTACCCGGCAACAGCCATGTAGGCCTGCCCATTATAAAGGGGCTGCTTGCCCCCTCTTCTCTCTCTTGCTCTCTTGGTCTCTTGCTTGTAGCTTCTCTCTGTTCCTCCCCCCTCCCCTTCCCCCTCTCTCCACATGGTCATGGCTGGCCTCTACTCCTCTACCTCTCTGCTTCCTCTCTCTCTCTCTCTCTCTCTCTCTCTCTCTCTCTCTCTCTCTGCCTCTACTACCCTCCTGGCTCCCCTCCTCATGCCCTGAATAAACTCTATTCTATGCTATACCATCGTGTGGCTGGTTCCTCAGGGGGAAGAGATGCCTCAGCATGGGCCTGCTGAGACATCCCTTTCCACCATTGGTCCCTTTCATCATTTCATTGGTGCTGTGACTCGCTCGGATATCTACAAGTTTGCATCAGGCCAGCTACCAAAGGTTATCCTCGCTCACTAGCCTAGCCTACAACTGGTAAGCTTCCTCATCCCCACTGGCCAGAGTGACCGTCCACATGGTCCCAGAAAGATTTCTTGACCTCAAAGCTAACCCTGTCCTTCCCTGACCCTGGTTCTAGGACTGCTCCCCTTGGGTGAGACATTTCCCCTCTCCTCTCGAGACAGTTTCACGTCACTGAGTACCCCAGGCCAGGCCTGGACAGACTGTTCTCTCTGCCTCAGGAGCACCGGCTCTAGCTCTAGTCCCCAGCATGTCTCCTCCATGGGTCAGTCTTTCACACGCTTCTCCCCCTCCTCCTCCATCATCTGTGGCTACCTGGACCCACTTAGTTCAGTCAGATTGCCTGAGAAACAGTGGGTCCAGGACCCTGCTTGCTCCCTTCCCTCTGTGGTTCTTAGCTCTGCTCTGGGTCTTCTTGCATCCTGCCAGGGACTCTCTCTGAGACTTGCTTCCCCATGTGCGCAACCACCCTCGCAAAGGGCTTGGCTGCCCACTCATGCGAGGGAGGCGTTCTCTCTCTCTCCCTTGCTGCCCGAGACCTGTAAAGTGAGTGCTAGTGGTGCCTTCTGCTACAAAAACAACTAACATGAACGTTGCTGTGATATGGGACATGCTTGCTTTTCCTTGCCCACTGCAGCCACCAGAGGCACTGGGCAGTGACTTCTCGCTGCTAGTAGGAAGTCCCACCCTGTCGCTTCCGCTGCAGACCTGACCTGCAGCACCTGTGGCTCATAGCTCCAACCTGCCAGCCATGTGATCCAGCTTTCTTATTCTGGTCCCAGCCAAATGTTTCTTTGCTAATACAAAAATGTGCTTTTCTCTGCCTACACAACCCACCAAAGTTACTTAAGGCAGGATAGGAAAGACTCTGTCTTAAGAGATTTTTACTACTGCTATTAAATTCTATTCAGTTACAACCAATCCTTATGGCGCTCAATCTTGTCAGAAGTCTGCTAATAGTATAAGCTATGGCCGACAGAATTCCCAAAGCCTCTAACAGTTGACCCAAGATGGTCTCAGAAGACTTGGACACTGGACTCCTAGAAGATACAGCCTGGATTGTATGCAATGATACAGTCACTAACAAACGCAGGGGACTAAACTGGATACTCTGAGTCAAATGACTTGGCTAAACCAAGGTAAGTCATTTCTCATGTCACATGTATCTGTTCCACAGAGAAAAAGCCCTGCGTCTTCTGCACTTGGAAGCCAAACTGACTTCACCCAAGAGACTATGGAGACCATGGGAACTGTTGGCTAGTGGACTCTGTCATTTTTTAAAATAATATATAACTGGAAGATTACTGTTTACTCTTTCTCAGACTTCTGACTACATTGACAACTAAGCTTTCACAGATATTATCTGTTACCTCATTACCTAAACTCAGTTGCCATCAATTAAATACTTCATATTTCCTCTTCTTGCTATGCCACTGTCCTAATATTATCTAAGTTCCTATAAACTTGCCTAACTCTAATAAAACATTCCACTATACGATCCAACAAAGGCTCATCTTAAAGCCTGCTTGTGTTGTTAACTCATGCTGTTATCTCTTTTGTAAACTTATAAGCTACAGGAAACCCACTCAGATCTACCTCTCATGGACCAAATAGACATCATCCAGATAAGTTCATCTGCCTAAAGTTCCCACTTAGTACCTATTCCAAAGGTGGGATCCCTCTGGGTTTCAAATGTACATCTTAGAAAAATTTTTCTTTCTCTCAAATGTACTTAATCCTATTCCTTACATCTTGTCAAGTCCAGGCGCATCCAGAACAGCTCCAGAGAAGCAACCTCCAGATGCTCCATCTCCTGTCACACACGCAGCTGCTTCTACTGGACCTGTTCCTTCTGGCCTATCCTCAGATGGCTCCATAGACCCTGGACAGCAGGAAACAGCCAACTCTCCTAAGACCAGACAAACATCCCCTATACCCATTTTTCTAGGTTCCCCCTAAAGACACATTGCCCCCAATGCCAGCAGGAAGTAGCCAGATATCACAACAACCCTATTCCTGCTTCTCCGTCACCTCTTTCTAATTTTTCTTTGTTAATTAAACCAAAACAGGGGAATGTTAGTATTCTGTCTAAACTCCACCGCTATCTGGCAACAGCCAGCTATGCTCCTCCCCACAGTTACCTGGCAACAGCCATGTAGGCCTGCCCACTATAAAAGGGGCTGCTTGCCCCTCCCCTCTTTCTTGCTCTCTTGCTCTCTTGCCTGTAGCTTCTCTCTGCTCCTCCCCCCTCCCTTTCCCCTCTCTCCATGTGGTCTTGGCTAGCCTCTACTCTTCTACCTCTCTGCTCTCTCTCTCTCTCTCTCTCTCTCTCTCTCTCTCTGCCTCTACTACCCTCCTGGCTCCCCTCCCCATGCCCTGAATAAACTCTATTCTATGCTATACCATCATGTGGCTGGTCCCTCAGGGGGAAGAGATGCCTCGGCATGGGCCTGCTATGACACCCCTTCCATCATTGGTCCCTTCCATCATTTCACTGCCACTGCCCGACTGCTAGAGTCTTACAATACAAATAAAATGTTAAAATAAATAAAGCACACTTACATATATTCCCTTAGGATCTGGGTAAAAGGCTAACAAAGCCTCCACCTGTTGGCATCTGGATGTATTTAGTCACCTGGTAAGCAATCTAATGCTCTCCCCAAAACTAGCAGCTCAGGCTCATTTGGTATCCAATGAGAACATTCTGGCCAGAGCTAATCCAGAGGCTTCAGGGTTGGTTTATCCAATGTAACACAAAGATGCCATATTCTTGCAGAGGGCTTGCAAAGTTGGTCCTATTTTTGGTCATGGTGGGGAACTCCCTTTCTGACTTTGCTATCCATAGGGGTATTGCTGGGATGGGTTATATGCAAAATGCAGAGACTACAGGAAATCATTGTAACCTGCTGGCTCTGTCATCTCTACCCATCTGGTTACGGGTTTGATAGATATACAATTTGGACCACCATCATACACTGATGTAAGTCACATGATGCAGACCAAGCTCTTGGTTGGTACTCAGTCATAATCCATACATCTGCTCCACAATCACACATGCAGTCTCTCTTAGAACAGCCAAAATCCAAGGCCATGAGCCCGTCTCTATCCTCAAACACCCCCATTTCCAACCAGCCCCTTTGACTGAACAATGAAGTCAAACCCTAACCAGCTTTCCCCTAGTCAAAGCTTACACACCTGGAACACAAGAACCATGTCTACCTGTCTCCCTGCATACCTATAATACCTGCATACCTACAAGCAACTCCACAGGAATGCAAAACAACTCGGTGATCATAGCAGAATATGCCCATAATTCTGGGCAAAAAGATTGAGCCTACCAGTGACCCTATCTCCCTGCCCAAGTGATTTTGGAAAGGGCATGTAACTAACTACTGCCAATCAGAGCTGTCTTTGGGATTGGTTTTTAAAATACTAAATCAGATTTGTTCTCCATCCCTGGAGCTGTCAAGGGGCTGGGGGTTGGGAGTAGGGAGGCATATGCCTATGTACAAGCAGGAGTGAGCTAGGCCATACAGAAAAAGAGACACCCTGGGGACCTTTGTTGAGCTGCTGGATCTAGCTGAACCTAAAGTGACAGTGGTTGTTATATAAGCAAATTGAATTTCTGTTTACAAAACTATTTTTTTTCTGTCAAACCTAGAAGGTCTAATAATATGATAGCATGTATTCATGTGTTCACTTCCTGCTTCTTCACGGCAGCCACACAGGAGTGATGAATAAACCCTTTTCGGGGACAGTGAGATGCCACTGCACTTCCAGTGGCCCTCATAAGGCAGCCAAGCTAATTGCAGTGGGGCCAGGTCACAGGACTGGGTTCTACCCACAGGAGGTGACTGCAGCTCTAACCACACTCCTTTGAAATCTTATTACAGTTTGAATACAAAGTGTTCTCCACAGCCTTGCAGTTTGAGGCTTGGTCCCTAATTAGTGGTGCTATTTTGAAAGACTGTAGAAACCTGAGGTAGGCCCTAGCTGGAGTCTAGGTCACTGAGAATGGGTCCTTAGGTATATGCTCTCCCTCCTCCATCCATCCCTCCCTTCCTCCCTTCTCCCTCCTCTCTCCTTCCTTTCTGCCATAGTATGAACTGTTTCTGATACAAACTTTCACTGCTGTGAGGTTCTGCCTCACTCCAGGCCCAGAGATACAGAGCCAGGAGGTCGATCCAAAACGAACCTTTGGAAACCATGAGCCAAAATAAATTTTGGCTTTAATTTATTTTAAATTTGTTTAAATTGTTTGCATCTGGCAATCTATCACAGCAATAAAACATGACATACAAGAATATGTACCTGGACAACACTAAAATGTCTCTTACTATCCCTCGACCCCACCAATTGATACCTTAGTAAGCCAGGTTGTACATCAGGTTGAAGAAAAGCAATTTTTAGAAAAGATCCTCTTTGCAAGTTGCTTGGTTTTGGTCACTGGAACCTCACACCATGGGTCACAATTGCAGTCAGGATACGACATGGATTTTTTACAGATCTGGGAGTGCTGATATATTTTATCTTCTGGGTCTGCCAAGTTTCTCACCTTGAGGAACCCAAATGTCCTCAGCTCACAAGGACTGACCAGACCTTGGCAAATGGATTTCACCAAAATTTTGAAGAAGTTGCTTGAGGAAACTGAGTAACTACTCATGTAGAATGAGAAAGATGACATTTCATATTTAATTGATAGGAAGATTGGACTTTGGACAGTCTGAACATTATCTTCTTCATAAGAAAATCTACCAAGGAAACTTAATTAAGGTAAATTGAATAAATTTAAGATGAGACAAATGGTCCCGGATGGTATGTGTCTTGTTTTTATGGAACTATCATGGCCAGATGACTCATGTTTAGAAGTGATTGGTTCTGCAGGTCACAGCGCTCTTTCCAACAGATAGCCACAGGCTTCAGAAATCCTTATCAAAAGGGTATAGTGGCATAACCCATGAATCCAGCATTCAAAAACCTGAGAAAGTATGGTCCAGAGGATTGAGAGTTTGAGGCCAGCTTGTGCTGCAAAGTGAGAATCTGAATGAGTGAATAAATGAATAAGTGAATGCATATAATCCCGGCACTTAACAGGTAAAGACAGAATTATGAGCTCAGGGTCATCCTTAGCGGTGTACTGACTTATGTAGTCCAGGTTAGTGTGGACTACAAAAGACTTTGTTCCACAAAAGAAAAGAAAAATATAGGAAGAAATCCTTACATGCTTGCACAACAGATAATTCCCTTGTGTCTGTATTCAACGTGCTTTCATCATTCACATTGATCTCAACGCCAAGAAGGAGAAGAATCTAGAACCTGTGAACCAAGCCTCTCTGAAGAGCTCTGTCTGCGTGAAGAACAGAGCCGTTGAGTATCTTTAGTCCCTTTCTTTTTTTATTAATTATTTTTTTATTTACATCCCAAATGTTGCTCCTTCCCTCCCTTTTAGTCCTTTTCAAAGACATTTACTCAACTTCTGCTCCTGACCTCACATGTCAGACATAACTAGATAAAACTTAAGGGGATGAATCACCAAGCACTACAGACCTCTAGCCTTCACCCACCCTAAAGCCCAGAATGGAGTTTAGATAGTATCTGAAACCTATAGCAGAGATTTTTATTCTGCACTCCCAGGCTGTGCTTGCTGGGAAATCACACGGATGGATGTCATTAGTTAGCCTATTGACTTATGACTTTGTTCTTTGCCTAGGAAAATTCATATAACTTCTTTGCAATCAATGATGTCATTTAGGGGTAATTTGAATCCATGTTCCCAGACCATGGTCACTCATATTTGACTCAGAATAAACTCTATTTCCCTTAAAGAAGAGCTGTTACTTTACCTCAAAAAACCTTCTCTAGTGGATGTTGTTCATTGCTCATCCAACACTCATCTTTCCTCTTTCCTTCTTGACAGAATTCTGATTTAGTTCAAGAGTTGTATTCCTCAAAGTCCATAGACCATTGTGTCTCCTAGGACATCAGCCCAGGTTCACTTTCCTCTTGTGAGCCATCGATTATGATATCATTATTATGATGTGGCTAGACTTGCACGGCCATCTTGCTCAAGCCTCATGATAAAGCCATCACCAGAGGAAGAGCTAACTGAGACAGGCTCTGTGCATGGCCTCCGTGCCCTCACCCCAACTCAAGCTTCAGCACACAGAGCTGGGGCTATCTTTACTGCTTAAGTGGCTTGAACTATGCTTTTGTTACTTGTAGTATTGGACTCTAAGCTCCAAACCTGGGGACGCACTCCCACAGAAGCACTCACAGACAGCAGATTCGATGCAATAACATGAGGTTTATTGATAACCAGTGCCCTGGGGTTCCCTTGCACACAGGCAAGAGGAACCCTAAGCCAAAGCTAAGAGCAGTTTTTATACCATTTCCACAGAGTTCACAAGGGCAGTTTTACTGAGACCTGAAATTCTTTCATTACCTGAAATTCCTTCAGTAGCCGCAGGCCACCTGACTGACCATCCTCCATCTGAGGACATCTGAAAAGACAGGCAGGCTTGGTTTGCTGTCCTGGGGCAGAACATAGAACACTCATCTCCTTTAACAAAGTTATTCAACTGGACTCTGAACGTAGGGAGGGAACAGAGATTCCGGCAATGAAACTATGAACGAGCTTATAAGTTCATTTCTTCCTTCAAAACACTTCTCCGAATCCAGGAGAAAGGTGAGATGGTAAGCGTGAGGGTGGGAAGTGGTGATGAGCTTCACGAGCTTCACGTGAGACAGCACACTCCAGTGTGTGAGGAGTGTCAGCTTGCTACGGAGACGGGGGATGGGATGATTCCTTGACAGGATGACTCAGCAAAGATATGGACCGTCACAGCTAAAAGCCAGTCCCAAGATCACCCAGAATCCTTCTGCCTCCCCCATCAAATCTTTTCCAATTAAAGCTGCTAAAATTGGGGAGGGGAGGAGTGCTAGAAAGAGAACTTAGTAGAGGATCTAAAAGGTTTGGTTTCAGCACCTACATGACACTCACAACCATCTGTAACTCAATTCCCCGGTTATTGAGACCCTCTTTGGGCTTGGGGCAGGTACTAGCCAGGCACAAGGTGCACAGACATACATGCAGGCAAAATACTCACACATATAAAATTGAATAATAAATTAAAAAGAAAAAAACTACTACAACCTTTCTTCAAAATGAAAAATGATAAGATACAAGTATGCCCCCTCCAAAAAAAAATACCTTTAAAATATTTCAATAACTAAAACAGGAATAAAACGTGGGAAGAGACTGGGTAAAACAGCTGATATGACAATGTATAGGAGCCAAATTTAGAAAGAAACTTGGATTTCATCTCTTAGATGTATTAAATGAAAGACTTTGCATAACATTCAGCCAGAGGCTTCCCCCAGATTCTTCTGTTACATTTTGCCCAGTGAAAATGCTTTTCAGGCTTTGAAGAGAGGGAGCTGTGAGCTGTGAGTCCCAGGAAGGACAGCAGACAACCCAGCTAAGGATTCCTCGCCAAGCTGTCTTATCACTGATGCCTGTCTCCTCCCTGCAGGCCACACTGCACAGCGTTCTGGCTAGAAAAAGGTTTGTGATGATTGACACTCAATAGGTAATGTCATTGGTTCACACAGGGGTCAGGCAACACATATCATCAGAGCTGAGAAGACACAGAGACAGAAGTAGCTCATAGCTGTGGTGTGAGAAGCAAGAGAGAGCTGTTTATCACTCAGGGAAATGGAAAGCTTGCACAGGAAACCGCCATATACATCCAAGGCCATCCCCTCAGTAACCTACCTCCCCATCTCCTAAAGATACTATGTGCCAAAATGGCATTACCAGCTGAGAACTACTGTTCACACAGTGGGGGTCTCTTCATCTCTTTATCATAAGAATACACAGACAGTAGAAGTGGGTGCCAGAGCCAAGTCTGACATAGTTCCCTGCCCATGACCTCTTGCCCTCATGGGAAATAGGTTTGAGTAAGCAGGGCTGGGGACATGTGTCATCAAGAGTGGGAGAGGGAGCCAATGTGTTCACTCTTCCTTTCCCAGGCAAAGGCCTTTGCCACAGGTAGATGCTGAAGATGAAGTTGTCCTGGAGATAGCCTCAGGCTAATGTAGACTCAAAGAAGCTGACAGTCAACATCCTGCCCCTACTCCTTAGCCAGCTCTCAAGTGCCCCAGCCTGGCCCTGGGTCAGATCCACCAATGGCCAGCCTGTCATGGGGGAGCAAACTTTTGGTTTTGGTTTTCAAGGTCTTTTATTCCCCATCCTTTTTTTTTAACACTTTCTTATTTTAACCAAGTAGTATATGTACTTGTATAAAATGTTCTCCTAATGACACAATCCCTCCTGGAGGAAAGAGGGAAGCTCCTATGTCCCAAAACTCAAAGACACTTACAAAGTTCAAAACTTTACGAAACTCACAAGGCTTCTCCTCAAGCCATGAGCAATTGCTAGGGAAGGGAGGGTCTCTGAGAGCCAGTCTGCCTGCTAGTCATGCACGGAGAGCCAGGGAGTTGCACTCACGCTGGGATAGGCCTTCTGGTGATGCAGCCACCAATAATTCATCCAGCTCTCCCATACTCCTGCAGAAAGCCCAACAAACCCATGGCTTCTCCAAGCTGGACATCAGTGGGGTGGACATCTATCTTGAATGAGTAGATGTGTGTCAGTATCTTCCTAGAAAAGTTATATAATATTCAACACTTTCCTCCCAATCCAAGCAAATGAAACTGGGAAAACAGATCTAATTCTACCCATAGGGTGGCTGGGAATGCCTGTCTAAGCACTGGGAAGAGCCCTGCAGCACACTGCAGGTCACAAAGGATGTCAGGGACAGAAGGAATTCTGGATCATATTTGTGGATAAGATTCAACCTAATAAAAATGTTAAATTTCCCAATCACTTTTGCTCTGTTTTGTTTGGCTAGGGCCAAACCCAAAAAGTAATGCATTCATTCAATGGAACCCCTCTGGGAAATTAAAAAAAAAAATAGAATATTAATACAGCATCCAGCATCCTGTGCAGGTCACATGGGTGGATCTCAGAAACACAATGAGCAAAAGAGGTTAGTCATGAAAGAGTATGAACTGTGTGAGCCCATTCCCGTGACATTTCAGGGTGGGCAAAACTAATTTCTAATGATGGAGATCAGAGCAGTGCTCTCCTCAGACAGGGCAGGGAGGGTCTTAGTTACATAAGGACATAGGCAAAACCTTCCAGATGCCTTAGTCTCTTTCACTTGACTAATAACATACTGCATAGGATGGTGAAGTTATAAAGAAAGGAGGGTCATTTTGCCTCCTGGTCCAAGGTCTAGGGTTTGTATCTGATGGTGGATGGGCTTCTTGATGGCAGAGTCCCCGAAATACAGCAAGGTATCACATGGCAAGACGTAAGGGGGGAGAGGGATGGGAGGAAAGGAGAGAGGGAGGGAAGGAGGGAGAGAGGAAGGGGAGGGACACAGAATGGGAAGGAAGGAGGGAAGGAGAGAAGGAGAGATTGCTTTCTAGTATCTCTACTTCTCTTAAAACCACCTGGGAACCTCATTTAATCTTAATCCCTTCACAAAGGTATTAGCTGTAAGCAGTATAAAGTTTCCACCTTCTCATATGGCACAATGGGAATTAAACTCCAGCTCAGAGGGGGACAAACCACATTCAAACCACAGCATGGGAGGTGGAAATGTTCTGTGTCTTGATTGGGGTGGTCACATGGGAACCTACATTTATCAATTCTTAAATTTACACAGTTAGGTGTGTACACTTTCTTATTGTATAACAATGATAGTTTGAGGCTGGGGAGATGGCTCGGTAGGTGGGTAAGAGCACCTGCTGCATAAGCATGAGGATCTGAGTTCAAATCCCCACAACGGGCGTCCTAATTTGTTTTCCGATGCTTTGATAAAAGAATTAGAGGAAGAAAAGGTTCATTTGGCTTACACTCCTACATCATGATCCATCACTGAGGGAAGTCAAGGCAGAAGTCTAAGACTAGAACCTGGAAGTCTGGAAGCAGGAACTAAAGCAGAGACCATGGAAGAATGCTGCTTGCTGGTTCACTCTGCCTCCTTTCCTATACAGCTCAGGACCACTCACCCTGGGGTGGCAGTGCTCGCAGTGGACTGGGCTCTCATATCAATTAGCGATTAAGAAAATGTCCCTTCAGAGATGCCCACAGGCCAATCTGATGGAGGCAGCTCCTCAACTGAGAGCCCCTCTTTCTGGATATGTCAAGTTGATAGCTAAATAGGACACCATGTTTTTTAAAAGCTGGACATGGGAGACTGCAGAGATGCCTCAGCTCTCTTCCAGAGAGTCCAACTCTGGTCCCCACTATCCATGTAAGGTAGGCCATAATTATGTAGCTCTAGATCCAAGGTCTCCAATGCCCTCTTTTGACCTCTGCAGGAATCCACACGTATGTGACATATATCTACACAAACACACATAAATATACATAAGTAAATAAAAATAAACCTTAAAAAAAATCCATGCATGATTATAAGTGCATATAATGCCAGTGTTGAGGACAGAGACAGGCAGATCCCCGGAGTTCACTAGCCAACAGTGTCAGGGTCAAGGAGAGACCCTGTCTCCAGGGTAAGGCAGCAAACAATAGGTCATCACCTCATGTCCTTCTTTTGCCTTGACATGATGTGTGCCTCTGTACACACAATATACAGACAGACACAATGTCTTAGTCAGGGTTTCTGTTCCTGCACAAACATCATGACCAAGAAGCACATTAGGGAGGAAAGAGTTTATTCAGCTTACACGTCCACATTGCTGTTCATCACCAAAGGAAGTCAGGACCGGAACTCAAGCAGGTCAGGAAGCAGGAGCTGATGCAGAGGCCATGGAGGGATGTTACTTACTGGCTTGCTTCCCCTGGCTTGCTCAGTTTGCTTTCTTATAGAACCCAGGACCACCAGCCCAGGCATGGCACCACCCACAATGGGCCCTTCCACCCTTGATCACTAATTAAGAAAATGCCTTACAGCTGGATCTCATGGAGGCATTTCCTCAACTGAAGCTCCTTTCTCTGTGATAACTCCAGCTTGTGTCAAGTTGACACACAAAACCAGCCAGTACACACAGACAGACACACACACACACACCACACACACACACACACACACACTAGTTCTGTAAAGAAAAATTTAAACGGTACTGAAATACTTTTTACCTATCAGAACGACAGAATTCTAACACTTGGTCACATAGCCTGTTGGTACGAATGGGAAAAAGCACTCTTGCTGTTTGTAATTTTGCTGGTGATAACACAAGCAGGTCGTTTATAGAAGACAATTTCCCAAATCAATCAAATTTGGAACTATATGTTACACTGACTTAGTAATTACATTTCTGGAATTTATGCTACAGGAATAGTGTTCACATGCAAAAACAATTTATGTACAAAGTTTTCCACTGCAATACAGCAAAATTCTAGAAACAGCCTAAAGGCTCAACAGTACTGTTTATTACATTCCTGTTGCTATAATAAATACCCTGACAAAAGCGAGCTTAGGGGAAAAGGGTTGATTCTGGCTCATACTTTGAGGTTATAATGTAGCATATAAATATTAAAGGATCAATTTAGTGTATTTTTGTATTACATTTTGTTAGAATGTTTGACGTTTAAAAGGGGGGGGGGTCCATCTGAGATCCCCACCAAGATGGTTTCTACCAGTGACTTTCCCTGAAGGGCTCCTAGCCCGGACAGCAGGTGCCTCAGGGCCTCAACAAGACTGCCAAGAGAAATACAAGCTTGTGGCTCCCCAGAGAAATGCTTCAGTTTTCCTCAGCAGATGTCTCCTTGGGTTTTATGAAAACCTGCCTGCCTCTGACAGGCTAGGGCTGACCAAAGGAAGCTACTACTCTCTGGGGCTTTGCCTCTGACATGTAACAGATGCTTCCTGGGGACTTCCTGGAGACTCCCTCCGGGCCACATCACAGCCAGTTTGCTTTCTAAATGGAGAACTGGATGTCTCTGTTTTCTCCTTCTTCCTGTTACTGCAAATGGGCTCAGTTCAGTCTGAGGCTTGGTCAACTCCTCATCATGAAGTCTGGGCTGCATTTATCACCCAAAGGACAAGCCACTCCCTGTCATCTTGCTTTGTCTAGTCAGGAACAGTAGCCCCAGCCCCACTAACTAGGACTCTCTGGAACCCCTGCTCCCTGCCCCAAGTCCAATGTATAACAAAGCTCCTATCTCTGTTATAGCTCCTGCTTCTTCCGCTAAGTTTCATCTCCAAGGGTAAAATTCTCCATCCAAGTACCACAGCCCAGAGGAGGATGTTGAAGTACTCAACAAACCAGAAGAGATGTCCAGTCCATCCTCATCAGACATAAGCCAACGCTCCCAACCAAAGACTAATGTGCCTCCATGAAGAGAACCTAATTTGACTTCTCTCTTCCTTCAATGCTGTCTCCAGCAGGGACTCTGCCTTCATTAATATGTGTTGTCTGGAGCCCAGAGCAGCCAAGACTCCAGCTAATTGGAAATTGACAGTCTCTGCCTGAGAGAAGATAGGCTCTGCCCATAGTCTCTGGGTCTCCGATCCCACACAGGCTGGACTCTGCCGCCCAGATGGGTAGTGTTTTAGTCAGGCATTCCGTTGCTACAACAGATACCCGAGAAAATGACTTAAAAGGAAGAAAAGATTGTTGTGGCTCATGGTTTCAGGTTTTAGTTCAGAGTTACTAGGTTCTTAGCTTCTGGGTTCAGAGTGAGGCAAAACATCCTGGCAGGATTTATAAAGCAGAGCAGCTTAGCTCACAGCAGAGAAAATGCAGAAGCAAGACAAGGGACAAGGGACAAGATACATCTTTCTAAGGCATGCCTTCCGTGGTCCACTCTCTCCAACTAGTTCTGGCCCCCTACTTTTCAATACCTCCTAATTATACCTCCACACTATGATTCCACCAAGGGGTTGATTGAGTAGGTCAGAAACCTCACTATTCAACAGTTTCCCCAAAACCTCTCACCCAGCAACCAAGGCCACATCAAGTATGTGAGCCTAGGGGAAGGCATTCAAAACATTACAGAGGGCGAGCCCACAGTAGCCTATTGGCTACCATGTGAAAGTCTAGAAGGTTAAGGGCAGCATTATTGTTTTAACATTTCATTATTGGGGTGGGGGCTCAGCATGCAGTCACACAGAGGTCAGAGGACACTGTGTAGGGATCAGTTCTCTTCTTCCACTGTGTGGGTCCCAGGGATCAAACTCAAGTCATCTCTTAATAGCAAGAGCCTTTACCCATGGAGCCATCTTGTCAGCTCAACTCTAAATTCTTAACCAGGAAGCTGGGGGTGATGATTCAGTCATTAGAGTACCTGCGGTGTAAACGTAAGGACCGGAGTTCAAATCCGCAGAGCCGTATAAAAGCTGGGTGCAATGGCACAAATCTATAACTCTGCTGCTGGGGAGATGGACACAAGAGGTCCTTCAAGCTCACTGGGCAGGCAGCATAGCTGGATTAGTGAGCTCCAGGCTCAGTGAGAGATACTGTCTCACATAAAAAGAAATAATGATTAAAAAAAAAAAAAAAAAGACGAGAAAATGCAACCTCTGGTCTCCATACATCTGTACACACATGCACATACATACACCAAAATAAATATAAATAAATAAATAAATAAATAAATAAATAAATAAAAAGCTCCTTACCCAGGTATGTAAATAGCCCCTTCTTGTCTATTTATAGTTGGATTTCTCTTTTTTAAAAAAATTTGTGTCTTATCAATATATTCACTGGAGCATGGTCAAACTCTCAGTGGTCTGCTCCTTGAATAGAGCTGAGTCCTTCCCCTCCTGCACACCAACTGGAAGCTATCAAGTTCATAGCTTCAGCATCCCTATCACACTTTTTAAGAGTTCTCTTTAATGGCTTCCTGTTTGGGGTGTTACTTTTTGCAGGGGGTGTGTGAATGTTTAAATATTTTTTATTTATGTTTGAGGTTTTTCCTGCATGTATGTCTGTGCACTGTGTATATGCCTGTTGCTGGAGTTTATTGAAAAAACGACAGCGTGATTCAGCCAGCACCCAGCCACCATGTTCCCACTCTAAGTTCCTGCACTAACAGTACAGGCTGGCCAGGAGCGCCGGCCCAGAACCCATGAGACATTGGCGTGGCTGCTGCCTCCACTAGTCAGCTCCATGGCTCTATACATGGGCCCTGGGCCAATTCCACCACCCTTTAATGCTTGGCTCAACCCCAGATAATAACCACCATCCTTGCGGTACCCAGGAGAAAGAAGACTTTTAATACTTAAAGATTAACCAAATAGATTTATATATATATAAGCAAATACTCAATATACAAGATGCCCACACAATTAGAATTGTTAACTCCAATTATCTAACCTTGATATGAATAACTGCTAGAGACACGAGGGTAACATCTCCTGCCACCTCCTTCTGCTTCTCTCTCCTTCTCCCTCTCCCAAACTTTGGAGTTACTCCACTTGTGGTGAGACAGCCACTAGGCAAGAATTGCCTTTTTTTTTTTTTTTTTTTTTTTTTTTTTTTTTTTTTTTTTTTTTTTTTTTAGTTTTTCTGGAACTCACTTTGTAGATCAGGCTGGCCTCAAACTCAGAAATCTGCCTGCCTCTGCCTCCCAAGTGCTGGGATTAAAGGCGTGCACCACCACTGCCTGGTGCGTCTTTTTATCTACAGACAAAATACTGTCCAGAAAAAGGACACACTTGTGGAATAGTCGACTGATAATCTCTGCCAAGACAGAGTGATCAGCCCTTAATAATTCTGCATTGCTAGGTCTGTCAGATGATCCTGGGCCAGAAGGCTGAAGACCAGATGCTCCAACGTTTTGAAGTATAGGGACTGTCCAGGGGATCAGCAGTCTCTATAAATTGGCTAAGTTTTGGAAGCTATGCTTTGTGCACCCCATATTTTCAGTTAATTCAGTCATTCCGGACTTCTGACAAGGTTGGAGTCTTATAGTCTCATAGGCAACCCAGGCTATTTACTTTGAGAGAACAGACTTGAGAGGATGGTTTTCAGCTGACATTCATTCTAAAGCCAAGACATAAGCCAGGTACAGAACTATAGTCTTTTAAGTTAGGAGAGATGACAATAGTCTTTTTAATGACAATAATGATGGACTAGGTCTATCTTGTACTTTATATATTACAATATGGTAACAGTTGTACTCAATTTATATCTGAGATAAAAGAGTCTTTTAATTGGACAGAAAGAGGGAAATGCTGTGGATAGTCCTAGTCTTGTATTTTGATGCTAATTCCGATTTCCCGGGAGGGGCTACAGAGCAGGAGTGAATCAGTACACAGGCACTTTCTTGGGAACCTTCTGCCCACCTTAATTTGTAAAATAAAGGCTAGAGCTGTGATTGGGCAGTAGAAGGCAAGGTGGAGTGAAAAAGTTTGGGAGAGGGAGAAGGAGAGAGAAGAAGAAGGAGATGACAGGAGATGTTACCCTTGTGTCTCTAGCAGTTATTCATATCAAGGTTAGATAATTTGGGTTAACATTCTAATTGTGTGGGCATCTTGCATATTGAGTATTTGTTGATATATAATCTATTTGGTTAATCTTTAGCATTAAGAGTCTTATTTTTACTGGCTACTGGTTTGGGGAGCTGGATGCCACAGAGCTGACCATTGGAGGCAACAGCCACGCCAACCTCTTGTGGGTCCAGGGCTGGTGGAATGGAAACATGGCAGCCAGGCTGGGAGCTAGCCAGATGAACCCCTTTTTTTCTAATACCTCACACAACACATGCCTGGTGCCCAAAGAGACCAGAGAGAGCATTAGGAGTTGTTGGAACTGGAGTTACAGGCAGTTGTGAGTCTCCATGTGGGTGCTGGGAATCAAGCCCTGGTCCACTAGAAGAGCAGTCAGTGCTCTTAACTGCTGAGCCTTCTCCCCAGCCCCAGACATGTTTCTTTTACTTTCACTTATTTAAAAAAAAAAATACTCATAAATATAATTCAGTCTGAGTGGTGATTCAACTTAACAGTCAATCCAAACTCTGGTGGTGTGTGTGTGTGTGTGTGTATGTGTGTGTATGTGTGTGGTGTGTGTATGTGTGTGTATGTGTGTGTGTGTGTATGTGTGTGTGTTTTTGTGTGTGTGTGTGTGTGTATGTGTGTATGTGTGTGTGTGTATGTGTGTGTGTATGTGTGTGTGTGTATGTGTGTGTATGTGTGTGTATGTGTGTGTGTGTATGTGTGTGTATGTGTGTGTATGTGTGTGTGTATGTGTGTGTGTGTATGTATGTGTGTGTATGTGTATGTGTTTGTGTATGTGTGTGTGTGAACTGTGTCACAATGATCAATCTTTATTGTCAGTTTCAATTTGACTGGCTTTAGAAGCACCTAGGAGTCATATTTCTGAGCATGTGTGAGAGAATGTCCAAAGAGACCTGAGGACAGACGATTTAACCTATGGGTGACACTATCCAGTGGACTGGGAACCCAAACTGAATGGAAAGGGGGAAATAAGATGATCAAGTGTCCCTCTCCCTCCCCTTCATCACTTTAGCTGCAACACAACCACGAACCATCCCCACTTTCCCCACCGTGATGGATTGGACCCTGGAACCATGAACCTAAATAAAAAACCCTCCCTTCCTTAAGTCCCTTTCATCAAGTATTTATCAAAGCAGTGAGAGAAGTAACAAACAGGCTATGTAACCAAGTAACTGAGCATTAGGAATTTCACAGAAATACCTCCACCAAGATATGCGTGGGCTAGTGCGAGTATGTGTGTGTTCATAGTCACACCCTGACCCTAAACCAAGCTGGCCTTGAAATGTGGTGGTCATATTTGTCTTAGCCCAAAACAATGTGAGCGTCTGACTGTCTAGTCAGTGGATAGGCCAAGGGTACCTGCTAACCAACCCACCATTCCCAAAGCCTCACTCATTGCCCTCACTCCTAACCAGCTCCTTCTATCACGTGATCAGAGAAACTCTACAGACAGAGCTCCATGTGGAACAAATGTATGGCCAGTAGCTGACTTTCTCCATGGCAGCTCCCAGGTAAAGTCTCCAGGTACTTACCCTAAGGCTCTAGGCTCATAGGTTTGAATATTTAGTCCCTAGTTTTGGTGGCTATTTGGAGAAGACTAAGACGTGTGGCCTTGTTGGAGGAAATGTCACTGGGGGCTGGCTTTGAGGCTTCCAAAGCCTCTAGCCATTCTCAGTGTTGTTAGCTCTCTCCAGCTCTTGCTTGTGAATCGAGACCTCAGCTCTCAGCTATTCCTGCCACCATCCTTCTCTCTAACATTGTGGACTCTAACCCTTCAAAACCATAGGCCTGATTAAACGCTTTCTTTGGCCATGGTGTTTATCGCTGAAACAGGAAAGTAACTAAGACACGCATGGAGCTCCCAGCAGGGGCATGTGGCTCACCAGATGAGATGTTGAATCTTTCTGCTCAGGTCCCAGTCCCCTGATCAGAGCTGGGGGTGCTGGTGGGGTGCCACTTAGCACTGTATAAAAGTTGAGCTGGGTGATGGTGGCACACACCTTTAATCCCAGCACTCAAAAGGCAGAAGCAGGCTTATCTGTGAGTTCAAGGTTAGCCTGGTCTATAGATTGAGTTTCAGGACAGCCAGGACTATACAAAGAAACTCTTTGTTTTAAGAAAGAAAGAAAAAGAAAGAAAGAAAGAAAGAAAGAAAGAAAGAAAGGAAGGAAGGAAGGAAGGAAGGAAAAAACAAAGAAAGAAGGAGGAAAAAGGAAAAAGAAAAGAAAATTTGATTGCTGAGCCCTGAGGAGCCCTTGACTATAGACAGCAGGTCCCAGGGGTATAAGACAAGACTCTAGCTCCTCAGGGAAGGAACCCTGAGTGACTCAGGCCCCAAAGGGATACAGCCAGGAAGTTAACATTCCTGACAGTCAAACCCAGAGCTCATAAATATGGCTAGTCTTGTTGAAGCCCCCTAGCATGGCTGCAGCCATTTTGTTCCATGCCTGCCAGCTATTTCATATTGTTCCTGTAATATGCCTTCCAGTCATTGATGCAGAAAAATGACTTGACTCAGAGCAGGGTCACCTTGACCACATACCCTGTTATATTCTGTATGTTATGAATTTGTTAATCTTAAGAAATCCCACAACTATAAGCTTCATGTAGGACTCATAAATTTAGAGGTCAATATGAACTGTTCTGTCTAAAATAGCTTGAGCCAGGCTGACCACCAGGTAGCACTTCCAGCACCTGTGTATGAGCTCATTGTGGTTTTGTGGTTTTTAGCCTTTATAAGCTGACATAGAAAAATGTTTAGGGTCATAGCCTCAGTCCCCGAATTCTGAGCTACAGCCCTAATAATCAGTCTTAGGGTGTGCATTCAATAAACCGTCCCTTTCTGAATGAGATCGGTGTTCGTGTGGTTTGTGGGGTGACTCCTAGACCCCAAAATTCTCACTAGCTAATTTGCTTAAGAGAATCCCATCCTAACTTTCTGAGGCCTGAGTTACCAGCATCTGTCCCGCCCACTCAGCTGGAGTTACAGACAGCTGTCCCGCCCACTCAGCTGGAGTTACAGACAGCTGTCCCGCCCACTCAGCTGGAGTTACAGGCATCTGTCCCGCCCACTCAGCTGGAGTTACAGGCACCTGTCTCGTCCACTCAGCTGGAGTTACAGGCAGCTGTCCCACCCATTCAGATTTGCATGCGTTCTAGGAGTCTGAACTCCAGGCTTCACATTTGCACAGCCTTTTAACTGCTGAACCATCTCCCCAGATCCTGACATTCCACTTTTATCTGACTAATATCACACATGCCCAGTTGGCACAAACAGCGGGCATACTGGACCTTCTTTGCCAGGTGTCTTCTGTCCTACCCCTCCTCAGGGGTCGTCAGCAGGGAGGACTGTATTGTAATCTGGCTCATCCTTTCAACAAATTCCCTGACAATAGCCACATAAAAAGGAGCATCTCCAGGGCATGGTGGCAAATGCCTTTAATCCCAGAATTTGAGAAGCAGACGCAAGTAGATCTCTGGGTTTGAGGTCAGATTGGCCTAGATAGTGAGTTCCAAATCAGCCAGGCCCATATAGCGAGCCCCCCCATCTGAGTGAGGGAGGGGTTACTTTGGCTAATTCTAAGGGACGAGGTCCATCCTGGCAGGGAAGGTTAGTCGCAAGTGCAGAAGCAGCTGATCACTTTGTGTCCACAGTGAGGAGGCAGAGAGGGCTAAACGCTGTAAACTTGGCCTGCTTTCTCCCTTCATTCAGCCTTGCTGTTAATTAACCTAATCTAGAAACTCCCTCATACGCATGCCCAGAGATTTGTCTCACGGGTGATTCTAGATCCTGTCGGTTGACAGTCCACAGTAACCATCTCTGGGACCCTTTTGTCAGGTGCCCCCTAATGTGCGCCCTTCATTCCTCCTCCTCCTCCTCCTCCTCCTCCTCCTCCTCCTCCTCCTCCTCCATCTGCCTTAGTTGCTTTTTTCATAAACATCTTCTTTTGTTCCAGCCACTTTCTCCTCTCTCGGGTTCCTTCCCTGGTTCCTCTCTGGAGACTGAGAGTCTCTCTACCTCTGTTCTCTGTCTTGGGTGAATGATTGAGTGTTTTAATTTGTTTCCCAGGCACAGTCTTTATGGCTCTGCTCTCTGTAATTCACACAGCAACAGTCTGCTGGGATGTGTATAAAGTAGTATTGAGAGGGCTCAGAGCCTTGAGACACCAAAGAGCAGAGGGACGGGGAGGATCCCAGGAGCCCCGCCCGAAAGAAAGGCTGGTACCGGCCACTTGGAACAGCCTGCTTGGAGCAGATCAAAGCAAGCAGATTGCTGGCTGTGGGGCCAGGAAGTCCTGTTCCAGACAGAGCTGCAACCATCATCAAAGAAGCTGGAGAAATGAGGCTGCCCCCGACCCCTGCGTTTCGGACAATTACATAAAGCCTGGTATTTCCAAACAGCTCCCCTGATGATGCTCAGGACTACAAACAACAGGCTCAGGTGCAGAGCCACAGGGGCGTGGGCACGAAAAGACCCGAAAGTCCCTGGGCAAAGGGATGTGAGGGACCACATCTCCATTCAAGGCCATGCAAATCTGGGTAAGGGCACTTGGTCCTAAAGAAGAGTCTTCATGCAAAACTAGGATTCTGGAGCGGGAGTGGGCTGCTGTGCATAGGCTCCAGAGAGGACCCAGAGAGGGACACCTCCACAGGCTGGTGCTTTTACCACCTCCTTTCGTGGTGTCACCTCCATGATCCTAGCTCTTCAAGTCTTCCCCGATCACAAAGACCCTGCATGAGTAGCAGCTCCTAGTCATTTCACAGGCAAATGCAGAACACCTACTGCGTTCTCTCAGAAGCGGAGATGAAGACCTCCAGAGCGCCAAGCCCTTACTGCTCACAGAGGGTGAGCCTGGAGTCGGTCTCTTATATGTTGTATTAAGTGATACAGGGAAACTAACAGCTGGCGACTGTTGTTAATGAGTCCTGGGTCTACCAAAGAGGAGCTCCGAGGTTGTCCACAGGAAGGTGGCCTCTGAGCTGAGGCTTCCTGGAGTTCTCAGTGTCTTTCAGCCTCCCTTCATCTCTCTGAGTGTCCCTAAGCATGCCTCGGCTTCTCTCTACAGGGAACTGTGCACCACTGCAAACAGCAATGAGGTTCTCACACTGGAAGGGTATCTTATCCACTGTGGCAAGTCAGAGCCTAAGACAATGACCTGTAAACAGAGATTCTCCCATGAGTGGTTGTCAAACTGAATAAAATACAATGATGTTTTGTGCTTTTGTTGGGAAAGAAATAGAAGGAGCAAAAGTCTTGCCCAGGTCCCTACACCTACCATTGTGGCCTGGACTCGGTATCTTCACATGCTTCCAGGCACTAGTAGACAGAACACAGGGAGCTGAGATGCCACACCTCCGGCCACCAGGAGCCCTGATGCAAGTGATTGGTTGTTGAGAGGACTGAGGATTGCTGTGGTGTACAGCCATGAGCCCAGGAATTTGTGTGACATGAGACAAAACAGAGCTGCCAACCTTGCAAGGACACCCTGGAAGACAGCTAGAGCACAGGAGTCTGTGCATGGGGGACCAGCACCATGGATGTTTGTACACACACAGATGTACATCCCTGAGGGATGATGAATGCAGTGAAGGAACAAGGCTGGAGATATTCTGCAGAAAAGACAGGTTGAGAAGCACACTTCAATTCTGCAGCCATATGTCATGATTTCACTGTGTCAGGAACAGAGATGAATACATTTGTGTCTTCCCACGGTGTCATAATAAACTCACAAGCTATGGAAGTTTTGTTGGCAGCAATTTGCCAAGTAGCTCTGCTCTCCTTGCTATGTAGCCAAGGAAAGGAAAGGTTCTTTTGTTCAAATCGTAACTAATATAAACCCTCAGAACACACATGACACATCATACAGTCTGCAAGAAGACAGGTGTTTAGGTTAAAGAATGGCTACAATGAGTTAACAGAGTCTCAGAGATGCCAAACTTAGAGGCAGAAATGGGAAGCTGACAAGAATGTGAAGGGAGTTTCCAGGGGAGACCAAGTAACCAACGAGGTTTGGAGTTCTGCTAGATGCTGCTGTAGAGTCAAGGTAGTTGGAGCCTGTAGAGGTGAAGGATTGGACCAGATCCAGACAAAGGAATGAATGGGCAGACAGATAGATGCAATGAAAAGATGAAAAGAAGAGCCAGGTGGTAGTGGTGGCACATGCGTTTAATCCCAGCACTTGGGAGGCAGAGGTGGACGGTTCTACATAAGTTCAAGGCCAGCCTGGTCTACAGAATGAGTTCCAGGACAACCAAGGCTACACAGAGAAACCTTGCCTCGAAAAACCCAGGATGTTCACTAGGTAATTCCAAATCCAGACAAAGTAATGAATATTAACCTCTGGACTCTGTGACTCATTATCATCATAAATACACGGCAGATCTTATTTCGAGTGGTCCTGAAAAGCATCTGCAGAGATAAAACCCCATCTCTGTGCTCCTGTGGCTTACAAGCTGTAAAGGAAAGGGGAAAAGAAAGATTGAAACAACCACGATCAAAGAGGGCTGTGACCAGTCTGCTTCTCAGTTCCTGTCCTTCTGATCCTTCCCTGCCCTCACTTCACTGCCCAGTCCTGGCCCAGACCCCATCACCTCTCCCTAGGACGCCTCCACAAACCTCTGCCTCCAACCTAGCAGCTCTCCTTTCTTCTCTGCTTCCAGAAAACAAAGCATAGTAACCAAGCCAGGTGTGTCACACTACACAGGTTTCCTTCTGTCAGCGGCCCAGTCAGGATGCCCGGTGCCTTCCCAGAGCGGCATGAGGCAGGACTGTGGGTGTATATTGAACACCATCTAGTGGACATTATGGTAATTTATTTCCAGGCTATGGAAAGATCTCCAAAGGCTCCAAGTCAATCTTCCGAGTTTCAAAGATGGCTTGTTAGCCATATTTTAGGAGAATTTTGACTTGACTTCATTATAAGATCAGTGCCTCAAAGCCTTCTCAGGAAGCCAGTTATAAGGAAGAGGAGACAATACCATGCTGAGGGCTGCCTTACCTCCCACAGCCTTTCATCAGTGCCCTGGATGCTGCTTCAAGGCTCTTTGTCAGGTTTCCAATACTTGAGATAATCAACTTATATAGAAAAAAGGTTCGTTTCAATGGATTGGGAGGTTTCCACCCACTATCACTGCCCCTGTACTTCTGGGCCTGTGGTGAGGCAGTAGCTTCATGATAAGAGATCACATGGCTGAGCAGAATCGTTTGGCTCATAGCCAGGATGCAAAAGAAAAGAGGAAGGGGCTGGAATCCAACTATCCCTTCAAGGGTGTGTCCTTGCAAGAGCATGTCCACATGACCCAAGACCTCCTACTAGGCCCTACTTGATGAAGGTCTCACCACCTTCAACTGTGTAACAGTTTCCTGGGACATTGAAGCAAGCCATCCAGGTAGGTAAGCTCTTTAAGCAGGAAGGTAAACGACTCAAAATAGCCTCAGGAAATCCCTGAAACTCTCTAAATCTGCTAGACCCCTCCCTGTCAAAATAAGCAACAAAAGCTGAGAGCCCCTCTCAGACTGAGCAAAGAAAACTCTGAGGCCTGACCAGCTGCCTGGTAGAAGCAGAACCAGCGCCCTGCCTGGAAGATGTTTAGACCAACTGCTGCACCTGGAAGGACCCTCTTCAACCTTTTGAGCTGCCTGCAGCCTGGGCAGTGAGCTCCAGGTTCCCAGCCTTGTGAGCTGTCACCCACGCTGGGGTGGGTTTTGGTGATGCAGCTTCTGTGAGCCATTTCTGCTCCTGTAAGAACCCCTCACCTATATTCTTGTAAGGAACCCCAATAAAACTCATCAGTTTACAAGCTGGACTTTGGTGGTATCAGTACTTTAGTCTATCATGGGATCCCTATCTGGGGTGCCTGGGCTGTGTGTTGCTTCTTCCCAGAAAACTTGTCATACAACTTTCCAGAAGCACCAAGTTGAAACCCTTCGACACTCTAGTGTTATTCCAAGCCTAAGCTCTAACACCTGACCCTGTCCCTTCAGACTCTCAGTTGACTTCCATCAAGTTCCTAAAGGGCCTAAAGCTGGGCCCATAGATTGTAAATCTGAGTCTACCAAACTTTGTTATTTACCATAGTAAAGTAAGAAACTCATGTCATGATTTACATATCGTTGTCCCAATGGGTTCTCAAATGATTCTCTCTGAACATGTGGACAAATCTGAATTATAAGACTAAGTCAAGGACAAGGGCCTAAAACGTGGTGAGTCCATCAAGGTGACACTCTTTCCCAGCACCAGTCAGCTGGTCTCCCTGTGGAATGGCCATTGTCATCACCACAATCAAATCCAAAAGATGTAACTGTTCAGAGCCTTTAAAGACTAACAAGTTCTGGACAGTGGGCATTCTGTCAACAGAAATCGACTGACCTTCTGTGGGAAAGGGGCTTAACATGTATCATCTTAGTATTCATACCAAATACACGTAGTATTCATAAGTATCTGTTACTACCATCAACAGACGGCTGTAGGGAAGCCAGACACTGTGCTCACAGTACAAAGCTTCCAAAAGGCAAGTTCAAGTCTTTCTGGGACTTCACAACCTAGGGGATTTAAATGAGGTGGGTTTTTGTTGTTGCTGTTTTTGTTGTGAGATTTACTTATGTGTATGAGTGTTTTGCTTTCATGCTTATATGTGCATTGTATATGTGTAGCTGGTACCCATGGAGGTCAGAAGAGGGCACTGGGTCCCCTAAAACTGGAGTTACAGATGGTTGTGAGCCACCATGGGTGCTGGGAATGAACCTGGGTCCTCTACAAAAGCAACAAGTGCTCTTAACCATCTCTCCATCCCTAACTTAGGTAATTTAATGGCATTTGCATGACTCTTTTCCAAGAGAGACATAGATTGTGAGGAACAACCAAAAATGTTCTTTCTTCTCCTTTGCTTTCTTTTGTTTAATACATTTGTTATTGTTATTATTGTTGGGTGTGTGCTGGTTTGATTAGGAATGGCCCCCATTGATTCATGTATTTGAATGTTTAGTCCATAGGGGGTGGCACTATTAGGAGGCATGACATGGTTGGAGTAGGTGTGGCCTTTTTAGAGGGGATGGCTTTGAAATCTCATATGTGCTCAAGCTATGCCCAGTGTGGCACATGTTAGATTTTATGCGCAGCAGCTTGGACAGATAACACCAAGCCAGAGGGTTCCATGAAGGAAGATTTATTTAGGCAGAGGGAAGAGAGCGAGAGGAGAGAGAGAGCAGAGAGGGAGAGCAGAGAAAGGCAGAGGAGTAGAGTAGAGGCTGACCATGACCATGTGGAGACAGGGGGAAGGGAAGGGGGAGGGGAGCCTGCAGGCACGCAGGAATCCCAGCAGCAAGAGAGCAAGAGGGCAAGAGCAAGAGAGAGAGGAGGGGCCAGACAGCCCCTTTTATAGTAGGCAGGCCTTTGCCAGGTAACTGTGGGGGTGGAGCATACCTGGCCGTAACTATGGAGGTAGAGTTTAGACAGAATACTAACATTCCCCCATTTTAGTATAATTAAAAAAGAAAAATTAGAAAGAGGTTACAGAGAAGCAGGAATAGGGTCGTCATGATATCTGGCTACTTCCTGCTGGCATTGGGGGCGATGTGTCTTTAGGGGGAACCTAGAAGAATGGGTATGGAGGATGTTTGTCTGGTCTTAGGAGAGTTGGCTGTTTCCTGCTGTCCAGGGTCTATGGAGCCATCTGAGGATAGGTCAGAAGGAACAGGTCCAGTAGAAGCAGCTGTGTGTGACAGGAGATGGAGCATCTGGAGGTTGCTTCTCTGGAGCTGTTCTAGATGTGCCTGGACTTGACAAGATGTAGGGAATAAGATTAAGTACACTTGGGAAAAAGAAAATTTTTTTAAGATGTACATTTGAAACCAAGAGGGATCCCACCCTTTGTAATAGGTAGTAAGTGGGAACTTTAGGCAGATGTACTTATCTGGATGGAGTCTATTTGGTCCATGAGAGGTAGATCTGAGTGGGTTTCTGCAGCTTATAAGTTTACAAAAGAGATAACAGCATGAGTTAACAACAGGAGTAGTCTTTAAAGTGAACCTTTGTTAGATCATAGAGTGGAATGTTTTGTTAGAGTTAGGCAAGTTTATAGGAACTCAGATAATATTAGGACAATAGGATAGTAAGAAGAGGAAATATGAAGCATTTAATTGATGGCAACTGAGTTTAGGTAATGAGATAACAGATAATATCTGTGAAAGCTTAGTTGTCAATGTAGTCAGAAGTCTGAGAAAGAGTAAACAACAATCTACCAGTTATATTATTTTAAAAAAATGACAGAGTCCACTAGCCAACAGTTCCTGTGGTTTCCATACTCTCTTGGGTGAAGTTAGTTTGGCTTTTAAGCACAGAAGACACAGGGCGTTTTCTCTGAGGAATGGATGCGTGTGACATGAGAAGTGACTTACCTCGGTTTGACTTAGCTAAGTCATTTGACTCAGGGCATCCAGTTTAGGCCACTGCGTTTGTTAGTGACTGTATCATTGCATACAATCCAGGCTCTGTCTTCTAGGAGTCCTGTGTTCAAGTCTTCTGAAACCATCTTGGTCCAACTGTTACAGGCTTTGGAGATTCTGTCATCCATGAGCTTTAAAAAAATACTATATCAGCAGACTTCTGACAAGATTGAGAGCCATAAGGATTGGTTATAACTGAATAGAATTCAATAGCAGTAGTAAAAATGTATTGAGGCAGGATAGGAAAGAGCCTTAAGTAACTTTGGCAAGCTGTATAGGCAAAGAAAAGCACACTTTTGTATTAGCAAAGAAGTATTTGGCTAGGACCAGAATAAGAAAGCTGGATACAGTGGCAAACGGTATGGCTGGCAGGTGCTGCAAATCAGGTCTGCTGGCAGCAGCGGCAGCAGGGTGGGACTTCCTGCTAGTGGCAGTGCCTCTGGCAGACAACTGCAGTGAACAAGGAAAAAAAGCAAGCATGTCCCATATCACAGCAACGTTCATGTTAGGTTTTTGTGGCGGAAGGCACTGCTAACACTCACTTTATAAATCCTGGGCAGCAAGGTAGAAAGAGTGTCTCCCTGCGTGCTCCGGCATTCAAGCCCTTTGTGCCGGTGGTTGCACACATGGGGAAACAAGTCTCAGAGACAGTTCCTGGCAGGATTGAAGCAGAGCTAATAAGTCAAAACGGTGGACTAGCTGCAGAGAAGGCAGCAGGGTCACGGACCAACTGCTGCTTCTGGCAAACCTAGGGGACTAAGTCAAGGAACTAAGTCCAGGCGGCCGCAGATGACTGGGGGGAGGAGGGAGGGAAGTCAGGGAAGGACAGGGTTCATTTCTAGCTCAAGAAATCTTTCCTGGGACCACGTGAGTCAGTTACTCTGGCCAGTGAGGGATGGGGAAGCTTACCAGGTCTAGGCTAGGCTAGTGAGCACGGGAATCCTTTGGTAGCTGGTCTGATGCAAACCTGCAGACATCCGCCAGAGTTTTGGCAATTCGCCCATTTTGGTTTAATTAAAAAGAAAGATTACAAGAGGTTTGGAGTTGAGCAGGTTTCATACTAAGAGAACCTGGGGTGGTAAACAGGCAGAACACATGGAAGAAATATAATGAAAGTAGGTAAATAGTCGACCATAGGGGATTTTCCATTCACCAGACTGTGTTAAGACCCTTTAAGTGGCTAATTTAGTCTGTTATCTAGAGGATACCAGATTCAGACCTTAAAGGTGTATCAATTTGGAAGGCCTCAATTCAGGCTATAATCTTAAAGATTTGAGGTTTTCAGTACACAACCCAGTGGGGTGTCTGCTGGCACGGATGACGACGATGTACCCATTGTGTGAAGGTCGGTTGTTATCAATCTTCAATCAGCATCCCAAGAGAAGTACTGATAACAAGAATAGAACAGGCACAGACCAGGCAATCTGGTCGTCATAGGAAAGCCTGGGGACCCCGGCTGAGCCAATCCACCAAAAGCTGATCATCCAGGAAATAGCTGCCTGGTACCAGGGCTTTTAACAGCTTCGAGAGCTCAGGGGAAGCTATTTCCAAGAAGAAATCACGCAACGGGCCAAAATCGTATGTCGGTCAGTCATATGGACTGGGGCAATGGAAAGCCAACCCTTTAGCCCAGGGGAGGCTGGTCAGACCCCAGCTGGGCGTCCAGGGTCCCTCCTGTCAGGCGGAAACTCCTTACCAATTAATAAGCCAGTGTGTGTTTGTGAGTGTATGCAGTCTGGTAACAGGAAAGGCAGGAAAGGTAGAACCACGAGTTCTGTGTCTGTTTGGCTACCCAGCCCACATGGCAGAGAACTGTGTGGGGGCCGCACAGCTCATGTGGTGGAAGTTTTGCAGCAGCAGTGGAAATTCACGTGGTCAGCAGCAGCAAGAACGGCAGTGGGGTCACAGCGTCTGGCAGCGGCAGGAACAGAGCTGTTATGGTTGTGGCGGAGACCACACGTGGAGCCTCGGGAGCCGGGTGGCTGCGGGGCCACTGCAGTACGGGCACCTGGTAGCAGCACGGGTCTTGAGGTCCCCGAAGTCTTTGTAGACCAGGTTTTGGCACCATTGTTAGATATTAGGGCACAGCAGCTTAGACAGATAACGCCAGGCCAGAGGGTTCCACAAAGGAAGACTTATTTAGGTGGAGGGAAAAGATTGAGAGGAGAGAGCAGAGAGGGAGAGCAGAGAGAGGTAGAGGAGTAGAGGCCAGCCATGACCACGTGGAGAGAGGGGGAAGGGAAAGGGGGAGGGAGAACCTGCAGGCACAAGAGAGAGAGGAGGGGCCAGACAGCCCCTTTTATAGTAGGTAGGCCTTTGCCAGGTAACTGTGGGGGTGGAGCATACCTGGCCGTTGCCTGGTAACTATGGAGGTGGAATTTAGACAGAATACTAACAATACACTTCTGCTGCCTGCAGATCAAGATGTAGAATTCTTAGCTCCTTCTCCAGCACCATGTCTGCCAACAGGCTACCTTGCATCCTGCCATGACAATAATGGACTGAACCTCTGAAACCGTAAGCCAGCCCCAATTAAATATTTTCCTTTATAAGAGTTGTTGTGGTCATGGTGTCTTCACAGCAATAAAACCCTGCCTAAGACAGGGGATATGGTGTGTGTATTATGATACAAGGAGATAATTGGCTCCTAAAAGCTGTTCTCTCAACTCCCACAGGAGAGCCAGTCTCTTGCTTTTGCTGTGTTCTCCAAGCTACTTGCCCTGCTGAGCTTCCAAGTGATTCAGTCTTCTCCCATCTCACTCCCAGGAGAAAGAAGTGTTAGCATTACAGATGCTGCCACAGCTGGCCTTTTCACGTGGGTTCCAGGGACCTGAGCTCAGGTGATCCGGTTTGTACAGCACCTTTACCTGCTGACTCATCTCACTGGCCCCTTCTCAGAAAACTATATTCTGCACTTTGCTGAGGGGCTAGCTCTGTGTTCCCCAGAGACAAGGGCATTGCCCTTGGTATTTAACAAGGACCTATAGGAACCATCTGTTAACAGGGATATTGTGTTCACCGGGCTCAGTGCATCGGTGAACATAATTTGGGGACGGGAGAAGGATTTTCAACCATTCTCCCTTTAATGGTGTTCAGAAAGAATGAACCTGCAAGGAGACTAGGGACACTTGGGCCTCACTCTCCCTGCAGGCACACTCCTTCAATCAGGACATCACTTCACACACAGGCACCGTGAGGCAGCACCTCCCATGAGAGCCGTGGGCTCTCGGTTTCTGCTTTCTACCTCCGAAGCCAGATTCCTGTCAGAAGTGCTCTAGAGGACATCACCATTTTTGTTGTGAAAATACAGGAATGTATATAATATATATAACCTTTCAAAAGAGTCTAAATAATCATACATTCATTTTCTAGCTGAAAAAAATTACTTTGAAGTTCCTAGTGTTTTCTGCCTCTATTTTATTTCACATAACCCCTTAAAATAACTATTGAGATGCCAACACTTTTGCACAGATTATATACATTAGTAATTAGCCTGAGCCACCAATAATGCACAGGTAATATCACATTTTTAAAAAAGGGAGAGAGAAAGGAAGAAAGAAAGGAAAGAAGAAAGAAAGAAGGAAAGAAAGAAAGAAGTGTTTCCCTTCAGAATTCTTTAACCACGAGTAAGTCCAGAGTTTGAATTTTCTACTTCATGGTCCCTATGTCTTCTGTCCTCTGGCTATCTGTTGTGTGAGCCTGCGTCTGTGCCTACCTAAAGACTTGTCTTATGAATCTGTGTGTATGTGTGTCTGTGTCTCCGTGTGTCTGTCTGTACGTCTCTGTGTTGTCTCTGTGTGTGTGTCTCTGTGTTGATCTGCTGTGTGAGCTGCATGTGTCTGCTCTAATAAAGGACGTCTCTCTGTATTCACTGCACAGCATAAAAAGCTTTGCATGGGGAAGGAATGGGATATTTTTCAAAAGTGTCAACAGAGTTTTAAAGATTAAGTCACTGGCTCCAAGTAGTCCCAAGTGACCCAGACAGCAGACAGTATTCCAACATCAGTCCCAAGTGACCCAGACAGCAGACAATATTCCAACATCAGTCCCAAGTGACCCAGACAGCAGACAGTATTCCAACATCACTTTCATGGACCAGTATCCACAAACCGTGGCTCTTAACCTGTACGGTAGATTTTTGGTTTTGGTTTTGGTTTTGGTTTTTCAAAACAGGGTTTCTCTGTATAGCCCTGGCTGTCCTGGAACTCACTCTGTAGACCATGCTGGCCTCGAACTCAGAAATCCGTCTGTCTCTGCCTCCCAAGTGCTAGGATTAAAGGCGTGTGCCACCACTGCCCAGCTTATGATAGATTTTAGGCAGCTACTTCCAACTTCTGTATATGCTGCTTTCTGCAGATGATCCAGGTGTGGAAAAGTGTGTAACTTATGATTACAGCTGTGCACTTAGCTTAGATTGTAAACATTGATGACTTGGGGGAATCCAAGGCAAGTAAGATTGGTTGTTACATTGTTCTCTTTAAAGGCAGGTTAAACAAACAGGCGGAGCCCACTGTGGGAGAGCAGCCTTAAGTCTTAAATGACTTTAAGGTGTATTGTTAACTTTGGCTGTGAGATCAGCAAACGTTCGAGTCTCTTAGCATGGAAGAGATATTTTCACAATATTACATGGCCACACTTTTTGTCTTTCTTTAAGGAGCGTAGTGTATGTAAGGAACTTAAGTGGTGTACAATCCTATTTTTCTTGGCTTTGGATTTTGTACAAATGGACCTACCCTCATTACATTAAAGAAGTTTAGTAACTCAGATGTGGTTTTTTACTTAGCACTGTTTTTGAGATCTGTGTGTATTGATGTGTGAGCTGTAATTTGTTCATTTATACTGCTGCGTTGGAAGTCTATTGGGAGTGCACTGTAATGTATGTATTTATTTTACCTTTAGTGAATATTTATATTAGTTCCACTGGGTGCTACTATGAAACATCTTCTACAAATGTCTTTGAAATCTTCTTGTCTCCCCATTATTCAAGTGCAAGTTTTTCTAGAGCACACCTATAAACATAATCATGGATCAGGTATAGATTTACTAGGCAGTGGCTGGCCATGCTGTACAACTCTGGAGTATGTATGGACCTGTATGGACCCACTGCCATTGCTCATGTATGCTATGTATTATAATACATGTATGCTCATGTATTGTAGAATTCTTTTTTTAAAAGATTTATTTATTTATTTTATGTATATGAGCACACCGTTGCTGTCTTCAGACATACCAGAAGAGGGTATCGGATCCCATTACAGATGGTTGTGAGCCACCATGTGGTTGCTGGGAATTGAACTCAGGACCTCTGGAAGAGCAGTCAGTGCTCTTAACCACTGAGCCATCTCTCCAGCCCATGGAATTCCTTTTGTACAAACATTGTGCCAAGTACTAGAACTGAAGGATGAAGAGGATATTGTCACTGTCCTAAAGGAGCTCACGAGCTGAAAGAGTTAACAGGCTAAGTGTTTATGGTCCCTCCAAATTCAATTCTTTTTTATTATTAACATCATTATTATTATTAATGTGTACATGTATGTGTGCATGCACACACATGCGTGCACATGTGCATGTGGATACCCACAGATAGCTGAAGAAAGTGTCGGATCACCTGGAACTGGAGTTACAGGCTGTCAGAAGCCAGGACCCTCGCCCCTTACCCTCACCTCCTACCTTTCCCCACCTGCACAACGTCCCCTGCAGCTTCTTCCTGCTTGGCAACCACAAGATCCTTGGCAGCTACAGATGGATTCAAGGCAGTGTACCGTGTCTTCTGAGAAAAACCAGTAGACCACAAAATGTTGCAGGGCACAGGCCGAGAAGATTCTGTACTTTCCCACCACCTGGCCCCTCTTACCCCCTCCCCTTGTAAAACATATTATAAAAAGGCACTTTGTGCTCAAATACACAGCTCTTGACAAGCAACTGCTTCCTTGAGTCCTTTCCCTCTCTCACCCGTTCTTTTTTCAGGTTGTGGCCCTCCTTGCTCCCACGAATTACTAGGGCCCGCAAGTCGGGTCAGGTGGCGCCCAAACGTGGGGCTCGAGGACCGGACCCCTCCGGACGGACCCTCATTGAGACATACACGCAACATCAAGATTGAGTGAGACAGTGATCGTCGCCCACGACCTGTCGTCCTCGGCTAAGTTTCATTTTCATTCTGTCCCATAAGAATGGGTCATTCTCTATCAAAGGAGGCGTCCTTCATAAAGGACCTCGAACATGCACTCAGAGAGAGAGGAATAAGGGTTAAGAAAAAGGATCTCATAAGTTTTTTTGTCTTTATTGATGAGAAGTGTCCTTGGTTTATGATTGATGGTCCTACCATCCATCCCAAGAAGTGGCAGAAGGTAGGTCGTGAATTAAATGAGAGAAATTAAAACTGAAGGCAACGCTACTGTTACCGCGACAATTTTTTCCTTTTGGGTTATTATTAGGGACATTATTGAAGATGCAGACAAAGATACAGGAAAGCGACAACTCTTGATGTTGCTGAATATTGTTTGTCATGGTCTTGGCCTAATTCTACCTGCCCATCTCGTTCACCCTCTCGGCCTCCATCTCAGGCCTCCGTTTCTTTCACTCTTATAGACATCCCTCCTGACCAGGTCTCCCCTCCTTCTGATCGGCCTCACCTCTATCCAGATTTACCTTCTCTTGACTCCTCTCCCCTGATTCCTCAGTCTCCACCTCATGATTCTTCAACCATTTACGACCCACGAACTCCCTCCTCCACTCACCTTTGCAATCCTGTTCTTCAAAGACCTGCTCCCTCTGTCCCCCCCCCCCCCCCCCCCCCCCGCCTTGCTGTTAAGTGTCATCCCTCCTCCTCTCTGCCACCCTCTCGGCGAACTCCCCTGGCCAGACTCCCCGACCCGGAGCCTTTGGAACCCAGTGATGCCGCCATCCTTGAAGATGAAGCCGCCCGCCATCACAGCCCCGACTGGCCTCCGTCTTCTGCTCCCCGTCCCATGCTTGCCTTTCCGACCTTCCCCGCCACTTTGCCTAACTCTCTTTCGGACATGCAAGACCGCCTCTCTTCTCAGGTTCGTGAGCTGATGGACATTCTCCACCTCCAAAAACAAATTTCACGTCTCTCGGTCCTTTGCTCTTCCTCTGTCCCTTCTCAAGATTCCAGTCACATAGCCTTTCCTGTCACCCGATCACAAGTCCTTCCCTCACAGACACCTGCAGTTTCTGATTCCGAGTCTCGGCAGACTCCACTGCTTCCCCCCCACCCTGCTTGGTCCGGTGCTCGGTGCCCCCCTCCTCCGTGCCCGCCACACCCCCTTCCCATCTTGCACCTGCTTCCTCTTCTCATCCCTCTTACAAACCCTCCTGAACACCCCGCCCCAGCCCGAGACTGAGGCCGGTTCCTCTGAGGACAAGCCCAATTCAGAAATTGAAAATGAGCCGGGCAGTGGTGGCGCTCGCCTTTAATCCCAGCACTTGGGAGGCAGAGGCAGGCGGATTTCTGAGTTCAAGGCCAGCCTGGTCTACAGAGTGAGTTCCAGGACAGCCTGAGCTACACAGAGAAATCCTGTCTCGAAAAACCAAAAAAAAAAAAAAAAAAAAAGAAATTGAAAATGAAAGCGATAATGAAGACTCTACAAGTGAGCCAATGCCGATTGAGGAACCCCCTCTCATTTTTGGCCCCAGGATAAACCTGTTGATGTTCCAAACACCAATCATGAAGGCCACCTCATCAGCTGTAATTCATATATCAAAGGACCCTCTTTGGCCAACTATGTGTCTGGCCTTTATGTATGCCCTGGCCCTACCCACAGAAATCGTTCCCAGGGCTACAAGTGCAGCCATTCTTCTGACTTTTTTTGTGCATCCTGGGGCTGTGAGACCACGGGAGATGCATATTGGAGGCCCCACTCCTCCTGGGATTATATTACCCTACGGAGAAAATTCCTTCCCAAATACCTACAACAGAAGTTAGGTGTTCTCCACGGCTGACCCTCTAAAATCCCAATGTCAAAGTAATTGGTGTTCCCCCCTCCTCATTTCCTTTACTGAGAGGGGGAAAAAAATAAAGATTGGATGGCCAGAGGATTCACATGGGTCTTACTTCTGAGAGAGTGTACTGCTTGGTCATTTGGCTGCTCAGACCCAGGGCTCACCTTTACAATAAAACTTCTTAGGGCCATCCTCAATAAAAATATTGCCACCGTGAGCCCCAATCCTGCTCTACAACACCCCTCAAAGCCCCTCAACCCAGCCCCCAAACCTATGGTCGCCACCCTGGCGTCTCACCTTCATCCTTTCCCTTGGCACCTTTGACCACCATGTTTCAGCCCACTGTTCCCAAAGGCCCTCTCAGTTCTGCTGACCTCATTATTTCTTTGGTAAATGCTTCTCTTGAGGCTATTCACAATACCAGCGATCCTAATTATCAACAATGCTGGATTTGTTTTTCACCTACTCCTGCCTTCTACGAAGGGATAGCTATCCTCTCCCCTCCCACTTTTACTAATGATGGTAGCAGACTCCTTGGGACTCATTCGCCTGAAGGAGGTCTTACCCTTAGCTCCATTTCAGGGATAGGCTTTTGCCTTTTGGGACCCTTCATGCTCCCCCCTAGGGACTTGATTCCGTTATGCAACCAGACAATGATCCTCAATGATACCTTTCTATACACCCTGGCACCCAATGGTGCATATTTAGCCTGTGCTTCTGGCTTGACCCTTATATATTTAATCCCAGTTTTTTATACTCCAGAGATTATTGTGTAATCGTTACCACTTCTCCCACATTTCTTTTTTTTTTTTTTTCCCACATTTCTTTATACATGATCCAGAGTCCTTCCTCAATATCATAGATCGAGGATCTTCTCTGAGAACTAAGAGAGAACCGCTGACTGCCCTCACCTTGTCTGTCATACTAGGGATTAGTGCCATCGGTGCAGGCACGGGTATAGCTTCCTTGGTGACTTCCAAAAATCACTATGCTCATCTCCAATCCCTCATTGACAAAGATTTAAATAATTTGAGGAAAGCAGTACAAGACCTTAAGGACTCTGTGGCTTCTCTTTCTGAGGTGATGTTACAGGAGAGGACTTGACCTTGTCTTCCTTAAGGAAGGGGGCCTCTGCGTGGCCCTCAGAGAAGAGTGTTGCCTTTACTCCGATAAGACAGGCCTTGTCCAAAATAGCCTAGACAAGGTCAAAAGAGTTTAGAAGAAAGAAGGAGAGCCAGAGAACAAGAGTCATGGTATCAAAATTGGTTCTCTACCTCTCCTTGGCTCACCATCCTGTTGCCTAGTTTACTAGGACCCCTTGTTGGCATTCTTTTGCTTCTCTCGTTTGGCCCTGGGCTTTTAACCGTCTCACAAGTTTTGTTAAGAACCAGGTTGATTCTGCCGTCAAGAAACCAGTCAAAGTTCATTACCATCAACTAAAGGCTGAAGAAGATCCAGAAGTGATTCTGCCGGAGACAGGCACAGCTGCCAGCCCCCCTGTTTCCCTCTATGGCCGACCCTAGAGTTCCACGCCCTCAAGAAGGGTTCCTGGTATGCCTGGCTCTGCCCTCGTTTCTCTCGATAGGGAGCCTGGCCTCTTGATCACCCCGACAAAAATTGGCTTTTTCCTAAACCAAGGCCTGCCCTTGACATGGCCCTCTAATATCGGGGAGTCTTCCTTTATGGTAATATTGCACCCCACACTGACAAATGGCTGGTAACCTGAACATTCACAAAGGGATTAGGATGGCTGTGAGTTAGCCCCATGACGGGATTATTGTAGGTCCACTTCCCAGGGGCCCACCCAATGCAGCCGGAAAGGAGTGCGTGGTGCTGGGAGTGGGTGCAGCCTACATAGCCTAAGACAGGGCCCTCACCCTCCTTTCACCCACCTCGGGGTCCCTTGACGTTGCACATCGTCGACAGCCTAAAGCCTTTGACTATCGATGTAACTCATCTCACATCAATGTTTTGGGGTTGTAAACTTGTCCAAGACCCCCCCATAATTAGACCTCCAAATTCTAAATTCACATAGTTGAGATTGATCACAAGACTCCCTCTCCATCTAAACAGAGAAGGGGGAGATGTCAGAAGCAGGACCCTCGCCCCTTACCCTCACCCCCTACCTTTCCCTGCCTGCACAACGTCCCCTGCAGCTTCTTCCTGCTTGGCAACCACAAGATCCTGCTTGGCAGCTACAGATGGATTCAAGGCAGTGTACCGTGTCTTCTGAGAAAAACCAGTAGACCACAAAATGTTGCAGGGCACAGGCCGAGAAGATTCTGTACTTTCCCACCACCTGGCCCCTCTTACCCCCTCCCCTTGTAAAACATATTATAAAAAGGCGCTTTGTGCTCAAATACACGGCTCTTGACAAGCAACTGCTTCCTTGAGTCCTTTCCCTCTCTCACCCGTTCTTTTTTCAGGTTGTGGCCCTCCTTGCTCCCACGAATTTCTAGGGCCCGCAGGTTGGGCCAACAGGCTGTCACGAGCCACCCTGTCATGCCACTAGGAACTGAACTTGGGTCCTCTGGAAGAGCAGCAAGAGCTCTTGACCACTGAGCCATCTGTCTTGCTCCACTTACAGACTTCTGAAGGTATTTGGATGTGAGGCCTTTGAGAGATGACTGGCGCCCTTATAAAAGAGGACCCAGGGACTGAGGGTGGTAGTAAGAGCAGTTGCTGTGCAAGCACAAGGACCCAAGTTCAAACCCCCAGGACCCATGTAAAAAAAGAAAAAGAAGAAATAGGGCTCAGCCACATGAGCCTGTAGCCCCATTGCTGTGGGGGCAGGGGATAGAGAAAAAGGCATGGTGCTTGCTAGCTGCCAGCCTAGCTCCAGGCTCAAGGAGAAACTGTCTCAAAGGAGCAAGCAAGGTGGTGAGTGACTGCGCAGGACACTTGATGGCCTCCTATCCCCTCCACATACACATGCACACAACACATATATGCACACAGGCATACAAGTACAACATACACAGAGGCCCCAGCAATTTCCTCATCCCTTCTGCTATGAGAAGTTACGATAGAAAACACATCTGTTTTCTACTACTGTGAGGAGGCAGATGCCACCTCTCCCGGTACCCTGGCCTTGGACTTCCCAGCTTATAGACTGTGAAGAACAAACTGCTGTTGTTTGTAAGCTATCAAGTCTGTGGGGTTTTGTTATAGCAACCTGAACAAACTAAGACAAAGAGAAAAGCCAGATACATGAGAGGATTATTATAAAGCAGGATCTAACACATGGTGAAAGGAAACACACATAGTTTAGGCTGGGCTGTGGCAGTTGTCAAGATCCTGCCTTAAGTTCTTTTCTTGGTAGGGGTAGGGGGTTGGTTTTTTCAAGACAGGGTTTCTTTGTGAAGCCCTGGGTGTCCCGGAACTCACTCTGTAACCAGGCTGGCCTCAAGAACTCAGAGATTCACCTGTCTCTGGCTCCTGAGTGCTGAGATCAAAGGTGTGCACCACCACAGTCAGCCATGCCTTGAGTTCTTAATTCAAGGCTTTTGTACAAAGGTCCTCATGGGTCAAGCTACCTAAATATTGTCCCCTCCTGACCCTGGAGAGGGGCCTGGTGCTCCAGGCACCATCTGTGGAACAATCTGGTGACTTAGACTGGCTTGAGTTGACCCACCTTCCTAAGTATGAGGAATTTCAGGGCTTGCTGACCAGTACTTAGGTCTTACACTCCAACGTACCACCTCACCTAAGTGCTATAGAATGTGCCTTTCAGAACACTGACCACAACTTGTCAATAAGTCATGTCTTCATGGAGGCACTGAGGACACTTGGGCCACTCAGTGTTCATTCCAGGCTGCACTAGCTATGCGACCTTCAGAAAACCGGAAAATTCTGCTTTCTAGGACACTCCACCCCCGTGCCTCTACAATTAATTCCTCCCTGTTTTAAAATCCTGGAGATTTCGCTGCCTGTAATTGTCTTCTAGGGAACAAGATCTGCCTCAATTATTTTCCAATATGTCAAATAAATCATGCTTCAATAAGGCTCAACTGCAATTCAAAAAATCAAATCTTAAAAAAACGTGAAATTACATGTGTTTACTCAGTTCTAGTTAAAATTTTCTGCCCTTGGAAATTATGGAAAGGAGAATGACAGAATTTTGAAGCTATTTCTTTTAAAAGAAGTGTTATTGAAAAATAAATCACCACAATTGAAAAGTGCCTGTGTGCGAATACAGTTAAGAAATCTACACTCTGATTAGACTTATGTAACCATTGACAAAAGGAACCTGGCTTAATAAGCACAAGGCTTCCCAGCTGAGCTGTAAGGTAACTTTGGTTTGGTGGAACTATTTCCCTCTTGGACTGGGGCAGTTTTCTTTTCTATCCTCCACCTGCCTGGGATCAACAGAATGAACTAACAGTTATGTCTTTCTGCAGTTGTCTTTCCTATCCTCTTGTATGTGTGTTTTTCAAAAACCAAGAGGATCTTATTTTTTTAAGATCCATGCCAGCGCTGAGCTAATGAGGATGAAGGTTCTCAGACTAGCTAGGAGGATGCACACCTGCTCTTGCTTTGCCATCACTGGAGGGACTGGAGGGACGAAGGACAGACACACTGTGTCCAGGAGCTCTCCATACCCATCAGCCTTCGGATGAGCTGTGGGCCCAGCTACTTCTCCCTGGGATGGCTGCTCCCACACAACCAAGTTCCACTCCTGACAGAAAATCAGCAGCCAGGACATCTGCGTAGGCTTGGAAGGGAACATAATTTTCAGAGGCAATTGTGAATTTCATGATGTTGGCCTTGTGTTTTAAAATAACTGGGTTTATTTGCTCTGTGAGAAATGTGCTCAGTAGATACTGCTCCACGTGGGTAGAGCCTTTGGAACATGACTGGGCTCTGCCTACCTGGGATAAATGGAATTAACTAGCTAACTATGGCATCACACAATGCTCCCAACTCTTTAGCATGTCCTTGGGGATCTGTCCTGATTTTTTTTTTTTTTTTCAAAAAAATCCACCTTCTTTGTACATATTTATTTATATATGCATCATTTGTTCATTCAGCACATTTTCTTTTTTTTTTTTTTTTTTTTTTTGGTTTTTTCGAGACAGGGTTTCTCTGTGTAGTTCTGGCTGTCCTGGAACTCACTCTGTAGACCAGGCTGGCCTCGAACTCAGAAATCCGCCTGCCTCTGCCTCCCAAGTGCTGGGATTAAAGGCGTGCGCCACCACCGCCCGGCAACACATTTTCACTGAATAGCCACCATAGCCAGGTACTAGACTAAGGGTTATGGATACAAGATAATGCACCTTATACATACCTATTTGGCTAGCTGGTGAGATGGCTCAGCAAGTTAAGGCACTTATAGCCAAGCCTGAGGACCTGAGTTCAATCCCCAGGATCCACATGAAAGAAGGAGTAAACCAACTCCCACAAATTGTCTTCTAGCCCCTTTGCACACACCATGGCATGTACACACACACACACCATAAATAAATAAATAGTAAAAAAATTAAGACAGGAAGGCTTACAGTTAGACAGTAATATTTACCTAGTCCTGGGCTCTATCTCCAGCCATGCAAGAAAAAATAACAACACACTTTTTGTCTGACATCCTTGGAAAGAAGAGGCGTAGCAAAGGCAGTGTGTGGTGGAGGCTGCCAGCAAAGCAGCACAGCGCTGCCTCCCACACCACAGGCCTTGCTAATCCAGTGGTCCGGCTCCTTTTTCCTTCATCATATTGCTTTCTGTCTCTAATCTCAGCCTCAGGCCACAAACTATAGTGAAGAAAGAACATTCACGAGTTAAGAGCAAACAAGGGAAAGAAGTAAGACAAGTCTATGTCATTAAAATATACAAATACCCCGGGTGGTGGTGCGCATGCCTTTAATCCCAGCACTTGGGAGGCTGAGGCAGGCAGATTTCTGAGTTCAAGGCCAGCCTGGTCTACAGAGTGAGTTCCAGGACAGCCCAGACTACACAGAGAAACCCTGTCTCAAAAACAAAAAAATAAAAAAATAAAATATACACATACACACACACACACACAACTGGAGGCTGGCAATATGGCTCAGAGGTTAAGGGCTTTTGGGCATTTTCTTGTCCAGAGAACCCAGGTTCGGTTCCCAGTACCTACACAGAGGCACACGGTATACATATGTACATATACATACAGGTAAAATAAAATAAAGATAAGTAAATCTTTTGTGAAGCTATGAAATTTAACAAATGGCATGGGGAAGGTTTTCAGCAAAAGTAGCACAGGAAATACACAGAGGAAGTTGAAAAGATCAGTGAAGTATACAAGAGAGTCTCAGTATTGCTGGGCAGGGGTATTACCTGTGCCCCAGCTACTCATGTGGTAAAGCAAGAGAATCACTGAACCAGGTGCTGAGGCCAGCCTGGCAGCACAGTGAGACCCCACATCACCAAAATAAATAAAATAAAATAAGGAAGAAAAGAAGGAAAAAGAAGAAAACGAATAATATTCATTCTTATGGCAATCCAAAAGTATGTTAAAAAATAATATAACGGGGGCTTGAGAGATGGCTTAGCAGAGAAGTATTGCTTTCACAGAAGACTCATGCTTGCTTCCCAGTACCCATGCTGGGTAACTCACAACCCCCTGTAACATCAGTTTCAGAAGTTCTGATACCCTCTTTTAGCCTCTGAGGGCACAACCACACACACATATACTAAACAAAATAAATCTAAAAAAGCCTTGGGATTTTTCTTAATAATATTGAGAGCTAAGCATAGTGGCACACACTGTAATCCCAGTGCTTGGAGGGGAGAGACAGGAGGGTCAGGATTTCAAGGCCAACCTTGGCTATATAGCAAGGTAAAGATAAGTCTGGGTTCTGTGAGACTCTATCTCCAAAATATATGGGTGTGTGTATGTCTGTGTCTGTCTGTGTGTGTGTGCATACATGATTATTATTTATTTATTTATTTATTTTTTGGTTTTTCGAGACAGGGTTTCTCTGTGTAGCCCGGGCTGTCCTGGGACTCACTCTGTAGACTAGGCTGGCCTCGAACTCAGAAATCTGCCTGCCTCTGCCTCCCAAGTGCTGGGATTAAAGGCGTGCGCCACCACTGCCCGCATGATTATAATTTATAATGTGCAATTTAGAAAAAAAAAATTTTAAGCTGTCTTGGTTTCCTTCCTCATCACCATGAAACAATAAAGTGAGTTATGGAGAAAGTGTTTATTTTACTCACTCTTAGTCCATCATGGTGGGTAAGTCAAGGCAGCAGTAGCTTGAAGTAGATGTCACATTTCTGCAGACAGAACTGAAGACAAATAAACCATCATCTATATCATGGACAAAGGAAGTATGTGTGCTGTTGGCTGAATATTTCTTTGTCTCTCATCCAAGTACTAATTAGGCCCAAGCCTGCTTAGCTTCTGAGATCAAATGAGATCAGGCTGTAGACTGCATATTTCTTTGTAATGGGCAAGCTGCAGCTGTCTGTGGACATGCCGAATACTTCTATGTAAATGCAATTGTTCCTGCTTTTTACACCTATTGCAAGAGGAAGGCTGTGGAGAGATGGCTCAGAGGTTAAAATCACTGATTGCTCATTCAGAGGACTTTGGTTCGATTCCGGTACTCGAATGGCAGCTCACAACCATCTGTAACTCCAGTCAAGAGATATGAAAACGTCTTCTGGGCTCTTCAAACACTGTACACACGGGAAATATAAACATTTATACAGACAAAACATGCCTGCAGTTCACACACTGTAATTTGGTCTTGGAGAGTTCCTGTTTTTAAGTCTGGGATAGCCTAGCTTGCCTGGTTTAGACCCTCTGTAGAAAAGGAGCATTTGCTCAGATGGATTCACACAGGCAAAGTGGAAGGACTCCAACATCTGGACTAGGTTAGGGAACAGCCAAGTGTCCCGACTCTTCTCTGCCTCAACAGGGTCTCACCTAGGGCAGAGTTAGAAGACCAGAGCAGAGACAGGGGCAGCGCAAACCTGCGCATACCTGCTGAATCAGAAAGACTCATGGGCAAGTAGGCCACAGTTCACCAAACAGTTTGCTGCCAGTCATGCAGTTTACTCACACTTTTGGGCAGAGGCAAGTGGATCTCTGTGAGTTTGAAACCAACTTCATCTTCATGGCAAATCCCAGGCCAGCCAGGGCTTTACAGTGAGACCCTGCATCATGTTCATATAATTATTTTTTTTTAAAGACCAATTATATTAAAGATTGTAGTGCTACATTAAATAACAAGATTTTTTTTTTTTTTCGAGACAGAGTTTCTCTGTGTAGCCCTGGCTGTCCTGGAACTCACTCTGTAGACCAGGCTGGCCTCGAACTCAGAAATCTGCCTGTCTCTGCCTCCCAAGTGCTGGGATTAAAGGCGTGCGCCACCACTGCCCGGCTAGCAAATAACAAGATCTAATGGCAGCAAATTTAACAATACCCATAACTTCAATTGTTGATAACAAATATTTTGAGATTGTTATGCCCAGGCCTCGGGGTCTCCAAGATACCTCAAAGAATTGCCATATCTTCTGTAGAGAAATATAAGAGCCTTTATTTCAAACCCAAGTTTGGACCGCAGATTGCACAGAGCAAAGTTGCGGCCCCGTGTCTAGGGGTTTAGGGAATGTATACAAGCAGGTTACATGGGGGCTTCAGAGTTACACGGAAGATAAGGGAAGCTTTAATGTTCTTACAAACCGGTCACAGCTGCCTGGGAATGCTTAATTAGCTTGATTTCTCTCTAAAGATGTATGGTTTTTGCTTTTCCCAAGGCCATAAGGCACCTGTGTTGGGGAGTGCTTGGCCATCCATCAGAGAGGATGCAGGATGCCAGCTTCCTGGTATGGAGGCTGAAAGCTGCATTTGTTTATCTGTTCTCGGGCTGATACCTTTGTTCCCAGGATGGGGTTAGGGAGTTGCTATTGGAATGAGGATTTGTGGGCCCTGCGGCGCCCTGGGAGAGTCAGGTGTTGGGTGGGGGTGGGGCCGGTGCTAGCCACTCGGCTTCTTCGAGATCTCCCCATGAAATATCTGTTCCTGGTGATGGTGTCACACGCCTTTAATCCCATCACTCAGGAGGCAAAGGCATGTGGATCCCTGTGAGTTCAAGGCCAGCTTGGTCTACAGAGCAAATTCCACAGCAACCAGGGCTACACCAAGACACCCTGTGTCAGAGCGGAGATAGGGGTTGAGGACATATGACATATGTTGCAACTACTGCCAACAGTCACAGGTACTGCTCAATCTCTTGGAATTTATAGTTATGCATTTAAATTTACTAAAAATGAAAAGTCAGGCTTTAGTTGGTTTTCTGTGCCAACAATCTGGAGGCTGCAAATCAGAATACCCTACTTAGGATCACCAGGGTCCGCTCTAAACGTACCTAGAAAAAAAACGGAAAGGGGTGAGGTGGAATTATTTGAGTGAACAAAAAAAAGTCTTTCAGGGACAAACCGACAAAAGGGGTGGCGCCTGTCAGATTCCTCGGGACCCCGCCCCTGCCCCTTCCCAGAGGCAGTGAGTCCAGCGCGCACAGGCGCAGTCGCGCTGGAACCCGACCCTCCCACCCCTACACACACCAAGACGCGTGCCTAAGCCCCGCCCCATGACCTGAGGCCCCGCCCCGCGCACGAGCTAGGGGGCGGTCCCGCCG
Source organism: Mastomys natalensis (assembly GCA_021653895.1). NCBI lineage: Eukaryota > Metazoa > Chordata > Mammalia > Rodentia > Muridae > Mastomys > Mastomys natalensis. The sequence goes on along the minus strand of JAJTUV010000069.1, from coordinate 1,572,719 downwards.
CCAGGCATCAGCAATCTATCCTGAGCGGAGGCGGCTCCGTACGCTTGCGGCGAACCGACACGTTAGCGGAGCGGACCGGCGGCGGCGTCTGGGTGACGCTGCGGCACGAGAAGCGGGGATGGCGGAGGCCTCGGAGAGGCTTTACCGAGTGGAGTACGCTAAGAGCGGGCGCGCCTCTTGCAAGAAATGCAGCGAGAGTATTCCCAAAGACTCGCTCCGCATGGCCATCATGGTGCAGGTGCGGCGGGGCTGGGCCCGAGGCGCAGGGCGACGCGGCCCGGGCGGCTGGGTGGGCTCGGGGCCGCCGCACTCCCCCTGCGGCTCAGCGTGACTGGGAGAGAAGGGCGGGAAAGGCCCGCGGCGTTGCCGCCGAGGTCCTTGAGGCCCACTGGGCCGACCCCTTCCGGGACATTGCGCTGACCCTGCAAAAAAAAAAAAAAAAAAAAAAAAAAGCCCGGGAAATAAGAGCATCTGGCGGTGCCTCCGGCCTTTTAAAGACAAGAGCCTCTTCGCTGGGTCTGGATGGTCGCAGAGTTGTTTATTTCACTGCCTTTTCTTGGCGTGAGTGTGGAGGGTGTGCGCACGGTCTTTGAAGCTGCTCTGATTTGGGCCTATCTTGTCCTGGAAGATTTTTGTCCTCCATGAGTACAGAAGATTTTTTTCTTCTTCCTCAAGCCTATTTTTGTTTGATTATTCTTTCAACATCTGCTCATTCTCGGTATTTCTATTTTAATTATGCAAAGCAGTGCCGTTTCTTGGGCTTGATTGATCACTACTTGGAACCAACATTTTCTCCAAACTTCCCGAGGTCGGTGCTTTCTGCAGTTATCTGTTCTCTTCACTGACGCTTCCAAGATGGTCAGGAGGTGGTGGGATCCAGGGTCTTTGCAGTTCCAGTGGCTCCTGCTACCTGAGCTTCTGGTTTTGCTGATAACTGTCTTTGCAAGTGTGGTTCTCACCTGCCCTGTTCCCACCTACCCCATACACTCAGTTATCCAAGCTCACACTGCTAATGGTCACACTGCTAGATTGATTTTCCTTGCTGTCCAGCTGCAGTAATGTGTTTCAGAAGAGGCAGGCTAGCCCTCAATTGGGTTTCAGAACTTAAGGGGGCAAAGGGGAGGAAGACAATCACCCAGTGGGTACCAAGATATCACACTGCTTCTGTTATTTCTCTTTATGGCAAGAACTGAAGCTGTCATCTTGGTGCCCTCAGAGAGACTGCCTAGCTCAGCATGCGTGGTACAGTTCTCATTCATTGTATACATATTTATTAAGTAGCAGCTAGGCACTGCATTAGTGTCTGTAATTATCATTAGTGACAAAAATCCCAAGGACTGCTAGACATACCTTTGTTGCTTGCATTTATGACTGGACAGGGAACCCACCCTGGGCTCATTCTGCTTGGTTAAGGGGGTGTGAGGAAGATTAATAAGCCTTGCATCTGATGGAGCTGAGCTCTTGGCAGTGTGCCCTGGAGAGGAGGAGCCCGAGATGTCCCAGTCAAGTGTGGGAACTTGATTAAGAGTCTTTATTCACAGATGTGGGACAGGGAGATGGAGATAGCTAAAATTTGAAGGACAGTTGAAAGTCTTATTGCCCACTGAGATCTGTGAACCCCACAGTTCCCTCCTCCCTGTGAAAAGATAAATAGAACCCGAAGCTCTCTGGGTTTAAGAGAAAAAACATCCTTGCCAGTTTATAGATTAAACCTGTTATTTCCTCCAGTCTTGAGTATAAGCAGAAAAGCAGAAGTGTCTTAGGCTTATATTTTCCTGTTATGATTGGGGCTTCCTCAATTGTAGCAGCTATTAGAGGGGTATTAGTAAAGTCTGAAGTGGTATCTCCACAAGTAGGTTGGTTGGTTTTGAGACCAGATTTCAAGGCTGATGTCTGTGATCCTCTGGCCTCCGTCCCTGGAGTGCTGAGAATTACAGGTCTGCCTGGGTTGCTACACTCAGCCTGGCAAACCTTTTGTTTGGTTTTTGAGACCTGGACTTAACTGTCATCCTGCTGGCCTTGAACTCACAGAGATCTGCCTGCCTCTGCCTCTCCAGTGATAAGATTAAAGTGTGCACTACCCCACCTGGCCTTTGAAATGATCAGTTTCCTTCCATACATACCTTATATATTTTATTAGGCATTTTTACTAGCCAGAAAATACCCCTCCTGTGAAATGACCCCCAATAATGCCTAGAAAGAGGGGAAAAAGGGGACTTGGGGAAGGCTGAGGCCACCATAAATAACTTAGCATTCAAGGCCCTCCTTAGGCTTTTTGACTGTGAAAGAAGCGATTATTCAGAGTGAAGGTGGTATTCTGCCTATGTCGGGGTTGGGAGTCTAGGTCTGAATTTAAGGTTGGACTTGTGGGCTAGCTTGGGAGGGCCTGAAAGAAAGAAACCTTTTTTTTTTTTTTCCTGGAACTTGAATTTAAATACCTTCTTTTACATTTGAATGAGAGGATTGTTCTCTGAGCATCTGATAACCTGATGTTTCCAAGCCCTGGGTGAGGGAGGCAGCTTAACTGAGACAGAGATGTCCCTGGGAGGAGGCCGGCTCCCTCTGACTGGGCTCTTGGCCTGCCTTACCTGGAAGGAAATGGTGAACACTGTAGTTGTTGGGGGCTGGGTGAGGCACTTGGTCCATGGCTGATGCACTGTGCTTCATAGGTCTAAGTCCTAGATTCTGTCCCTGACCTATTTCATGCCTCCTAAATAGGGACAAACAACTTAGGACGTCGGCCTTTACCACCAGTCATTCTCAGGCCTTGCCATGCTTAGGAGTTTTGTTTTTCTTATGGCGTATGGACATCTCTGGCTTTATATCTTAAGTACACCATTAGGGAGTTCTTTTTTTTTTTTTTTTTTTTCTTGGTTTTCCGAGACAGGGTTTCTCTGTGTAGCCCTGGCTGTCCTGGAACTCACTCTGTAGACCAGGCTGGCCTTAAACTCAGAAATCTGCCTGCTTCTGCCTCCCAAGTGCTGGGATTAAAGGCATGCGCCACCACCGCCCGGCATTAGGGAGTTCTCGGTGTCACTAGTCCACAGCACCTCATCTAGGGGGCAGCCATAGATATAGGCTGAGCCAGCATCACTTGCCACAGGGCTCAAAGGTCTGAAGCTGCTGCCTGGTATGATCCGATGGAGTGTTGAGAGCCAGAAGCTGAGTTCTCTCAGAAAGCATTATTGTCTGGTCTTTGCTGCAGTTCCCCATCTTTCATCTGCCTGGCTGGGGACTGAAGTTTGGGTAGATTCTTTGTAATACTGCCCTGAGGGAAGCAGTGGGTGGGCCCTGAAGAGGTTTGCAGAGCCCTTCCTTTCAGGAGCTCTGCAGGAGTAGGTGATTACTATTGGGTCACCTAGGCAGGTCTTGCCTTACTTTTTTAAGTTTTTATTTACTTACTTAATTTTTATGTTTATGGGTGTTTTGCATGCATGTTTGTCTGTGCATCACCTATCTGGTGCCAAGAGAGATCAGAAGAGATCAGATCTCCTGGAACTGGCGTTCCAGATGGTTATGAACGACCTTATGGGTGCTAGGAATAGAACCCAGGTCCTATGGAGGAACAACTTAGCCACCAAGCAATCTCCTCAGCCCTCTGCCTTGCATTTTAATGTAGCTAAAAAGGAGGTCAACTCCATCTAAAGCTTCAGCGGTTGTCTTCAGTACTGCTTAGTATGTTTATTTCATGGCCTTCCCTCTCTGCCCCCTGAAGCAGCCATAATGAATACTCTTGCTTTGCTTGGTCAGCAAGTAGCTCTTCTGAAGTCAGGGTGGGGAAAGAACTTGTATCAGATTCTTGTGTCATCTGCATCACTGTGTCTCCATTGTTGCCACCATCTGTGAGATGCAGTTGTGCTGCTGCTGCTGCCGCCGCCCGCTGCCACCACCACCGCTGCCACCTTCCCAGGGGCATGGCCTGTGAAGGAAGGGTACCAGGAAACTGGGTTAATGTCTTTGTCTCCCTCATCTCATGCACTGTCACCATCTCTAGCACAAGCAGTACTAGGTGCAGAGCCTCATAGGAAAAAAAAACCCCACCTGCAGTGGCACAGTGCCTTTACCTTGGACACACTGGGGTCAGGTACCTCCCTGAGGCCAGTGTTCAGCCTGTCTCCAGGCCTGGAAGCCTTGTGCCTCAGGCTCTCATCCCCTCACAGAAGCTGTTCCTTTACTCACCTATGCATGCATGCCTTTCTGCACCTGACACTCTGCTGACACATTCTCTTTCCCTGGCTCATTATCCAGGTCCTGTTCCTTATTATTTTTAACCACAGAGGTACTTAAGAACCATTTCTGGGCCATCCAGACCCTTGAGCTCAAGTGCTGCTTCCTGGATCTTCTAACAGGCCTAGGCGACACTATGCAGATAGTCTGTGTGTCACACCAGGCTGCAGCAAGTCAGAAGTGCAGCACATACCCTAAAAGGAACTGAGGTTACCCTCTCATCCTGAGACAGTGAATTTGGGCATGACCAGCCATAAGTTTTGGCTTTTAGAAAAATACCTTAGATGAGAAGCCAGAAGCTGTTTCTCTTCCATTTGCAAGTCACTGTGTGCCCTGAGAGAGCATCAGGCAGCCTCAGGGAAACAGGGATCCATTGCTGCCTGGGCTGGGACAGGGTTGTGGCCTGCATGGAGAATAACAGCCCCTTGCCTCTGCTTTATGTCCTTTAGTCACCCATGTTTGATGGAAAAGTCCCTCACTGGTACCACTTCTCCTGCTTCTGGAAAGTGGGCCACTCCATCCGGCAGCCTGACAGCGAGGTGGATGGCTTCTCTGAGCTGCGATGGGATGACCAGCAGAAGGTCAAGAAGACGGCAGAGGCTGGAGGAGTGGCAGGTGTGTATAGCCAGGGGTTCAAGAGTTCTCTGCTGAGGTTCTAGTCAGCGGCTCCTCATCAGGCTACATTGTCTATTGGTGAGGTTTGGTGTTTCTTCTTTCCAGATACTGGAAAGGTACCCTTTAATGCTGTGTGGTTCTTATTTTTGATAGGTTTAATTTTTTATTTTATTAGGTGTGTGGTGTGGGTGTGTGTGCGCGCATGCACGCGCACATATGTGGAGGTTAGAAGACAGCTTTGCTGAGTTGGGTCTCTCCCATGGGCTCCAGGAATTGGACTCAGGTTGTCAGGTTTGCATAGCATGTTCCTTATAGCCAAACCATCTAACCAGTTTTCGGAAAACTGAGAGAAATACAAGAGCACAGTGCTCCCGTAGCTGACAACCCCAGTGCATCGATGTCCTTTGCTGTTGTGTGTTCTGTGGGCTTGGGTGGGTGGGTGGATGGATGGATGGATGGATGTACCTACCACTAATGTCTTCCAGGTCCTGTACATAGATGGCACCCAGGAGGAAACCTCTGTCAGTTCTTTCCTACTTCTTAAAAACAAAAAAAAACAGACCTTAGGCATACAGATCTCTGTGAGTTCAAGGATAGCCAGTGGTATGTAGGGAGACCACATCTCAAATACAGACTGCAAAGTCAGCAATCCTCCTGCCTTAGCTTCTTGAGTGCTGGGATTACAGGTGTGCACCTTCAACCCCTGGCTTCTGTTCTGATTTCTAGCCTCATGGGTTAGTATTGCCTAGGTTTAGTTTCAGGGAGAAAAGGAAATCTATGCACTTTCTTCTCTTCATTCAGCGTGGTATCCTTGGTCCTGCTTTGCTGCTGAATGGTGTTTCCTTTGTTTAAGCACCACACTTTGCTTGTCTTGTCCTCTGTTGGTGACTCTGGGTAGTTGACTTCATTCCAGCAGGCTTTCTAATATTGATAAAGTTTTGAGTGTCCTTCATCCAAAAAATCTGAAGTGCTCCAAAATTCAAATATTTGAGCAGCTGTGCACTACCACGGTGTGAAAATTCCACACCTGATTTCACAGCCATGTTGGAGTCAATTGTAGACAGGCTGGAAATACTGTGCGCCTTAACCTTCAGGCTGTGCATATAATGAGTCTGTGAAACAGATAGATTTCATGTGTAGACCTGCAGTCCATCCTGTCTCCAGGATGTTTTATGTATATGAATTATTTCAAAAGTCAAAACAAAATCCTACACTCCTAAAGAGTTCTGTTACTAAGTCTTTTTACACAGAGGACACTCAGCTTGTAGCTTGTTGTGGTTTCTTTTTTCTTTTTAAACTTTATGTTTAGATTTATTTTATGTGTATGAGTGTTTTGCCTACATGTATGTACGCGCACCATGTTTGTGCCTGGTTCTCATGGAGTCAGAAAAAGACTTCTGGCCCCTAGGACTAGTTGTGGAATGTTGTGAACCACCATGTATGGGTCCTGGGAATTGAACCTGGATCCTCTACAAGAGTAACAATTCTCAACCATCTCCCCAGCCCGCTTGCCATGATTCTAATGTGGACTTTACTCCTGAACTCTCTGAGTGCTTAGCCTCTGCAGGTCCCTGGATAAACACACGTATTGTAACTGCTATGGTCTCCCAGTCTGTGGCTTGACTTTCAGTTTAATTATAAATTTTCATGTTTATTTATTTATTTATTTACGTGGGAAGGGGTTGCATCCATGCATGGTGATTCTCTAATTCACACTGGGTCCCAAGGATGGAACTTGGGCTTAAGTTAACTTGTGTTAGCTCGAAGGAAGACAATGGGGGATTTTCCTGTAGTTTACAGCAGCATTTGTGGAGAAGGCTCTGTATTAGTTACCTCTCTACAGCATGACCAAGCAACTTCTAGAATTTATTTGGGCCTAAGTGTCTCATGACAGGGAAGTGTGACATCGAGTGTGGACAGAGCAGGAAACAATAGCATGAGCTGGAAACTGGCACAAGGTTTTAAACTCTCAGTGGCATCCTTCGTCAGCAAGACTACCTTCCTAAGTTTATCCAAACAGGACCACCATCTGGGGACCAACTCACACGCCCAAGATTATGGGAGACAGTAACCATTCAAACCACCAGGGCCTGTGTCCGAGTTTGTTTGGTTCACTTTGTCTTCCAGTTCCATGGTTCCGTGGCTGTGGCTTCGTGAAGTTGTGACACTACACAGTATAACTCCTCTACTTCTCTGTGGTCCTTTGTACTTCCTTACAGATGGTAGTAAAGCAGCTGGGAGAGCACTCAGTGTATAAAGTATACCATGTAAGCATGCAGACGAGTTCAAATCCTCAGCCCCCTGGTCAAAACCCTGGTGTGCTGTAGGCTTGGGGTGTAGGCCGTGGAGACAGGTGGATCTCCGGGCTCGCTAGACAGCCATGGAGCTAATTTGGTGATCTCTAGGTAGAGACCCTGTGTCAAGAGGTAAGGTAGGGACTAGACAGATTGCTCACTCTTTGGTCACTGCTTAGGCTAGACCTGAGATTCCTCCCAGCTCCCAACTGTCAGATAACCAATGCTGTCTTCTGACCCCTACATTCACAGACACGCAGACACAGGTAATTTAAAGACTAGAGTAGTCCTAGGCTGTGCAGTGGAAATTACAAGAAAAGTTGGCCACAGCTGCTCACTGGAGATGACCGTGGTCGCCCAAACACAGTGCTCCTGTGGGAGGCCCTGGGAGGAGAGACACAGGAGACAGGCATTGGGAGCCGCAGCACGGGCTGCTGAACTGAGCAGACACGTGTGTTTGCTTCTTCAGGCAAAGGCCAGGATGGAAGTGGCGGCAAGGCGGAGAAGATGCTGGGTGACTTTGCAGCGGAGTATGCCAAGTCCAACAGGAGCACGTGCAAGGGCTGCATGGAGAAGATAGAGAAGGTAGAGCTGGGGTCCAGAGCCCGCACTTCCTGGGGTGCTCGCCTTAAGGGGGCGGGTCCCATTTCAGGATGAAAGAACGACAACACAGGAATGCAGTGGAGGTGGGTGGGAGGTGATGGTTTCTTCTGAGCAGGCCCAGACCTAGCTGCCTCTATGGGTCGGGGCTCTGGAGAGTCCGCATAGGTCTGCCCAAAGTCAGCAGGCATGGGGCAGCTCTTGTTTGATGGGTCTGAGGTTAGGTGGGTTATCCTGCTTCCAGCTCTCCTGTTTAATCAGAGAAACTTGACAGACCAGCCTCCCTCACCACCAGTTCTTGTCTCTGAAGGTTGGCAGCCAGTCAGAGTACATGGATGACTGCCTGTGTTGCTGGGAACAGTAGAAGGTAGCCTGTGCTTGCCAGCATTCCTTTCTCTGGTTTCATTTAGCATTAGCTGTATTGTGAAGTGTGAGTCAGTTTCTTGTGTGGTAGACAATAAGGTGCCAGAGATGGTCCACCTGAGGAGGAGGAAGACCAACGTCTTAATGTCAGGGGAAACCCAAAGTTCTAACTTCTTTCTAGTAGGCCCAACTTCTACTACCTCCCAAGACAGCACCACAGCCTGGTGCTAGAAGGACCTTTGAGAATGGTTCAAGATCTAAATGTAGCAGACGCAAAACTAAGGAAAGTGTAGTTGCTAAATGTGCTCACCTTTTACCATTAAAAATTGGAGGCAAAAACTGTGGTCCCCACCTCTGAGGGAGCAGCAGCTGCTCTGTGTTCTTAGTCAGCCTGAGATGGAGTTTCTGAATTGTCAGGACCCCTGTTGGCACAGTTCTTTGCAGCTGCCTCACAGATGGGAAACTTGAGCAATGTTAGTCATGTGACTTGTACACCTGGCAGATTGGCAAGAGCCAGCTTTTATTTATCACTGCAGCTTAATCGGACCTTAATTATAGTGACCAGAGAGTCCATAGAGGGTGAGGATGAACAAAAAGTCCCTGTTGGGATAAATTGTCACACTAAAGCCATCACAGAATGTGCAATGCTGCTGCTGTCCAGCACACTGTGTCAGCATCTTAACCCATCCCCGGGAAAGTGTTAGCACTTGGACAAGCACTTACCGTTACATGTCTAAGTGTAGGTATGTAGAGTCATTTAGAATGTGTGAGCAAGGTGTCTTAGTAGCACAGCAGGTCATGTGACAGTCTTATAGAATGTGAGTGCTGGGACCTAATGGTACTTCACAATCCTTGATGGTATAAAACTCAGAACTTTCTGAGAGCTTCAAGTTGGCTACAAGTACCTTTGTTTGGACTCAAGGCCCTAGGCTAGCTGCCTGTCCTGCCTTGTCATTTCCTAGATACCACATGGTTTTCCCTACAGGGCCAGATGCGCCTGTCCAAAAGATGCTGGATCCAGAGAAGCCACAGCTGGGTATGATTGACAGATGGTACCATCCAACTTGCTTTGTCAAGAACCGGGACGAGCTGGGTTTCCGGCCTGAGTACAGTGCCAGCCAGCTCAAGGGCTTTAGCCTCCTCTCTGCAGAAGACAAAGAAGCCCTGAAGAAGCAGCTCCCCGCAGTCAAGAATGAAGGGTAGGTGGGATGTGGTTAGAATGTAGAGTTCTGTGGGGAGCCTATGGATTCCATTCATCTGATGATGATCAGAATGCCAGGAGCTGTGGGGCCATAGGAGCAGAAGACAGCAGAGACTGGGACATCTGCTGCTCCAGTACCCACCCAGCAGCTCACAGGCATGACATCTGCCCCTGGGCATCCAAACCTCTCCCAATTCCTGCCCCCAGATGCTAGGTACAGCAGACTATGGCACTTTTTTCATACAAGCTTCATTCACGTATTAAAAGACCACCCTTGTGGACCATCCAGGTTTCCTTGCATGGGTGATGGCCATGGTTCCAAACCCTTTAGCATCGCCACAGTCTGTGTCTGGATCTCTAGGAGAGTTAGGACTTTCACAAAAAGATGAGCAGTGGGAAGGGCCTGGAATCAGAACAGATGGGCCCACACATGGAATTGGCATCTAGAATGGGAAGGGCCTCTTTCTAGAGTAGCTTATTAAGGAGCATGCTGGGGCTGGGGGACTATGTACTGTGAGCAGCAGCAGCACCTGTACCACTGTCACCAAGCAGCTTCTTGCATATTCTAACACAAGTCCTAACACAAATTCGCAGAGCAGCACAGGTGACTTTGGAATGGAAGTTAGCAAATCAGGCCAGTGGGTGAGGACGCCCGTGTACTGTTAGAGTACAGGGTGTTGGGGTTCTCCAGCTGTCTCTATTTATGACATGATGCTGGAGAACTAGGGCATGCTCAGTTCTGTGCCTGATCTCATCACCAGAGTCCTGCAAGTCCTACTGGTCCCTAGCATGTGGCTTTAGAAGGTACCAGAGTGAACTCAAGGCGCGTGGGGATCTGGAGAGCAGCTCTGTGTCTCACTCCAAGCTCAGTTCTTATAGTTGTGTTTGGCTTTTCCACAATTCTCTGTCACTTTGTGTGCAAGAGACATGTGGGGTTTAGCATGAGATGTGACCTGAGCCCTTGGTCTGTCCTGGTTGTTCTGGACACTAGGCTCCAGGCCTCTGCTTATTGGCAGAAGAAGTCCTCAACAGCATAGCATCTCCTGTCTGCCTGGTTGCACCTGTACCTAAGAGGGCAGGTAGGCAGCAGCTAATACAGCTAAAGTGACATTGAGCCATGTCACCTGGGTGCATTGGGCATCAGTCTCGAAGGTTCTTATTAAGTCTGTATTTCTTTCAGAAAGAGAAAAGGTGATGAGGTGGATGGAACAGATGAGGTGGCCAAAAAGAAATCTAAAAAAGGAAAGGACAAGGATAGTAGTAAGCTGGAAAAGGCCCTCAAGGTGAGTCCTAGGCCCTGTCTCCTCTGCCACTTCTCGTGCAGAAAGCCACACATGGCGGTGCCTGCTCACCAAGACCAGTGTAAAGCCTCGTGTGCACGGCTGCTTTTGACCCTCGTGGCTTTTCTTCTCTCAGCTTGTTCTCCTTGCTCATAGTAATCATTTTTATTTGGGTGACGGAACACATGAGGCCTTGGATACAGGTCTGCAGCCAGGACCATGCAATGTAGAATGTTGTATCTTCCTAGACGCTCTGGGTGACACGGTGATGCTTCAGCCCAGTCAAGGCATCACGTGGCATCCTGCACCTGCAGTCCACTCATGAGTGTTGGAGACTGAGGCTGAGTCCACAGATGCCAGAAGTTCTTAGCGCGGGCGCCTTGGAAGATCAACAAAGGACTGGAGAGCATGCAGTGAAAAAGGAATATCGTCACTAAACTGGTGGCCGTTGACCAAGGAGGGCTCGTTAGCCTTGGTTATGCTATGTTGGAGCAGAGAAAGGTGTAGAATGTAGAATCACCTGTAGAATGCTTGGCATTGGACAGTCAGACACAACAGTCAGTCTCTTCTTGGGAACATGATTTTTCAGGAGCTTGAGTTCGTGGTTTACAGCCTTTGCTAGTGGCTCGGTTATAAGCAGTATGTGATCTGGCTTTGACTGCTTAAGTGTGGATGATACATTTTTTTTCCTTCTGGGTATGGGTGTTTTGCCCCTGTGTGTCTCACATGTGTCTGAGCTGCCATGTGGATGTTGGGAATTGAATCCAGGTCCTCTGCAGGAGCAGCCAGTGCTCTTAAGTGAGTCATGGCTCCAGTCATCCCAGATTTGACTTTTTTTTTTTTCACTTTCATATATTTGCACTTGCCTTCAGTGCATGTGTGATGTTCTCGCTCCAATGTTGCCAGTGAGAAAACAAGCCAGAAGACTGAATTACCCTCTCAGCTCCTTTCTCCACTCCAGCCTGTCTCTGTAGGTCCCTGTCCTCAGCCATAAAAGAAAGATAGGTCTACTATTTCCATGAGACCTGTGTTCGTAGACTGTTGCTTCTGGCCTCCGACTGTGTGCCCTACCATGGGGAGTAATGAAAAGGATGTTGGTATTGAGAGCCCAGCACTGGAAGTGGGAAACAGGGAGTGAGCATACAGGCGATAGCCTCAGTCGGTGGAGGTAAAGTCTGTCCTTGGCCTTGGTAGGGCCAGCGCTCTCCTTTCCATCAGCCTGCTGTCCCAAGGAGGGTGGAGCCTCATCCTGGCCTACCTCCTTGGCAGAGCGTTGTGAGATTGAATGAGATAGCACATAACACCAGTAAAGAGTAGGCACTTAGACACTGAAATCAAGATTTTAAAGCCCCAGTTCTAGAAGAGGTTGCATACATTCCTGCTTCAGCTTGAGTGTGCAGGAAAGTCTATAAGTTGGGAAAGATAATGGGGGCCCAGACCTTCCAGTCACTTCTCTGTGTCTCTTGAAACAAGTTTCTGAGGTGTTGACACCAGGACCCATGCAATAAAGGATTCAGTCTTATTCTTTTTTTTATTTTTTTTTTTTTTTTTTTTCAGTTTTTCGAGACAGGGTTTCTCTGTGTAGCTCGGGCTGTCCTGGAACTCACTCTGTAGACCAGGCTGGCCTCGAACTCAGAAATCCACCTGCCTCTGCCTCCCAAGTGCCGGGATTAAAGGCGTGCGCCACCACCGCCCTGTGGGATTCAGTCTTGTATTTACAAGTGGTCTCCTTCACACTTCGCAAATGTTTTCTCAGAGCATTGCCTTTATTGTAATTGTGGGCTTTTTCATCCTTGCCCAGATTCCCAAAATAACCACTCTTGAGATTGAATTATTTACAAATAAATGCCTGGGCCAAACCTTCAGCTCGTTCCCCTTTGTATCTCATTACCTGTTTATTCTCCACCCCACCCACAACCCCTGGGATTGATTGCTTGACAGGCACGGACAGGGGTTCAAATTCAGGAGACACGGCCGCCTCCGACTCCAGTGTGCAGCAACTGCTGCGGTGCGCCGCGCCACCGCTGGTCGGCTTTTTTTTTTTTTTTTTTTTTTTTTTTTTTAAAGATTTATTTTATTATTTATATGAGTACACTGTCTCTGTCTTCACACACACCAGAAGAGGGCATCGGATCCCATTACAGATGGTTGTGAGCCACCATGTGGTTGCTGGGAATTGAACTCAGGAACTCGGGAAGAGCAGTTGCTGCTCTTAACCGCTGAGCCATCTCTCCAGCCCTACCCTATTTATTTTAAGTCCTGCTACATGGCCTCTTAGGTTCATCAGACCCTCTCCATCAGCGAATCGCCTTCCTGGGCCTGACTGTCCCAGAGTTCCTCTCTTCCTACTGAAACTCCCACCTTCTATTTCCTAAGTCAACCATACATACAGGGTTACATAATAGAGAGAGGACTCCCCCCCCCCCAAAAAAAAAAAAAACCAAACAAAAAACAACAGCAAACAAACCCTTGCATTGTGGAAGGAGAAAATCAACTCACACATTCTTGGACCTCTAAACATGCCCTATGGAACACGGTAGTGTGCACACATTAATAAATGAGTGTAACTTTTTGTAGTGTAAGTTAAGCTATTAGTTAAGATTTTGAAAGGAACTGATCTCAGTCGAGGGGTCTCATCCTCAGGCTCAGAATGATCTGATCTGGAATATCAAAGATGAGCTCAAGAAAGCATGTTCCATCAACGACCTGAAGGAGCTCCTCATCTTCAATCAGCAGCAAGTGCCATCTGGAGAGTCAGCGGTGAGTGCCCGTCATGCAGTGGGGCACACAGGCGGGCCTGCAAGAAATGAAAGCCCCACGGTGGTGTCACATGGCAGTAATTTATCCTGTGCTGCAGGATATTTGATCACCCTGAGATTATTGTCATTTGCTTGGAAAAACCTGTTTCCAGTTGTAGTGTGGCATACACTAGTGTGCCCTAGCACACACCTTTAATCAAATAGCTTTCTGTTTGTTGTACCAGAAGTAGAGGGCAGGGACGTTCAGCTTGAGGGTGTTTTTGAGATGGCGTGGTGTAGGGGAGCTTCATTTTGGGACCCCACCTGAGGAGGACCTAGATGCTTTCTTTGCCTCTCTGAGCATCGGACATCTGACTCCCAAGTCTTTATTGGTAAAGTCCAATGTTTAATGAGATGTTGTTAAAAACAATCGTGGTCACTATCTCTTTCAGCCAGTGGGCAACCCAGCTCTGCCGTAATACGTTGCCACAGTTTGTTGTGGTTTAGAACCTGGTGAGGTACCAGGTAGGCAGGTGCTTCTGCCTTGGGTTTATATCACACTCTTCTGACATCTGCAGTCTGGTGCTCCATGTCCCAGGGTTGCTAAGCTCACCCCGCACCTACTTGGGTCACTTCTTGTGTGGTAGAGTGTTTGCTGCGTGAAGTTTTTGTTTCACTTGGAGATAAGGACTCAGAAAGTACAAAGCCTGGGCTGTTTTGTAAGCTGGCACCTGGGCTATGGTAGCACCCAGAGACGCTCTTTCCAGGGAATCAAACCCGTGTGAGAGTTTCTCTACCTGCTTTAAGTAGCTGTCCTTTCCTGAGTCCCTGCTCTCTGGAATGGTTTTTTCAGATCTTGGACCGAGTTGCTGATGGCATGGCGTTTGGGGCCCTTCTGCCCTGCAAGGAGTGTTCAGGCCAGCTGGTCTTTAAGAGTGATGCTTATTACTGTACCGGAGATGTCACTGCCTGGACCAAGTGCATGGTCAAGACACAGAATCCCAGCCGGAAGGAATGGGTAACTCCAAAGGTAAAGTTGGGGAACATCCTGGAATCTGTCAGCAGGAAAACATGACACCCTCTGCCTTCTGGATATGCCCATGCTCCATGTCACAAGATGACAGTCCATGTTTCTCACCCTTTCTCATAATGCTAAGTAGAGAGAGTTCCGTTCACTGCTGTAATTATACTCTACTTCCCGGTTTTTCTCTGCATTGGCCTGAGTAGCCACTCTGTAGCCCGCCAGTTGTTCTTCTCCCACCTTTAGAATCTCAGCGTGTCCGCTTTACTCCCTCCCATAGCATTGTGTGCCTTTTGCTGCCTTTGGTGGGGACAGTGGTATGATGATAATGAGCAGAGTTACCATCAGATGCAGACTGTGTGCTTATGTTACATCTGGTGATGCTTGCTGTCCCTGTGCATGTAGAGTTCATGGCTGTGTTTTCCCCAGGTGCTTACCTCAGACTAAAAGTCATCTCCATGGTGTCCCCTAGAGCCCTCTTGACCCTTCCTGTCTGAGTCTCTACACCCCAGGTTCCCGTAGGCTACTGGTGTTCCCAGATGCCTGTGCCCAGGCAGCTCTGCTGTTTTGTCTTCTTGGCAGACCTGTCAGGGTACTGCCTACACATGTTCCTGAATACCCCACCTCCTGGCTCTTATGTGCTGTGCTCAGTTCAGACAGGACTGCTTTCTTGAGGGCAAAAATCCTCTATCTAACCTTCCTATGCCACATGGGATTGCTGAGTGTGAGTCTGAGGTGTCTGACACCTCACCTACCATTCACTGAATGTGGGCACAGCTGGGAAAGTCACCTTTATGTTTAGATACTTGAGCAGAGAGATTGCTCTTCACCAGACGTCAAGTGACCAACCTCCCTAGGGCAAGACGTGCTGTATGTTGCAG
Source organism: Mastomys natalensis (assembly GCA_021653895.1). Lineage (NCBI taxonomy): Eukaryota > Metazoa > Chordata > Mammalia > Rodentia > Muridae > Mastomys > Mastomys natalensis. The sequence goes on along the minus strand of JAJTUV010000069.1, from coordinate 1,557,499 downwards.
AACAATTATGATAATAATTAATGATTATAATAATAATAATTCCCAGTAAATGCAAGAGGGCCCACAGCAGGCTCCTCCCTAACTGAGCAAGTGACTTAGATTTGTCTCCTTTGGGAAACTTTTGTAAATCTGTCACTGGGTGTGTTCTGTTGCTTGGTTTTGGATCCTGCACACCCTCCCCACTATAAATACCCTGCACCAGAGTTGTGTACCCTGAGAGCTGATGAGCTTACATTGACATAGCATCCGTAGGTTACATCAAGGCCCTCTCGTGGAGTTGTGCAGCCTGTGGGTTTTGATAAACGTAGAATGATGTACCCATCAGGAAAGCATCGTTTACAACATGTACTGCCCCGAGACTGTCCGTGTTCTCCCATCGTTCCTCTCCCAGCCTCTGGGAACCACTGATGTCTTCATCAGCTCCTGTTTCCTAGTTGTAGAACTTCATGTGGTTGGGTGGCCTAGAATGCCCTGTGCGGCCTGTCAAGCTAGCTTCCTTTACTTGGGAATGTCATTGGATTTTGATGTTGGATAATAGTTCATTGTATCTCTGTGTAGCCCTGGCTGTTTTAGAACTCACTCTGTAGACCAGGCTGGCCTCAAACCCACAGAAATCTGCCTGCCTCTTCCTCCCAAGTGCTGGGATTAAAGGTGTGCTCTTGTCTGTCTCCCACCCCAGCCCTGGCCTACGTGTGCTTAGTCAGGGACTTTGAGCCATGCGGTAGCACCTGACAGCACATGATAGTCACTAGAGAGAAGTGACTTGAGGGCAGGGCGGTCCCAGTGTACCTTCTAGATCTCCCACTAAGCTGTCAGCTGAGGTTTTTGTTTTAAAATGTTACCCTTAATTGGGGAGGGGCACATGTAGAGGCTGAGGACAGCTTGTAGGAGATTCTTCCACCATGTGGGCTCTGAGCGGAACTCTGACCCTCTGCTTGTTGGTATGCACTGAGCCCCTCACTGGGATTGTGTTCCTAAAGGGTGAGGCGTTTCACCTGGGCCGCCCTTAGTACCTGGATTAGCATAGATACAGGAATAAGTCCTGTAAAAACATAACAGTAACATGCTTTCTTCCTGGGAACTTTAAGCCTTTCCTATTTAATTATGGGATTTTTAAAAGATTTTTTAATTCCACAGGACAAATCCTACTTAGTCTATTGTAAGTTTATTTTAAGACACCTCTGATGTCTTTAAAACTAAAACTTAATATTGTTTAGGAATTCCGAGAAATATCCTACCTCAAGAAATTAAAGGTCAAAAAGCAGGACCGGATATTCCCTCCGGAGAGCAGCGCCCCAGCACACTGGCCCCTCCCCTCTCCGTCACCTCAGCACCCACAGCTGTGAACTCCTCTGCTCCAGCAGGTATGGCTCTGGGAAGAATTGTGGGCTAGGTTTGACCTATGAGCCATACTATTCGAGGACATAGCATAATGAAGTGGATGTCCTGTGGTCTGTGTGCCATGTAGCTAACATTCCTTAGGGCATGTTCAGAATATACCACCAGTGTAACGTGAAACAGGTCCCTAGCCTGTAGGCCCATTGTCCTCCCTGTACCACCGACCATCAAGAGCTTGGGGAGACCCTGGTCATGGATAGACATGACCTAGGCCACAGAAGCAGCGAGAGCCATGTGCCTTGTTGGAAAGGAGACTCCTGCTTGCTCCTTCAGTCATGGAGACTCCTCAGCTGTAAAGGTGGAGGCCATGCTAGTGTGGCAGAGGACGACGCTCTCCTTCCAGCACCAGCTCAGCTGCACCTAGTCTGCCCCACCTTGAGTCTGTTGGTGAACTCACTGCCCCAAGCCCTCTCTACTGCTTGAAGCCTGGGGTCTGCAGACACATGTGGTGGTCAGTTAGGGTCTGCATTCTGCTCCCTCCCTGACAGGCCCTTCCTCTGCTGTCTCCTTGCTGGCAGTTCACACCCAAATCAGACTTCGTTCTACAGAGACTTCAGTGAAATGCAGGTGGTGTCCTCAGTGTCCACCCCCTAGAAAGAACAGGCTAGATCTCCCAGTTGGGAGATCTGAAGCAATGGCCTGTGGCCTGGCTATAACCAGTGCTGTCTCTACCTTCAACTCACAGAAGGCCCTATCCGTCCCAACCTGACAGTTAGTGCTGGGTTCTTGGTGCCAGCTGGCCACCCTTTGCCTAGAACAACTTTGCTCAGTATGACCATACTGATCAAACCTTTCAGCTTTGTCAACAAGCAGTCTCATTTGCAAACAAGAGCTGTGCTTTCTTATATAGGAGTTGGGAGAAGAAAGGATGAAGGACTCTGGAGCTCTCACCCCCCACCTTCTTCCTAGCATTCTGGTCTCTCATGTCTAGAATGCAGCCTTTCTAGTCCGCCCCCTGAGCAGTCCCAGGGTAGCCAGCCTGCTCTGTGTGTGGCCTATGCCCTACCCAGTTTTCTCTGTTGCAGAACTCATGGGTTGGGTTCTTGGGTTTGCTGCTCTGTCCTCTGTTTCCCCACTGCCTGTTGGCTTCTGTCTTCATAAAGTTTTCCCAAAGAGAAAAGAATGAAGACCAAGGCTGGCCAGGCTCTGTGGCTTCTATGATTTCTCCTAAAGAACCAGCTGTTTTGTCTTGCCTCTGTTCTCCTTTCCTGTGGGGCAGAGTAGAGTAGTCCTAGCCTGACGCCTCTGATCTCTTATCCCAGACAAGCCCCTGTCTAACATGAAGATCCTGACTCTCGGTAAGCTCTCCCAGAGCAAAGACGAAGCAAAGGCCACAATTGAGAAACTCGGAGGCAAGTTGACAGGATCTGCCAACAAGGCCTCCCTGTGTGTCAGCACTAAAAGTAAGTTTAGCGGGCATGTTCCTCTCAGAGACGTGGTGAGGGCTTACTGGACATGGGTGGCACAGCTAGGGTTCAGACTCTTATCACTTGAAGGTAAGGCTAGTATTTGTAGTGTATTATATGTGTTCACAGTGGCTTATAGTCCCAGTCAGACTGTAAGCTTACACTGCTTAGTGTTCCATGGGATGTCCCTGGGTTCCTTTGTAGTTAGGGTGGAGGTTACTACTTTGTAGTCTGGCGATGGAACAGAACAGTTATAGACTGTCCTGCTGAGTGTGATGGGTCTGGGCCTAAGAGTCCATTTCTGTAGCGTGCCTCCTGACACCATCCTGAGGGTGTAGAGAAGGTGGCCTCCCTTGGCTTTGCATAGCCGAGAGGTGGCCAGGCGCTGGAGCATGACTGCTGAGATGAGGAGGTTCGGCTACAGCTTGGGAGAGAAGTTGTTGGTGATGGGGGTCATTGGCGTTCTCAGGCTATAGTAAGGTTGTTGGTCAGCCTATCGTTGAGGGTTTCGTTTTTCCCTGCCTGGTTGTAAACAGAGGAGGTGGAGAAGATGAGTAAGAAGATGGAGGAAGTGAAAGCGGCCAACGTTCGAGTTGTGTGTGAGGATTTCCTCCAGGACGTGTCTGCCTCCACTAAGAGCCTCCAAGAGCTGCTCTCAACCCACAGCTTGTCTTCGTGGGGGGCTGAGGTGAAGGCGGAGCCTGGTGAAGTGGTGGTCCCCAAGGGGAAGTCAGCTGCACCCTCCAAGAAGAGCAAAGGCGCTGGCAAGGAGGAAGGTGAGGCCCAGCTGCCCTGCCTATGTCCCTAAAGTGCTGGGCCAGCAGTGTCCTTACATCAGTGTTAGCAGACACAAAGCAGCAGGCCCTTGGGCGTCAGGTCGGTGTGCAGGCGTCCTGACGCATGCCTTAGTCTTAGTTGAGTCTTTATGTTCCTCTGTCCCTTCCTTCCCAAGGTGTCAACAAGTCTGAAAAGAGGATGAAATTAACTCTGAAGGGAGGAGCAGCTGTTGATCCTGACTCCGGTGAGTGATCAGAGCCACCCATGCACCCTGGGAGATTAGGAGATGTAGAGACATCAGGATAGCCAGAGGGGAGCAGGCCAATCGTGGAAGCATGGGGGTCAGTGGGGACCTCTAAAGGTGGTGTGACATGAAACTAACTGGGGACACTTAGGCCCACAGACCCCTCGGTTGCACCCTAGCTCTTCGAGGGAGAAAACTATAGGAGCTTTGCCTCTGGGGCAGGTCTGGAACACTCTGCACACGTCCTGGAGAAAGGCGGGAAGGTATTCAGCGCCACACTTGGCCTGGTGGACATTGTGAAAGGGACAAACTCCTATTACAAACTACAACTTCTGGAGGACGACAAGGAGAGCAGGTGAGCCCGGGCCTCCAGACTGAGTGTGCCGCCCAGCTTGGGAAGTCCGGTTGCTACAGGTCCTGGAACAAGAGAAACGGTCACGAAAACCCATAGTGTTTGAAGTCTCTCCATAAAAAATAGCCAGTACTATCTGTCAGTTATGTTGCTATGCTTGGCCATCACAGGTGCAGCTTCACCAATGAAGCCCACTGGGCTGGTCTCAGTAAAAAGGGAAAACAAACTCATGGTTTACTGTGGAACACATTAAGATTACATTTTATTCTTTTTGTGTGTAGCCCTGGCTCTCCTGGAACTTTTGTAGACCAAACTGACCTCAAACTCGGAGATCCACCTTCCTGTTGTGTCCCAGTGCTGCGATTAAAGGTGTGCATTACCGCACCTGGCTTTAAATTTATTGTTTGATGCTATTACACACTTGCTGATTGCTAGAATGAAGGCAATAGTCTTGGTGTGTTTTAAACATCCTCTCAGTTGTAGAATGCTCGCCTAGTGTGTTGAAGGCCCTAGGTTCCACCTGCAGCACCACTCAACCAACACATGAGGGAGAGAGCATGCTTTTACAGCTGCCCCTTACGGAGGAAAGCCTAACAGAACAGAAATTCACCCTGGTCTCTGCCTCTTTACAGGTACTGGATATTCCGATCCTGGGGCAGAGTGGGCACAGTCATCGGCAGTAACAAACTCGAGCAGATGCCCTCCAAAGAGGATGCTGTTGAGCACTTCATGAAGTTATATGAAGAGAAGACTGGAAATGCCTGGCACTCGAAAAACTTCACAAATAATCCCAAAAAGTTCTATCCTCTGGAGATTGACTATGGCCAGGTAATCACAGTAAGGTCTGTTCCTTTAACTCCACAGCGTAGCTCAGATGGTGAGGCTAATGAACAGTGACACATGTCTAGAGAAGAGTTAACAATACCAGGGCGAAAAATTCTTCCCCTTAAAGTGGAAGAAAACATACTGACTCATTCCATGAGGCCAGTTTTACCCAAGATCGTGAGAGGAATGTGTTGAATACCATCTCTGTAACATAAAATCCTAACTAGTAGATCAAGCAGTACATGAGTACACCAAGCTCAAGTGTAATGCAAACAGAATTTGAGGTGGTCGACATGTCAATATGCCCTATGAATGAACGGTAGAAGTCACATGAGCATCTTGGTAGCCACAGAAAACATTTTGTAAAACGTACACTGTAAAGCATAGGTAAGGACAGTGGAGGGAGCTCAATCTGGGTTTGAGCTCACATTCTCCTCAGCCTCCTGAGCGATGGGATGGCAGGTGTGTGCAACTACAAGGGCTGTCCGCTAGCAGGAGCGATTCTGAGACGCCAGGAAAAGGTAGTTTCTGAAGTTGCTCTGGGGCACCATGTAGAAGACTTGATTGGATCCGTGTGTCACCACTGAAGTGAAATGATGTAGAGTCAGGAGACTAAAGTCTCCCTGTGGGCCCCGAGGCAGCTTCTGGTTACCTCTTAGGTGATAACAGTCCTCTGGCTTCAGCATCCAAAATGCTGGGCTTGCGGGCATGTTCATGTGCACCACACTTGGTAAAACACCATTGCTTAAGGCCACATAGATCTTATGGAGGTCTATGTAGAGTTAGCAATCTTATCCATGGGCATGCATGTACATGTTAGTTAGTTTGTAAAAACAGAGACGGGGGCTGGAGAGATGGCTCAGCGGTTAAGAGCACCGACTGCTCTTCCAGAGGTCCTGAGTTCAATTCCCTGCAACCACATGTTGGCTCACAACCGTCTGTAATGGGATCCGATCCTGTCTACTGGTGTATCTGAAGAGAGCAATGGTGTACTCGTATATACCTAAAATAAATAAATAAGTATTTAATAAAAAGATTTCTGTACTCAGTAAAAAAAAAAAAAAAAAAAACCAGAGACTTAGGAATGGGTACAGATTTTAATTCCATACCTTTGGGGTCTGGCATTCCTCAAAGAGAAACTTTTTTCCATTGCAGAGTGTTACGAGCTCTGCGTTAAGAATTACCATTGGAGGTCAGTGTGATGTCACACGAGTGACCCTAGCGCACAGAGAGCAGAGGCGGGCAAATCTCAGCCTGGGTTCACTCTAGTCTTCAGAGTGTGTTTCAGGGTTGCCAGTGTTACATAGTGACACCCTGTTTCAAAAAAATAGATAAGCGAGTTCTTACATAACACCGAGGCCAAGACTTGGGACTTGGAGGAAGACTGGTAGTGCCCTCCTAATTATTCTAGAATTTTTTTGAGAAAGGCATAGAAAATAAAACTGCCCAAAATTAACCATAGCAATGTCTTAGCATGTGTCTGCATCTGGCTACTTTGACCTCTGGAGTCATTTCCCACCGTAATATTGGAATCCTGCATTATTCGTGGCCAGGATCACGCCACACACTTTCTCCAGAGACACCACTCTCCATAGGGGCACAATGTGAGGCAGAGAAGTAGTTTAGCATTTTAAAAGCAGAAACCATGAAGCTAATCTTAATCATTTAACCCAGCACTGTGCAGAACGGTCTCTGATGGGTACCAGCAGACCTGGGCAAGCAGGTGCAGGCAACGGGAAGACTTTGTCTAGCAGGCTCCTGCCCAGTATCTGAGCTTACTTCCACAGCAGCCGCCCTTCTAAGACGGGCGTGGGTGCACACTGGGCAGCTGCAGGGCACCAGCGTGCCCGGAGAGAGGACACATCGTCAGAGCAGCTAGAGCATGGGTCTGAAGCCCTCAGGGGCTTGGGAGAGTACGTGGGAATTACTTTGCTGTGTCCAACTGGCCGCCATTGCCTGCAGAGTTTGATGAACACTTAGCTTTTTCGCTGGCAGTATTCTATCCTGTGTCCCAGTTACCTGTAGCTGACTCCTGACAGCACAATGTGTGTCTGCTTCCGGTTTCCTGCTTCCCCGAAGGACGAAGAGGCAGTAAAGAAGCTGACAGTGAAGCCTGGCACCAAGTCGAAGCTGCCGAAGCCAGTGCAGGAGCTCGTGGGGATGATCTTCGACGTGGAGAGCATGAAGAAGGCCTTGGTGGAGTACGAGGTAGGTGTTGAGGCAGCGCTCTCTGCTCGCTTGCTGAGCGCCTCAACCCTCCCAATTCCTGTTTGCCCCGTCACTCTGTGCTGCAGAACATGTGGTGGACTGTAGAGGACTGTCCTGGGCCCCTGTTGCCTTTCCCATTTTGATTTCTGTGTTAGGCTGGCTAGGTCTGGTTCTTTGGGGCTCAGACATACCAGCTAGCTGATGCCAATGGATCCAAACCTTCACTCACTTATAGAAATAGAAAACTGGCCTGGAGAGACTGCTCAGTAGGTAAGAGCACTACCTGCTCTTCCAGAGGCCCTGGCTTTAATTTCCAGCATCCACGTGGTGGCTTACAACCGTCTGTAACTTCAGTTCCAAGAGAATCCAGTGCCCTCTTTTGGCTTCCACAGGTACTAGGTACCCAAATGGTACACAGGCATACAAGTAGGTAAAGCAGTCATAGACATAAAATAATAATAAAAAAAATTAGACTATAAAGAAAACTCACCACTACTGTCTTGATCCGTGCTCAGTCAGTTAGCCAAACTCAAGTCAACTCTCTTTCTTAAAACTTGGGGCTGGGTGTAGCTGTGACAGAGGGCTTGCTCATTTCACACACGAGGCGACATGATGCCAGTTGGAACCATGCTGCTCCTGGGTTGGTCTACATGGCATGGACAGCAGGCTAAGTCAAGCAGAGGCTACTCTCGCCTCCCCTGGAACCTTCCAGCGATTGATCAAGGAGGAGACCTCTATGCATGACCAGCCACATAGCCCCGGCCAGGAGTCGCAAGCTGAAGGCTGCTCTCCAAATCAAGCAGCTCTGGTAGATGTGCCCAGTGCCACAGTCTTAGAGTAGTGAGGTATTGGCACACAGGTGTGTCACCTCAAGTGTTCAGGGACAGTGCAGGCCAGTTCACAGGAGAGTGTAGATGTCACTTGAGAACAGTTGATCCAGTTTACAAGTGTGGATCTGTCAGTTCTTCATCACTGTAACAAAATGATCATACCTCTGCCTTCGCAGCTCAAGACCCTGATTAATAGTAGATCCTGAAGTAGTGTTGTTAGTCGCAGTGTTGTTAAACAAATGTGTAGCCTTTTGGGGTAGCTGATTTGAAAGGCCAGTGTGGGGTCAGGTGTGTGGTCTTAAAACAATAACGTTTACCACTTGGAAACTCGAGGCTCTTGTTTCTGAACTGGAATAGCAGCAAAGGTCCTTGCCCTAGAGTACAGTGGGAGGGTCCATCTCCTTGTGCTAGGGGATTGGTAGGAATTAGGAGTGCTGCTGTTACCCAGCATACAGGGTGGGCCCAGTAAGAGGGTTACAGCCTCTGTGCACGTGGGCCACCAATCTCCTGTGAGGGAAGAATGTTGTGTCACCACAGTGCAGAATGCCTAGCCTTTAGGTTCCCTGTCTCTTCAGATTGACCTTCAGAAGATGCCCTTGGGGAAGCTGAGCAGAAGGCAGATCCAGGCTGCCTACTCTATCCTCAGCGAGGTCCAGCAGGTAAGCAATCATCTCCAGTCTTACAGCCAGGTCAGCTTCTCTTCTACTAAGAGACAGTAGCGACATCGACTGTGTGGGAACAGTAAGTACTGAACTGTAGTTTGTAAGGGTTTGGACTTTTTCAGTTCAGTAAATATCATGGTCCAGTTCATTGCTCAAAGAATGTTTACAAAATACACATGGTAATGATTTTAGTTATCAGGTATGTAATAAACTCCTTAGAAATTTAAATTTGGTGAGAATTGTATCTAGTATGTCTCTATATAGAGCCCTAGGGCTTCACACTGACAGCCTCTTTGAGAAGAAAAAAAAAGCACCCAGCAAAGTAGACTTCCTGGGTGGTGCTGGAGAACTAACCTCCAACGAGCTTCAGGTTCCCAGCTCAACTTTTAAAGAATTATTCGTTTATTTTATGTATATGAGACTACACTGTCAGTATCTTCAGACACACTAGAAGAGAGCATTGGATCCCATGACAGATGGCTGTGAGCCACCATGTGGGTGCTGGGAATTGAACTCAGGACCTCTGGAAGAGCAGTCAGTGCTCTTAACCGTTGAGCCATCTCTCCAGCCCTGTGGGCAGTTTTCTGTTTGTTGTTTATCTGTTTGAGACAGGGTTTCTCTGTGTAGCCCACATTGTACTAGAACTGTGTAGGCCTGGCTGGCCTCCAGCTTACAGGTCCAACTGCCTTGGAGTACTGAGATTAAAGGTGTCTGCCACCATGCCCAGCTGAACAGTTTTCAAACAAAAAATCAGGAGTTTTACAGCAGGAGCCATGAGCCCACTGTAGATTCTGCAGTAGCAGTTTGTGTGAGGTATATAATAGTATAGTTCTTTGTGTAAATAAGCTGCAGTTATAGGGCCTGATCCTGGGTGCCTCAGTGCCATGACATCAGTGAGAAGTTGCTGTAATGGCCATTTCCCTGCTTGCATAGACAGCAGCTGCTTTAGTCCTGTGTTCCTTCTGTCTGTCCCCTTCCCTTCCAGGCAGTGTCTCAAGGCAGCAGTGAATCTCAGATCCTGGATCTCTCCAATCGCTTCTACACCCTGATCCCCCATGACTTTGGAATGAAGAAACCCCCTCTCCTGAACAACGCAGACAGTGTGCAGGTAATAGGCTATGGGGCTGGGGCCAGGGCTGGGTCTTACTGGGACTGCTCTCCTTACTGTGCATTCTTTAATATGAGTAGGATCTACCCTTCTTTTCCTTTGCTTTACCAGCTCAGTCTAGGAAATCATCATTAAGAAGACATTTCTCTGTCCCACATAAAGGTCCCCATGAATCCCTGGTCTAGGTCAGTTTGTGGCATCCTTAGCAGCATCTGCGTTCCTGCCTGTCATTCATGTTTAAAAGTTCTGACACCTTCTCCTCACTTCCCCAGGCTTCAGAGCCTCATTAGCATGCAGGGGAATGCCTGTGGGTGCCCACTATTGAGTGAGGAGTGATGGCAGGGTCTGGCCAACACAGGCTCTTCCCCTTAAGGGAAGATGTCAGATGTCATCTACTTTCTGCATGTACTCCTTTCAGAACTTGTCTGTCTCCTTCCCTATGGACTTAGCTTCTAGGTCTGTGTTCTGTCCTCAGGCCAAGGTGGAGATGCTGGACAACCTCCTGGACATCGAGGTTGCCTATAGTCTTCTCAGGGGTGGGTCTGATGACAGCAGTAAGGACCCCATCGACATCAACTATGAGAAGCTCAAAACTGACATTAAGGTGAGAAGCCTGCCCTTCCCGTGTAGCATTCAGTAGCTCACCTCAGAGCAGTGGCCCCAACCTATATGTGCAGGTGAGCCATCTTCACAGCTCCTCAAGTGTGTGGTTAAGCCTTGAGTCTGCGCTCTCACGTATCCAGGGGTTGCTGGTGGGCTATTGCCTCAGGTCAGTGTGGAGACTGGGTTTTGAAAAGTTCCTTTTATTTTGGGCACAAGCAGTCAATTGAACTGGGCTGTGTTGAAGGCTCAGGTGGGTGCGAATTGCCCTGCCTGAAGTGTGTGCCTCTGTCCCAGCCAGAGCTTGAGTCTGGTATGCCCATTGTCTTGGGTCTCTATTGCTGCAACAAAACACCAGGACCAAAATGCAAATTGGAGAGAAAAGCGTTTATTTGGCTTACACTTCCAGATCATAGTCTATCCCTGGGGGAAGTTAGGATAGGAACTCAAACAGGGCAGGATCCTGGAGGCTGGAGCTGATGCAGAGGCCATGGAGGGGTGCTGCTTACCTGCTTGCTTCTCATGGCTTGCTCAGCCTGTTTTCTTATAACGTAGGATCACCAAGCCAGGGATAGCACCCACAATGGACTGGGCCCTCCCCCATGAGTGACTAATTGAGAAAACACCTTACAGCTGGATCTCATGGAGCCATTTCCTCAATTGAGTCTCCTTTTGTAATGACTCTAGCTTATGTCAAATTGACACACAAGATCAGCCAATACACCTGTCTTCTCCCTCTGTTTCTGCCAGGCAGCATGGACCCCTGCAGTCCAAGCATTACTGGTGGTTGAAGTCAGGGCCAGATGTTTCCAGATTCTTGGCCTCTTAGTCAAAGGATTGAAATAAAGGTTTGCAAAAATAGTGCAGGTTGGGTGATTGTCTATTTTAATTGACAGTCTCAATTATGTATGCCCTATGCTCCTGTGCATGTCCTTTCCGTGATGCATGTGATTTCAGTCATTAGTGATGCCTCATTTCCCATAGGCATAATATAGTGAAGAGAGAATTTATCCTAATTAAGAGTTACTTACTATTGAAACACCGTGTCCAAAGGAACTAGGGAAAGAAAAGATATATCCACATCACAGTTCATCAAAGGAAGTCAGTAGGAACCTGGAAGCAAGAGCTGATGCAGAGGCCATGGAGGCAGACTGATTACTGCCTGGCTCCCAATGGTTCACTCATTGGGAGTTTTCTTGTAGAACCCAGGACCACTAGCCAAGGGGTGGCCCTACCCAAAAGGGACTGGGCCCTCCTATATAACTTAGTGATTAAGGAAATGCCCCATAGGCTTTCCTACAGCCCAATTTTATCTAGGCATTTTCTCCAGTGAGGCTCCCTCCAGTGACTCTAGCTTATGTAAAGTTGGCATAAAAACCAGCCAGCACAGGAGCCTGCAGAAGTCCACTTATAGGACAGCTTACCTTACTAAACCCAAGACCAACTGAGGCTTAATCATACCCAGACATAAGTGCAATATAATTGAATACAATCTATCTAAATTTTATGTTTTTTTTTTTTTTTTTTTTTAAGATTTATTTATTTTATGTAAGTACAGTGTTACTCTCTTCAGACACACCAGAAGAAGGTACCAGATCTCATTATAGATGGTTATGAGCCACCATGTGGTTGCTGGGAATTGAACCCAGGACCTTTGGAAGAACAGCTAGTGCTTTTAACCACCGAGCCATCTCTCCAGCCCCTATGGTTCTTAACTTACTCCATTGTTTGGAGGTTGGTGTGTCCACAGCAGATAGAGGGGTACAGGTTTTAGGTGCATTGGATGGAGAGGAGTGTGTACAGAATGAACAAGTGAGGTTCTCAGCATTAGAAAAAGCTGCCCACATAGCCCAAACCAAGTGGAGTTCCAGGTAGCTAAAGTGGTCCCTAAGCTTGCCTGCCTCACAAGTGGCATGTGATGCCAACTGTACCTTCTTAGTGGGAAAACTAAGGTTTTTTGGTGAAAACAGGTCCTATTTTTTTTTTTAACTACTACTATAAGGTTTGTAGTAAAGAGACAGCACAGATAATCAGAATTCTTAGATTTTCCAAATTTACAATAAGAAAATATGAATATCTCCTGCATATGCTCATCTTATTCAGTGTGGATTATATTGAGATCATGCACTGAGCCAGCTGTGGTACATATAGACATGGGGCTGAGGGTATAGTTGGTGGTAGAGTAATACTTGCTGGGCATGTGAAGGGGCCCTTTGGTCCATCCCTAGGACTGGGGTACAGAGAGGGAAATTGTATGATGTCACCTTGTGTTCCATCGGCAAGCTGGACTCCTGGTCAGAATAGTTCCCTTGTTCACCTCAGTAATGGTGAACCTCATGTTTCTAGCTTGACTCATAGTCTAGCGTGTAGACAAGAACTCTGCCAAATGGATTAAGAGGTAATATTCAGACTCATGGGACCCAGGCCTTGGCTTGCGAGGGTCAGTCCTTGGGCAGTGTAAACTGCTCCTGCCATCCTCTAGGTTAGTCTATCAGTATTCTTCCTTCTCTGGCTGTCTCCCTGCCCTAATTTCAGATACCTGTTTTCCAGGTGGTTGACAGGGATTCTGAAGAGGCCAAGGTCATCAGGAAGTATGTGAAGAACACTCATGCGACCACGCACAATGCCTATGACCTGGAAGTGATAGATGTAAGAATCCTCTTCCCCCTCTCCGTCCTGCCAGGTCTCCTGTCCTCCTCACCTGGGCCTGGCTCGGAAAGATAAGCCATTTGCCGCATTTTTGTTTTTCGTTTTGGAGCCAGGATCTCTATGTACTCCTAGCTGTTTCAGCAGGCTGGCATGGTGGGGAGATCCGCCTTCCTCTGCCTCCTGAGTGCTTGGGATTAAAGGCTTGTGCCACTACTGCCCTGCTCCACTTTTGTAAGCAGACGTGACGTGTTTGTTGAGCAGGAAAGTAAGGAGTGCTGTACAGTTGGCTGTGGCTTTTTCTGTGTGATATGATTACCAGAAGTTCAGGATAAAGTTCCTCAGGCCAGATGAGACACACATCTCTAATCCCAGCATTTGGGAGGCTTAACAGACCAAGGCTAGCCTGAACTACATACTTAGTTCCCCGTTAGCCTGGTCTACATAGTGAGAACAGTCTCAAAAGGTTCCTTAGGTTTGTACCTGCTGCACATTAGCCCCAGTGTCTGTAATGGCTCGTCCCTATAAGTGGAGCCTTGGGACACATGCATTGGATCATCTCAGTCTGTGGATGACGTGGCAGAGCTAAAGTGTCCTACCTCTTGTGACAGGTGGTCAGTCCGGAAGCTCCTGAGTCTGTTTGGTGAACCTGAGTAACAGTGTCTCTGTCTCCCTTTTGCCAACTGTCTGCCTAGATCTTTAAGATAGAGCGTGAGGGGGAGAGCCAGCGCTACAAGCCCTTCCGGCAGCTTCACAACCGGAGGTTGCTGTGGCACGGGTCCAGGACCACCAACTTTGCAGGCATCCTGTCGCAGGGTCTGCGGATAGCCCCACCTGAAGCACCTGTGGTAGGTGGCTGTCCTCTATGGGGAGGTGTGGAAGTACTTGTTGGCAGTGATCGCCTCCTGAGAGTCCAGCATGCAGCAGGCCCTCTCAGAAGGGAACAAGCCTTTCCTCAGCTGGCAGCATCCATGCGCTCCCAGATTTCTGCCATTAAAAAACATAGGACAAGGGATAGATGATGTCTCCTGCTGCGTTACAGAAGGGGCCTAGTGAACAGGCCCTCTGAGATGGCCTCCCGGCCCCTCACTCATTGTAGAGAGTCACGAAAAGGAAGTGGCTTGGTAACTATAGCTCTGTGCTAGGCACTGGTGTGTGGCTGAGAGGTGAGTCAGTGCCTGCTGGGTGTGTACGAGTGCCTGCTTTAGTCCAAGTAGTGAACATTAACTCACATTATAGAGAGTGGCATCCTCGGCTGTTACAGGACTCCCCCCGCCACCTGTCAGTGCTGGCCTTTGCTAGAGGGTGCCATCCCTCTCCGAGGTGATGGCTATGGGGCTTAGCTGGGCAGCAGCTCGTGTGGGAATTCACTGCTGGAAGGTTTTCAGCTGTCGTCTTCCAACTCTCCAGACAGGCTACATGTTTGGGAAAGGGATCTACTTTGCTGACATGGTGTCCAAAAGTGCGAACTACTGCCACACATCTCAGGGAGACCCGATTGGCTTAATACTGTTGGGAGAAGTTGCCCTCGGAAACATGTGAGTATCCGGACCCTCCATCCTGTGAGCTGTGACCAGAACAAGATGGTGAGGTAGGCCAGCCATAGGGTAGACTAGACAGGAACCATCAAGCAACTGGCCACAGCTCCAGATGGCCCTGTCTTTGAAAATAACCCCATAGCAGTGGCAGCTGTTGCAGGCTCTCTACTTAAGAATGTTCTGGGTTCTGAAGAGTCCAGGAGCTGGGGAGGGAGGTGCCGGGGTAAGGGTGGTCAGAGTCCTGTGGGCACTTAGTTTACGTGCCAGCAGGATGCTCGGCAAGGTATTAGTCTGGGGCCCAGTGACCAGAGACTCGTCTGAGACCGCGCTCTTTTGAACAGGTACGAACTCAAGCATGCTTCACATATCAGCAAGTTACCCAAGGGCAAGCACAGTGTCAAAGGTACTGTCCCTCCAGCCTGGCGTGGCAGGTGCGGGTGAAGAGGTACCTTTCCTCCAGCAGCTGCACCCTTGGAACTGGCTGCTGGAGGTTCATTTAAAAAGAAAACTGTTTCATTCCTTGTGTCATAATGCCATGAGAGGTCTGTGGGATACCAGGAACCAAATCAGGACACTGGTGTCCTCAGTTTTTGAGCAGTGGTATCAGGGCCAAGAGGGACCTCTGGTACACCTGGAATTACCGAGTGGGTAGCATATGATGATCAAGGCCACCTTGGGGTTTTTGCCACAGTATAACCTCATCTGGGCCACTGTGACTTTACTGGTTTAGAGCATTGCCTTGGAACCTTTCTTTACAGTATCTGAAGAATATTTAAAGTGAACACCCAGATGTCACGTACCCAGGACATTTTCACACCCCTGTTATACCTAGCACTTGACCCTTCTACCTTACAGGTTTGGGCAAAACTACCCCTGACCCTTCGGCCAGCATCACCCTGGAGGGGGTAGAGGTCCCACTGGGAACAGGGATCCGTCTGGTGTTAATGACACCTGCCTCCTGTACAACGAGTATCCTTTCATGGCTATGCTGTGTGATCTGGAACTGTACCAGCAGGTAAGTATGCTCACTGCCCAGGGCAGCTTGTATGGGGATAGTGACAACCTTCCCCTTGGACGGTCACCTGTGTGGACTTGAGGTCTGACTCCCTGCTGTATGGGTGTACTTGTCTCTCTGGGCACCAGCCTTCCCCACTTTCAGGAGATTCAGTGTTGGGTAGGAGGTCTTGGGGACTCAACTGTTGGCTCCTTGACAACTGCCCTCCCCAGGTACATTGTCTATGACATTGCTCAGGTGAATCTGAAATACCTGCTAAAACTGAAGTTCAATTTTAAGACATCCCTGTGGTAAAGTGTGAGGGGTGGGCTGTGCCCAGCACCCAGGGCCTTGGGGGTAATTCCCCCTAGTGCCTCTGCACCAGACACCACAAAACCTCAGCCATGCTGCTGCCTAAGGGTGGCACACTCACCGGATCTCCTTAGGAAGGGTTTTTACACAGACAGGTTAAAGGGCTCTGGTTTCAAGTCCCTTGTCCATGTTGCCCTGGGCAGGACAGTTGTTTGTGGTCTTACCCTACCAGCCACAGCCCTGATAAATGCAGCTGGCAGGGTGGGGAAAGGTGGGAAGAGGTTTTTGTTGTTCGCCTAGACTAGTCCTGAGGGAAGAAATACCACGTCACAGTCACAATGTCTGCCTTACTGGCTTCCCAGGGAAGGAAAAGTGTGCTTCCTCCCTTTTTTCAAGGGTTCTTCTTTGGTTTGATTTTGGCAAAATGTTAAGCATTTATTTTGATCTAAAAATAAAAACTAATTTCATACTATATAGATTTTCTTTTTTATCTTGTATGTCCCCTTCTTAGCCTTCTGGGCTTTTGTTTTGCTTGGTTTTCAGTGATAGACATGGGGTAACCGAAAGATAGGGACTCCCTGAAGCATTTAACTGGGGAAACTGAACCTGTAGTGTGATCGGTTCGAAGTTGCATTTGGGATTCTTGATTCATCCATGAGCAATTTTGTCTTCCACATTGAACGTCTGTACTCAGTATAGCCACCCAAAGGGCTGATAGTTCTCAATTAAAATGCAAATGGCTGTCTACTCCTTTGTTGTGTGCCTCATCTCCTCTGACAGGGATATGGTTATCTTCACAGATAGACTACAGAAGACTGCTGTAGGTATGAACCCCCATAACACTGAACCCCAAAAGTATATCTCCCTTCAAATTTCCAGTACTTGGGAGGATAGTGAGACCCACCTACACCAGCGGTTCCCAACCTTCCTAACACTGCACCCCTTTAATGCAGCTCCTCCTTCTGTGATGGCCCCAACCATAAAATTGTTTTTGTTATTCTGTTCATAACTGTAATTTTGCTGCTGTTATGAAATCATGATGCAAATATCTATAGTTTTTCGATGGTCTCCTGTAAAAGGACTGTTAATTTCCCCCCCCCCCCAAAAAAAAGGGTTGCGACCCCAGGTTGAGAGCCTCTGCACTGTACTGTCCTAAAACCACGGGCCATCTAGAGCTAGCTGCAGTTTGAAAACTAAGTTTGACTATTACATTCAGCTCTGAAAGTCAGGGCCCCTTTTGACCTTTCACAGAAGTGTCCAGGATCAACTCCCACCATCCCTAACTCAAGGACTTAGAAGCTTGGTGTTGTTTTGGTGGTGGTTTGATTTCTGGTGAGAGAAACAAAAAGCAGAACTCACTCAAAACAGGAAAAAAAAAAATTGAATGTTATATTTCATTTATGGTCTGGGGTTGTGTCCTGTAGAATCAGGTGAGGCTGCCGTCAGACTGGGGGACGGGAGGAAGTGTGAGGCTTCTGATGAGAGGTGTGAATGTCTGGGCACACTGGTCAAGCTCCTGCCACCTCTTCAGTGTTGAAGTCTCCAGCCACTTGTAGGTGGAAACTGTCAGTAGGTCTCGTCCGCTCCCAGTCACCTTTCTACCAGCAGAGAAGAGCAAGTACCTCACAGGGCCTGGTGAACAAAGTGACCTCTAAAGCCCAGATCCCCCTGTCTGACTCTTTTATTCTAAGAAGTGGATTCCTGCAATGTTCACTTGCTACTGTTCTCCATGTTTAAGAAATTCAAGTCTTAGCCGGGCGATGGGAGCACATTCCTTTAATCGCAGCACTCAGGAGGCAGAGGCAAATGTATCTCTAGACCAGGCTGGCCTCAAACTCAATGATCGTCAGCCTCTGCCTCCCAAGTGCTGGGATTAAAGGCAAAAGGCATATGCCACCAACACCAATTGGAAAAACATTTAACTGGGGCTGGATTGCAGTTCAGAGGTTTGGTTCATGGTTGTCATGGCAGGAAGCATGGTGGCATGCAGGCAGCCATGATGCTGAAGGGTAGCCGAGAGTTCTACATCCTGATCCACAGGAAGGGCCAGTGAGCTACTGGACCTGGCACGAGCTTCTGAAACCTCAAAGCCCACCCATCCAGGGACACTTCCTCCAACAAGGCCACCTCCTAATAGTGCCACTCCCTGTGAACTTATGAGGCCATTTTCATTCAAACTACCACAGCAACCAAAAATGAGATCACTATAAATTACAAACCAGTGCTTAGGCTCCTGCTGCCATGTCCACAGAACCAACAGCAACCATACCCCAAAATTCAGGGTCTGGGTGCTATGCTCTGCCCACCTGGTGAGCTGCTCTCTGCCTGTGTCTGGACAAGCAGCCCTTGCACAGTGTCTGTTCAGCCATGCTTAGCTGTTGAGACTATACTGTTGCATCGTATGTAGCACATCATGTGTTCACAGAATCCCGAGAAGCACTGTGAGCTGCAGTGTGCTGGCCATCTGGATTCTGTGTTGTCTGACTGTACTTGAGTGTTGCCCTCTTAGGGAGGTGAAGACAATTCCTTCAACAAACACCTGCAGCACACTTCAAAGCCGCTGCACAGTGATCTGCCTGGAACTTGACCTTGTTGTAAACACCGTGGCTGACTTTTAGGAATGAGTTTAGGACAGCTGAGATCCAGGGGTGGTACAGGCCCTGATGTATACATGGTGGACACTGATGACAACATATTACATTACTGAGTCCTAGCACTTGGAAGTTTTGAGGTCAGTCTGGGCTACATGAAATGGTCTTGATTTTTCTTTAAAAAAAAAAAAAAAAAAAAAAAGCCGGGCAGTGGTGGTGCACGCCTTTAATCCCAGCACTTGGGAGGCAGAGGCAGGCAGATTTCTGAGTTTGAGGACAGCCTGGGCTACACAGAGAAACCCTGTCTCAAAGAGCCAAAAAAAAACAAAAAACAAGGCAGCTAGTCATGTTGCTTTTCTGTTGGGTGATTTCCTAGCCTTCAAAAGTGGTGTCTACTCTGAGTCTACACATCAGCACTGAATATTAGCAGGTAGCTGGTGCCTAAGATTCTGCTACTGTGGGCAGAGGCAGCAGGCTTTTTCAAGGCCAGCCTGGACTGCACACAATGAGACACTTATCTCATGAAACACTGGTTTGGAGCTGGGATGATGGCTCTGGAAAAGTGCTTTCTGCATAAGGGTGTGGACCTAAGTTGGGATCCTAGCCTTCACATAAGCCAGGCAGGGCTGCATGCATAGGGGCTGAAGACAGGGGCAATGGTAAGATTGGAGAAAGGGAGATATGGTGGTATGTATGGAATGTCTCAGTGAAATCCATTACTTTCTGCGATGAATGTGCTAATACCCCAAAAAGTGATTTGATTGGGTTGGGGTATAGCTCACTGAGAAACATCATATGCAAGGATTTTATTACCAGGAGTGGGGGTGGAGAGCAGAGCTAAAAAGATGACTCAGTGGTTAGAAGCACTTTGCTTGCTCCTGCAGAGGATCCAGGTTTGGTTCTTGGCACCTGCATGGTGGCTCCCAACCATTTATAACTCCAGTTCCAGGGCATCTGCCATCCTTTTCTGGCTTCCACAGACAGGCAAAAATACTCATTCATATCAAAGAAGAAGGGGAAAGTTTACAAATCAAGTATGAACTGGGCTATAAACAGTGGCAAAAGGACCAGCTAAGACTTTGTGTCCAATCAGAGGTAAGGCTGGGGCAGCAACATAGTGACATTGACTGCACTGTTAAGTCAAAGAACAAACTATGGGAGAAGGCTTTCTGGGGATGACTGTAAGTCAGATACATGTTTAAATAGTCCTCATTCTGAGGGGATACTGCTCTCTTGGGGCAGAAATGGGAGATGGGGTCCATAGAAGGCCTTCAACTCCATAGGTCATTGAGCCAGAGTCCCCAACAGTGTGTGACTTCTAAATCAGCCAATCCGGAATCTGAGATCCTGAGAATGTAAGAAACTAGAAAATACAATCTGCATCCAGCTCTGTATTTCCAGTCTCTGTGAACCTGGCTCCCTTCGAGTCTAACTGGCTGTCCTGTCCCCTTGACCTCGAGGCCACAGGCCTCTGGCTCTTCCCCTGAGAAGCCCCGCCCCACTTCCAGGCAGGCTCTCAGGGGCTTAGAATAGCCAGCTGCTGTCTCAGCAGATGGCCAGGCTAATTTTAGCCATGTGCTGTTACTCACCCAGGGACCAGGCTGGGCTTTCTAGATTTGAATAAGCCAGCGTGCTACTTTGGGTTACAGTCAATAACAAAGTTTTGAGTTGTGATTTCTGTGTCTGCCTAGCATTTGTTGGGAATTTCAGAAAAAAAAATTTTTTTTAATTTTATTTATTTAGTTATTTAGATCACATCGTAATTTACTTATTTACACAGAGGTTATAAACACAGAAAGGCAGGATGTGGGGAAGGTAATGGCACCGGAGCATAGGTGTTCAGGAGGAGTACAGATACCTTTCAGAAAACAGGGTATCAGCTGATCTCCAAAAACTGCAAAGGACTTTATCGGACTTGATTTACTCTTCTACAATAGAAAAGACTTGTACAGCTCTTGACTGTGTACAGCCCTTAAAGAAGAATGTTGCCCTTACATAGACAAGACAGGGATGGTTAAAGAGAACATGAAAAAGGTCAGAGAAGGCCCAGAGAAAAGACAGAGAGAGAAAGAGAAAGATGAGAGCTGGTACAAGGACTGTTTTTTCAACCTCTCCATGGTTGTCAACCCCACTTCCTCCCATCTTGGGACCATTAATTGGGTTATTTTTGCTGATTCTTTTGGTCCTGCGCCTTAAATAGGCTGACTAACTTTGTGATACAACAGATAGATAATTTGGTAGCAAAACCTATTCAGATACATTATCATAAGTTAGCTATGGAGAACCATGAGACTCAAGATGAGGTTGTTACTTTATTCAGGGTGTTCCTCAAACCCATTTCCACCCAACCTAAAAGAGGGGACTTCCGCCCCTAGACCAAGCAGAGAGAGGCTACCCAGAACCCTCTCTGGTGATCTGAATTCTTGCTTAGGCTTCGAGGCTTAGCACTGCAAGGGAATATAAATAAAACTTAAAAATATCTATCTGGGTTCCCTGAGGGACAAGCCTGACTGCATAGGGGTTGATGTCAAAAGTATCCCCTCTCCAGGAAAAAGACATCGGGATGGGTATGGCCCTCATGCCTCACTGGACAACGACAGGAGGACCTGAGCCATTACAAGGTCCCTTTCAATTATTGGAGGTCAGGCCTCTATCCCCGCCTTCGCAAGAATAGAATCGCCAAGGCCCTTCTATACTTAGAGAAGGGAGGAGATGTCAGGAGCAGCCCTGTATATACACTAAAGGTCTAAAATCAGCCATAGCCCTAAAGTCAGCAATAGGCCTGACATACATACATGCTAACACAAAGTCTTATGTCTCTGTGGAAAAACACTGAAACAGAAGGCTATAAGTTATTGTAAACAGGCAGCTTCTGTGGAAATTTACCAGACCTAGTAGTCATAGGTCTTATAAAATAGGCAGCCTCGGTGGACAGTACCAACTTAGATAAGGACAAGTGAATCATAGGCAGAGTCATAGTGACCTGTCACCTGAACCTACACCCAGCTGATACCCAGAAAAATATTTTTAAAGGATGTTGTTTCTCCAAATTAAGGGTCCATTATGATGCCAGCAGATGGTCAAACTGCTGGAGTGTTTTGATAGGCAGGTGGTCATTAGTGCTGCCTTCCCGGTGTCATCAGTGTCCCCGGGATACCTATTGCTCTTTGCTTTCCTGGTTAAAATGAAAATGGAGCCAGTCACCTTAGCTTCAGCAGGACTGCTTTCCCAGAAGACATTGGGGGCTCTCATAGGTGGTGCTTCATGGCACTTAACAAGGAGTTGGCAGATCTGGAAATTGAGACTCAGCGGGTTGGCACTCTGGAGAACTTGTATTTTATTTCCCAAAGTGCTTTTTTTTCCTTCTTACCCCTGTCTTAGTTAGCACCCTGACATCAGCATCTTAAGGAGGGGTTGTTTGTGGGATGGTGAAGCAAACTTGGTTCCCCTACAAGAGCAACCTGAACCATGTCTGCAGCCCCAGGAAGGTACAGTCTGTC
Source organism: Mastomys natalensis (assembly GCA_021653895.1). Classification (NCBI taxonomy): domain Eukaryota; kingdom Metazoa; phylum Chordata; class Mammalia; order Rodentia; family Muridae; genus Mastomys; species Mastomys natalensis. The sequence continues at coordinate 1,535,508 of JAJTUV010000069.1, read as the reverse complement.
AAGGCAGCAGGAGCTGTAAGCAGCTGGTCACATTGCATCTCCGATCAAGAAGAAAAGAGCAATGAATATCTGTGCTCAGCTCATCTTTTTATACAGTTCAGGATCCTAACTCAGGGAATGATACCACCCACAACAGTAACAAAATTACATGTATGACCACAAGAAGATCCACAGAGTCAACTAACCTCATAGACCCTGGACCACCAACCAGCGAGCATGCAGAAGCTAGAGCTAGACCTCCTACACATTTGTAGCAAATGTGCAGATTGGTATTCATGTGGGTCCCCTAACAAGTGGAACAGGGGCTGTCTCAGTCTCTGTTCCCTGCCATTGGATCCTCTTCCTGACCTGGACTGCCTGGTTGGGCCTCAGTGGCAGAGGATGTGCCTAGTTCTGCTGGAACTGGATGCCCTAGAGTGTGGTGGAACCCAAGGGGAGGAGGTATTGGGGGGAGAGATTTGTACGGGTGGGACTGGGAAGAGAGGAGAGAGGGACTGTGGTGGAGATGTATAGTGAATAAAGAAAAGTTACAGTTACGAAGTAGCAACAAAAATACTTTTTGTGGTTTGGGGGCCACTGTAACATGAGGACCTGTATTTTAGGGTCACCCCATTAGAAAGGTTGAGAACCACTCTTCTAGACCTATCTCATGTTGGCAAATGAAATTAACCATCCTACCCTACTGATGTGTAACTTTTCCTAGGGAGATGGAAACAAATGGCCATTTGTCTCAGAAAGCACTAACAATAGACCAATAAAACAACTCCACCCAAGCTAGCTTAGTGAGCTAGTGAGGATTTTTGGGTCATTACAGTAGCATAAGAGGTTACTAAGGGGTCAAGACAGCTTCATTAACAAAAGCCCACCCTCTGCAAGGGTGACAACCCATGTAAGCTACATCCTGGGAGCTCCACTCAGCTTGCAGGCTGTCGGTCTTCATAGGAAAAGCTTCTTAGCACTAGGTTGCTGCTTATAACTTTGTGGGGGTGGTGGGAGTGGGGGGGAGTTGGATCAGACCGATTTCAGGAATTTCCTAGGTGTTACGGGTTTTCTTCATCTCCTGATTCTTATGGGCCTCCCTCCAGGAAGGAATGGTTCAGTTCAAAGGAAATAGCTACATAGCACACCCCTTCCCAATATAAGAAGACAGCAGTTTACACCGACCATCTTGACTTGACCTGCTATTGGCTTTTCTTTACATTGGTCATGAAGAGAATTCAGGGCCAGAGAAGGCACAGACTGCTTAGGCTTCCTCAATAGAGTTTAGAGAACCAACCTGTTAATTGAGCTATTTTCTGGCTACTATCAGAAAGCCCAACACCTGCCTTAACAGCACACATAGGACCCCCTGTCAAGAACTATTACAGAACCTGTTAGTGAGGTTTCTGCATTCCTCCTATCAATGGTTGCTAGACTCCCAGCATTTCCATCCTATGCTACCCACTAATCCACAAACACTCTCTTTCTCCTTGGCCAAGGTTGGGACCACGTGCTGTGCTCCATTTACAGAAAGTATTGAGCATTTTCAGCCTGATTAGAGGAGGTAACTGCCTCAGCAAAAACCAAGAAGTAGAGAGTGGCGTCTGTGCCATGCTCTGGGGAGAATGCAGTTGAGGAATGCTAACTCTTCCCATGGTGCTCCTTAGTGCTCATCCAGATCCCAGTGCCCATGGTCTCAAGGACTTAATGACCACAGCTGCAGGTCATTGCTAAGCCTCCCTTAGCTGCTCTACTCTTTGTGACTTTGTGAAGAAAGCTGTAAACCAGCACAGAAATAGAAGCTGTTGCCCAGAATAGTTTAAACGGCAGCTCTTCATGCTAATCGCAGGCCCGGCGAGGCCTCTGACTGCAGAGGTCATGTTGGGCACTCACAGCTAAGCTCCTGCCTTCCTCTTTCTCTTGTGTATCCTCTGTGAATCTATCTTTGCCCAAAGGTGGATTCTAACTCTGCTTGTCTTTCTGAGCTCAGACTATTTGTCTGAGAAGTTCTGGAACTTCACTGGTCCTGGCAGCAATCCCATTGCTTCTCTAGGTGAACAGCCATGGTGGCACCCAGGACCTGAGACCCAGCACAGCTGGAAAGTGATCGCCTCAAAGACAACAGCCTTGGAGCCTCAGCTCTAAGTGACATCACTGAATAGAAGTCCTTGGGCAGGCAACTGTCCCAGGGCAGGGCTGTCTCCAGGCAGTCTGCTTTGTGACAATACTGAGGAAATATGTTTAATACCTTTACCAAAGAGACAGACCTGACAGAACATCGAGTGATCAAAACCATTGCTTGTCTCTCACTAGCCCTTTAGAATTGAACAATTAAATCTTGGTCATGTCACCAGAAGGAAACTGCAGGTCTATCATTCTTCCTTTCGTTCCCCATGGTGACCCTTCTAAGACTCAACTCAAGCCCGGCGTCAACTCCTCTGTGATTTAAATGCTCATCCCAGAGAACATATCTATTAATGTATTGTAGGTTGTGCCTATTGGGGTGGGATCATTTGGTTAGTTGGTTGGGTGGCTGCCTGGCTGGGTGGCTGGGTGGCTGGGTGGCTGGTTTGAGGAAAGGTCTAGTGTTTCTCAGGATGGCCTCAAACTCATTATGTAGTTGAGGATGACCTGAGGCTGCCGATCCTCCTGCCTCTAACCTTCCTAGCGCTAGGAATCAAACCCAGGGCCTTATTTAAGCCGTCTACCAACAGTTCCATCTTCAGGCTTCTAACTTTAATTTAGTGTTGACTTTTCTCTCTTCACAGGCTAGATGCGAGAATCACTGGGTCACCCAGGGTCCCATCCTTTCCCACTATTGGAAAAGAAAGTTTCCTTCTTTATTTCACAGCCTCTTTCCCCATCAGTATTATTCAGCACTCAATCACTAGGACTGATTCCTGTGGCAAATAACTTATAAAACCAAAATAGTTTGCCTCAGTTGTAGGAATCTCAGCCCAAGATTGAGGGACCTGTTGTTCTGAGGCTCTGGTGAGGGCCATTGTAGTCGGTGTGTGGCCAAGTACACTGCTGACCTCATGGAAAGAAGTGAGACAGCAATAGGAAGAGCAAGAGGCAGAGTCCTAGAGCCCCAGGAAGGTCATGCTTGCCTTGGCCAAAGGAACTCTGCTGCACCACCATGCCTAGTGGAGCCTACCTTGTAAAGGTTCCACCAGCTCCCAGCAGCACCAACTGATGACCAGGTCTTTCATTCATGAACTTTTGGAGACGCGGTCCATGCTCAAACCACAGCTCTAAGTCTAGAGAGATGTCTCAATGGTTAGGATTACTGGCTTCTCCAAAACACCGGCACTGACTTGGCAGTTCATAACTATCTGTAACTACAGTTCCAAGGGATCCAGTACCATCTTCTGGCTTCAGTAGGCACCAGATATGCATGTGGTACATAGTCGTGCGAGCAGGTGACACACCCATACACATAAAATAAGATTTTTAAAAATGGGTCAGGGAGGGCGGACTTCAAGACAGGGTGTCTCTGTGTATCCCTAGCTGTCCTGGAACTGGCTCTGTAGACCATGCGGACCTCAAACTCAAAGATTTGCCTGCCTCAGCCTCTCTGCCTCTCTCTCTCTCTCTCTCTCTCTCTCTCTCTCTCTCTCTCTCTCGCTTTTTTTTTTTTTTTTTTTTTTTTTTTTTTTTTTTTTTTTTGGTTTTTCGAGACAGGGTTTCTCTGTATAGCCCTGGCTGTCCTGGAACTCACTCTGTAGACCAGGCTGGCCTCGAACTCAGAAATCCACCTGCCTCTGCCTCCCAAGTGCTGGGATTAAAGGCGTGTGCCACCACCGCCCGGCCTCTCTGCCTCTCTGCCTCTCTGCCTCTCTGCCTCTCTGCCTCTCTGCCTCTCTGCCTCTCTGCCTCTGCTAATTTTTTAAATTTTTATGTGTATGGTTGTTTTTCCTACATGTATATCTGTGAACTGCATGCTGCAGTACTCTTGGAGGTGAAAATTGGACATTAGATCTCCCATGACTGCTGTTACAGATGGTTGTGTGCCATCATGTGGGTTCTGGGAATTGAACCCAGGTACTCTGCAAGAGCAATAAGTGCTTTTAACCCCTGAGCCAACTCTCCAGCCTAAGATAACTATTTTTTAAAGATTAACAAAGAATATAGTGTGAGGACAGCAAAGGGTGAGCAGACAGGGAGGACCCTGCATGGGAATAACAACTAGGGCAGGTTGGAGGCTCGCCACAGGGAACGGCAAGCCCCAACAGGAGAAGTAATAGGTCCAAGAATCTCAGTGATGCCACCTAAGAGGCTGTTGGGCAGTGGTAGGGTTCTAGGCTTGGAAAAACCTTGGGAGGCCAACTGGAAGCAGTTCTTCCTAAGAAATACTTGATCCCAGAGTAAAAACAATTCCACCTCAGTCAGAGCCGCTGAGCCCTGTGCTGGGCCTCCACTCTGCCCCTCACCACTCCCCTTCCACTCACAGTGGTCTGTAGGAGAGCTATGGTTCTCATCCGTGCCCCCAAAGGCCATGTGTTGAAGGCTTGGTCCCTAGTCTGTGGTGCACTTTGAGATGGCATACCCTCTAAGGGTCAGAGGAGCCCTGTGGGAGTTTGAATGAGAATGGTCCCCATAGGCTCATAGCTTTGAATATTGGATCCCCGGAAGTGGCACTGTTTGAAAGGATTAGGAGACGTGGCCTTGTTGGGAGGAAGTATGTCATTGGGCGTGGGCTTTGAGGTTTCAAAAAGCCCATTCCAAGCCCAGAGTCTCTCTCATCCTGCTGCCTGCGGATCTGGATGTAGAAATCTCAGCTATTTCTCCAGCACCATGGCTGCACGCCACCATTCTCCCTGCCATGAGGGGAAGGAATAAACCTCTAAAACTAAGCAACCCCAGGTAAATGCTTTCCTTTAAGAGTTGCCATGGTCATGGTGTCTCTTCACAGCAATAGCACACAAAGCAAGACAAGCCTAGATGAGAGAATTTGGGCCCCTGGAGACATGTCCTAGAAAGGATATTGGGCCTTTGGCTACTGCTCTCCCAACTCCAGCTTTCTCTCCATCTTTGCTCCATGAGGTGAGAAGTTCCATGTCCACACTCTCCCACAATACACTGCTGTGTCACAATTCCAAGTAGGCCAACTGGCTGAAACCAACTGGCAAAATAAATCTTTATTTTTTTAAACGTTCATTTTCTTTTCTTTTTTTTAATGTGTGCCTGAGAGGGATATGCACATGGGTGGGTAATATGGAGCATTTTCCTAATTAAGACTGAGGTAGAAGAGCCGGGCCAGTGTGGGTGGGGCCACCCTGAGCAGGTGGTTCTGTGTTATATAAGAAAGGCCGAGTGAGCCATGGAGAGCATGCCAATGGGCTCCGTCACTCTGGGTCTGCTTCAGCTCCTGCCTTCAGGCTCCTGCCTTGCATTCATGCCTCAGCTTCCAAGCTGGAATTAACCCTTTCCTCCTGGTCAGTGTTTTGCCAAAGCAATAGAAAGCAAGCTAGGACTGTGCCTGCTATTTCTTTTACAGCAGCTGTGAGGCAGCCATAAGAGAGTTGCTACCGCAGTGGTGCCTAGCCTACTGTGAGCCTAATCAAACGTACCTCAGGTGTTATGTTAAAATATCAAACCTGTTTAATCTCCCCTTGTGGTTTGAAGTGCAGGGACCCTGTAAGGCTGGGAAAGTGAACAGAGGCCAGACTGCAGGGTTGTGCATGATGGCTTTTCCAATTGTGAAGCCATGGGCAGCTTGCTAGACCTCTCTGTGCTTCATAGTCTTCATCCATAAAATGGGAACAACAAATAGTGCCTGCTTCATGGAGCACCTCTGAATACTTACAAGTGGGGTTTATCTTGGCAGGTTTTCCTGTTGTATTTAATAGATGTGAATACTTAGATGACTTATGTGACCACAGTGACAAAGGTTCATGGCCTTGGAAAAGTCCTGACCAGCAGTGCTGAGCTGTTCTCTGCCTCCATCCCAGACATTCAGCTTGTGCTGCTATCCTGGCTATTTCGACAACGTCTCCTCTGAGCTGCCTCAAACTGTTTTAAGTTTTATATTTATTTAGCTTGCAGCACTGGGAATTTAGTGAGTCTCACACATAAATTAAAGGTTTAGAATCTGTTCAATAGAGGTTATTCTCAAAAAAAACCCAAACAAACAAACAAAAACAAAACAACAACAACAAAACCCTGGGGGCTGGAGAAGTAGCCCGGCAGTTAAGAGCACGTACTGTTTTTCGAAAGGATGCTTGTTTGCTCGGTTTCCAGCATCCACATCGGGTGTCTCACAGCTGCCGATAACTCCAGTTCTGGGGGAGTCTAACTCACCGAGGGAGATTCCTGCCTCACATGCACATATCTTCACATACTTAAAACTAATAAAAATAAATCATAAATCTGGAGCTAGGTAGGATGATATACATGCAGAATCTTCGCACATAGAAGGCTGAGGCAGGAGGATTTCTATGAGTCGCAGGTCAACCTGTCTCAAAAAAAAAAAAAAAAAAAAAAGGTGGGTGGGTGGGGTGTTTTGGGATCAGTGAGATGGCTCAAGAGTAAAGGTGCTTGCTCACAAACCTGATGAGTCCCCAGGACCCACATGGTAGAAAGAGAGAATGGATTCCTACCTGCATACACAAAAGCACACACGGATGGATGGATAGAATGATGGGTGGGTAGATGGATGGATGGACAGACAGACAGACAGACAGACAGCAGTGTTGCACCTCGATACATTAAGGTCACAGTCTACCACATTGGGATATTTCCTCTGAGCTTGGAGCAAAGTAGAGGACTCCCTTTGCTTAGCAGGGTTTCCTTTTCTCTGCCTAATCTGAGGCGCCTGACCTCTACATCCTCTACCTGAGGAATGTCACATAGTTCACAGCAGACTACAAGTTTAACTTCCTCTTTCCCAGTAAGAACCCACCCAACAAGTACCTAGGATTCCTAGAATGACTCTCCATACAAATGACGCATTCACAGTACTTTAAACTCCACCCAATAACTTTACATTTACCCTGGAAACTCCTTCCCACTCTCCAAGGTTCACATATAGTCCGTAGTCACCCTGAATAAAGTGTATGAGCACAAGCTGTTTCGCTGAAGATTGTCTAAGAGGCTGTTTGACTGCGTGTCATCTAGAAGACCTATAACACTAAAATCTTCATAGGAACACCCAGCCCCGAACTCACTCTGATCCTGCCCATTCCAGACTCGGATTCATCCTTCCAGCCTGGTGTGCAGCAGTGTTTGCAGAAGGAAACCGAGCATGTGGAACCACAGCTGGATCCTAACACACACACATAGATAGAGATAGATAGATAGATAGATAGATAGATATAGATAGATAGATAGATAATAGATAGATGATAGATAGATAGATGATAGACAGATGATAGATAGATGATAGATAGACAGACAGATAGATGATAGATAGATGATAGATAGATAGATAGACAGATGATAGATAGATGATAGATAGATAGATAGATAGATAGATAGATGATAGAGAAATAGACAGATGATAGATAGATGATAGATAGATGTGAGAGGTGAGAGAGAGAGAGAGAGAGAGAGAGAGAGAGAGAGAGAGAGAGAGAGAGAAAGAGAGAATTAGAGACTTCTTTTAAATTTCCTGGGCTGGGAAAGATTGATCAGTGGTTAGGAGCATGTACTGCTTTTCCAGAGGACCCGGATTGGTTTCCAGCAACCACAGCAGTGGCTCCAAACTCCCTAGAAGTCTTCCGAACTCTACAAACATCTGTATTCAGAGGTGCACACACCCTCCATCCCCATGCCACATATATACATAATTAAAAATAAAACAAATCAAGCTCAGTGGTTAAGAGCACTGACTGCTCTTCCAGAGGTCCTGAGTTCAATTCCCAGCAACCACATAATGGCTCACAGTCATCTGTAATGAGATCTGATGCCCTCTTCTGGTGTGTCTGAAGACAGCTGCAGTGTACTCATATATATTAAATAAATTAATTAATTAATTAATAAAACTAATCTTTGGTCCTGGGGCTGTGGCTCAGTGTAGAGTGGTTGACATGAGTGACACCCCGAATTGTTATTCCCAGAAGGAAAAAACAACAACAAAAACCACCTCATCAGTAATCCCTGGGGAGGTTGAGGCAGAAAGCATATACATTCAAAACCAGCCTAGGCTATATAATGAAAAAAACTGCCGGGCAGTGGTGGCGCACACCTTTAATCCCAACACTTGGGAGGCAGAGGCAGGCAGATTTCTGAGTTCGAGGCCAGCCTGGTCTACAGAGTGAGTTCCAGGACAGCCAGGGCTATACAGAGAAACCCTGTCTTGAAAAAATCAAAAAACAAACAAACAAAAATCCCATTATATAGCACAGTAGAAATCTGTGAGGACAAATATTAATATACATGCACAGACAGAAAACCTCAAAATGTAAAGCCAGAATCTTATCTCTGTGTAATTAAAAAAGGATTATTCTCTTCCTTGTTTTTTCAAGACAGGGTTTCTCTCTGTGTGTAGCCCTGGCTGTTCCTTGGAACTCCCTCTGTAGACCAGGCTGGCCTCAGCTCACAGAAATCCACCTGCCTCTGCCTCCGAATGGTGGGATTGCAGGCGTGCTCCACTATACCTGATCAAGAAGGTCATTCTTTAAATATGGGGATACAATCCACAGCCTTGGATGTGCAAGGCACACAGCAACTCTCTGAGCTCCCCTCCCCTCATCTTCAGAGTAATTCTCATTCTTTGGGTTTTTGTATTTTTCCACAATAAGCCTGAATAAGCTGTTGATGAAACAATAAATCTCTGTTGTGCAATTGACAAGTTTCGTGCCATGCTTTCTGTGCTGTTGCTACAGAGAAGCACTGGTCCCGGGATCCCTATTTGTTTCCTTAGTTTTCCCTGGTTATTCCCAGGAATAGGGATGTGGTGGGAGCCTCCTTAGCCAGATCAGGGCTGAGGTAACAAGCTTGGTGAACTCCAGCAGTCCTCAGTAAAATTTGGAGCCTCTGCCCAAAGATATAGAACCCTGCCTGAGAGAGTCCTGCTGTGCTCAGTCTCTAAGGGCAGTGGGCATGCCTTGTTCCTAGTCTGGTATAATTACTTTTGTCAAAACAAAGGAGTTCTCACTGTTCTGCCCGAATCACTTTCAGAAGACAGTATCATTCCTGACTGGGAAGTTGTATGTTATAGGGTAAAGTCCAGTTGGCCAGAGGTAGAGACTCCTTGGAGGAGCCCGTGCGCCCTGGGGCTGATTGAAGGATAAGTGTGGAGGAATCGTGCACGGGGTCTGCACTGGGTTCTGGAAGCCAAGAACTTCCCCATGTTTGGTCTGACTTTGCTGCCTGATCTCTGTGACAGTTAACAGGAAAACCCCTTTATTTGTTTTTTTCGGCGGAAAGAAAGAGAAGGAGGGAAGCCTGGACCTCACTTCTCAGTCTTCCAGGGGCAGCTCAGAAGGAAGGCTGGCTCAGAACCCTCTCCAGTACACAAAGAACTCTGCCTGAACAGGGGGAGTCCAGGAGGGTACCCCAGCACTAACATGTTCACATTTTAAAATCTTTCATCTTACGTGAGCGCTGAGATGGTTTGCTTACGTTGTTAAATGCTGTTCACTTATCTTGGCCTGTGCATGGCCCTGCACCTTGTCTTGCCAGCCTAGTCCTGGCCTTTCTCCGTCAGGATGCTGCGTGATGCCTGTTGGGTAAAAGGTCCAGACCTACTTCCGGTTTGAAAACCTATCAACCCCCACCAATCCCTGAGCTCAAAAGTCCTCCAGTCCTTGGGCTTGACTTGAAATCTCATCCAATCCCCACCCTGGAAATCTCTACATTGGAAAACTCCTCCCCAAGAAACCCTATATAAAGCTGCCTCCCGCGCAGTTCCCTGGGGTCCTAACCCTAGCTGAGGCAGCCTCCGTGTTGTGTTTTCATTAATCTCTTGGGTGAGGTTTGTTGTGCAGTGTGACTTTTCAGTATGTAATATGTGGTAATCCTTGGCCCCTGACTGCCAGGATACCTTCCCTCTCAGAGCTGTTAACACACGGGGGAAACCCCTCCCCTCAGAACTGTAACACTTTCGTCTGGGAAGCCTTCTTTCCTGAGTTATAACATGTGCATTGAGGATTTTCCCTCAGAGCTGCCTACACTGCGTTTCAGCGTTGGAGTAGAGGTCAGAGTTCATTGTTAATTTCCTACAGGAGCTTCCTGCCACAAGCCCTGTTATCACCTATCCCGTGACAGTGTCCGCAGCAAAGCCCCGACTATGCCCTGCCAGGACCTCTCATTTGTTTTACTTTACTTGGACTTCTTTCTTTATTTTATGCAGATGAACGTTTTGCCTGCATGTGTATATATGCATCATGTATGTGCCTGGGGTCACCAAAGGTCAGAAGAGGGCATCAAGCTGGGCACCCAGCACCCAGGAGGCAGAGGCAGGTGGATCTCTGTGAGTTTCAGTGTCAGCCTGGTCTATATAGTAACTGGCGTCATGGAGGACTGTGCACCACAGTGTGGGCCGAGGTGCTGAGTTATCTATCTCTCTTCACACACAAAATGAACTCAAAGCTGCTTGTAAAGTAGAGCCTCTTAGGAAAAGGCACAGCCTGAGAAGACACTATTTTACACAATATGGAGTAACTTAGGGTAGGGCACACCGTGATCTCAACACTGGAAGGCCTTGCTTGGTATTTGAGCGCCTCTGTTGACACGTGGACTGGATAATGTTTTGTTACAGAGAATTGTTCTGTGCACAGTAAGAAGCTGAGTGGTTTCCCTGCCTCTACCCTGTAGAAGCCAATAGCATATCCATCCACTTAGTGACATCCAGTGTCATCTCTAGACATAGCCAGATGTCCCCTAAGGAGCCAAAAGCTGCTGTGTTAGATGACTATGACCTTGGGTGACATCTTGACCTCGAATCCTGGGCCGGAGTCACCCAATACACTGCTTTACTTCTTCAGCCACAGAAACTGAGATAATGAGTCGCTAAGTTCTAGATGATATCTATGTGTCAATAGATTATCAATTCACAGAGTATGGGAGTTTTCAGAGGAAAGGTCCTTTTCTTCCTTAGGTTCTCAGGAACCCTTGGCCCTAAGATTAAGAACCCCAGATCTAGCTGGGCATGATTGCACATGCCTTAATCCCACTAGTCTACATAGTGAGTTCCGGGACAGCCTGGGTGATGTAAGGAGACTTAGCCTCAAGAGAAAAAAAAAAAAAAAAAGGACTCCAGACTGGAGCCCTCAATGCACAGAAAGAGCAGGCTCTTGAAAGAGATCCTCTCAGTGCCACCTGTGAGCTTATGGCACCTGCATATATGCACATATGCACATGCGCACACATGCACACAGGAGTGCATACCCAGACAGGCAAACACACACAACAACAATATTGAGTTTAGAACAGAAGTTTGCCAAAGCAGTCTTTCACTCAGGACCTGAGCATTGGTTAAATGGACACTGCTCGAATCTCTCACCTCACAGGACACTGAGTCTGTTGTTAAAGAAGAAAGCTGTGGTTTGTTATAAGCCAGAATCTTCAGGCAGAGCCGCAGGCTGTGTGACAATTACTCCCCCTCCAGAAGTTGGCAAAATCATCCCCAGGGATTCACTGAGGGTACAATGGGAGGAGACTGAAGCACTGGGGGGTAGTCTTGGGAATTGAAGAGAGGTTACATGCTGGGAGAACCCCAGCCGCCCCTCCTCCTAATCCTCTCCCAGCTCCCCAGCCCTGTCAGAGCCGGCCTGCCCAGGGCATGGGGACTACAGTGCCCTGGGAGCATGCTTGCCCAGCATTCAGGAGGTGCAATGCCACAAACAAAAAACTAGCTTCTCTTTTTCTTTTTGTTTCTTGACAGGGTCTTATGCAGTTCAAACTAGCCTCAAACTTGTTATGCAGCCAAAATTTACCTTAAACCGCTGATCTTCCTGCCCCCACCTCCTGGAGCTGGGTTTACAGTTGTGCTCCACCACCCCCTGTGTTTTCATTGCTAGGGACTGAACCTGGGACTCATGCATACTGAGTACCCTGCTCACTGAGTTATATCCCTGGCCCCCAAATGTACTTCTTCTGCCTCCCCCAGTCCCATGCTTTTATTTCCATAACCACTGTCTTAGTTTGGCTTTTACTATTACAAACAGACACCATAACCAAGGCAAGTCTTATAAGAACAACATTTAATTGGGGCTGGCTTACAGGTTCCGAGGTTCAGTCCATTATCATCAAGGCAGGAGCATGGTAGTGCCCAGAGAGGCATGACACAGAAGGAGCTGGAATTCAATATTTTGTTCCAAAGGCAAACTGGAGAAGACTGTCTTCTAGGCAGCTAAGATGAGGGTATTAAAGGCCACGCTCCCAGTGACACACTTCCTCCAACAAGGCTATACCTAAGAGTGCCACTCCCTGGGACAAGCATATACAAATCACCACAAGCACTAAACAGAACATCAACTGTTTCTTGCTAGCTGACTCGTACAGAGCAGTAAGAAGCAGCAGGCAGGCAGTTCTGTCAGCCCCAGCACGCTTACCATTGCCCTCCCACAGCCCTCTCTCTCCAGGTGCTGGAAAACCGCTCTACCTGGCGGTGCTGTGGGGAGTGCCAGGCTCTTTAAAAGGGGGATCCAAAGCCCTCTTCTGGTGCACAGAGACATTCATGCAAACAAACAAACAAAAAGTAACCAAAAAAAAACCCCCAAAACCTCAAACACATACCTACCCTCCCCATACTTGATTTCTCTGTGTAGCCCTGACTGTCCTAGAATTCAATTTGTGGTCTCAAACTCAGAGATCTGCTTGCCTCTGCCTCCCTAGTACTGAGATGAAACCATGCCCAGCTTCAAACACATAAATTTTAAAAAAGACGTGGGGCCTTTGGGGCTGGAGAGATGGCTCAGCTGTTAAGAGCACTGGCTGTTCTTCCAGAGGACCTGAGTTCAATTCTCAGCTCCCACATGGCAGCTCACAACTGTCTGTAACTCCAGTTGCAGGGGATCAGACACGATCACACAAACAAATATTCACAGACATACAACCAGGCAAAACACCAATGCACATAAAATTAAAATAAGTAAGTTATCTTTTAAGAAAACCTTAAGCCGGGCGGTGGTGGCGCACGCCTTTAATCTCAGCACTTGGGAGGCAGAGGCAGGCGGATTTCTGAGTTCGAGGCCAGCCTGGTCTACAGAGTGAGTTCCAGGACAGCCAGGGCTACACAGAGAAACCCTGTCTCGAAAAACCAAAAAAGAAAAAAAAAAAAAAAGAAAAACCTTAAAAATAAATGGGACCGCGTGGAAGGTTTTCAGACCACTGAGGGGCATGCCCCCAAAGGGACCTAGGGACTCTGGCCCTTCTGCTCTGATTTGAGCTGTGAACAGTGTTGCTCTGATACTGGCTTTTGTTGTGACATTCCCATCCTCAGTAGAAACCCAAACTAATAGGACCACATGACCTTGGAAAGGACACCTGTCCACGTTATAGACTGTTTCTGGGAAAGGCTCTTCCGTCCCTGCTACAATCCAGCATCTCATCTCTTTGCAGCTTTATTCATTCTAAAGCCAGCCATTGTGGGGCACAACTACTTGCCAGAAATAAAATAAATGCAAAAGGAGAGGCCACAAAATATGGGGCTGTCATCGTTGGAGAACCTCATCAAGAAGCACGAATGAGCCACCGGGTGGCTCTAAGTCTGTACCACAGGAGACACGTGTGTGTGCCCAGTGGCTAGACACACGGCTGCTCTTATTTGCTGAGAATGTGTGGTGGCGAGCTGTGGGAAAACAGTAACGAAGGTTGTTACAATACTGAGGAACTAGAGATGCACATTTTCCTTGAGTTACATTTGAGTGTATACTTGTATACATGCATGTGCCACAACATGTAGGTGTGTGTGTGTGTCCATGTGTGCCTTTGTGTGTGCCTCTGTATGTGTATGTGCCTGTGTGTGTATGTGTGTGCCTGTATGTGCGTGTACCTCTCTATGTGTGTGTATGCCTGTGTGTGTGCCTGCCTCTCTCTCTCTGTCTCTCTTCTTTTTGTGTGTGTGTGGTGCTTCTCTCTCTCTCTCGCTCTCTCTCTCTCTCTCTGTCTCTCTGTCTCGTGTGTGCGTGTGTATGTGTGCCTGCCCTCTCTCTCTCTCTCTCTCTCTGTGTGTGCCTGTGTATGTGTGCTTCTCTCTCTCTCTCTCTCTCTGTCTGTCTCGTGTGTGCGTGTGTATGTGTGCCTGCCTCTCTCTCTCTCTCTCTCTCCTGTCTCTCTCTCCCCTCTCTCTCTCTCTCTCTCTCCCTCGTGTGTGTGAGCACGTGTGTGTGTGTGTGTGTGTGCGTGTGTGCCTGTGGGGTGGGGTGCACACACATAGATGTCACTGCTCTCCATTAGGTGGCTCTCTGGGATCACTCAGGTTGTCAGCTGTGGCAGGCAGTCTTTACCCATGAATCACCTCACTGGCCAAAAAGTTGTATAATTTCTTAAAATATATGTTTAGAAATAATCTACAAGATCATTACTGTGCTGAATGCCAGTATAGTAGTATGTGTATATAATTCATTCATTTAGTTAGAAAATAACTACCAAAATAAAACAATTTGATTCTTCTTTTCGGATAAGTGATAATGTAATTATCATAGCTAGGTTCCCATTTCTGTGGTAAAACTCCGTGACCAGAAGCAACTTGGGAAGGAAAGTGTTTGCTTGCCTTAGTCACCATCCACTGAAGGAAGCAGGGTAGGAACCTGGAGTCAGGAAGTGATATGGAGACCACAGAAGGATGCTGCTTGCTGGCTTGGTCCCCATGGCTTCCCCATGGCTTTGCTATCTCCTCCAGGACCATCTGCCCAGGGGGTGGCACCGCCCACAGTGGGCGGGGCCCTTACAGCAACCACTAAGAAATGCCTAGGGCCAGTCTGATGGAGGCATTTTCTCAATTAATAATCCCTCTTAAGTGCGCCTTAAACTATCAAGAGCAGTTGTGCATTTCTGTGTCTTCCTTTTGTCCTTTGCTCAGGGCACAATGTCCTGACAGGCACAATCCTGTCTATTTTTGTATTCTTCCAGCTTCTGTGTCCAGCTAATGAGTTTGGGCACTGCAAATTAAATCTGCCCCGCCCCTCCCTAGTCGTGTCCTGGGCCTGGCCGTGGTATGTGTTTTCCTGATTCACCCAAATTTGTGAAGCTTTGTTGTTCCCTCTCATGCCTATCTGGACGCTGTGGAACCCCATACATTTTTTTTTTTTCAGAGACAAGGTTTCTCTGAAACCTCTCTGCCTCTCTGCCTCTGCCTCCTGAGTGCTGGGATTAAAGGCATGAGCCACAAACAGGTTTATTGAAAGAGGGCAGCCATCGATGAAACTATGAATGTGTTGCCTTTGGTGGAGTGGACAGGACACACAGACACTGTTTTTCACCAACCCGACAATCACTCCCCTCTCTCCTCACCTCATCTGTTTTTCTGACAGCCACACAAACATCTCAACTCAGGGGAATTAGACTTCAAGCCCATACTTCCCAGTTATGGCTACACACGAATCTCTTGCAGAACTGGTGAGTACACCAACAGTACATGCTTGCTTGGTTTCCACTTTTAGGTTCACAATGAACCTATGAACACTGGCAACTAAGGTGCAGTGCTGCTCTCCGGAGGAAAGGGCTCAGTGATAGAACACTTACCCTGCATGGGCAGAGTTCTACCTCACATACAATGCACACAATGTTAGTTGTATCAGATAGGGACAGAGGACATTTCTGGATGCAGAAAATGCAGAGACCTAGTGGCATCATGGTGCACAGATTCTCAGTTGTGTACCCTAGACCTCATGAGAAGGAATGAGGCCATTGGGGTATTACCTTTGAACAGGATCTGGAGGCCCTGGTGTCCTTCTCACTGTTAAGAAGTAAGTATGTCTTCCACCTTACCATGAAGCCCTGTGACATCACAGGCCCAAGGCTACAGGACCAAGTGACCACAAACCAAACCTCGAGTCAATAGCCAAAAGCAAACCTTTCCTCCTTTCAAGTTGTTTATCTCAAGTATTTTGTTATGTTTATAGAAAGCTGACACAGAGATAAAGATGAGAGACAGAGAAAGATGCTGTGATAGAGAGATACAGAGAAAACATCCAATCAAAACAAAGCAAGCTGTTTTTAAAGTGGCTACTTTAGTCTTTATTTATTTTGAGGGGATTTTTTTCTGTTTGAGTGGTGGTTGTTTTGTTTATTTGTTTCATTTTTTTGAGACAAGGTCTCATTAAATAGCCTTGATTATTTTGGAGCTCTTTATGTAGATCAGGCTGGCTTTGAACTCACAGAGATCCTCCCTCAGCTTTCAAAGCACTGAGCTTAAAGGAGTATTTTACCTTTTTTGTTTTATTTTGATTTTTTAAAGATTTATTTATTTATTTGAGGCATATGAGTACACCCCCATTGCTCTCTTCAGACACACCAGAAGAGAGGACATTGGATCCCATTACAGATGGTTGTGAGCCACCGTGTGGTTGCTGGGAATTGAACTCTGGACCTCTGGAAGAGCAGTCAGTGCTCTTAATCACTGAGCCATCTCTCCAGCCCTTGCTTTGATTTTTCAAGATAGGGTTTCTTTGTGTAGTCCTGGCTGTCCTGGAACTCACTCTGTAGACCAGGCTGGCCTGGAACTGGGTGAGATCTGCCTGCCTCTGCCTCCCAAGCACTGACATTAAGTGGCGTGGTGACACCACTCAGATTTTTTTTTTTTTTTTTTTTTTAACAAGATCTGGCCTTGTAGCCAAGACTGACTTTGAACTTGAGATCCTCCTGGCTCAGCCTCCCAAGTGACACACCCAGCTCACATTTGAAAACTTTTTTTAAAGGTTTATTTATTTATTGTGTATAGATGTTCTTGACTGAATGTAATTCTGTGTACCATGTGCTTGCAGTGCCCCCCGAGAGGCCAGAGGAGAGTGTTGGCTCTACTAGAACTGGAATTACAGATGGTTGTAAGCACTATGTGGGTGCTGGGAATCAAACCCAGGCTAATCCTGCAAGAGCAACAAGTATTCTTAACCCCTGATTTAAAAAAAATCCAGCCCTCATTTAAAAAAAAATATAATTCTTTTTTATCTTATGTGTATGTATATTTTGCACACATGTTACAGATGGCTGTGAGCTGCCATGTGGATGCTGAGAACTGAACCTGGATCCTCTTGAAAAGCCTAATGCCCTTACCTATGAGCCACCCACACCAAACTCGGTTTAATAAGCATCAAGAAACCTGCACTCCTACTAGCTTGTTCACTCATGGCCATGCAGCCAGCATCTGCTCAGCTCTGCGCTTTAGAGGGTAGAGGAAGCATTTGGATCCATTTGCTGAACATGTTGCTGTGATAAAATACCCTGACATGCCCACGCCCAAGGTGACTCTAGGTTGTGTTAAGTTGATGGTTAAAACTAACCAACACAAAACCAAACCCAACCCAACCCAACCAGAACAGATATATGTGACTGACTGCATGATCATACACATGAGCTGTGTGATAATGGCACCCCAATAGAGAGAGAGAATGGTGCCGAGAGAGAGAGAGAGAGAGAGAGAGAGAGAGAGAGAGAGAGAGAGAGATCCTGAACAAGGAAAGAGAAGCACAAGAGAGTGCTGTCAAAGGAGAGACTTGGGCTTATGAGAAAGAAAAGGGCCAGGCAGTGGTGGTGCATGCTTTTAATCTCAGCATGTGGGAGGCAGAGGCAGGTAGATCTCTGTGAGTTCAAGGCCAGCCTGGTCTACAGAGGGAATTCCAGGACAGCCATGGCTACTCCACAGAGAAACCCTGTCTCAAAAAAAAAAAAAAAAAGGAGAAAGAGGAGGAAGAAAGAAAGGAAGGGAAGGAGGGAGAGACAGAAGAAGAGGAGGAAGGAAAGATGGAAGGAAGGAAGGAAGGAAGGAAGGAAGGAAGGAAGGAAGGAAGAAACATGTGTACAATCTTGTTTTAAACTTCTAGTGATTTCTTTAAAAAATCAACTCTAAGGGGCTGGAGAGATGGCTCGGCAGTTAAGAGCACTTGCTGCTCTTGTAGAGGGTCTGAGTTCTGTTCTCAGTGCTAAGGTCAAGTAGCTTCCCACTGTCTGTAACTTAGCCCTCTTCTGGCCTCCTGGGGTACCCAACACACACATGGCACACACTCACACACATAAATAAAACAAGGCTCACAGGGCTGCTGAGAACTCACTGGGTGAACTCACATGCCGGTAAGGCTGATGACCAGGCCCAGGCCCCACATGGTGGAAGGCGAGAACAGACTCCTCTAGGTTGTATCTGACCTCTGCATATACACACTAGATGGATGGATGGGTGGATGGGTGGATGGACCCCCTGGCTAGCCTGATAATCTTTTAAAAAAAATCAAGTCTGTGAGGACATCTTGTAGATCTTTAATGGCTCATCTTCTCCTGAGAATGTAATTTAATTTTGTTTTTTATTTCTTGTTTTTGGTTTTTTGAGACAGGGTTTCTCTGTGTAGCCCTGGCTGTCCTGGAACTCACTCTGTAGACCAGGCTGGCCTCGAACTCAGAAATCCACCTGCCTCTGCCTCCCAAGTGCTGGGATTAAAGGTGTGTGCCACCACTGCCCGGCTTGTTTTTTATTTCTTATTTTTCTTGTTCAGGGTCTTGGATCTAACCCAGGCTGCCTTCCAACTCACTTGTCTCCTGCCTCGGCCTCCTGAGTGGGGTTATAGGCTCCTATCACCAAGCTCAGCTCTTGCTTTTTATTTAATGTCCTCTGGGGCTGAAGGAAAAGTTTCAGTGACTTCCATTTGCCCTTTAACCTTCTTACAGTAACTCTAACCCCCAAGCCCTTGGCGGAAATCACTCCAGCTGCTAAATTGCACCTTTGGGAATCAAAGAGTGACGGTCAAATGTGTCAGCAGCTCCACAGTGGACAGACTTTGGTCAAGATACGACCAATTGTCTTCCTTCTCCACACCACTCACCAGAACTCCAGTGGGTGCTTGTGACGGCTCCAGGGTTACGACTATTAGTGTCAACCCAGCCCCTGTGTGCGACAGTTCTTGAAACCTCTTACATTTCCCTTTGCTCTAAGTGGGTCCCTCTGGGGAATAACAAGGAGCCAATCCAGTAAGTACACTCTTGTCACAATGTCACAATCTTTCCTTCTCAGGTCCTGCCTAGCCCTTCAGAGAGTTCCAGATCCAAAAGTTGGCTCCGATCCCAGAACTGGACAAGGAATCATGACTTTTTATTGGGGTGACTGCCCTTGGCCTACTGCTCCTCCAGCGTTGCCTCCCTTTGATGACAGATGTGACAACAGCCTGTGGCTGGCTGCTCCTGTTTTGCTCTCCAGAGACATTTGATTCTATTAACCATTTTTGTTTCCAAATATTTCTGTGGGTCAGTTTCCACTGACTTTCCCAAAAAGCCTGTTGGTTTTTATGTAAAAAATAACCCCTGTGGCTGGGCTTAGTGGTACATGCCTTTAATTCCAGCATTTGGGAAGCAGAGGCAGGCAGATCTCAAGTTCCAGAACAGCCAGGGCTATATAGTGAGACCCTGTCTCAAAAAAAAAAAAAAAACTAAAAAAAGAGACCCCTGTCTTGTCATCTTAAGCAGAGCCCCTTGGCTTCGGTACATTCATGGACCATGGTACCCTCACCCCAACCCACCGTTTACCCTCAAAGGAACATTACTACATTGTTCCTTGACACTGTCTTCTTGAGATCATCTTCTTGCTGGCCTTAGTGAATGGTTCGTCTCTTTTTCTTTTCTTTTCTTTATTTGTTTCTTTTTTTTTTTTTTTCAAGACAGTTTCTCTGGCTATCCTAGATCTCACTCTGTAAACCAGGCTGGCCTTGAACTCACAGAGATCTACCACCTTCTGCCTCCCAGGTGCTGTGTTTAAAGGCCTGTGCCACCAGTATGGCCAGCTGGTATGTCTCTTAAAAGAAATTATAATTATGGGCTGGCCATGCTTGTACATGCCTTTGATCCCAGCACTCAGGCGCAGGCAGGTGGATCTCTTTGATTTTGAAGCTAGCCCAGTATACATAGTATGTTTCCAACAGCCAGAGCTACATAGTGAGACCCCTGTCTTTTTAAAAAGAGCAAGGGCAAGATGGCTCAAGGGTGAAGAGCACTGACTGCTTTTCCAGAGGACCCGGGTTCAATTCCCAGCAACCACATGGCAGCTCAAAGCTATAACTCACACTCTCACACAGACATACATGCAGACAAAACACCAATGCACATGAAATAAAAATAAATGAATCTTTAAAAAAATGTATGGGGCTAGAGAAATGGCTTATTAGTTAAGAGCACAAGCAGCTTTTCCTGAGGACCTGGGTTCAGTTCCCAGCACATATGACTGTTCACACTGTATATAACTCCAGTCCTAGGGAGATCTCATGCCCTCTTCCAGCTTCCATGAGCACTGCATGCACTTGGTGCAGACATACAAGCAGGCAAAAACTCAGACACAACAATAGTTGTTGTTGTTGTTGTTGTGGGGAGGGCATGCTCATGCCATGACACACACTGTGGAAGTCAGAGAAGAACTTTTGTAGAGTCCAAATAGTATGTCATGTGAGCCTCCCTAGGTAACCTAGGTAACAAGTTAACATCCTCTTCCTTAGAAAGTCTTCCGGCATCATAGAATGTCCATGACAGCGCTCCCCTCCCTACCCCCTACCCCCGCATCCCAGTCTTTATAGCCTTCTCTCTATCATCTGCACAGGAAATTCTAAACTTTCCACTTAGCACAGTATTGTGGCTCACACCTGTGACTTCAGCATTTGGGAATCTGAAGCAGGAAGGCTGCCTTGACTTCGAGGCTGACCTGGGCAACAAAGTGAAACTTTGTCTTAACTTTTTTTTGTAGTTTAATTCATTGGCTGTGGCTTGCTCCAGGCTTTGTGGATTCCCCTGAGATACTCATTGGGGCATAGAATCCTATACCCCAAGGAAAGATCTCAGGTCAGGGAATTTTTTTCTAGTTTTATATTCTGGTTTTCTTGATCAACAGTTCTGAAAATCTAGTCCCAAGTACCTGTGTGTGTGTGTGTGTGTGTGTGTGTGTGTGGTGTGTGTGTGTGTGTGTGTTTACATGTGTAGGGGCAAAGGATAGCCTAGAGTGTTGATTCTCAGGTACTTTCCACTTTGTGTTTTGAGACAGGATCTCTCACTGGCTTGGAGTCCAGCAACTGGGCTACATGGGCTGGCCAGTGAGCCCAGGAATTCACCTGTCTCTGCCTCCATAGTGCTAACTAGAAATATGTGGGTGTTGGGGACTGAATTTAGGTTTTTATGCTTGAATGGGAGGCAATTTTATCAGCTGAGTGATCTCCTTAGCCTTCCTAGGTAATTCTTTTTATGAGTCTATTTCTTTTTTGTTGTTGTTGTTGTTTGTTTTTTGTTTTGTTTTCAAGACAGGGTTTCTCTGTATAGCCCTGGCTGTCCTGGAACTCACTCTTTAGACCAGGCTGGGCTCGAACTCAGAAATCCGCCTGCCTCTACCTCCCAAGTGCTGGGATTAAAGGCATTCGCCACCACTGCCCGGCTGAGTCTATTTCTTTTTAATCAAATTATAGTAATCGTACATGTTTATAGGACATGTTGTGACAGACAATACATGCATACAACATGCATAATGGCTAGATCGGACACACTGGCATATCTATCACCTCAGATATCATCATTCCTTTATGTTAGGAATTGTCTTGTTAACTTTTCTATTTCTGTGATAAAACACCATGACCAAGGCAGTTTATAGAAGGAAAGGCTCATTTGGAGCTTACAGTTCTAGAGGGAGAGGAGGCACTCATGGTAAGAAGCATGGCAGTAAGAAGCAGGCAGGCATGGCGCTGGAACAGCAGCTGGGAGCACATCTTGAGTAACAAGCAGGAGGCCAGGAGAGGGGATGGTGGGAGGCTTTTGATACCTCAAAGACCACTGCTGGGAATCACTTCCTCCCACAAGGACCTCCTAACCCTTCCCAAGCAGTTCTACTGATGGAGACCATAAACAATATGAGCCTATGGGGGCCATTTTCATTGAAGCCATCAGAAGAACATTCAAGATCCCCTCTCCTAGTCAATTGTTATCAACCATAGATACCTATCAAACTCCTGTACCCATTAGCCAACCCCCTTTCCCTGCTTCTTCCTTACAGCCTTCCTTGGCTTTGATGACAACTATTCTCTTCTGTTCTATGAGACCAAACTTTTGTTTTCACATATAACTGAGAACATATGGTATTTATATGTTTGTACCAGACTACTTCACTTAACATAAAGTCCAGTTCTTTTTGTTTGTTTTGCTTTGAGATGGTGTGATGGTGTGTATATGCTCAGCCAAGAGAGTGGCATTATTTGGAGGTGTGGCCTTGTTGGAATAGGTGTGGTCTTGTTGGAGTAGGTGTGTCACTGTGAGCATGGGCTTTAAGACCCTCATCCTAGCTGAGTGGAACCCAGTCTTCTCCTAGCAGTCTTCAGATGAAGATGTAGAACTCTAAACTTCTCCAACATCAAGCCTGCCATGCTCCCTCCTTGATGATAAAGGACTGAGCCTCTGAACCTGTAAGCCAGCCCCAGTTAAATGTTGTTTTTATAAGAGTTGCCTTGGTCATGATGCCTGCTCACAGCAGTAAACCCTAAGACAGATGGTATCTTGCTTTGTAGCTTAGGCTATCCTGGAAATCTCTGTGTAGCCTCAAATTCAATTGAGATTACAGGTATCCACCACACCACCAGGCTATATGGTAATTCTTGAAGCTGCACGAAGGTATAATACATTCTTCTTTACCAGGGTCAATACATCTTTAAGGCAGGTTGTGCTGGGATATAACCCTGGCCATCAGCCTAGCAGCCAAGAGAAGAGGAAGAGGTTGTTCCTGAAGTAGACCCCTGCTGTTTCTCTGAGGAGAGCTGCCTCTGTAGGCCTCCTTGCAAGGGAAAGGTTAGCCATTACTCTAACCTCCACTTCTACAGAGCTGAATCTATTGGAGGATTTACCACTCCCTTCTCATGCAAGGTATCGGCTTCTCAAGCCGGACTCAATATAGCAAACTTGCCTTGACTGAGCACTTACTCTGTTTCTAGATCTCAGGCATGAGTTTGCTGCTCAGCGGGGACCACTCTTTATTATGGAATCAATAAGGGCCTCCTCATAAGTCAGCAGAGAGATCTTGACTATGCACTCAGCTTTTAGGCACATTTCCTTCTTGCTAAGCAGGACATGGGTGTTGTTCAGAATGACCTGTCCACGCCACTGTTCTTTTTTTTTTTTTTTTTTTTTTTTGTATTTTTTGGAGAAAGGGGTTTTTTGTGTAGTTCTGGAACTAGTCCTGTAAGCCAAGCTCTCCTCAAATTCAGGGACCTGCCTACACTCCCAAGCCCCAGTACACACACCCCAGTGCAGGGGTCAAAGGCTTGTGCTACTGGGCCCGGCTATGTTCTTAATTTATTGCTTTTATTATATACTGTTACATGTATAACTGCTCTGTTTTGCATGTCTGTGCACTGTGTGCCTGTCTAGTGCCTATGGAGGTCAGAAGAAGGTGTAGGATCTTCGGGGACTAGAGTTATAATCTTGAGCCTCCATGTGAATGGTAGGAATCAAACCCAAGTTCTCTGCAAGAGTAACAAGTGCTCTTAACTGCTGAACCAACCTTCCAGTTCCCTCCACTGTCCTTTAGGCACTTTCTCTATTTTGCAATGCCTTCCCCTCCCAGGACACCCCTGTACTCAGGCACTCCGTGCCAAGCATCCTCAGTACCCCACATCTTTGCTGGCCAGGTAAGGAGATGTCAGACTGAAACAGACCACATTTCCAACATTCCTGATCTCATGTGTTTGGATCAGATTCTCTGAGGTGCAGATTGTGAAGGAAACAATGTGCAGACAAGCGGAAGCAACACTTTTGAAGAACAGAGCAGAGACACATCAGACTACAGAGCTGGGCTGACACTTGCAGAGGAAAGAGGAAGATGGGCAAAGGACATTGGCTGTGAGGTGCTTCCCAAGGGAGTCCTGGCCAGGCTGCTGAGGCCATTAATCACAACTTATTTACCCTGGAGTATGCTATAAGAACTCACTGGTTTAAATTCCCAGGTCATATTTTACAGGCAGAGGATACAACATGGCACTAGCAGAGGCTCAGTAATAAAGAGACTGAGGTTGCAAGTACAGGTTCCTGGGTTTCACAGGGTGCACAGTAGACATCATGCACATATATTTAATACCTGTTTGTATCTCTTAGCTGAGCTATGGAATATGTGGGCATATTCCATCTCTATAGAAAAACCCTTAGTTATTGACCACCTTCAGTCTTCACTAAAGAAATAAGTGTTAAATACAACCTACAGGCAGATTCATCCTGACCCCATATGATCCACAGGGTGGTGGCCACAGAGCATCATTTGATATATTCCATAGTCAAAGAACCATAGATTAGTGAGTGTGCAGCCAGTCCAGGTCATGGGAGACAGAAGTCCTGGAGCACAGACTGCCTATCACAACTGTCACGAGAGGCAGCCTAGTTCCATTAGCTCTGCCTGCTCAGTTACTAGCTCCAGGCAGCTGGGAAGAGCATGGTAGGGAGTGGACACTGTGGTAGTTTTGGCCAGGATAGGGGGTTGGCAGGTAGGCAGCAACTGGATGCTAGCAGCTAAATGCATCCCTCACAGCTGGAAACCTCCATGGCTGCGGAAATCCATTTCAGCACAAGCTTTTTAAAAGATCGGCTTCCCTTGCTGGACATGGTGGTGACACATGCCCATTAATCCAAATCTTGGGGAATAGAGGGGAAGGAAGGGTGTCAGGCACTCAAGGCCAAGCTTGAGCTACATGGGACCCTGGCACAGTCAGTGAAGTGACTGCCTCACAAGCCTAATGACCTGAGTCTGATTCCTGGAACTCACCATAAAAAGGAAAACAGCTGGGCATGGGGGCACTTATGATCCTAGTGCTGGAGGGGCAGAGACAGGTGGATTCCTGGGGCTTTGTGGCTAGCCAGGCTTGCCTAATCATCGAGGTACAGGCCAGTGAGAGATTCAGTCTTAAAAAAGAAAATAAAGACACTGAGGTGGATTTCACCCATGAAGAAAGGACGCTTGAGGTGGTCCTCTGGCCTCTACACACATACATACAAGAACATGTATGTGTGCATGTGCATGTGCCCCTTTGCCAGGAACATCTTTGTCTGCTTCCTTCTGGTACCTTCTACTTGTCATTTGTGGCTCAATGTGAGACCATTTCTCTCTAGAAAGTATTCATTTCCCTTCCCTTACCACTAATGAGGATCAGGTCATATTACCCCCCCACCCCCAAATAGGACACCGTTGGTATTTAAGAACATCCCAGAAACCCTCTCATCTCTCTTAATCCTTCACCTTGAAATTGATGAGAAGACTTTTTTTTTTTTTTTTTTGTTTTTTGAGACAGGGTTTCTCTGTGTAGTCCAGGTTGTCCTGGAACTCACTCTGTAGACCAGGCTGGCCTCGAACTCAGAAATCCGCCTGCCTCTGCCTCCCAAGTGCTGGGATTAAAGGCGTGCACCACCACCGCCCGGCGAGAAGACTTCTAAAAAGAGCTGGGGTATGAGCTGTGATGTGAGCTGGGGTGTGAGCTGTGAGCTGAGGTGTGAGCTTTGCTGTGAGCTGGGGTGTGAGCTGGGGTGTGAGCTGAGGTGTGAGCTGGTGTTTATGACTGGGGTGTGAGCTGAGGTGTGAGCTGGTGTTTATGACTGGGGTATGAGCTGTGAGCTGAGGTGTGAGCTTTGTTGTGAGCTGTGATGTGAGCTGGGGTGTGAGCTGGGGTGTGAGCTGAGGTGTGAGCTGTGAGCTGAGGTGTGAGCTTTGCTGTGAGCTGTGATGTGAGCTGGGGTGTGAGCTGAGGTGTGAGCTGGTGTTTATGACTGGGGTGTGAGCTGTGAGCTGAGGTGTGAGCTTTGCTGTGAACTGGGGTGTGAGCTGTGAGCTGAGGTGTGAGCTGTGATGTGAGCTGAGGTGTGAGCTGGGGTGTGAGCTGGGGTGTGAGCTGTGAGCTGGGGTGTGAGCTGAGGTGTGAGCTTTGATGTGAGCTGTGATGTGAGCTGAGGTGTGAGCTGGGGTGTGAACTGTGAGCTGAGGTGTGAGCTGGAGTGTGAGCTGGGGTGTGAGCTGAGGTGTCAGCTGGTGTTTATGACTGGGATGTGAGCCTGGAGTTTTAGAACTCATTTAATTTTCACTATAGCTCTAAGAGATAGAATCCTCTCCCTCGCACTTGCATTCCTTTCCCTCCTTCTCCCTTTCTCTCTTTGAGAAACAGGTATTTGATGATCTCCTAGAGCCATTTTTTAATTAATTTATTGGTTACATTAATTAACATGTACCTGTGTTCATGTGCCACAGCACTCCGTGGAGGTAAGGGGACAGCCTGTGGGAGTTGGTTCTGTCCACCCTACCCCACCATATGGGTCCTAGGGATGGAACTTCAGTTATCAGGTTTTGAGGCCCAACAACCTCATTTACCCACTGAGTCATCTCACTAGCATTCTTGGAATCATAATCATAAAAAGAATACATCTGTTAGGAATCCAGTTTCCTCTTCCTGTAGCCACTTGGGTTCAACAAGAAAAGCAGTTTCTCACTGTAGCAGGGTTTTTAGAATTTTGTGATGTTTAATGGAGGAGACAGGGTCCCATCTTCCATTTGCTGCTGCCATCTCACAAGGCCCAGCAGAGCCTTTCTTTGGCCTATTATCATTGGTTCAGAGAAGAAATTTGGTACAGAGGTCTGTGTCACTGGATCTCAAATATTTCCCGAAGGTCCACACGTTAAAAGCTTGATCTTCAGGACTGTAATACAGTAGAGATTCTCAATCCCTTAAGGGCTGAATGACCCTTTACACTGATCACCTAAGACCATCAGAAAACACATTAGGATCCATAACAGTAACAAAATTACAGTTATGGAGTAGTGATGAAAATAATTTTATGGTTGGGGTAACCACATGAGGAAATGTATTAAAGGGTCGAAGCATTAGGATGGTTGAGAACCCCTACAACTTAGGAAGGTGGTGGAGCCTTTAAACTGTAGGGCTTACCCACTGATTACCACATCAAAGTTCCTGCTCTTGTAAAATCAGAGAGGTAGATCACATCTAAACAATTGAACTTCCTTTTGGTCTTTACACCAAAAAAAAAAAAAAGGGGGGGGGGCTAGAGAGAGATCTTCCTAGAAGGGGACTGTGGGTCTCCGCCCCCTCAGTCTCTCCTGCCTTAAGGTGAGTGGTTTACTGGAGCATACCTTCTATCCTAATGTACTGTTTCACCATAGATACAAAGCCACAGGGCCAACCCATCATAGACGGAAACTTCCAAACCTGTGAGCCCTTTTCCTTTGTAAGTTTATTATTTTCGGGATTTGTTAAGAGAGACAGAAAGCTGATTAACACAATAGGAAAACAGGGCTTTTCCTGTAACATTTTATTACCATCTAATTCACACAGCAAACAATTCACCTATTTGCCTTCTAAGTGATTTTTAGCTATGTGCAGCTCTGCAGCCATCTCTACGGTTTTAGAACTTTCATCATGCCCAAAAGAAATCCTGAACCTTTCACTGGTTACTCACTTCCTACTCAAGTCTACCAGCTGCTGGACTCTTCTAATCTCCTTTTCTTTTTTTATAGATTTGATTATTCTGGACATTTCCCTCTGATAGAATCACACAATTCATTCTTTGCAGATAGGCTTCTTTCATTGAGCGTGTTTTAAAAAGCTTGTCCACATTTTGATGTTTATCAGTACATCTCTTCATTTCTTTAATGGATGAACTTCCATTCCATAGGTATAGTACTTGTTGTTTTGAGATAGTCTTATTATGTAGCCCTGGCTGTCCTGGAACTTGAGATCTGCCTGACTCTGCCTCCCAAGTGCTGGAATTAAAGGCATGTACCACTAAGCTCTCCTAAATCTCAGAGATCTGTCGATCTCTGCTCCCCACCTGCCAGTGCTTGGAAGGTATGTACTACCACATCCAGTATTGTTGGCTTTTTTAAAAGCTGCTTTTATTTTTAATTATGTATATTCGTG
Source organism: Mastomys natalensis (assembly GCA_021653895.1). NCBI lineage: Eukaryota > Metazoa > Chordata > Mammalia > Rodentia > Muridae > Mastomys > Mastomys natalensis. Next base: position 1,507,516 of record JAJTUV010000069.1, on the reverse strand, counting down.
AGAGGAGTTATGTGCATTAGTACAGTTAGTTGCCTTTGAGGACAGAAGAATGTCAATGCTCTTGGAACAGACATTTGTGAACTGATAAGGATACGTGGAAACTGATTTTCTGCAAGAATACTATGTACTCTTGGCCTTGGAGCGGCTTCTCTGACCCCTTTTGTTGCTGGAGAGGGTCTTAGGAAACTCAGCTAACCTTACACTTGTTGTGAAGATTGGCCTTGAGCATCTGCTACTCTTGCCTCTACCTGACAAGTGCTAGGATTACAGGTACATGCCACCACACCTGGCTAAGATACACTACGTTGTCATGCTCATTTATAATCTAAAGCTGCCGGGCAGTGGCGGCACATACCTTTAATCCTAGTACTTGGGAGGCAGAGGCAGGCAGATTTCTGAGTTCGAGGCCAGCCTGGTCTACAGAGTGAGCTCCAGGACAGCCAAGGCTACACAGAGAAACCCTGTCTCAAAAAACCAAAAAAAAAAAAAGATCATTATTCACTATTCTACTATCTAGAGGTAGTCACCATTAATATGTATACCTTTTGTTCTGGATTAATGTATGCATACATACTTGGTAAATGGAATTTTACTTCATGCCATTAAGATGACAACTTGTTGGAGTTACTCTTTTCTACTATGTGGGTTCCAGGGATCAGACTAAAGTCATTAGGTTTGGCAGCAAGCACACCTAATGAGACAATCTGTTTGTCAGTTCTTTGGTAAATTTGTGTGTGTTTTCATGTTTGTGATTCTAGGACTAGAAGCCAGGGACTCACAATATCCTAGCTTTTATCTAGGTGGTTTTGTTTTTTAATGTCTAAGTGTTCTTACAGGGTTTCATTGTGTGGCCATGGCTGGCCTGGAATTATGTATGTCCAGCCTCAAACTGACAAAGATCTGCCTGCCTTTGCCTCCCTAGTATTGTATGGCAGACTTTCCTGGGGAGGGGTGAACAAATCTCTTTTCACCCTAAATAGGGAATCAATGACAGACCAAAGCATAATACCACTAAAGTCCAACTCTGTGAACCAGTAAGTTTCATTGGGGTTACTTACAGGAGCTTAAATGACTCAAAAACAGCTGCATCACTAACAGTGACCCCACATGGGTGACAACTTTTGAAAGCTGGAAGTTAGAGCACACTGCAGTCTGCAGGCAACTCAACAGGTTGCAGAGTCCTTTCCAAGTGGTTCAGTTGGTCTGAGCCTCTTCCTGGCAGCTCAGCTGTCTGTCTCTTCTACACAGTTCAGCAGGTCTCTCCTTCCACACTGCTTTGGCTGGCCTGCTTCTGCTGAACTTATCTCTGCTTCTTTCAGGCACCTGGGCTTACTTGAAAGTGACTCTCAGAAGTCTTTACATACTCTTGGGGGAGAGAGAGGTCTAATGACTCTAGTCTATTTCATGGACTTCCTGAAATTATTTTGAGTTGTTAGTTTCCTTAAGGAGCTGCAGTATTTCTCCTTCCCATAGAATACCTTGTTTCACCTCCCTGAAAATATCTTAAGAAATTTCCCTCCAAAATGGAAGGTTTTATTTCAGGAAACTGCTACACAACGTGGGGGAATTAAAGGAGTATACCACCAAGCCCACTGTGTGTGTTTTAAAACAAACAAGATAACTTACAAAATCACATCATCCTAAATTGGAATATATAATTGAAGGAAACTTATCCTATGGCCCATATTGTTATGGGTAGAATCATGGTGCCTCCTTCAAAACTGATATTGAAATTTAATCTGCCATGCAATAGTATTAAGCTCTGACCGAAAAAAATGAGATTAGCACCCCACCCCCAAATCCCCCAAGCAGCTCAGCTGTCTTTGTCTCTTCTACACAGTTCAGTAGGTCTCAGTATGAAGGGGACTCATGCTCTTCCATCTCAGGAAGAAAGCACATCCATCCTTGGAGATACAACAGCAAGATGGCCATCATGGAAGGAGAAAGCAGCCCTCACCACAACCACCCTGAAGTTTCCAGAATCCAGAAGCCTGAGAAATTAATTTCTGTTGTTTAGTAATTACCAAGGAAGCCACAAGGTACCTTGTCATAGCAGCATAAATGGATTAAGACATGTTGTTACATTAGAGAGAAACCAAGGTACAGAAAAATGTATGACAACTGCCTCAGAGTAAAATCTGGATCGCTCTGATTTTACAATGCCTCGTCTACTACCTTTCACAAATTTTTGCCTCTTTCTCTCTCAGCTTCCTCCATGTTGATTTCTGCTTTTTGATTCTCAGTTCCACCTGTTAAGAGGCAAGCTGGGGGCTGGTGAGATGGCTCAGTGGTTAAGAGCACTGAGTGCTCTTCTGGAGGTCATGAGTTCAAATCCCAGCAACCCTGGGGGAAGCGGGGGGGGGGGGGGGGGGAAGAGGCAAGGTGGTCAGAAGGTGTTCAGGAGGGATTAGATTCACTCAGAAGGTTACTTTGTTAAAACTTTTTACTTTCCGCCCACCTCATCACTCATTTCCCCTGGGCCCAGAGCAGCCAGCATCAACATGCTTCTCTTCCTCTTACTAGCCTTTTTCCTCTCCTCTTGAAAGATGGACTTTTGCCGGGCGGTGGTGGCGCACGCCTTTAATCCCAGCACTTGGGAGGCAGAAACAGACAGGTTTCTGAGTTCGAGGCCAGCCTGGTCTACAGAGTGAGTTCCAGGACAGCCAAGGCTATACAGAGAAACCCTGTCTCGAAAAAACCAAAAAAAGAAAGAAAGAAAGATGGACTTTTCCATCCTGCCCCTCCACCACCCCAGATTTAGTGGTGCTCCCTACTATCTAAACTGGAGGCTGTAGCAGCAAACAGCTGGGTGCAAGGAGCCATTATAAGGTCTTTCCACTCATTAAGCAAGAGTGGACTTTTTGCCTGCATTTTACTGCTGAGAAGTTGAAGCACAAGAATTAAGCTTACCTGGGACTGATACAAGTAGCAACCTAAGTTCCACCCTCAACTTTCACAGTCTGCTGCCCTTTTCCTGACCCAGAAGTCTTCCTCTCTATTGCTCCCCTAAGATTCTTGTCTTTCTCCAACCTGCTAGAACAGAAATGAAAGCCTGCTCTTCGTACGCCCTAAGACCTCGCTTTATTCTTCTTACCAAGTCCAACTTAGCCTGGACTGGCCTGTCTAGATTTGTTCTCGCCTCACTGCACCATCTTCTAACTTTTTAGTTTATGGAATTCACCCATCCACCCGTTTTTGTTTTGCTTTTTTTTTTTCTGTTAAATGTTTCTAACTGCTCGATTCTCCAACTACCCCCTCCTCACAAATTCTTGGAAAACAGACCCTTGAGATCAATCGCCTTGTTAAAATAACTGGAAAAGCAACGGTGGTTTAAATACTAGAAAGTGTTACAGATGAGAACTGTGAAATCTTTCCCCGGGCTTCTTTCAGCACGGGAGGAATTCTCATCCAGTTTCGTTACACTTGGCTAGTGTCACTTGTATCTTCACCAAGCATCCTTAGTCACTGTGAGGCTCCCGGCTCACTACCGGTCTCGGGTGGAGCGCATTAGAGAAAGAAAGGAGGACAGTTCGCTAGCCCTCGGCCTACACCAACTTGGTGACCTCTCAAGGTCTCGTCCCGGCGGCTCGCAGCTCAGGTTCCGGCACGGGCCGCCCGGACCCCGCGTCTGTGACCTGCAGGCGAAGCGGACGCCGCGGCCTGGGCACTCAGGGGAAGGGCAAGCACCGAGGCGCCAGAGAAACGCGGTTTGGGGAGCCGAGTACACGTTACTTTGGACAGAGCCCCCTCCGTGCAAAGCGACCAGGAACCCAGGTCTTGTCCGCCGCGCCACCCGCCCCGGCCTCCTTCCCGCTCCCCTCAGGAAACAGCCTGCAGTTCCCGCAGCCGCAGCGCGGGCCGCGCGCCGGGAGCGAGCGCAGGCGAGGGGGGCGGCGCGGGCGGGTGCATCGGGGCTGGCGCCGCGCCCCCCGCGCTCGGCCCTACCGGGCCTCTCGGCGAGACGGCCCCTGTCCTCCTTCAGACCCGGCCCGGGGTGCGGGCGAGGCCCCGGAGGCCCCCTCCCGCTGCGCTCGGGCGGAGCCGGATGGCCTGGCGGGAGCAGGCGCCGCGGGCCGCGAGCTCCTCATTCGAACCTCCCTCGCAGACAGTCTCCGCCCCACAATGCACCGGGGCGGGCAGCCTTTGAAAAAGCGGCGCGGCTCGTTCAAGATGGCGGAGCTCGACCAGTTGCCTGACGAGAGTAAGTAGCGTCTCAGAGCAGCCCTCCTTTCCGCCGGTTGCCTGTCCCGAGGTCGCACCGGCCGAGTCCGGTGGCCGGGCAGGTGGGCTGGCTGCCAGCCCACCGCGGTCCCCAGTCTTCCTACTCAGGCGCTGCCGCCGCGTCGCCGCCTTTGTTATGGTGTCTGTGTGTCTGTTTCTGGGGTTGTGCGAGCGCCAGCGCCGGAAACTGAAAGCCCGGGAGTCCAGCCTGTCCTGACGGAGTCGGCGGCTGCTCTCCCGGAGCGACTGCTGTCGCCGGCTGAGGTGGGCGAAGAGCGGCCCCAGTTGCGGGCGCCGTCCTCATCGCCCGCCCGGTTATGTAACTCGCCTGTCGGGGGCCGGGAGGGCTAGGGCTGGGCACCTGGGACACAGCCCCTCTTCATGCCCGGGCCTCTGAGCCGATCCTGTGACAGCTCCTGCTTCTGCGGGCACTTGTAATCGCTCCCCCGATCCCCCGCGTCCATCCTGGAAGTGTTTTCTTCCGTGTCACACAGGCTTGGCCCCTTCCCCTGGGACTACAGGTGGCCCTGGACCTTTCCGGAGATGATCCAGCCGGGATTCAGTGCTGAGGTAGCCCCATTCCCAGACTCCCTCCTGAGTGGATGTGTCTTAAGAATGTGGGGTGGGCTTCACTCCTGGATGTGAGCACCGCAGCCTGACATCCACTCCTGTGCATTGCCTCACTTAACCTCCTTTACTCACAACCTCTGACCTGTCCGCAGACAGTGAAAACACCTATTCTGCGACCTAAGGACAAGGGAACAATTTGTAATTTTCATACTGCACAAATTATTAAGAGACATTTTAATTACAAAACGGTCTTGAATCAACACGTACTCTGTGGTATGTATTTGTAGCCCTTGGACAGGGTATTTGCAACAAAAGGTACGCAGGTGTGGTGGTGCACATATAGTCTCAGCGCTTGGTAGGAAGAGGCAGGTGGATCTCCGAGTTCGAGGCCAGCTGAGTCTACATACCAAACTCCAGGACAGCCAGGGCTACACAGAGAAATCCTGTCTTGGAAAACAAACAAACCTCAAAACTGAGCAATCTATATTTAGAACAATTGTATCATTTTTATAACATAGAAGTGTTTTGTGTTTTAACCATTTGAGGTGCCCCAACAGGAAGTCAGGACAGAGAAACCCAGTTCAAAAAGCAAAGAAAAAGCTCAAACTCTGTAAGATGTATCTGGGTGCAACACAAATATCCCTTTAAAAGAGATATACTCCTAATTCTGTTTTCTTTGAGATCATTTATTCCTTAATATACTGTTAAGTCAAAAGTTCAGGTTGCCGTGCTGATGAAGACTTGTATTCAACGTGTTTGTGTTTTAAATTTGATTTACACCAGTGCTAAGTCTCAAAAGAACTCTCTTGATGGTGGATGGAGATGTCCAGGTTTCTAGTGTGCAGTGAGTAACCGGTAGTCACCTGTAACTAGAATGGCTCAGGCACTACCTTTTTATTTTTATTTAATCTTGACTTATATTTAAATAGCTAGTGATTACTGTATTGATCGGCATTATCTATAGACTATCCATGAGCTTATTGTTCTTGCTTGGAGAATATGGTTGATTGTTATTTAGGATGCTTGCAAATAAAGATAATCCTAATAAGCAGAGTGTCACCTGCCATCTGAAGAGATTGTTTTTCTAAGCTGGGCACAGTGATGTGTGTTAACCTCACACATGTGTGCTGAGACAAAAGGATAACTCGGAGTTCGAGGCCAGCCTGGGCTGCACTGTAAGATTTTTCATCTTCTGTGATGAATATTCTGTGTGACTTCTCAGGGCTGTCTCTCCTGCAGTCACACAGTTGTTGGTCAGCAGCCCACCAGAGCTGAATCACTCAGGTCTTTTCCTCATGCCTGTGGTGGTGATGGTTAATTTTGATAGCTTGATTGAATTGGGAAATACCTAGGAGATCAGTAAAGCACACCTCTAGGTGTGTCTGTGAGCATACCTTTAGGAAAAGATTTTCTTACTGCTGTTCTTTGTACAAACTTGGGGTTTACAGATATCAGCTACACTGTTAAAACTATGTATAACCTAATTGTTTATATTACCATGCAGCGTCTCTGGTACTTTGGTTGGCGAGGGGTGTGTGTGTCTTTTTTTTAGCTGAACTACAGCTTTGTCAAAAGCAGGAATTGCATATTTGATTTGTTAGCAATGACACAAATAGACTTTAAAGACTCGACTAAAATGGAACTGAGTTTGGAATAATATTATTAATTAAAATAGAGCATGATCTTGGAAAAGAAAGAGAAAGTAATTTCAGTTTGATGTGAAAAACACTAAGTTTTTTGTAGTTTCCTACAGTTTAGTTAAGGGAGTTATGTAGTATATGAGCTAATAGCTTTTGTAACATCAATTATAAAAGCTATTGTTTCCTGCATGTTTACTGTGACTAGGTGTTTAAAAAAGAAGTATATACACACATATAGCCCCTTTTGCTTTCTGTTCATTCGATCTTTATTTCAGTTGATGTAAGTACATGACTTTCAGGTGTAAGCACAATCTGCTCCAAGCTCTTGATCTTGAACTCTGCTATTTTATATCTCTTAGATGTTGCAGATGGATCAAACTTAAGAGATTTCAGAATTTATCTCAGAATTCCACCCTAACACACAGGTGCTTCCAGGAGCCCCTGTCTTAATGAATGGTTACATTGTGTATCCCTGTAACAGAGCTGAAACCTAGTTATCTTTGCTTTCTTCCCACTTCGCTCATTTAAGCATTTAGTAAGTCCTGGAGCTTACCTTCTGGATGTGTCTCAGTTCTTACTTTTTTCAATCACCTAGCCTAATGTTGTCACCATTACAGTAACCCACTGCCTCCCAGAGTGGGCCAGAGGGGTTCTTTCAGAGCAGAAATGTCTTCCTCCTGTCACCTTATATTGTAAGCTTTGAGACAGAGTCTCCACGTGTATCTCTGGCTAGCCTGACTCAGTCTGTAGACCATGCTGATCTTGAACTTGCAGTAATTCTCATGCTTCTAGTTCTTGATTGCTAGGATTGCAGGTGTGTGCCATCATTCCTAGCCATCCCTCTGTTTAAAACCTTTTAGTAGCTAGCTCTAAGACCCATGTTTCCTGTCTGCTCCCACTTCCCTGTTTATTTTCTACCTCTCCTCTCATTCTCTCTGAGTTAATTGGACTGTTTTCATTCCTTGTGCTACAGGCATATGCTGTTTTCTATATAGGCTGCTCCCCCAACCCCACTTCCAGTTAACTTCTTATTCTTTAGAATATCATGTTGATATTTTTTAAAATATATTTTTGCTATTATATATATGTATATGTGTATGTATATGTATGTCTGCATGTGGGTCTGTGCATATCTGTAGGGTCAGAGGCATTGGATGCCTCTGGAGATGGAATTACAGGCATTTGTGGGCCACCCAGCATGGGTGCTATGAACTAAACTCCAGTCCTCTGAAAGAGCAAAAGGTGCTCTTAACTGCTGAGCCAACACCTCTCCAGCCCCAATTTAAGATTTTGTGGTTATTTTTGTCCTCTGACAAGTATGTCTTCTTGAAGTGTTCCATACCATCATGTGACTTCTCAGGGCTGTCTCACCTTCAGTCACACAGTTGTTGGTCAGCAGCCCACCAGAGCTGAGCCACTCAGGTCTTTTCCTCATGCCTGGGGTGATGGTTAATTTTGATAGCTTGATTGCATTGAGAAATACCTAGGAGATCAGTAAAGCACACCTGGTGTACCCTTGAGCATACCTTTAAAAACATTTAGCTCATGAGGTTCTGACCTAATAAATGGATTCATCCCTTGTGGATTCACATGATAGCATTATTGGAGGTGGTGAAAGGTAGGAGTGGTGCCTTGTTGGAGAAAGTAGGTCAGTGGGGTCGGCCCTTGGTAGTTTTGTGTTTCCCTAGCATCTTCTGTATTCCCTTTTCTCCTCTTCCTGGCCGTCTCGTCAGCTCTCTGCTTTCTATACCCTCCAGACTATGATGAGGTGAACAAACCCTCTGAAACCTTGAGCAAAATAAATCTTCCCAACGTGAAGTTGTTTAGTCAGATAGTCCTGTCACAGTAATTCAGAAGGAACTAGGAACACGCCTGTATTCCCACCTCTAAGCACAACCCGGCTTTCATCTCGACACCCCTCTCCCAAGCACAGGGCCTGATTCCCCTGTGAAGTATTCAATTGGAACTAACATCTCGGGTTGTTTTTTTTTTGGGGGGGGGGGGGCTAGGTTTCTTCTGCCTGGTCTCCATGTTGTGACCCCCTCCCCCACTTATATGGTGGGGGTGGGAGGTTGTTCTTCCTGATTTTATGGCTAGTTCTTTTCAGATGTTGTTTCCTTGGAAGCTTCCCTGTGTCCTGTTTATGTCCTTTGTAGAAACTGTCATGAGGTATAATTACTGTCTCATGTAGTTATTTGTTGTATGTCTCTTTCCACTAGGATACAAACTCTCTGAGAGGGAGACTTTGGGTGGTGACCTTAGTTTTAACACGGCGTATGGAAAGCAGTCAGTAAATACTGGTTGAATGTTGAATAAATGGACTGGTTAAGCAGGATTCTAACTTAACCACGTTCACCTGCCTGTAAATTTCTGTTTAAACAGATGAGTAATTTGGTCAGTTAAAGTAATGTGAGCCCGTCTGAAAATTAGCCATGTGTTGTGTACACTGTTGTAAGCATTTGTGCTTATATCTGCTTACTCTCCTTTTACACATGAAGAAGCAGCAGCACAGGGAGTCGAGGTGCTTTGTGGGAAATAGCATAGTAAGGAAGTAACAGAGCCTAAACAGTAAGATCTAAACAGTAGCCAGCCTCAATGTTGTAGATCCTATGCTGTGTTTTTAAGGAGTTCTTTTAATTATATGTATGGTATGTGCATGTGAGAGTAGTAGTTGCTTGAACAGGCACGAGGCTTCAAATGCCCCTGGGACTGGAGCTACAGACAGTCTCAGCTGCCCAACACAGGTGAGGGAATCGAACCTGGCTCCTCGGCAGGAGCAGTGCACATTTTTAGCTGCAGAGTCATCCTTCCTGTTATCACTGTACTGCCTCAAAAAAAGGTACAAGGAGTTAAAGGTTGGAATCAGAATCCTCAAGGTATGAGACGCACCTTTGTGGAATAGATGGGTGCCCTTGTAACTTACACCACTTTCTCAGACCCTGTTCAAATGGCCCATTCAGAGAAGCTAATTCATGAGTGCCTTCTGTACCTTATATAAAATAGTCCTTCCTCTCGCGCTCCACTGTCATTCACTTTTTCCATAGCTCGTCAGCACTGGCTTGTACTTTTCCTTGCCCTCCTGACTAGAACAGGAGCTCCAGGAGAACATGGTCTCTGTTGCCTAAGCAAGAACTACCATGCAGACAGCACTTAGTATATATCCACGTTTTCCTGGGATGAACTCTGTTTTCCTTGTATCTTGATTATATTTTCTGTCTGCTTTACTGTTGCTTGGTTATATTTTATTTGAAGTTTTCTAGTAGAATTTTTATGTGTGTTACTAGTGGTTGAACATAATGGGCAGGTACTCCTTAGCCCTCACGGCTTTCTCCCCCTATTCTTTTACCCATGATTTTATGGTCTTTGAATATTAAACTTCAAAAATTCTTTTCCCTATGAGTGGTGGAGTCTCCTACTTCCACCACTCATAGATCCTACCCTTCACTGTCAGCCGACCCTGTAGCTCTGTATCTCAGTGGGTTACCTGCCATGGATCCCCTGAAGACCTTTATCTAGTGACTGACTCCCTTGACATTTATGCTAGCCCTCCTTGGGTGTTCAGGAATCTACTCTCCTATTTGTTTGTGGGTTTGGGGTTTTTTGTTCATTTGTTTTTTTTTGTTTTTTTTTTTTGGTGTTTTTTTTGTTTGTTTGTTTTTGTTTTCAAGTTGTCTCTGTGTAGCCCTGGCTGTCCTGGAACTCACTCTGTAGACCTGGCTGGCCTCAAAATCAGAGATCTGCCTGTCCCTGCCTCCCGAGTGGTGAGATTAAAGGTGTGCAACACCACTGCCCAGCTTCCTGAATAGATCCTTAAGCGTTGCACATACCTGCATTCAGGACTCTTAAGGGACTTTTCAGCTCTGACCGTCTCTGAATCATGTTTATTTTCTGTTTATTCTGTTACCCCTTCTGATTTTTGTTCCAATAACATGAGTTTTCTTTCTCTTTTCCTCCAGTGCTAGAGTACTTTTGAATGAGAATGCACAATAACTTCTGTCTGTACTTATTTTTCTTTTTCTACATTTTTCTCTCTTAGAATAATCTCTAACTGCTGTCACAACTTCCACAGGCCTGTCTTGAACAGCAGGCTACTTATTCCTTTCCTTCCCCAGACAGGGCCAAGCTGTAGTGGGACTCAGCATGGAGCTCAGGCCGAACCCATGCCAGTCAGTCCTCTGTCTCTCTTGTGCTATAGATGTGAGCCACTGCTGATGCTTCCTTTGCCTATCCAACCGCCTTGTCAGACCCAACGTTGCTCAGACTAAATGGAGCACCTTTATACCCAAGCCAAGTTCTTTTCCTCCAACCTTGATTATGAAATATTTATTGATTTGGATTAGTTGGTTTGTTGTGGTTTTTTTGAGACAAGGTCTCGATATTTGGCTTTGGCTGACCTGGAACTTAGTCTGTAGACCAGGGTGGCCTGGAACTCACAGAGACCTGCCTTTAAAGGTGCGCACCACCACGCCTGGCTGATTTGTTTTATTTTTACTTTCAGGCTCTTCAGCAAAAGCCCTTGTCAGTTTAAAAGGTAAGAATTATGCCTTTTTAGATATGTATCACAATTTGAATATATTTTTCTTTTCCTTCTGTTATTCTTTTCATAACTTACTGTATCTTGTAAGTATTGACTTCTCACTGATAATTTTAAGTTCATATGCTTTTACAGGAAAATGAATCTTTATTTGCTAGTAATTAAGAAAAATTTTCTAAAATTTTAATTTTCTAAAATTATTAATGAAAGAATATTTTCCTTTGTTTTTTGAGATGACTTGCAATTCACTGTGTAGACCAGGCTGGTCTAGAACTCAGAGAGATCCACCTGCTTCTGTCTCCTATGGAGAGTCACTGTGCCTCATTTAAAGACTATCTTAACCAGAGCTGGGGATGGAGCTCAGCTGTAGAGTGCCTGCTCGAGCTCTCAGCTCAGTACCATTGCTGCAAACACACTCGGAACAGTCAAGAAACCTGGGCTGAGCTTACAGCAATTCTTTTTTTGTTTGTTTGTTTTTGTTTTTTTCGAGACAGGGTTTCTCTGTGTAGCCCTGGCTGTCCTGGAACTCACTCTGTAGACCAGGCTGGCCTCGAACTCAGAAATCCGCCTGCCTCTGCCTCCCAAGTGCTGGGATTAAAGGCATGCGCCACCATCGGCTTGCTTACAGCAATTCTTAAAAGAATTATCTTTTAAGAATATTACATGATGGAAGGGCGATAACAACTGGACTGTGAAAAAAATAAAAGTAATTTAAAAAAGGATATGGGATTGAGAATTTAGTTCAGTGGAAGAGCACTTGCCTAGCAAGTGCAAGGCCCTGGGTTCAGTCCTCGGTTCTGGAGAAAGAAAAAAAAAAAAAAGACAAAATTAAAAAAGAATTGCATGTTTTCTGAACTCTGAGAGATATTTTTCTAAAAGAGGAGGAGGTAGTGGTAGCAACCCGGATTGTAAGAAACTATGCCTGCCTCAGCCTCCGTCTAACTTAGAGTGCTGTGGTGTGGTTTGTGAGACAGGGTCTCACTGTGGTCGTGCTGACTGGCCTGAAGCTCAGTATGTAGACCAGGCTGGCTCAGACTTTGGTAACTGTCTTGCTCTGCCTCCCGAGTGCTCAGAGTACAAGAGTGCATCATTATACTGAACTTCTTAATCACTTTGGCTTTTGAGACAGGATCTCATGTAGCCTAGATTGGCCTCGAGATCCCTGTGCAGCCAAGGTTTGCCTTGAACTCCTAATCTTCCTGTCCCAGGCTTTCTAGTGTTAGGATTGCAGAGTACCGCCACACCTGCTCCAACTAATATTTCTTAGAGAAGAAAATTAGAGAATGCTGGTATGCTACTATAGAAAAATAAGAACCATCCTATAGATATTAATCTTAAGTTTTATTGTATCTACATACATTAAACATAGGTCTGTATTTAAACATGATTCTTTACAAAACTTAAACTTATTCTTCTTTATTTCATATGTCTAATCATTTAATTGATAGGATTTTTTTCAGTTTTCGAAAAACTCCAAAGACATTTCTTTGAATTAAAAGGGAAAAAAAGGTGGGGGAGGGGACTGGTCCAAAGATAGTGAGTTCTCTCGATCAATTGATCGATTGATCGCAGTCAGTTACAGACTGAGCTCCTGTTCTACACGTCCCCTCTTGCTGCGGCACTTGGCTACTCTTAAAAAAAGAAACACAGCCAAGCATAGTGGCTCATGCCTGGAATCAGAGCTGTTGTGGAGGCTCAGGCAGGAGGACTGCTGTGAGTTTGAGGTTGGTCTGGGCTATAGGAATGTGCCACACCACCACCCTATACTATATTAATTTTCCTCTGTTGTGTTTCACATATTGAAGCGAAACTCATTTAGAAATGTCCTTTAGGTAGCTAGGTGTATAGCACATGCTATAGTCCGTCACTTGGGAAGCATAAATGCAAAAGGATGGCTACAGGTTCAAGGACAGCCTCAGTTCCACAGTGAATCCCAGGCCATTCAGGGAAACAATGAGATCATGTCTCAGAAAGCAAAAACAGAAGAAATGTCCTCTAAATTCAGAATTAGAGGTTTTTATTTTTTATTTTCCATTGTCCTACTTTCAGTTAGAATTTTAAAAAATGAAATCATTCTTAACAGAATGGAAGAATTATTAAAAACCTACATCCAACACAAAAACTTGTATGTTTTGTATAGAAATGCAGTACTTTTAAGATGCATTGCTTTGTCACTTTATTAAAAGAATAGGTGAAGTTTTTGGGTTTTTTGATTTTTTTAATGTTTTAATGATTAATGTTGTTTAATGTTTAATTGTGTGAGCCTGGAGAGATGGCTCAGTGGTCAAGAGCACTCTGGGTGCTCTTCCAGAGGACCCCAGTTCAGTTCCCAGTACCCAGTGGTGCAACCATCTGTAACTCCCTTGCAAAGGATCTGACAGCCTTTTCTGGCTCTGCAGGTGCCAGGTATTCATGTGGTGCTCAGACATACAGGCAGCAAAACACCCATGTACATCGAATAAATTAATGAGATTAAATAAAAATGTATTGTATGAGTGTGGATGTGTGCTCCAGAGTGCTTAATGGAGGTCAGGGGACAGCTTTCAGGAATCACTGGTCTCCTTCCACTGTGACTACTAGAGATTGAACTCGACTCAGCTCATCAGAGTTTCTCTGCAAGCGCTTTTCTCCTAAGCCATCTCTGGCCTGAGTTATGGTTGGTTTGTTTCTAGTAAGCTGAAATGACTACAGTCACATTGTAACTTTTTCACATTAACATATATTTCATATGTTTACTGCTACTACTACTAAAGGGTTAGTGTTCATGATATAAAATTTGTGAGCTAATCTTAAATTTTATCAGTATTAATTATTCATTACAGAGGGAAGTTTATCTAACACATGGAATGAAAAGTACAGTTCTTTACAGAAAACTCCTGTTTGGAAAGGCAGGAATGCGGGCCCTGCTGTAGAAATGGTAAGGAGAGCTCCTGTGTGCTAGAGAATCCTCACTGAATTGTATGCTTGTGGTGGATAAGTTCACATACAAAAAAACTACCAACTGTAGGTATTCATTTTAATGTGTCATTGATGTGTATTGATCTTACTTAGGTAAATCATCTGTGACAGATTACCTGTCACCATTAAGCATCTGTAATACACATGCACACATACACCACATCTTAGCATTATTATTTTTACAGACAATCTCACTATGTAGACCTGACAGGCCTGGAACTCACTATGTAAACCAGATTGCCTCTGACTCACAGGGATATGCCTACCTCTACCTCTGGCTCCTGAATGCTGGGATAGTATTATATACTTTTGATATTTACAGGTTTTTAGTTCTAAAGATAGTTATCAATTATCTCTTATATATCATGGATTTTTTTTTTTTATGTGCAGTTACAAATTTGGTAAACTTTTGACATCAGATGTAGTATAGTACTAAAGTCACTTAGGCATACTTTTCTCAAGTGATTTAATGTTCTTGTCTAGCCCAACCCTCTGCAGCAGACATCATGTAATAGCCACTTAATATTGACCAACAGAATTTAAACTGGAATTTCCAGAACATATTCTCCTACCTTCACCATGCAAGGCTGCCAGTGTGCTACAGAGATGTGGGTTCCAGTGCTCGGTTGATTATCATTGCAGAAATATCTATTTAAACACTTTGTTCATTTCAAGATGTTTGCATTTGGCTTTGTGTGCTTTCTGTCACTCATTTATTGTCCTGTACTGCTGATAATCTAGCTGTTCCTTCAGGTTTAATTTGTATTTTGGAACAAAAATAAGAAACTTTATTAAATAAAAAAAAATTTTATTATAGCCTTTCAGAAACTCAAAAAGAAGTCGACTCTTTTCTGATGAAGATGACAGACAAATAAATACAAAGTCACCTAAAAGAAACCAGAGAGTTGCAATGATCCCACAGGTGTGTGTGTATTAAAGTTCTATTTCCTGTGAATGATATGAATGATTGTGCGGTGTGCTGAAGTTCGTATTTATTCTTTAAGTCAGATAGCAATTATCTTTACTAACTTAGAAAATTCAATGTTTTGTTGGTTGACATTAAACTCGGTAGGAAGCCAGTCATGATTCTTTAAGCATGAAGGGAGTGGACATTAAATAAAATAGGCTTGGTGATGTGTATTGAGTTTTGAATTTTTTGTGGAAATAAGTGTTGGAACATGTCTAACTTTATCAAATAAAGTGTAGTAAAGACTATCCAGAGGAGGAAACCGTGCAGGATGAAATAGGATTTCCTTTTTTGTATTTTTAATTTATTGTTTTTCTGGGGGGAAGTGCTGTGGATCAAACCTATGGTGTCACATATGCTAGCAAGTACTCTACCATTGAGTTGTTTTATTCAAGACAGGGTTTCTTTGTGTAGTCCTGGCTGCCATGGAACTAACTCTGTAAACCAGACTGACAGTGAACTCACATGCCCCTGCCTTCCAAGTGCTAGGATAAAAGGCTTGCCCCACCACAGCCTGGCTTATCCAGATAACCTGAGTTCTGTACTTGGAACTCAAATGGTAGAAGAGAAGTGATACCTACAGGTTGCCCTCTAGACACACACACACAGAAAGTAAACAAATGTAACTTAAAAATTTAAAGTCACAGTGGGCATGTAATAAAGGAATGAAACTTAGATAAGAAAATATGGGGACTGGAGAGATGGCTCAGTGGTTAAGAGCACTGACTGCTTTTCCAGAGGTCCTGAGTTCAATTCCCAGCAACCACATGGTGGCTCACAACCATCTATAATGGGATCTGATGCCCTCTTCTGTGTCTGAAGACAGTGACAGTGTATTCACATATAGAAAAGAAAAGAAAAAAAATATAACCTTTAACAATTATGTAGTTTTTTTTCAGACCAACTTTGTAACTTATAACTTCTTTTCCTTTCATTATTTTCCATAAAGCATTATATAAGATTTTTCAATACAATGAATTAAAGTTGAGGTGATATATTTATCTAGCAAAGGCATGATCTGCAGTATACCCTATCAAAAGTCCCTTGAGTATTGAGACCAGAGATCTCTCTGTAGTTTGGTTGGCTCAGAACTCAGCATTTAGTTCGGGCTGGCCTCAGACTCAATCGTCCTTGCTTCAGATGCCAAGTACTAGGATTACAGGTGTGCAGCGCCATGACCACCTTCTTCATGATGATGATTATAATGATAAAATACCATGTTCCATAGAATGAACAGAGTGCATCTTGAACTCTTAAAGCATCAAGGACAAATGTACACAAGTACCTGAGAAGCACAGTAAACGTGATTTCATTGAAAGTAAAACGCAGTGTGTTGATTTGGTAGGTGTTGGACACAATGTCAGATGGATTTTAGAAGCTAGGTAAATATCAGTTGTTAGGCTTTGACAAAGCTGTGTTGCTATTATAGTCTGAATGAATTGCAAATATAACAAGTTTGGTCTTTATGACTGGAGCTGTTCTGATCCAATTCTAACCATGCCTGCTTTCCTAGCACATCTTCTAGGACTGAGGTACAGTCTCTTGTATTTCTGAGCAATTATACCAAAGAACACGGGACAAATTAAAGACAACATCCTCAAATATGTAAAAAAAAATTTTTATGCCCGTTTCTCTTCCTTAGTCCTAATAACTCTAGTTTTTATGTTTTGTTTTAACTATTTTTATTTTATTATTTTATGTGCATGAGTATTTTGCCTGCATATATGTCTGCATCCCCTAGAACTGGAGTTACAGACAGGTGTGAACTGCCATGTGGGTGCTGGGAATCAAACTTGGGTCCTTAAGAAGAGCAGCAAGTGCTCTCAACTGCTAAGCCATCTTTCTAGCCCCATAACAGCCCTAATTTATCAGTGTCATTTGTGTTATGTAGCTTATTCCTTTCCCCATGTAGTCATAGCCTCTAAGTCTTCATTTTAGCTGTCTCGTTTTTGTTATTGTTGTTTGGGCAGGTTTTTGCCTTTTGTTTTTTTGGTGCTAAGAACTGAACCCAGGATATTGTATATCCTAGGCAGGTACTCTGCCACCAAGCCCAGCTTGTCTATCTGTTTACTTAAGGAACACAGTGCACAGCTAACAAATTATTAAAGATCTAACATTTATTGACTATGTGCTATATCAGGTGCTGTCCTAGGGGTTTCATGTGTATTACTTTGATTTAATTTTCAACAATCTTCATGAAATAGATTACTATTACTCCCCATTTTGCAGATGAAGGAACAAATATGGAAAAGTTAAATTATCTTGCTCAGGGTCACAGAGCTATTAAGTGAAGGCTGATACTTAAATGGTAGGCAACCTGTCTCTAGTGTCTTGGTTTCTTTTAAAAAAAAAAAATTGTTACTTTAAATAAGCAGTTTTATTGATGCATAATCCACATACTATACAATTTACCTAATTAAAGTATGCATTTTAAAGGGCTAGAGGCATAGCTTAGTTTTAGGGCTCTTGCATAGTCTGCCTAAGGCCCAAGGTTGGATCCCCAGCGTTATAAGAGCATAAAACATTGTCTACTTTAGTGGTTTGTAATATGTGCATAGTTATGTGTTCATCATTACAAATTTAGAACATTTTTGTTTTGAACATTTTTCCTGATTTTGGAATAAACTCTTAGAATGAACGATAACTGATGCCACAAAAGTATTTACATTTAAAATTTGAAACATTCTATTTAATCTGTATATAAGATTTATAATAATTTATTGCCACTAACAGTCTGAATATATTACAATCAAAGAGATCTTTATATACTTTCCATATATATATTATCAGATATATATTATAGGTACATATACAGAGAACCATTAGTCTATTTAAAAATATGTGTAATTCTATAGAAAGTGACAGCACGCCGGGCAGTGGTGGCGCACACCTTTAATCCCAGCACTTGGGAGGCAGAGGCAAGTGGATTTCTGAGTTCGAGGCCAGCCTGGTTTACAGAGTGAGTTCCAGGACAGCCAGGGCTACACAGAGAAACCCTGTCTCGAAAAAAAAAAAACAAACAAAAAGAAAAAAAAGAAGGTGACATCACTAAGCACTAGCAGGGCATGGTGGCTCACACTTTTAATCCTAGTACTTGGGAGGCAGAGGCAGTCAGATCTCTAAGTTCAAGGCCACTTTGGTCTATAGTCAAAGTTCCAGGACAGCCATTACTACACAGAAACCCTGACTGGAAAAACAAAACAGAAGGAAACAGCAGTGTTTATGATTCGAATATTTTTTAGGCCAGTGGGATGGCTCAGCTGATAAATGCCTGCCACACAAGCCTGGTGATCTGAGTACAGTTCCCTGGCTCTCACACTGGAAGGAGGGAACTGACTACTGAAAACTGTCCTCTGACCTCCAAAACATGTGGCACACATGCCCACACTGACATACACATCACACACATGTGCACAGTACAAATAAATAGCCTTTAAAATACCTTTAGTTTTATGTTAAAAAAAAATTAATTTTCTAAGGTTCGCGTGGCACCATATACCTGTGATCCTAACACTTGGGAGACTGAAGTGGGATGATTGCTACAGGTTCAAAGCTGCTCAGGGCTATAGAGGTCATTTTCTCCCTCTCTCTTAAAACAAAAAAGTTAACTTTCTAAATACAGTGTTTTATCTTAATTCTAGAACAGAAAAGAACATGAATGAAAAAAACAAGTGAAATCCAAAGCAAGCACTGGCACTGTAGTGATTCTGACAAGTACATCCTGGGTACCTAACGTCATCTCATGGGGAAAGCCAAATAGGGGGCATTTGGAAGTTCTCCACTGTCTTTGCAGCTAGTCTGTACATACACATGTTTTCTAAAACGAAGAGGTAGAGTAGTGCAGTGGCACATGTATTTTATTTCAGCACTTGGGGAAAAAAGGCAAGTAGATCTCTATGGTTAGCTACAGTAATACACTGAGACCCTGTTCCCCACCCCACCTCACCCCCGCCCCGAGTTTATTGACCTTAACTCACTATTCTCCTTTTCTCGCCAAGTTAGGGACACCCTGTGATTATGTTGATTATCCTTTTAAATATATTTTTAAAATTTTACATGTTGGAGCCAGTGAGATGGCTGAGCAGGCAAGGCACCTGCTAGCAAGCCTGACTCGCTGCATTCAGTCCTTAGGACCGACTGAACCAAATCCCTTAAGTTGATTTCTGAGTTCTATACATTTCCTTTCCCACATATCGTAAGCAATAAGTTAACTTTAAAAGTTAAGAAAAGCCGGGCGGTGGTGGCGCACGCCTTTAATCTCAGCACTTGGGAGGCAGAGGCAGGCGGATTTCTGAGTTCGAGGCCAGCCTGGTCTACAGAGTGAGTTCCAGGACAGCCCGGGCTACACAGAGAAACCCTGTCTCGAAAAAAACAAAAATAAATAAATAAATAAATAAATAAATAAAAGTTAAGAAATTAACACATTTATACATTGCATGCCTGCTGCCCAACGACTTGGGAAGATATAGGCAGAAGGATTGCAATGAGATAGGCCAGCCTGATGTATATGTAAGTTCTAGGACCACATAGCAAGACCCTGTCTCAGAAACAGTTCAAAACAGAACTTTAACTGTGTTTATAGAATTAGATAATTTATTATTGTGACTTTCTTTTCCTTTTTATAAGTTTGTGTGTTTGTGGTATTTTTATGGGAAAAAAAAAAAACTTGTCAGGTGTAGTGGTGCACACCTTTAATCCCAGGAGTTGGGAGGCAGAGATAGGCAGACCTCTGGAGTTGGAGGCCAGTCTGCTACATAGTGAATACCAGGACAGCTAGAGTTATCTATCTATCTATCTATCTATCTATCTATCTATCTATCTATCTATCTATCTATCTATCTGGGGTGCGTGTGTGTGTATACACGTATGCACAAGCACGTGTGTGGGCCTGCCATACTGTTTGTGTGGTGATCAGAGAACAACTTGAATGAATTGGTTCTTTCCTTCCACCATGTGGGTCCCAGGGATTGAACTCAGGTTGTGAGGCTTGGCAAGAGGTTCCTTTACGCAGTGCACCATTGTTACTTTATAGGTTCTTCTTCCTTCCACCCTCTTCCAACAACAATCCATCCTGCAACCCATCCTGCCTCTCAAAACCCTAGCATTTATATACCCTCTGAAAAGTCCCCAGAGTTCCAAATGTCACACAGTTACAGAAACTATCTGCAGCTGGCAAAATCATGTTCCCACCAGAGCACAAGGTAAATTATAGTCAGCTGCCATGGACAATCTGAAGTAGCCCCGTATCTCACGCCTGGGATTAAAATGAAAACATATAATATTTCTGAGTTTTTTTAAAGAAACCAAAATTCCAAAATTGTCACTAGAAGCCATCTTGCTAGCTCTTTTCTAATAACAGTTAGACTTAAAATTGAAGACTCAAATTGGGGGTGGGGGGTCGGTGAGGAAATGGCTCAGTAAAGGGCTTATCGAACAAGCATGAGTCCCTGAGTTCAAATATCCCCACACCTACATGAAAGCCAGCCTGGGCATCGCAGTGTGTACATGGACAGACAGTTAGCCAGTCTGAGGTCTGGGCTCAGTGAGAGACCCTGCCTCTAAAAGTGGAGAGCACTAGAGGAAGACCCTGACCCACCTCTGGCTCCCATGCATGGAGCATGTGTGCTTCAACACATGCAGTGCCTTTGAATTCACCCTAAGTGCTGCCTTAGCTCTGGTGTTTAATGCCTGATGGTTTTTTTTCCCTATGAGTCATTTTGTTTGTCATCTCTTTCTATTCTGTTAAGAGTTGCGGGGTTTTGTTTTGTCTTCTGGTAGACAGGGTATCACTGTAATATCCTCACTGTATTGTACACTATTGTATCTTGACTCATGCACCCTTAGAATGATCAGTGGAAGTAACCGTATGACTTTCTTGCTTTGCTTTATTAATACTCAAGAATTGCAACAAGAGCTTCCCAACTGGGTCATTCTGGCATCTCCACCGTGAATTCTACTGTGTTGTATTGACTTTAATGTTCTTTCGGTGCTTGGGCTTGCTTTCTTCTCCCCATCCCTCTACTGGTTGTGTAGAGCATGTTGGCATTGTTGGAGCAGTCTTCCTGTCTCTGCCTGGGTGCTGGAATTGCAGGCAGACACGACAATGTCTAGTAGTACTATGTAATAAAGTGTTCTCTGTCTGTACTTTGACAACTTTGTTATTTTATGTTGACTGTATATGGATCTACTGCTTGCATGTGCATATATGTTCTCTTGATCTTTTCAATAGTGTTTTGATGATTTTTGTTGTTGTTTTGTTTGTTGGTAGGGATAAAACAGACAAGCACTCCAACACTGAACTGGACCCCAAGCATGTAAATTCTTAACTATTTTTTTCTGACCCCACAGTCCAGAAGTCACTTGGGTCTGTTTTTCTTGTATATCTAAGCTAAAATTATAATTCAGACAGAGTGGAGGCAAGTATTTCCCTTTCTGTTTAGAGTATAAAACTAGAGGCTTTAGCTATTTTAAGAAAGTAAATTTAGTGTGTGTATTAGCACGTGTGTGTGCATATGTGTGTGTGTATGTGTACAACTTGTGAGAGTTAGCTCTCTCTTTCCACCAGGTGATGACCCACGAACTTATGTCATCATTGAGCCACACTGCCAGACTGAGGTTTTAACTTTGTTAATCAGGAGGTTTGTTTGGTAACAAATTCCATGTTGAATATTATTGAATCTTTTTGAGTACTTAAATATGCTCTATCATTTTATAAATGCATTCAGTATTATAATTGTTCATTTTTATCTAATGCTATAATTCAATTTTTTTTTTTAATATAGAAATTTACAGCAACAATGTCAACACCAGATAAGAAAGCATCCCAGAAGATTGGTTTTCGATTACGGAACCTACTCAAGCTTCCCAAAGCACATAAATGGTGCATATATGAGTGGTTCTATTCAAATATAGACAAGTAGGTATCATTGCTCGTATCATCAGTATTGCTCCAACTGAAATTAACTTTTTCAAATGTTATAAGCTGTCACCTCTTCTTTAAATCTCTCTTTACTTTTTAAATTTCTATCCCTCTCTCATAAATACATTCTGATCACAGTTTACCTTCTCTCGTCTCCTCCCAGTCCCCACCCTTTCTCTATTTCGCTTCAGAAAAGAGCAGGCCTCCAGGGATATCAGCCAAACACAGTATAACAAATTGTAATAAAACTAGGCACATACCCTCATATCAAGGCTGGTTGAGGCAACCCCAGTAGGAAGAAAAGGGTCTCAAGAGCAGGCAAAAGAGTTAGAGATACTTCCACTCCCACTATTAGGAGTCCAACAAAATCTTAAGCTAACAACTCTGACAAATGCAGACACCTAGCATAGACCCATGCAGTCTCCATGATTGTCTGTAAGTCCCTCTGAGCTCTGCTTACTTGATTCTGTGGGCAGCATTCTCCTAGTGTCCTCCACCCCTCTGGCTCCTGCATTCTTCCTCCCCTCTTCCACAGGGTTCTCTGAGCTCCAAGGGAGGGACCTGATGGAGATCTCCAATTTGGACTATCTGTCCGCCTAATGCTTAGCTGTGGGTTTCCATATCTGCTCCCATTAGCTGCTGGAGGAAGTCTGATGACTATTGGGCCAGGCACCAATTTATGAATATAGCAGCGTATCATTAGGAGTCATTTCGTTGACTTTTTAAGATTTATTTTATTATGTATATGTATGCTTGTCTGCATGACTTTATGTATGCCACATGTGTGTAGGTGCCCACAGAAGTCAGGATGTAGTATCCCCTGGAACTGGAGTAATAGACAGTTGGGAGCTGCCATATGATTGGGAGCTGAGCCTAGGCCCTGTGCAAGACTAATACAAATGGTCCTTTTTATTATTTATTTGTTTATTTATTCATTCATTCATTTTTTTTTTTAATAGCTCTGGCTGGCTCTGTAGACCAGGCTGGAGAAATGCCTGCCTCTGCCTCCCATCGTGGCTTCAAATGATCCTCTTGCCTAGTTCCAAGTAGCTGACTGCGAGGTATATGCCACCATACCAAATGAAGAGTTCATTCTTCTATTTCTTATTCCAGTTTAATTAATTTCTATTTCCGTTACATTTTCTCTCTCCTTTTCCTACCCCTATAAGAAGTTATACATTTTGAAAAGTTTTAAATGAAAAAACATAATTTCTGTATTATAACTAGCAGCTGCTATAGAATGAAGATACCTTAAATCAAAGCACAATTACTCTCAGCAAATGAGATTTGTTTTATAAATATAGAGAAATAGACAAATCATTTTTAGGAGAGTAACCTTTTCATTTACAGCTAGTATTAGGCACTTTAACTATACAGGGATTTTGAATAGCCCATAGAGATTGGCTGAAGAACATCTCTAATTCTAATCTATCTTCTGTGCCAGATCAGTGGTTGCTTAGTTGTTTATTTTTCTGTACTTCCCTTCTGTCTTCCATAAGCAGTTGTTTGCTCAGAAGCTTGTGAAGTTCATGGATAGTCACATTAAGTATCATTGTTTGCTCATTCCTCAAATCCTGAGTAAAAAATTTTAATGGTCTTAAGAGAATTTTCTTCTTTCTTTCTTTTCTTTTTTGGTTTTTTGAGACAGGTGGCCTCCAGAGAAATCTGCCGCTGCGCGCTGCTGCCTCCCAAGTGCTGGGATTAAAGGCGTGCGCCACCATGGCCTGGCAGAGTAGGAATTAGAAGGGAAAGTTTGACACATTGTGATTAGTAGGATGTGAAAATCAGAATGTGAATTTTGTTTTTGTTTTTGAGACAGTGTTTCTTGTAATTCAGGTTGATCTCAAACTTGCTTTGTTACTGTGTGGCTACAAATAGGATGTAGCCAAGGCTGGCCTTGGACTTTTAGCTTTCCTGCCTCTTCTTCCCAAAGGTTGGAACTGAGTTCGCACCACTGTGCCCAGCTTTGGAAGGTGTATTTTTTACTTTATTTAGGAAGGTAACACATTAAATTTTAATACAATCATATATCCATTCTGTTTTACAGGCCACTTTTTGAAGGAGATAATGACTTCTGTGTATGCCTAAAGGAATCCTTTCCTAATTTGAAAACAAGAAAATTAACAAGAGTAGAATGGGGAAAAATCAGGAGATTGATGGGAAAACCTCGGAGGTAAAATGTTTTTGATTTGTTTAAAGTTAGTAAGTAGTTGATGGTATCATTATTACCTTGGCTAGTGATGTTGTTGTTGTGTTTTTGTTTTGTTTTGCTTTTTTAAAGACTATTTTCACTGTGTATTCCTGGCTTGCCTGGAACTCACTCTGCAGACTAGGCTGGCCTTGAACACACAGAGATCTACCAGTCTCTGCCTCACAAGCGCTAGGATTGAAGACACACTCCGCCATATGCCTTTTACCTTGACTTTTTAAATCTTCAAAGGACTAGTACCAAAATATAACTTCAGAGTAATTGATTATATGTTAAATATATCATTTTAATGAACTGTAATGTAGGTGCCTTATGCTGGGCAGTGGTGGCCATGCCTTTAATCCCAGCACTTGGGAGGCAGAGGCAGGTGGATTTCTGAGTTCAAGGCCAGCCTGATCTACAGAGTGAGTTCCAGGACAGCCAGAGCTATACAGAGAAACCTTGTCTGGAAAAACAAAAACAAAAAAAAAAACAACAACAAAAAATACAAATGTAGCTACATTGTGTTCTTAGAATAAAATACACAATTTCATTTTTTTTCAGATTACAGATATCTAACATTGTTTTAAGGATTTATTATTTTAATTTTTTAAAATTTTATTTCTCTAGCCCCGGTGCTACTGTTTTTAATTAACTATGTCTTTTATGTCTGTCTCCCTACCAACCAACTCATTCTGTCTGTCTTCTGTCTGTCTGTCTGTCTGTCTACCTATCTATCTATCTATCTATCTATCTATCTATCTATCATCTATCTGGCACAGTTTGAGTCAGGATAGCCTCAGACTCAAACTAGTATGTGTAACAAAAGGTTAATCTTGAACTTCTCACCCCCTGCCTCTGCCTTCTGAGTGTTAGGATTACAGGTGTGAGATACTGTGCCCAGTTTTATTAATGCAGTGCTGTAGATCAAATTCAGGAATTTGTGCGTGCTGGCCAGGAACTCTACTAACTTGAGCTACACTCCCCAGTCCACCCCCTAAAATATTTTTAATTGTCCTGGAAAATATTTAAAGATGCTATAAAGTCTTGTGTCTATTTTTCACATTTATTTACTTTGTGTGTATATCAGGAAAATAAGAGGGAATTGGCTTCAGTTATCTCCTTCCATGTAGAGCCTGGGGCTCAAACTCAGGTGCTCAGGCTTTATGGCAAGCTACTTACTTTACTTGCTGAACTATCTCATCACACCCCCTTTAATATATGTTTTTATTCTTTAAGAAATCCACACATATAGACAATAGCTTGAAGTGTTTTACAAAAAAATGTTTTTTCTCTTTAAGGAAGTCAAGTTATAATACAGATTATTAATACAATAAACTTTTAGAAATACTCTTAACTTCAGAAGTCAACTGAGGGCTGGAGAGATGTTTAGTGGTGAAGAACACTTACAGAAGACCCAGATTTTGTTCCCAGGACACACATGGCAGCTTACAACAGTCTATAACTCTACTTCCAGAGGATGTGATGCCTCCTCTTCTGGACTCTTTGGACACTACACATATATGGTATACACACATATGTGTATATACACACTTAAAAAGTCAATGGGTGCAACCCGGGAGATGTCCCAGTAGGTAAGGACCGTGCTGCCAATCCTGACTTCAGTCCCAGGGACCCACACAGTGGGAGGAGAGAAGAGACCTCCACAAGCTGTGCTCTGATTCGTACTTGCACACCTGTGAAAATGCTGCATCTGTGCATGCACACACACGCAAATAAATAAATGGAAAGAAAAACGTAAGAATCAATGGTGAGATTGTATTTAGTTACAATATAAAAAGGAAGGGGAAAAAGTAAAGCTATCAGGAAGGAACTTATAGTAAACATGTGATTGTATGAGCAAATATGAAGAACACATGATCTTGAAAAGGGAGATTCGGTATCTTAAATTAATGAGTTAATGCTAAATTCTATATTCCCATAAAAGCTGTGGTAACATATCTCTAAGTTCAAGGCTAGCATAACTTCTATAATGAGTTCCAGGCCGGCCAGGACGACATAGTGAAAGCCTTGACTCCTACCCTCCAGTTCCCCTCTCCTCAAATTTTTATTTGCTAGGGAAGAAATCAAGTAGAGAAAGTCTGAAAAAACAAATGAAGAACAACATTATCAGGTATCAGCTAACGTATTAAAATAGTCATTAAGATTGATAGTACCAAGGGTTGGAAAGGCGACTGGCAGTTAAGAGCATCAACTGCTCTTCCAGAGGACCTGAGTTTTATTCCAGCACCCACGTGGTGGTTCACAGTCGTCTGTAACTCCATTTCCAGGGACCCAGTGTCCCCTTCTGCCCTCTTGAGGACCAGGCACGCATGTAAGTGACAGTACAAGAACAGGAACACAGATTAAGTAACCACAGTTAAAATGGTGTGGCAACAGTATATAGCTGGAAACATAAATGGAGGAAAAAAGATAGTACTATCACAGCTATCTAGGAATTTAGCAGATGCTTCCCAAATATATGGAGAAGGTAGAGAATTGATTTATTATGGAAATTTGCACTTACAAACAACAATCTAGAGAAAAATTGAAAAAGAATCTGAGATTTTTAAAAATTTTAAGAATGAAACAGTAGGGCTAGAGAGATGAGTCAGGTATTAAGAGTGCTTGCTGCTTTCACAGAGGACCCAACTCTGATTCTTAGCACCTGCCTGGTGGCTCATACCCACCTGTAGCTCCAGTTCCAGGGGAATCGACGCCCTCGTCTGCCCTCTATAGGCATCAGGCTTGTATGTAGTACATATACATACATGTAGACAAAACACTCACACATGTTAAATTTTTAAAAAAAATAAAGCAGTGAAACTCCTAGGGAAGATGAGTTTTAGATGCTGCCATGTAATATACAGTTTCAGGTAGTGTCTGATATATAGATGCCATGTAATATACAGTTTCAGGTAGTGTCTGATATATCAATGCCATGTAATGTACAGTTTCAGGTAGTGTCTACTATATGACACTGAGTTGAAAAAAAATTTTAATTCCAGTACGTTCTAGAGCTAGGAGGGATAAAAGGCAATCTCAATAAGTTTTCTTCATAAAAATGAGGTTTTTGTGGCCCTAAATTAAAAAAAAAAAAAAATTGTCAGAAACATCTGAAACTTATTGTAGACAGAGGGCAGAAAGGAGTCTATAAGATGAATTCACTTAGTGGTTCTCGTCGTGGAGTTATAAAAGCAGGAGCACTGTGACAAGCATTTGGTGATATCAAGGACACTGGGGAGTGTATGCACATTGTCCTGACTGTGGTATGGGTTTTAAGGCTTAGATACAAAATACATGTGGAAAAGACAATATACATGTCTTTTTATTACGCTTATTTGATTATGGGTTTGGAGATGAGAAAACATCTTAGGGGTGGATGTTCCTTCTACCATGTGTGCAGTAGGATTAAACCCAAACTTGGCAGCCGGGCTCATCTCTTCTCCCTTCATGTATCTGTGCATGTGTGGAGGTGTGAAGGGGAGTCTTCCTCATCTGGCCTTATTCTTGTTTTGTTACTGTTGTTTGAGAAGGGGTCTCTGCTGTGTAGTTTTGGCTGTTCTGGAACTCAGTTTAAACCAGGCTGGCCCTGAGCTCGCATAGATCCACCTGCCTCAGCGTGCCTAAGTTAAAGGCATGCACCACCATACCCAGCCTTCCCTTATTCATTGAGAACTCCCATAGTCTGCTTCAGGGATCCCGTCTCAGTCTTTCTAGGCTACAATTAAAGGCAGGCTTCCATGGCCAGCTAGCATTTATATAGGTTCTGGGGTCCAAACTCCAGTCTTGCTTACACAGCAAGTACTTTAACTTCTGACCCCACAGAATTTATCATATTTCTAGTACTTGTGTTCGAATTACAGGTGTGTACTATAATATTAGCCTGGCCTAGCTTAGTTTATATGATATTTGTAATTTATTCTAGATGTTCTTCTGCATTTTTTGAGGAAGAGAGATCAGCCTTAAAACAGAAGCGGCAGAAAATCAGGCTATTACAACAAAGGAAAGTTGCAGATGTTTCACAGTTCAAAGATCTCCCCGATGAAATTCCTCTACCCTGGTTATTGGAACCAAAGTTACAGGTAAGTAAAAACAAGCTTAGTCATGAGGCTCTTCAAGTTGTAACCCAGATGGTGTCAATTCCACACTTAGGAAGCATAACTGCTTCTGCAGCAGTACACTAAAGGGAAGAAATATCAGTGGACTGGAGTGATGGCTCAGTTAAGAGTACCTGCAGCTTTTGCAGAAGTTCTGGGGTCAGCTCCCAGCACCTGCACAGTGGCTCGCAACCTGTTCCAGGGGGTCTGATACTCATTTCTAATCTATGAGGGCACCAGGCATACGTAGGCAAACACTCATGCACATAAAAATAAGTACATTAAAAAATATGTATTAATTCAGTAGTATCTACTGCAGTATGAACTAAAGTAGTCAAACATAGTGGCAAAGAACTGTTATCCTAACTCCATGGGAAGCTAAGGTCAGTGTGGCGTATCTACACAGCAGTACCTTGCCTCAAAATAGAAAAGGTCTGGGAATGTACCTTACTGGAGATTTTGCCTTCAGTGTCACTTTTTATGATTTTTACATATGCTGTCCCTTCAGACTGGAGTTAAATGATACTGCCATACAAGTGAAAGCAGGGGGATCAGAAGTTCAAGGTTATCCTTAACTGTATTGTGAGTTTGAGAGTAGCCTGAGATACGTGAGACCTATTTAAAGTTGAAAAATAAACTACTTCTAATATGTTGCTTAAAAGTATGATATCCAGAGTTATTTTGCTAGTTTTTTAGGGATTTGCACTCTTAAGTGGTGGTCTGTTTGGTAGCTATATGATTTCCTTTATGTGTCAAATTAAGGATCATCATTTAAATTTTGTTTTTGTTTAAAAAAACTATTAATTTTCTAAACCTAAAATAAAGTACATAGTCATGTTAAAACTAGTAGACAGTGACACTGTATTTTTTAAGGTTTAAGCTGTATGCTTAGAATAGTTTTATTTGACAAGTGTCTATGTGTCTTAAGTATAATATGCCTGTTTCTCTTCTCAGCACGATTACGCGGCATTCACGATGGTCTGTTTACTGGTCAGATAGATGCTGTGGACACTCTTAATGCTACTTACAGAGTAACTTTCGATAGGACAGGGCTTGGGACTCACACCATTCCTGACTATGAAGTTCTTGTGAGTAATGTTTTATTAAACTTAATTAAAATGTTTTATTGTATATTTGTATTTTATGCTTTTATTATTTTAGTATTTTCTTTATGCTATGTTTTATGAGAGAAGGTTTCAATTCAAAGACCCTTAGGATTTCCCAACCCTGTAAACTAGATCCCCTGGAGAAGAACTCTACTTAGGTCTCACTTCCAAAAGCCAGGATTTCTTCCTTGTGCTTTATCCGCCCAGTGAATCAGCACCTTCATTTTTTAAAATTACTGTGTGTGTGTGTGTGTGTGTGTGTGTGTGTGTGTGTGAAGATAGGATTTCTTTGTGTAGCCTTGAAACTCACTCTGTAGACCTGGCTGGTCTCAAACTCACAGAGAGTAGAGCCTGCCTCTACTGTTTAAAAAATAGAAGAAGTGAATAGAAATAAACACTATACATGCTCATGCAGACACTTGTTTGGGAGTCAGTTCTCTTCTACCATGTGACTCCTAGGAATCTAACTCAGGTCCTCAGGTGTGGTGGTGGCAGGTGCCTGTACCCACTGAGCTGCCCCACACCTTCACTTTTTGCGTGATAAGATTGCCACACTACTGCCACAAAACACTGGGTTTTTTATTTTGTTTGTTTATAAATCACATGGAGACTAGACTCTAGGTCTTTTGATATTCTAATACATTAACATGCTCAGGTACTTATGAGTCTTGATTTTGTAATGTGGAACTTATGCATGCATTCATGAATGTGCGTGTGCATGTTCACGCTTGAATTTGTGAGTGTGCTTTGGATTTGGATTGAATCCAGGGTTAGTGATCATTAAACCACTGAGCGACATCTCCAGTCTGACACCCTTTTTAGATAGATAGATAGACAGACAGACAGACGGACAGACAGACAAATAACTGCTGGAGATACAGCTCAATGAATACTTGCCTTGCATGTTAAAGACCCTATAGACTTCTAAATACGTAAAGAAGATCTAGGACTATAGCTGCAGTCTGGACTGACGTATTTTAAGTTGATATACAGTGCTTATCAATTCTCTTAAGTTTTATGGCTATTCTCTTCTTTCAAAGAGTAATGAGCCTCATGAGACAATGCCAATCGCTGCCTTTGGACAAAAACAGCGGCCTTCTCGGTTTTTTATGACCCCCCCACGGTTACATTATACCCCTCCTCTCCAGTCTCCAATTACAGTAAGTAACATAGAAACGCCCACAGGAATGTAACTGTTGTGACTGCAAACTGTGTTCTCAAGTAGCACA
The DNA here is from genome assembly GCA_021653895.1 of Mastomys natalensis. NCBI lineage: Eukaryota > Metazoa > Chordata > Mammalia > Rodentia > Muridae > Mastomys > Mastomys natalensis. The sequence goes on along the minus strand of JAJTUV010000069.1, from coordinate 1,477,084 downwards.
CATTATAACTACTGCAGAACTTGAGCTACCTATATTATATTGAACTTATTGGCAGATATTAAAATAAGCAAATAGTTTTTCCAATTCTGAAAATAGTTTCTTCATTACTGGTTTTTAATGTAATTTTATTAAACAGAACTTTCACTTAAAGATACAGTCAATGATTAGATGATTCCTTCTGACTCTCAGGATGGTGATCCTTTACTAGGACAGTCACCTTGGAGAAGTAAAATTTCTGGCTCTGACACGGAGACGTTAGGAGGCTTTCCGGTAGAATTCCTTATCCAGGTGGTAAGTTGCTTGGAAACTGCGTTGTTAAGGTTAGAGTCTTTCTGTGGGTCAAACATGTTTACATATTATTCTTTCAACCACTGTGTGGGTTTTCAGGACTCTTCTATTTCCAGCAAATTCTTAAAACAAAGTTATAATACCCCAAAATAATTTGAGTTGTTGCTTTTTTTCTTTCTTTCTTTCTTTTTTTTTTTTTAAGATAAGAAATTACTGTTTACTTACTAAGCACTTAGGGATTAGACACTAAGAAATCCTAAGTCTAAATTATAGAAGCAGTATATGTAACAGTCTTTCTGAATAGTCTGACTTTTAAAAATGTAATGAGTTAATTTGTTGGTTGGTTGGTTTGTTTTTCTGGAGATAGGGTCTCACTATGTAGCTCTGGCTGTCCTAGAACTTACTATATAGACCAAGCTGACCTGGAGTTTACAGAGATCTGCCTGCCTCTGCCTCTGTGTGCTGGGATTAAAGATTTGTGCCACTATACTTAGTATGTTTGATTGGTTTTGAAAATTAGATTAAATAAGGCCAGATAAAAGAGGCAAGCCTGAGAACCTGAGCAGGGTGCTTAAAGTTCACAGCCAGCCCAAGGTAACAGCTAGATGCTTGACTCTGACAGAAAAGGAAATGAGAGATTACGTAGTTCTATTAAATCATAGTCTAGGAGGTTGGAGAGATGGAGCAGTCAGTGGTTAAGAGAACTAACTGCTATTCCAGAGAACTGGGGTTCAATTCCCAGCATCCACATGGCAACCCACAACTTCTGTAACTCCAAGATCTAACACCCTCATACAGACATACAGGCAAATCACAGTGTACATAAAATAAAAATAAATTATTTTTTAAAATCATAGTCTAGTATTGTTTTGAGGGTCTTTCCCTTTTTTTGAAAATAATATTTTAGTCTTAAATGGTCTTCTTTTTTAAAAAAAATTTTTTTCCTCTTTTTTTGAGCTCAGTAATGGTGGCACATGCCTTTAATCCTGGCACTTTGGAGGCAGACGCAGATAGATCTCTGAGTTCAAGGCCAGCATGGCCTACAGAGAGAGCCTACTAGGACAGCCAGGGCTATACAGAGAAATCTGTCTTGAAAAAAACAAACAAAATACATCCACATTATTTGTTGAGATTATAATACAATTAAATTATCTCCTTCCCTTTTCTCCATTCAAGCCCTTTCATATATTCCCCTCTTGCCCGCTCTCAAATTCATAGCCTCTTTATCTTTAATTGCTGCTGTGTGTGTGTGTTCCCAAACATATGAATACAACCTACTAATTGGTATAATGCTACTTGTTTGTGATTATTAGGGCTGACCATTTGGTGTTGGACAATCACCAGTTGGTATAATTGTTTAATATCCAATTAATATAAAATTCTATACCCATGTATATAAAACCTCATTGAGTTTCTCCACTCAGCATTCCTCAGTTGCCTGTAGTCCTTTGCACCACATTAGCATGTCTGCTGGTATTCTCCTTGTTCAGGTCTAGTTTGGGCAGTCATGCTGTTGAGACTCCATGTATAAGGCCTCCCTGGCATTTCTAGGCTACACCGTCTCACAGCAAGCGTCCTGCTTCTCTGTCTCTGTCGTCTCTCCACCCTCTGCAGTGACCCCTGACCGTTAGGTACAGGAGTTGTGTTGATGTATCAGTTGGGCCTGAACTTGACAGCTGTGCATCCTATCGCTTGTGGTTTCTGTGAGGAGTGAGAGCTGCATTCCCTGTGGGTATCAGTATAAACATTTAGATGTAGTTAGGGATCAAGCTGGCTTAGTAAAGTGGTGATTGTTAGGTTCCCCTTCAAGACCCATGACTTCACTAGTCCTAAAATAAAGTCTTTATTTATAAAAGTACTTAGAATGTAGTCCATTGAAATATTCAGTGTTTACACTTTAGGTTAATAGTTCAATGACATTTTATATGCATGTGCATCATAGAGTTTTATATTAATTGCATATGAAATAATTAGTCTTGCAATATACCTTTTGGCTTACAGGGTAGATAAGCTATTTTTAAGTGAAGGGTTGAAAATATGAAATCTGGCCAGGCAGTGGTGGCACATCCCTTTAATCCCAGCACTTGGGAGGCAGAGGCAGGTGGATTTCTGAGTTCCAGGCCAGTCTGATCTACAGAGTGAGTTCCAGGACAGCCAGGTCTACACAGAGAAACCCTGTCTTGAAAAACTAAAAACAAAAAGAAAAAAGAAACTATGAAGTCAGGACTTGTCCCTTGCAACAGTCTTTGAAAGACATACCCAGAGAGAGCTGGAAGTGAAGGGAACCTAGGTATATGCATTGTCTTGTTCTCTTCTGTACTGACGTCTTTACTGGAGCTTACGGATTTGATCTGTATGGATGTTTTTTGTTTTGTTTTGGGGCTTTTTTGGGGAAACCATTTTAAGTTCATAGCAAAGTTCAGAGTAACATAAAGATGTTTCGCATAAACTCCCTGCCTCACACATGTATAATGGACTTCACCAGAGTGTTACAGTCAGTGAGTTTATACTGTTACCATTATCCCCAAGAAACTGTATTATAGTAAAGTTCACTCTTGGTGTTGTTTGTAAGAATTTAGACAAAAGTCTTCTTCTTGTTGTTTCTAGCTGCTACCCTCTGCCTGCTTTCTCTGTGCTTAAAAAAAAAAAAAAAAAAAAAAAAAAAAAATTAGGAAACAAATTGATAAAGGAAAATGGGTTTATTTATACTTTCGGAAAACTGGGAAAGACTCCTAGTCTTTTTGCCCTTCTTTAAGTGATGTCACAGTTCTGTAGAAAAGATGGAGGGGGGAGAGAGAGAAAGAGAGAAGAGAGAGAGAGAGAGAGAGAGAGAGAGAGCTGGAGGGAACATGTGTGGTAATGTAAACCCCCTGCAGGCCCCCTGGCTCCTGGTTTTTCCAGGCTTTCCCTTTCTCCAGCATGCGGGTTGGGTTGCTGTGAAGGCGTTGACTCTTCACTCTCTATGGTCTCCGGTTCAGTAGTCTAGTAGGCAGAGGGAGGGATACAAGTGTCTCTCTAGAATATTTGAGACTGCCAGGCCTTCTCCTCCTGGGGCTCAGCACAGGAACATAGTGGTACTCCCTCTCCTCTTTAACAGTTTCAACTTAAGGGATTTGGGGTGTTGTGCCACCTGCTTAGTGCTGAGATTATGCCTGAAAGGAGTGGTGGGCAGATCGAGCATCCTTGTTTCTTCCGTGTCTTCTCGTGGCCTGACATCTCATCTTAGCACTGCTGGATGGATGTCCATTCACTCCTAAAAAGTGGTGATTGCTTCCAGGTTTGGGCAATTGTAAATTCTGAGTCTGTCTTAAAGATCTATGTGTGGGTTTTTGTGTAGCTATATAAGTAACTTAATAATGGGATCTAGAGCTTTGATTGGATTTGTAGCTGCCACCCCCTTTGAGGTTTTTTTCTTTTTTTGGTTTTGGTTTTTGTTTTGCATTTTGAAATGAAGTCTACATGTATCCTAGGCTGAGCTGGAATGTGCCGTTCAGCCAAGAATGACCTTGATCTCCCTGTCTCCACTGCCAAGTGCTGGGACTGCAGATTACAATGCCCGATGTAGATGATGCTGGCAATTTAACCCAGTGCCTTGTAATACTCAGAGAGCACTTCACCTATTGAGCAGCATTCCCACCTGTCAGTGTTGTACTTCTACAGACAGTTTTGTATTCAGTTGATAGGGCTATGATGTTTCATTTGTTGGCTGTCTCTGATGAGTTATTCAATCATTAATACTGCAAAGATGGAGTCTAGAGACATGCATGTGGCAGAGCTCATCCACATTTTGTGTTACTATTCGTTCCTTCTCTTCCCTTTCCCTTCTTCAACAAAGATCTTTTTTTTAAAGTTCATTTATTTTCCTCATGGAGGCAGCATGTGCCATGCTGTGTGTTTAGGAGTCGGAAGACAACATTGAAGAGTTGGTTCTCTGCTAGACGATGATGGCACACATTTAATTCTAGCACTTAGGCAGAGGCAGGCGGATCTCTGAGTTGGAGGCCAGTGACATCCACAGAGTGAGTTCCAGGACAGCCAGGGCTATACAAAATAAAAACAAAATAAAAATAAAAAAAGAAACAAACAAAGCCCAGTTGGTTCTTTCCTTCCACCATGGGGGAGTCAAACTCAGGTGGTCAGGCTTGTTAGCACATGCCTTTACCCTCTGAGCCATCTCACCTCTCTAATTACAGTCAGCTTTAAAATAATACTTTCTTTTCATAGGTTGTGTTTCCAGTCAGGGTCTCATTATGTAGACTGTAGACTGGGCTGGCCTGGAACTTGCTGTGTAGCCTCAGATGGCCTCTAATTTATGATCCTCCTGCTTTAGTATCCTGCGTGCTGAAGTTGAATGTATGTTGTGTGCTGAGTTTACAGTATTCTTGCTTACTGTTCACATGTATAAAATAAAATGCTTTGCCATATTGAGGCATAAAATGTACCATTAGGACATCTGTGTGAAAACTAGAAATCTGATATACTTGAATGTCTCTACTTTTCATTTCTAACACATTTCTCTTTCTGTCTGCAGACTAAGTTATCAAAAATTCTCATGATTAAAAAAGAACATATCAAGAAATTAAGGGAAATGAACACAGAAGCAGAAAAGCTGGTAAGGAGTTAAGGATTTATTTCCCTTGTTTACTTGTCTAATTTTTTGATTTTTTTTTAATACTTTCTGGAAAAAAAAAACTTTGAGGCTTGTTTGTTTGTTTGTTTGTTTTTTTTATTTAAGACCAGGTTTTGCTGTGTCCCTGGCTGGCCTGAAATGGACATATAGACCAGACTGGCTTCCAACTTGGGGCAGTCATCCTGCATTTGCCTCCTGGTGCTGGGTCCACAGGCTTGTGCCACCACATCTGGTTGCAATAAATCTTACTTTAAATCATTATTTTATTTTACCTTTTCTTAGTATATTGAATACATGCTACTAATTCAGGAATGGGATATACCTTACCCATTAGACCACTGACTACACAGTTGCATAGGATTAATGGATGGCTTAGCTTCCTGAATCATTTATATAAGTGTAGAATTCCTAGGACTAATTAATACATTTCACTAAGCAAGTTTTAATGACAGCTCTCTAAAAGTGCTTCAGAATAAGGTACTAAGTTGTCATATTTAAGTTAACTTGACAGAGATTTTATTATTCAGATTAGTCCAAAAAACTGAGTCAATTTTTAAGAAAGAATTAGTGGAGGTTTGAGGTTTTTAGAGATTCATTTTATTTATATGTCTGTGTCTGTGTAAATGTGTGCTATATGCATACATACACATATCCCTGTAGGAGCCATGTGCACTCTTAGTTGCTGAGCCATCTCTCCAGCCCCTTTGAAACTATTTACATTAAATCATTCTTTAAAATTAACTCTCGGGTATGGAGAGATGGCTCAGCTGTTAAGAGCACTGACTGCTCTTCCAGAGGTCCTGAGTTCAATTCCGAGCAACCACATGGTGACTCACAACCATCTGTAACGGTATCTGATGCTCTCTTCCGGTGTACATAAAGACAGCATACTCATATACATGAAACAAACAAATAAATCCTTTTTTTTTTTTTTGGTTTTTCGAGACAGGGTTTCTCTGTGTAGCCCTGGCTGTCCTGGAACTCACTCTGTAGACCAGGCTGGCCTCGAATTCAGAAATCCACCTGCCTCTGCCTCCCAAGTGCCGGGATTAAAGGCGTGCGCCACCACTGCCCGGCCCAAATAAATAAATCTTAAAAAATAAAAGTGACTTTCATTGTAAACCACACTGGCCTCAAACTCAGAGATTTACCTACCTCTGCCTCCCAAGTGCTCGGACTAAAGATATGAGTAACAAAAGCCAGCAAGAGTATTTTATCAAAGCAGCTTTTAAAGATAAACCTGGGACTTCAGGTATAGTTCGTGAGATCTGGCTTTAAGCCATAGCCGAAATAGATAAGTGGATAGATATTCAGTCCCTAATGGGTGGGTGGGTGGGTGGATGGATGGATGAATGGATAAACTATAACTTAGATGTACAAGATAAAGGAAGGCAAGAGGTAGTCAATTGTTATGGACTACTGTGTTTCCAAAATGTAAGCAAAGAACTAACATCTGAATTGTTCAAAAGACGAGGGACTATCAGTAACTGCAGGGGTTTTGTTGTTTTTGTTTTTAAGTTATTGGGAACTACTAAGACTATCAAAGATAATTCAAGGTGGTTTGGTTTTTTTTTCCTCCTTTTCTGTGAAGTTTTGTAAGCTAGCTAAACAGTGGTAGCACACACCTTTAATCACAGCACTCTGGAGACAGAAGCAGGTGGATCTGAATCTGAGACTAGCCTGGTCTACCGAGTGAGTTCCAGGACAGCCATGGCTATACAGAGAAACCTTGTTCTCACTTCAAGTGTTTTAATATTAACTGGTAGTATCACTAACTAGTAGTGTTTTTATCTAGCCTTTCTAGCCTCTACATTCAAAATATTTAAGTTAAAAGCTAGTTTATGTTTCATTTCACCATATAATTTGAGTATTTCACTGTTTTTCATCTCTAAGGATTGGACATAGCACTTTGTTCAAAGTGTATTAGTCTGTTAAAATTTCCTTGTCACCCAGAAAAAAACAAACAAACTTTGTGTGTGTTGTATGTCTCTGCACATGGATGTGCAGGTGCATATATGTACACTAGTGTTTGGAGACCAGAGTTGAGTGACAAGTGTCTTCTTCGGTCACTCTCTGCTGGAGTGTATGTCTGCTCTCTCAGTAAACCTGGAGATCATGGTGTCAGGTAGGCTGGCTAATTCCAGGAACCACCTCTCTGCCTACCCTGTACTATCTTACAAGCAGTGTGTATGCTGGAGTTACATATTCAGGTCCTTATTATTATGCAGTAAGCCTTTTACCAAGTGAGCCATCATCTTCCTAAACCCACAAACATTGTATGAAGTTTTTCAGAGTATAGCTTTGAACTAGATTTTTTTTTTTTTTTTTTTGGATCAAATTAAATAGTACTGGTAAGTTAGTGAAAGTTTGAGTTTATTAATGTCAGTATGTCTTTTCTATTTTAGATTATTCAAATATTCCTTAACATATTAAAAGATACATGTGGGACTATAGAGATGGCTGAGTGGTTAAGAACACTCACCGCTCTTCCAGAGGATCTGGATTTGATTCCTAACACTTACACAGGGCTTCACAACCTTCTGTAGCCCTAGTTCCTAGGGACCTGACACCCTCTTCTGACCTGGACACCAGGCACACACATGGTACACACATATATGCCACAGTGGGAGAGCAGCTCAAGACTACAGAATTGACACAAGGACAAAAACTAAAAGGCAGTCCACAGGGTCAAAAAAGTATTTACAGCCATGCACCAGTAAGAAAAAGTGTGCAGCCCAGCAGAATCACGAAGGAGGGTTGAACGGACAGCAAGTTTTACCCAGAAAGATATTCCAAAGTACCTCCAAAAATGTCTTTAAAAATACTCAACTTTGGTGGCTGGAGAGATGGCTCAGTGGTTAAGAGCACTGACTGCTTTTCCAGAGGTCCTGAGTTCAGTTCCCAGCAACCACATGGTGGCTCACAACCATCTGTAATGGGATCTGATGCCCTCTTCTGGTGTGTCTGAAGAGAGTGACAGTGTATTCATATAAATTAAGTAAATAAATCTTTTTTTTAAACAACTCAACTTTGCAACTAAGCGTGGGAGCACACACCTATAATAAATAGCACTCGGGAGGCGGAGGCAGGAGGTTGTGAGTTCAGAGCCCACCTGGGTTATAAAACTCTGATGCTCAACTGTGTTAATGATCAGGGTCACAGGCACCATTCACACTTTTTAAGATTTTATTTTATGTATATGTGATTTGTTAGCATGTATGTTTTTAAAGACTTAATACCAAAGATGGGTAAAAATTTTACAGGTCAAAATTTTCTATTCTACAACTCAGGATGATTCTATCCACTGAAAAAAGCCATATGTATATAACATGTCCTCAGCAGCAGTGTTGATATTAAATTAGAGACAGCCCAGATACCAGCAAGTCGAACAGCGTGTCTGTGTGTCACTGATTCTATAAGGAGGACTTATAGCAGCAGGCGACCTAATATGTATATTTGCATTGGGAGGGATAAACTCCCAGTGGTAGCCCCAGTTGTAGTACTTAGGAGGGAGAACACTGAAGACCCCTGCAGATCCCAGGCCAGCCTGGTTTATATATGAGCCTCCTGACTATCCAGAACTACATACAAAGATGCTTTCTCAAAAACAGCAAAAAGCAAATAATATATTGTTTCATCATATCTCATAAAATAAAGTTAATATAAAACTGTGAATTTGTGGTAATGGCTTCTTTGGAAAGAGAAAATAAGAACACCACAGGAGGGCTCTAGGATATTGGTGTTCTCATAATTGGCCTAGGTGGGGTTCCCCATTACTACCTTACCTAATCCTCCCACACCCACTCCTTGGCTTTTCGAGACAGGGTTTCTCCGTGTAGCTCTGGCTGTCCTAGAACTTGCTCTGTACACCAGACTGGCCTCAACTCACAGAGATCCATCTGCTCTGCCTCCAGAGCGCTAGGACTAAAGGCGTAGGCCACCACCCCCCCCCAACTAATTTCCCTACTTTGGTTGAGATAGAATTGATGCTCCATCAGCTGCACTTGCATGAAATTTATAATTTGATCATATGCCCGTGAAACCACTACCATATGCTCTGCTGAAAAAGAAGATTATTTCCTGTTATTATAAAATGTCTTTGGTAATCTCCCTGATTTCTAGGCAGCCATTGATAATGCTGTCTGACATCATGAGTTAGGATTAGTTTATATTTTCTAGAATATTGTATAAATGGAATCATACAGTCTGTATGAAGTCTTTTCATGCCTGGTTTTCACATAACAAGTTTGACACACATACTTAATGACAGGATTCAGAATACACAGTTGTATTTTACCTTCAGTGTTAATGATCAAATCAGGGCCTTGGGCTTGCACCACAGACCTGCACCTCCTTTCATGATGTGCCTCACTTTATCCATTCGTTTATAGGTGAGCACTTGGATTTGTCCCAGTTTTCAATTTCTATAAAATTGCTGTGAACATTGGTATACAGATCTTTGTATAGACAGCTGTTTTTATTTCTCTTGGCATGTTTCTGATAGATGAGTGTTTAGCTTTTTACAAATTTGTATTTTTATACAGGTATGTTTACTGTGTAGTAATCTATTGAACTGTATATGTCTGTGTACTTTTATATTAAAACTTTAGTTAAAACAAAGATGTTAACAAACTAGATGATAACTGTTGGGTACTCAGGGAGCAAAGCAGGCAGAGCTCAGGAGCCAAGGCCAGCCTAGGATACATAGCATATTCCAGGCCAGCCAAGGTTATATGGTGAGACTGTATCAAAAACAAAACAAAACTAGTTTTTCCTCCATACTGGGAATTGAACCTAGGCCCTCACACGTGATAGCCAACACTCTGTTACTGGCTGTACCCCACACTCCCCAGCCCATACCTTTTCTAGCATGAAGTTATACCTGTGTGGCTTCATTCTAGCATTTAGGAAGTTCATATATAGCCTGACAGCTAATTCTTCTCCACTCACTTAGCCTGTATTTGACATGTTACATTACAGTGGACCCTTTGTTCCTCTGGTACCATCTTCCAGCTCCCTATGGGGACTGCCACATGTGGTACAGAGACATACTTGCAGTCAAAACACCCATACACAAAAAATTAAAAATCTCAAAAACATTATGGTATGTGAAGAATGCTTATACAACTCTCCATTGGTTAGTGTGCGAGGAAGTGTTCATAAGTTGTTCAGTGAAAAGGAAGATAAGCTGCTGGTCTCCTAGAAGGCAACTTGCCATATCAATAGCCACAAACCTACTTCTAGATTATCTGTATTACCCTGTCACTGTGACAGTCATCGTGACCAAGGTAAGTTACAGAAGGGTCTGTCTGGGTTTGTGGCTCTGGAGGAGTAAGAGTCCATCTTGGTGGCAGGAGCAGGAAGCTGAGAGCTCACATCCTCAACCATAATACAAAGTAGAGAAGCTGCCTGTGAGTGTCCTGGAGTCTCAAAGGCCACCTCCAGTGTCGTCTTTCTTCATCAAGGCTGTACCTCCTAAACTTCCCAGTGAGTTCCACCAATACTCAAACATCTGAGCCCATGGGGACATCCTCATTCAAACTACTACGTTCTACTCTCCCACACCCATTGGCTTGTGGCCATACCAATACAAAATGAATTCAGACCAACTTCAAAGGTCCCTGTAGTCTTCCACAGCCTCAACACTATGTCAGAGTCCAAAGTCTCTTGAAACTCAAGACAGTCTCTTAATTATAACCTCCTGTAAAATCAAGAAAGCAAATTATATATTTTCTATCAGAGCATAGTGTAGAAATACTGGATCAAAGTAAGACTGGAATTAGAGGGCAAACACCAAATCCTGGAGCTCATCTCTGATGTCAAAAGTGTGTTTGCTTCATTTAAGTTTTCTGTCTATAAAATCTCTACTAGCCGGCGGTGGTGGCACACGCCTTAATCCCAGCACTTGGGAGGCAGAGGCAGGCGGATTCTGAGTTCGAGGCCAGCCTGGTCTACAGAGTGAGTTCCAGGACAGCCAATATACACAGAGAAACCCTGTCTCGAAAAACCAAAAAAAAAAAAAAAAAAATCTCTACTAAACGAGTGAGTGGGAGCGAGAGTGATGGCTGAGTGCTAAGAGTGCACACTACCCTTGCAGAGAACCTGATGCAGTGCCTAGCACTCACAGTGAGCAGCCCACTACCACCATAACTCCAGCTCTAGGGCAGTCCTACACTTCTGACCTCCAGGGCTGGTATTTACATGGACATACACACTCTCACCTAACTTAAAACAAATAAAAGGGGAAAGAGTGAGTAGCAGACATTGTGCATTCCTAAGAGCAAGGGCAGTCTCGTAATGTTAACACCATTATCAGGGAAGAACAGTATCACTGACTGTGGACTGGTATAATGACCTGCTGGCTGTTTTAGATCTCATTTAGATTATGGAAATTGCATTGTTAACAAGACAAAACCTTATCAAGATCTGTTTTTTCATGTCAGAAATCATATTCCATGCCCATTGGCATTGAATTTCAACGGAGATATGCAACAATTGTTCTGGAGCTTGAGCAGTTGAACAAGGACCTAAACAAAGTTCTGCATAAAGTTCAGCAGTATTGCTATGAGGTGAGTGATTCATATTGTCTTCATTGGGTTTGTTTGTTTTTTTGAGATGAATTCTCACTTTGTAGCTATGGCTGTTCTGGAACTTGCTCTGGGGACCAGACTGGCCTCCAACACAGAAATCCACCTGCCTCTGCCTCCTAGTGCTGGGATTAAAGGCCTGTGCTATCGTGCACAGCCTAATTTGTATTGTTTTCCCTCCATGTTTTGTTATTTAAAGCTTAATGATTTTACCTTCACCTTTTATAGGCTCAAGTTAAACCAGTATCTTTAAAGGCCTTTTATCAGAACTGTAATTTGCATATATATTTGCTCATATCAGTGTTAAAAGAGTATTTTACAGACAGTAAATTATCAATTTTCAATTACTAACTTACAAGTGATATTATTCTATCAAAAAAAAAAAGGCTTAGAACTAAAAATAATTATCTTTTGTGTTTTAATGGTGCCTGTGTGCACGTGTGCATGCACATTCATGTTCCTGTGTTGGGGGCAGGTACTGTGGGTGCCAGAGTCAGCAGTCAGTTTCAGGTATCATTGCTCAGGAACTGTCGACCTTGTCTATCACACGGGGTCTCACTGGGTGGGACCCAAGGCTCACTAATTAAGCGTCTGTTGCTGCCTCCCCAACGCTGGGATTACAAGCACCAACTGTCAGGCCTGCTTTTTACCTGGGTGCTGAGGATCAAACTCAAGTACTCATGTTGCCTTGCTAGTACTTCATGTACCATTTCCCATGTCCTTTGTTTGGTTTTTTGAAACAGTCTAGTCTGTGTTAGCCTTGAACTCATAATTCTTCTGCCTCACTCTCCTCTAGCCCAAGTGCTAGAATTACAGACATGCAGTATTGCCCCTGCCAGAACAATTACTCTTAACTCCACTGTAGAAGAATTTTAATCCAGCAACATGGCTGCTCCAGCAAGGAAAACATCCAAAGACCTGGGTTCCAGTGATCCAGCTGGATACAGACACACCCTTAGTGCATACCTTTAATCCAAATGTAGGTAAGGTTAGTTTGAAAGTGACTACTTTGAGGCCAGCCTGGTCTACAAAGTGAGTCCCAGGACAGCCAGGACTACACAGAGAAACCCTGTCTCGAAAAAGCAAAGAGAGAGAGAGAGAGAGAGAGAGAGAGACTACTAATTGAGTGTCAGACAAATCAGAAAGATTTGACAGAATGAGTCAGAGATAGGATAAGCCCAACTCTCACAAGAGCAGATGGAAAGAGAGGATACGTAAGAGCAGAGCAAAGTGTATACCATGATCAGTCATTTGGGAGTCAGTTGAGTTCAGTGCAGTGGAGTTGAGTTCGTTCATGACTTTGTGCAATTCTGTGCAAGTCAGCAGTAGCAGTTTTTAGCAGGACGGTTTTACAGAGACAGGTTGCAAGCGAAGACAGGAGGAGCCTTCAAGGTTGGACTTGAAGACGTTAAGACTGTATGGAAGCTAGACAATAGTACAGATAAGAAATGCTCAGAGCTCAGCCCAATCCATGTATTCATAAAGCTTGGGTCTGGCTCTCATCTCATAACTTCATCTGAGGAAACAAAATCAGCATTTACATTTACTTTTCCACTATCCCAGAAACCATAATTTGGTTTACTTACTATGATCTTTTTTTTTTTTTTCCTAAATGTGTGGGTGTTTGCCTGTGCTTATGCTTCTGTACTGCGTGTGCTGCTGGAGGCCCGTGACTGCCGACTCCTCTGGAGCTGGAGTTATTAGCCACTGTGGGTGCTGGGTCCCTGCCAGAGCCACAGGCAGCAACCATCATCTGGCCGTCTCCCCTGCCTCCTCCTTTAAATGTACTTATTTATGTGTATGAGTGTTTCGTCTACATGTACGTGTGCACCGTGTGTGCTCGGTGCTCCAGCAGTCAGAGAGGGTGGTGCTCCCCTGGAGCTGGAGTTAAAAGTAGTTCTGAGTCACCATGAGTGTGCTGGAAACCAAATCTGAATCCTCTAAAAAACCCATCCTCTAAACCACTCTTCCTCCTTTCAACTATGTCTTAGTGCTGTGAATCTTGAATTTCAGGGACACGGGTCACAAAAGTGCTGTAATTTTTCATTCACATATGATTATAGATAGGAGGACGGTTCAGCTGTCTCCTAAATTTGAAACTCTTGCTGCTGAGTAAGTATTAAATTATCGTAATGGGGCCAGGCAGTGTGGCGCACGCCTTTAATCCAGCATTTGGGAGGCAGAGGCAGGTGGATTTCTGAGTTCGAGGCCAGCCTGGTCTACAGAGTGAGTTCCAGGACAGCCAGGGCTATACAGAGAAACCCTGTCTCGAAAACGCTAAAAAACCTAAAAAAAAAAAAAAATTCAAGTAATGGATTCAGAGTGCTCCTGCTTTTGCGTCTTTTCATTTTCAGGCTGTGTTTCTAGTAAAGCCCCTCTGTTTGTTACCATGCTGGCAAGTCCCAAAAACTCTACCTCAGATGATGATGTCTCTCTGCTTGAACGGAACTGTCGCCTATGCCTGTTCTTTGAGCCATCTGTCCTCACACCCACCCCATCCCCACCCCCACCCCTGCTCCCCTTTCATGGTTCTGGGAGTAGCATAACCAGAGCTTTGCATATTTTAGGCAAGTTCTTGGCCACTAAGCTGTATTTCTGATCCCTCGGTTTTAATGATACAGTATTGCTCTATAGCCAAGACTGGCCTTGAGCTTCAAATCTTTCAACTGATGCTTCATACGTGCTAAGATTGGAGGTGTGCCACTGTGCTTAGCTGCATCATTATTTATTTCTGCTTTCCTGATACTTGCCTGCTACCTGTCTATCAGTGACTTGTTCTAGTAAATAAATTTCCTGCCCTTACTAACATCTATCTGGAACACGTATAGACCACGGAGTTTAAGAGACTTCATGACAAAGTGACACATAAAGATAGGGCTTATACATCAGTCTCCGTGTCATCCCCAAGGACATTTGTGATAGGCTTCATTCCTACTCAGATTGATTTCTACAAAGCTCTTGAAGTACAGCATCAATTTAAAGAAATAATAACCTAAGCACCATGACTAAGTAGACAGCTGAACACATATTACCAAAAGGAATATAGTAGAGCTGTCATTCCCTATTACTTCCTAAAATGAGAAAATTGATGCCAAAATAAATAAATACATAAAATTTAAAAATGAGAACCTTGGGCTGCAGTGATGGCTCAGCAGTTAAAAGTTCTGGGTGTTCTTCAAGGGGACCCAGGTTTGATTTGTAGCAGCCAGTATTAGTGACTGCAAACATTTAAAAAACAGTTACATTCTACCTCTTAGGAAGCTGGCCAAATAACTTAGGGGACCCTCCACCCAGTACTACACTGCTGTGGGAAGAAACAAACAAGCTGGAGTGTTGACTATGGTAAGAGCACTTACTGCTCCTGCAGAGGACCTGGGTTCGTTCCTAGTACCCACATGATGGCTCACAAACATCTGGAATGGATCCAGTGTTCTCTTCTGATCTCCAGAGGCACCAGGCATGCACGTAGTATACAGACATACATGTAGACAAAAGCATCACATAAATAAAATAATTTTAAAAACAGAGAGAGAAAGAGAGAGGGCTATCTTTCTGATAATAAAGTAATTTTCAGGATTTTTTTAGTTTGATTATTATCAGAATTATGTGTATGCATGCATGTATACATATGTACATGTAGACTACATGTCATGGCATACATGTGAAAGTCAGAGGACAACTTTCCAGTTCTCTCTTTTACCATGGGTTCTAGCATTGAGCCCAAGTCATCAGGCTTGAGAGGCTAGCATATTTATCTGCTGGGCCATGTCACTGATCCTCCAGGAGTTATTGTTGAGTTAAATAAATGAAAAACAAACAAACCATAAAACATGCAACGAAGTGTGGCGACAACATCGCTACAATCCAAGCTATTCTGGAGACTGATGAGCCCAGGAGTTTGAAACCAACCTGGGTAACATAGTGAGCTTGATGAGAGCTCTTCCCAATAAACAAGCAGAAAGAGAGGGAGGGAGGAAGAGAGAAAGAGACAGGTGTGGGGTTGGATTTCATGGGTCAGGGGTGGCACTTGACTTTTGGTATATGTGGAAACAAAATTCATTTTTACCTGTTTCCTTCCTTTTTATAGAAAGGATAAAGCCATAGACTGGTTTGAGTATGGGGTAATATTGAAGAGGCAGGAAGAATAGTCTGTGCTTGAATGTTTGTTTCGCCTATAAGTATAAATAAACTGACTGGGGTGTAGCTCAGTAATAGAACACTTACATGGCTTATTCAAGGCCAAGTTGGATCCATTGCAAAATGAGGACAGAACAAATCAAGGGGCCGAGGATGCTCCTCTGGTGAAGTCCCTACCGCACAAGTGTGAGGACCTGCACTGATCACAGCACCATGAAGGACAGACAGGCTTGTCATTTCAGTGCTTGGGAAGCAGAAGCAAGGTGCTCCTGGGGCGCCATAGCTGGCCACTCTAGATGAGTCACCCAGCTTCAGGGATAGACTGACGGAGGATACTGTCTGTACACATGTGCACACACGCAGAAACATTGATACACGCGTACAGAGAGGAAACTCTGAAGAGGAAGCCAAGTAAATACAAGTCAACTCTGCAAGTGAGCACAGTGAGAGATGACACCTGGCTGCATCTCCGTGGACACACAACACAACCCTAGAGAGGACAGAGACTGATCCAGATGGCAGAAACGAAGTGTTTCACCATCCACCTTTGTCTGGAACCAAATTCTAAACTCACTAGTAAAGTCTTATTCTCACAGTGCTGTGAAGTAGCAGTCCTGAAACTGCTGTGTACTCTAGGGTTGAGCAAATGAGTATATTGGGGATAATGGGAGCCAGGTTCCTATCTCACTGTGGGAGAACTGAGTTGTGAGGCATTAGATTGGCACAGGAAGCCAGCAGGAGTTCATAAATTGTTCATAGCAGGTGTGACTAATGTGTATGTCTATTCACCTAGGAGCAATGATGTCCTAGCAAGCAAAGAACACACCTCACAGCAGAGTTTGGTGTCAACATTATCCCCTCAACATTAGCTCGGGACCTAGGGCAGCAAGAGCAGAAAATGAATATGGACCATTTTGCTATGCCAGGAAAATGTAACCCAACCTGTGTGGACATTTAAAACAGTGTCATCACAGAGTTCTGATGGCCAAATTTAAGCTTCAGAATAAAGAGCTTAGAGTCCATAGATTAACAGAATTAGTGCATATTGATATTTTACAAGTGCTAACTTGGGCTGAGGCAATGGCTCAGCAAAATGCTCACCACCCAAGCATGAGGACCTGAGTTCAAATCCTCAGTACCTTCTTAAAAGCCAGGTGCAGTGGTATAAACTGTGATCCTATTACTGCCAGATCAGGGAAGTGGATACAGAGCCAGATAGAGCCCTGAAACTGATTGATACACTTGGGGTTTAGTGAGAGACCTTGTCTCAAAAAGAAAGATGGAAAATGACCAGGAAAAGGCACATGAGGCTGGAGAGATGGCTCAGTGGTTAAGTGCACTTAACTGCTCTTCCAGAGGACCTGGGTTCAGTTCCCAGTACCCACACTGGGCAGCTCACAAGTGCCTGTTACTCTAGTTCCTGGGGATCTGATGCCTCTGGCCTCTTTGGGCACCTGTAACCACATGGTACATATAACACATACACACTTAATGATGACAATAAGCTTAAATAAACATAGCATTTGACAACCACCATAGTAATGATTGATACAACCATTGGGCATCATTGAATGTTCATACTGGTAAGAAAAACAATGATGCCAAACTGGAGCTTTATGTAGCCTTGAAGTCTTTTCTTGAATACTAGTTACAAAGAGGAAGTCTTCACTATGTGGAAATCTGTCAAACACTTCACTGTTTAACAAAGCAGAAAACCACATCTCACTAGTAGTGGGTACCATGCAATAATGATGAGATGGTGCGCCTGCCAGAAATGTGCAAGTTCAGTATAGTCATGACAGCTCACCTAGGCTACGTGCAGGGACATCACCCAGGTCCTCCGAGTGTCCTCTGACTCCACATGTCTGCCGTGGCACATCGTGTCCACACACACACATGTACCATTGTCAGGTGTGTCTCATGCTTACTCCTGCGTGTTCAGCTTGCACCAGACCAGGGCCTCCAGCCTGCTGATCAGCCAACAGACATGCGGCGGAGGTGTGAGGAAGAAGCCCAGGAAATCGTCCGGCAAGCCAACTCTGCCTCAGGACAGCCCTGTGTTGAAAACGAAAATCTGACAGACTTAATCTCTAGGCTCACTGCGATTTTATTACAAATTAAGGTAAATTTGAGAGAAAATAGCTTCTTTTTTTTTTTTTAATCCTAAGAAAACCATACTAATTTGTTCCTACTTATGTCTATATTTAAGCTAAAAATTAATTAAATTTTGAAACCTTTTTTCCCTGTAGTGTCTGGCAGAGGGAGGAGACCTGAATTCCTTTGAATTCAAATCTCTCACAGATTCATTAAATGACATAAAGAGTACGATAGATGCTTCTAATATCAGGTAAGTCATAGGTATATGACAACGTGTAAGAGTTCTGCTTATCTGTAAAGTATCTGTGTATTTGTTTATCCTTTAAATATATTTAGAAGAGCTTTCCACTTGTAGTCATCCTGTTGACAGAACAGACGTGTTACCAAAGCCCTGCGTGAAGGCCTCAGGACGGAACCTCTGGGCTGGGTTTACTGCCGAGCAATGACCCTCTCAGTACCTGGCACACCTTTGTCCTGAGCATGCTCTCCCGCCAGCACTGAAACAGATCTCTGCCTTCCCTGAAGGCTTTTCTTTGCTTTTGTTTTCTTTGTTTGTTTGTTTTTTGAGGCAACAGGGTCTCTCTGTGTAGCCCAGCTATGCTGGAACTCACTCTGTAGACTGGCCTGCCTCCACCTCCCAAGTCCTGAGATGAAATGCTTACCGCCCAGCTCTTAGCTGTTTTCTAAGAAATAACTATTTATTAATTAAAATTACGTGCCCTCCACCCACGAAGAAATGTTTTTCCTGAGGTCTTGAGATGGAGTTTAATCATAGACCCCATATAAAAGTGGATGAAGAGACCAATTTAGCGGTGTCTTCTGACCTCTACATGTGTGCCAGAGCATGTATGTGTGCACACAGTAATAAATGAGTAGTTATAGGACTGTCAGGATGGTATTTGCCATACAAGCCTGCAGACCTGAGTGCAGACCTGAGCTTTTATTTGAACCCAAATAAAAGCAGAAAGAACAGACTCCATGAAATTATTCTCTGATTGCCAGTTATGCCATGGACACACAATAATAATAATGAATGTAAGGTTTTGTTTTTCCTAGTTTTGTGATAGCAAATCTGATTTTCTCTTCCCTTAGTTGTTTTCAGAATAATGTAGAAATCCATGTTGCACATATCCAGAGTGGTCTGAGCCAGATGGGAAACTTACACGCCTTTGCAGCCAACAACACTAACAGAGACTGACACAGGAGTCCTGGTACCCAGCTGCACACGGCCTTGGTCTGAGGAGTCCTCTCCTTAACCTCAGCTTCCGGCACCAGATAACCTGTCTGCTGAAACAGGAGAACTGCACATCTCCAGATATGGCTTTTTAATACCCTGTACTGCTTCGTAACCAGCACTGTGCTGACCAGCATTTATTTATTGTTCTTTTATTATCCAGATGCAGCAGTGTTGCTTATATTTCATGTTTATCAGCAAAGATTTTTAACCTGAAACTATCTGAACATACTATCCCACGGAGGAGTATGCTCACCATTGTGTATACATGCATGACTTGTGCTCAGCACATGCAGACGGCTCCTGTGACAGAGAACATGAGGAAGCATGGTCTTTCCGTGCACGATGGTGGGAATCCCATCTGAGAATCACCGGTCCAGTGGATTTAGTTGATCATTGTATCTCAGGCTTCAAAATAGACGTCATGAGTGTGGGAGGTCCGAGTCTTCAGGAGCCCGCTGGAATATGAATGGGAAGCGTGGACCTAAGTATATGTTTCACGTACTGACAGTGTGACATGGTTCTATAGATCAGTTTATAATAATAAATATTTTAATTTATCATAATTTATAGAAGCTTTGTTGTTTATCACCTGAAGGAAATGAAGGAGCAGGAGGAGCTGTACTGTGCACTGCTGGGTCCCAGCACGTGGGCGTGGCCAGCCTTCCTGAGTCAGGGCAGAAGCGCTGGTGTTAAGACTTACTTTAAAAAAAAGACTGATGACACACTATTTTCGTATTTTTTTGTTTATTTGCACAACTTTAAACCAGATTACTGGTTAAAACTCAACAGTACACAATTTATAAAGTGAAAATATTTTATAAGGAAAGCATATGACGACCGGTGTGAATTACAGAGGGAGGTTTGGTTTTACTTGTTTTCTTGTTTGGTTTGGTTTTTTTTTTCTTTTTAAGAAAAACCCTGCCTAAAATAATCTTGTAAAAAGTATGTATTTTAAAATTTTTGTTTTAATATAGAATATTATAAAGCCAAAATATAATTGTTTTCAGATTTGGAGTTTAAAATAGAGCTATAGAGGTGGTTCTGATTCTTTGACATCTCATAAAATGAGACTTTTGTATATTAATGTATAATAAAACTGAAATAAGATTATTTTCCTTGAAATTTTTGTATAGTTTAAAAATGCTTCTGTGTTCTTTGTTGGTATTGGGCAACTGCAGATCTTAGTGCAGAGTTTATATTTAGCTAAACTGTTAATGTTAATTAAGAAATGCATAAATCTTTTATTCTTAATATTTGTAATTCTGAATAAATCAATCTATGAAATTTAATGAAGTCTGAGAATCTTATTAATGTAAGATGAGAGTTAATTCTGTGTTTTCAGAGGTCTGGTGAGATAGCTCAGCAGGTCCAAGGTGCCTGGAGGCCAGTGTGGCCATCTGACTTCCGTGGGTTATCCTCTGAGCAGAGCACCCACATATGAACAAGTAAAGGTAGTCTAGGTGCTCTAGTGCATACCTTTAATCCCGGCGCTAGGGACCTGGCAGAGGCAGGTGCATTTCTGTGGGTTCAAAAGCCACCTGGTTCTATATAGAACCTGTCTCAAAAACAGTGTTTTGTTTTGTTTTTTAAATGTTTATAAGAATGATAGTTTCTGCTAAGTATTTAGGCGATACGGTACAGATTGGTGGCCAGGTCTGTTATGTTTTTTATTGTTTAAGTCAAATTCTCACAGTGTTGCCCAAGCAGGCTTTGCAGCTGGGACTTCAGATGCACTTCACCGTGCCAAGCTCTGATCATCTGGAAGTCAGCTCCGTCCGGTATCATTCACTGAGAGGTTGTTTTCTTTTTCATCTGTGAGTAGATCACTGTGGAAACACTAACCAAGTCAACTTTTTCTTAGTATGAAGTAGTTAGCAGAAGGCTAAATTTAATATATTCTGCCTAGAAGTCATTAAATGTTTTTGACATTTTTTTAAAATATTACTTAACCTTGAGTATCACTTAAGACAGACATAGTTTGTACTTCAGTCTGTCCTTCAGTGCTGTGTGTCGGCAGCAGAGCCTGTCCTAAGAATATAGTTGAAGTTTATTTTTGTTAAGAAGCACTATCTAATTGAAGCAGTTTTTCTGAGTCAGATGTGCCTGGGCTTGAACGATGCTGACACTGGTGAGCATGTTTGCAGCTTTACAGAAAGCTCCCAGGGCCAGATGGAGTCAAGAGACTGGGTCTCAGTTACTAGCTCTAAACAGTCAAATTCACTGGTCACTGAGAGTGCAAAATAAACAGATTTACCTATTAAGCTTTCTGTATTGAGCCAGCCTGGTGTGAGTAAAACCCATAACCCGGCTAAAGCAGAAGGGTCACAAGTCCATGGCCAGCCTGGGCTACAGAGTGAGTCCCCGGGCATACAGAGCTACACAGAGAAATCCTGTCTCAAAAAATCTTTCTGTCTTCCTGTTTGTCTTTCTGCCTTCCTTCCTTTTTTTCCTCCATCTCAGAAAAACCTTTCTTCCTGTCTTCCTGCGTATCTGTCTGTCTGTCTTTTTTATGTGTATGTGTGTTTTGCCTGTGTGTATGTATGTGCACCATTTGTATGCCTGATGCCCAAAGAGGCCAGATCTGGAACTGGAATTAAGGAAAGTTAGGAACCACATGGATGCTGGGAATTGAACCTGGGTCTTCAAGAGCAACAAGTGTTCTTAATCACTGAGCCATAGCTCTAACCCCTAACTGCATGGTTTCTTTTTGACAGCGATTGTGAGTATACCATAAAGTTTAAGGTGTTCTGAGATCTTCTCCATCTTGTCACTGGATTTGCATCCTCTCAATTGGCCTAAACTATCATCTAAACTGTCACCAGTTTAAGTGTGAATCTCTGATGATGAGACCTCAAACTACCATATCAGTATTTCAATACATCTTAAGTTCACTTAGTCATTTACATATACTAGGAATGCAAAAATAGGGGGAAAAACTCTGAAACCAAAATACTCATGAATCGCATTTACTTTGAACAAGCAAGGTTAAGTATGGTGGTTTGAATGAGAGTGACTCCTATAACTTGTGTCAGAATGCTTTGGTCCCCATTGGTGGAATTGTTTGGGAAGGATGTGTGTTACTAGGGGTTGGGCTTTGAGACTTCAGAAGCCTACACCATCCCCAGTACTCTGCCTCTGCCTCCTTGTTTTCTTTTTTTTTTTTTTTTTTTTTCAGTTTCAGAAAGCCAGTTTATTTCTAAGACTCAGTCATAAACTTTTAGCGGGTACCAATGGTCACCTGCCATACTCGCACCAAGTTGTCTGTATAGCCAGCAAACAGAGTCTGGCCATCTGCAGACCATGCCAAAGAGGTACACTGGGGTGGCTCTGCCTTGCTACTGGTGCTGATAACTTCTTGCTTCAATTCATCTACAGTGATCTTGCCCTCCAAGTCCCAGATCTTGATACTGGGGCCAGTGGCAGCACAGAGCCAGTAGCGGTTGGGGCTGAAGCACAAGGCATTGATGATGTCCCCACCATCCAATGTGTATAGGTGCTTGCCTTCATTGAGATCCCACAGCATAGCCTGGCCATCCTTGCCTGCCTCCTTGTTTCCAAATGTGAGCTCTTCCTGCCATCATGCCTTGGTTTCTCCGTCATGGATGCTGCCCCTGTGTAACTAACAGTCAGCCCAAGTCAACCTTTCTTTTATAAGTTGTCCTGGTCATGGTGTTTATCACAGCAACGGAAAGGTAACTAAGACAATAAGCTTTTTAAATTTTTTCTTGATTTTATTTTTTTATTTTGTATGTGTGTATGTATGTGGGTGCATACCATAGCACACACATGGAAGTCAAAAAGACAAATTCATTCTCCCTTCCACCATGTGAGTCTTGGGAATCAAACTCAGATTGTCAGGCTTGGTGGCAATGTGTTTACCTCCACTGAGCCATCTCAGCAGCCCAGCAAATAAGCTTACTCAAATTCTCAATGCACTGTCTATGCAGCAAGTTCTCTTCAGAATGCTTTCTCCAACTTTCCCAGCGCTGCAGTCTGGGAAAACAGGGTTCAATTCAAAACAGGGCTCATTTCAATGGGATTTATGTAAGAATAGTAGTGAGGAACACTTAGTAACCCACTAATGTTGCACAGGAAACTTAAGTGCTAAGAAAAATGGTCGTCAAAGTAACAGGTACAAAAATTAAGATTAGTTAAGAAAAGTTCAGGTTTCAGAAAGGGAGGCACCTTAGCTGTTTTGAAAGAGAAACTTTTTCACTGAGTCCCAACCAAAAAGGAATGACAGACAGAGAAGCACGTTGTGGGTAAACGATCTTAAGGTTTGCATAAGCTAAAAGATGATGTCATTGACTGGGAGAGTGCTTGACTTACAGACAGGGTCTAACAGTTTTGTAACTGGAGGCTGCCACAGATTCCCAAATAGAGTAATTTTTAAAAAAAGTGGGGAACAAGAGGCATGGGGTTCTTGTAAGAGCTTGAAAGAGCATCTTAACTGATGGAGTGGAAAATTGACAGTCCACATGAGAAAGCATTCAAGTGGGATTGGGCGGAGGAGATGGCTGGGATACACAGTCAGCCAGGAGAGAGAAGCTCTGTGGTAATGGCTGTAGTTAATATCGATATTTGATATACTTGAAAATTGCTAATAGATTGTATCATCACAGAAAAAAGGAAGGTGACTGATGTCATGCATGTGTTAAGCAGCTTGATTTGAGTATATATGTTAATATACAATTTTAAGCAAAAATAATAACATCCAGTGATTTGGATATATATGTTAATATCATATACAATTTTAAGCAAAAATAGCAACATTCAGTCACAGTGGCAAATAAAGGTAGGAGGACAGGAGTTCAAGGTATCCTTACTTACACTGCAAGGTCAAGAACAAAACAGAAAGACTCAATAAGAAGAGTAATAAAGCCGGGCGGTGGTGGCGCACGCCTTTAATGCCAGCACTTGGGAGGCAGAGGCAGGCGGATTTCTGAGTTCCAGGCCAGCCTGGTCTACAGAGTGAGTTCCAGGACAGCCAGGGCTACACAGAGAAACCCTGTCTCGAAAAACCAAAAAAAAAAAAAAAAAAAAAAAAAAAAAGAGAAGAAGAGTAATAAATCTTAGTGATAAGGTCAAAGTACAGGATGTGAGTTAGAGAGTTAGAGTGGGTGAACCATTGTTGTAGGTCCTGGAGGGACAACGAGAAGACAGCAGCTGCTGAGAAAGGGAAACTGACCAAAGCTGAAGGTTGTCATGAAGAAAACAAGTTCTGGACAATCAGTCTGAAAAATAAGAATAACCCAGAGGATGTAGACCAAATTATAATGTGCAGTCTTGGAGACTCACAGTGACTTCTGGGTGGGAGGGTGGGTGGCTACTGAGAACAAGCCAGCAGTAACGGCTCAGTGTCGGAGAAGGGAAACCTAAATGTAAAAGGTGATTCAGAACCAAGGCCATGGCCAGTCAGATCTCCCTGAGTGCGTCCTCAACTCTCCCAGAATCCTCAGAAGTTACCTAAGGCAGAAAAGATGTGCTCCTCCCAAGAGTCCAACTTTGAGCCAATATCTTCAGAGAGAGATGAGTAAGTTTCAAAACTTTGAGAACCAGATGTACAGATGCCTCCTCCAGCCATACTAGGATCTGGAACGTGGCTCACATCTGCCTCCAGAGGCAGCTGAGGCTTCAAACACCTTGCCTCAGTCCCAGGAGCAGGGCGATGGAGGAAGACTTCCCGCCTTGAGGATAAGAGCTGGACCGACTTCCCACTCTGGCGCCTGGACTTGGCCCGTCTGTTCTGGAACCACACCTGGGGACAGGAGGAAAGACACTGCTCAGCTGCTGTGGGTTGGGGTTTTTATTGTTAGTTTGTTTGGGGTTTGATTGAGATAGCATCTCTAGCCAGTGCTGGCCTTAAACTCAGGTTGTATCCAAGGAGGGCCTTGACCTTGAACTTTCGATTCTCCTTCCTCCATTCCTGGGTTACAGGCTGCAGGAACGGAGTTATGTGGTGATGAGGACTGAACTCCGGACTTCATGCATGCTGGGCAAACACTCTACAAACAGAGCTACATATTAGCCATGGCTGTCTGCTCACTCTGTGGCTTACAGAAAGCCCTTGAGCTGATGGTTTGACATTCAGAACTCCAAACCTTCTCAGCCATTCTCACATGCAAAGCTGGAATGGTGTCTGGCTCTGTATACACTTGCTATACTTGATTTGTTTGTCTGTTTTCCATTTTACATATTTTTTTTTTTTTAAGACAGGGACTCAGCTAGGTGGTGGCAGCACCCATCCTTAATCCCAGCACTTGGAGGCAGACAAAGGTGGGTCTCAGTGAGTTCAAGGCCAGCCTGGTCTACAGAAGCTAGATCCCAGAGCAGCCAGAGAGGGAGGGAGGGAGGAGGAGAGAGAAAGAGAAAGAGAGAGACGAGACAGAGAGAGAGCACCAAGAGTGCCCTTGATCCTTCTGTTCCCAGGATTTCAGGCATGTGTCATCACACTTAGTTTCTGTCTACCTTATATGGAGACATTTGCTATGAGAAAAGGGGTCACGGAAGTAGATACCTGCAGTCCTTAGGCAACAAGGCTACTCCACTTTGGTGACCGACATTCAAATTATTTAGAGTTATCTTTTCAAAGTCTGAACTCCCACATTAAACCAAGTAGGTATTTTCCTCAGTGAAGCACATTTCTCTGTGTAAATGTCTTTATTATTTCCCCACAAATACTACTGAAAATGTCCTGCTTTGGAAGCCCACGGTGACAACTGTTGAAAGTGACAGTTGAAGCCAGGAGGTAGTGGCACACCCCTTTAATCCCAGAGAAAGCAGGCAGATCTTTGATTTCAAGGCCAGCCTGGTCTACAGAGCAAGTTCCAGGATAGCCAAGGCTACCCAGAGAAACCCTGTCTCGAGGGGGTAAAACAGTGACAATTGAATAACCACCCTAAGTACAGGAAAAATAAACACTAAATGTCCACACTCTCTTGAGATTAAATGAGGCCTCCTACATAAAACTACATACACTCAGGTACAGGCTAACTGTCAAGAAAGCAAGCGTCTAAACTGGGTGTTGGGAGAACACACCTGTAATCAAAGCACCCAGGAAGCTGAGGCAAGAGGATTGTGAATTGAAGTCCAGCCTGTACTATGTTGCATGAATGTGTCACACACACACACACACACACACACACACAGAGAGAGAGAGAGAGAGAGAGAGAGAGAGAGAGAGAGAGAGAGAGAGAGAGAGGCGCTTCTGATCTAACCTTAGACAATAAACTCACTTTGCATTATTTTTTCAAAGTGACAAGAAGTTCCTTGCTTGTTTTGAAGGTGCCTGGTGATCCAACCCTGCTCTGCTACTTAAAATCAAAGCCAGAAGCCAGAAGGCCCGTGACTGCACCACCTCCCACACAGACCCCTTTGTCTCTTTCTGGACGCTGGGAAAGAGCATAACTACTGCCCATCTCGTTGCTGCTGGGACCTTTCGATGGGTCCGCAAGCCTCCTAGCTGCCCAGATGGATCACATGGTAACGCGGCATCCCTAGTTTGCAGTCTGGAACCATGAAGTTCAAAGAGAATAACTTTTCCCCACAGAATAAATGACCCAACAAGCCTGTGACCCCCCAGCACCTCCACTCGAGCGCGCAGCTGCGACCGCGACTCACCTGGATCCTGGACTCGGGGAGCAGCGTGAGCGCAGCCAGGCGCCTCCCGCAAGTGGATGTCGGGGTACATAGTCTGTCGGAAGACAAGCTCCAGTAACTGCAGCTGCTCCGAGCTGAAGGACGTGCGCTTGCGGCGCTGCGGCGCCGACGGGGCGGCCGCGCCTTTGGAGGGTCCGGGCGGATCCAGGCCGGCGGGGCTCTGCGCTGCGGGCCTGGGGTCCCGGCTTGGAAAGCACGGCGTGGCCGTTGGGGCGCGGGAGTCGGGGTGCGCCGGAGGCAGCCCAGCGGCTGGGCGGGCATCCGGGAGCAGCTGCCCTCCGGGGTGCACGACCGGGAAGGTGGGGAAAGGGGCTCCCTCTGCGAACTGGAGCTGCTGGGACCCTGCCGCGGCCATGACTCCCGGACACTTCCCGGGACCTCCGCGCGCCTGCAGTTATAGCAGCCCGGAGCCGGGGAGGGGGCGGCGGCGCCATCAAAGGCGTGGGTGCGGGGAAGCCGCGTCTCCTCGGGGTGCGAGCCCGCCCCAGCCCCGCCAGACGCCGCGGGAATAATCGCTTCCGCTGACCCAGGGACAGAGAGAGGGAGGCGCGAACTTGAGTCCCAGCCGCTCCGTCCCTTCCCCGCCCATCCGCCGGCCAGCCGGACCACCAATCCACATACTTAGAACTGCTCTGCTCTGCTGGGGTCGTTCCAAGTGCGGGCCAGACTTGGACAGAACCCCCTCTTCTGGGTCAGAGTACCCCTCAAGAGCGCTTGAATCTCTCGGGGGCCTGATTCTCAGGTCCCCCGCGCTGTGCCTGGCCCGCTGTCCGCCTGTCACCATCAAAGGAGCTATTTACCACCCCTGCTATGTGCTAGACCTTACTACAGGTTGGTTAAACAGCCTAGCCCTGCCCTCGGCAAACCATCCTGACACATCCTGAATCCGAGGGGGGTGAAGATAAAGAGATCTCAAAGGGGACAGGCACACATCCTGAGCAGGGACGCTGCTCCTGCCTCGAATATCTGTGACCTGTCAACAAGGATGCTATAAACTGGGTGGGCTGAAGTTGTTCGGGGTTAGCGCTCCTAGAGAATCCCAACGGTGCTCAGACCCCGAAGAAATAAAACCACTCCTTGAAGTTTCTGCTCCCTCTGATACCATTACTATTTCCTTTGTCCCCTGGAGCTCACTTAAGTTTCCCGTTTTGTTTTACGCTGATTTGAAATTTAGTTGTGGCTTCTCTATCTGCTTCCCCTCGCGCATACATGCATTCATTGTCTCTCCCCACCTTCTTACCTGAGAATAGGACCTAGGGACTGGAAAATCCTAAGCAAGGCCCC
This sequence comes from Mastomys natalensis, assembly GCA_021653895.1. Classification (NCBI taxonomy): domain Eukaryota; kingdom Metazoa; phylum Chordata; class Mammalia; order Rodentia; family Muridae; genus Mastomys; species Mastomys natalensis. The sequence continues at coordinate 1,449,165 of JAJTUV010000069.1, read as the reverse complement.
CCCAGTGAGCATCTGTTGAACTAGAAACTAAGTTGCTTCAGAGAGAAATCAGAGACATGTAGCATTAGGGCGTAGTGCGCAGAGGTATGGAGCACGGCTTGCAAGGCCTCCAAGGGGCTCCCTGCTGAGGAAGGGTGTTCCACAGCACAGCCCAGGACCTTGTCCCTGCTGCTTCTCCAGTGCTAATAAAAGGTCTCACAGGAGAAGGCATATGTGCTGGTCATGAGCGCATCCTGTCTGCTAATACGCATGTATGCTAATAAGCATGTATGATAATTAATACGCATGTGTGCTAATTAATACACATGTATGCTAATACACATGCAAGAAGGCCAAAAGAGGGTAATGGGTTGTAAGTCAACTGACACAATGCTGGGGACTGAATCTTCATCCTCTGGAAGAGCAGCAAGTGGGCTTATCTTTACTATGGGCAGTTATTCCAGGTGATCAGCAAGCTGCTGAGAGCTCTAGGCTTGAGCCGTCCACCAGCAGAGTAGTAGTAGCAAGTGTCCCGGCACGCACACCACACCACACACACACACACACACACCCCTCCAACCCCTCTCCCTTTCTTTCCTCTTCTATTTCTTTGACAGATTTTCAGGTTCACAGTGGTATATGGAATGGAAGATCAGATTTTTATTTTTCTATGCTTTTTTTTCCTTCCCCCGCCCCATACCGATATCAGGGTCTTGTGTAGCCCAGGTCAGCTGGCCTCAAACTCTCTATGTAGCCAAGGATGACTTTGAACTCCTGATCTTCCCACCTCCACGACGCAAAGCTAAATTTACAGACATTCCACGCAATGCCTGATTTTATGCAATGTTGGAGATCAAACAAGGCCTTGTACATGCCAGACAAGCACCATAACAACTATGCTACATCTTCTAGCATTTTTTTATTATTATTAATTTAGAGACTGGGTCTCACTATATAGCCCAGGCTGGACTTGAACTCGAGATCTCCCTGCCTCGGCCTTCAGAACATGACAGTTCATATCTACTTTTATTCTCTTTTTTTCTGCGATGCTGAGGATCAAGTCCAGGGCCTTGTGCATGCCAGCAAAGCCTTTATCCCTGAATTACATGCCCAGCCCATCACTCAATTTTAAAATCCATTATTTAAAATGAATTATTTAAAAACAAAAAAAATTATGCCTGTGCCAGGCTGTGCTATGTATCTTCTTATATAGCGGGTGTGGTGTGTTCCTGTTTTACTCTCCAAAAATATACTGGATCAAAACCCAAAGACCTGGACAGATGCTGTGCCAAGCTGACCTCCAGATATGACTCCATGAGAACACTGGATTCCAGTCATCTTAGGAAGAGAGGTGGCCTGGTCTTCAGCGCAGTGGCCTGTGCACTGCTGCACCTGACAAGATCAGGAAGCCAGCCTAAGAAGAAATCAGAGGTCTATGACTATTGCCCCTAGTAGGAGCTTCTCAGTGACAGCTGAGTCTCCTACAGACTCGGGCTGGATTCTCAGCTCCCGGGTCCTTTGTCCATCATTGTCCACTGCCACCTTCTGCCTGCCTGCTCAGGAGGGACACTACAGGGCAGGGAAATGGGCTGACGTAAATGATGACAGCTGTGTGCTCCTGGGAGCTGGGGCTGAATGTGGCCAGAAATCACAGTGCATTTTGTCATCTGAGAGTCCTCTAACCCAACCGACAAGCGTCATTTTCTTTTCCTTTAGATTTGTCCCATATTGCAATATGTATTGAGCAAGAGCTCAGAGACACCCCATTCTCTCTTCCTTTTGCTCTAAATTTGGCTTTTCTTTTTTTATTGTTTTTCTCTCCCTCTCTGTCTCTCTATGTCTCTGTTTGTCTATGGGTCTCCCTCTCCCCTCCCCCATTTCTCTCTCTCAGAGGACAATTTGTGGGAAATGGTTCTCTCTACCCGCTATGTAAGTCCAGAGATTGAACTCAGTCCAACAGGCTTGGCAGCAAGCACTTTTATCTGCTCAGTATCTTGCTGGCTCTGAATTGAGTTTTTTCTTGCATGTGCTTGGATGTGCCCTTGTCCACATACAGAGAAGACTTGGGTTGGAACTGGAAGTGAAAGGAAGAAAAACTCTTAGCCAGGCATGGTGGTGCATACCTTTAATCCCAGCACTCAGAAGGCAAGAGGGAGGATTTCTATGAGTCTGAGGCTAGGCTAGCCTGGTCCTCCAAAGCGAGTTTCAGTATAGCCAGGGCTATAGCCAGGGAAATCCTGCCTCAAGAAAAGACAGACAGAAAGAAGGAGGCACGCACGCATGTACTCATGCATGAGTACACACATGCTCGTTCACACACACACACACACACACACACACACACACACGGTGGGTGGCTGAAGGCCATAAAGGTCCATATTGCTTCACTCTGGTCATTAAGTCCCTATTGTAGCCGGGCGGTGGTGGCGCACGCCTTTAATGCAGCACTTGGGAGGCAGAGGCAGGCGGATTTCTGAGTTCGAGGCCAGCCTGGTCTACAGAGTGAGTTCCAGGACAGCCAGGGCTATACAGAGAAACCCTGTCTCGAAAAACCAAAAAAAAAAAAAAAAAAGTCCCTATTGTTCCAGTACTTAGAAGGTTGAGCAGGAGCATCACATCAAGTCCCACCTGCTCTACACAGAAAATTCCAGGTCAATCAGAGCTACATAAAAAGACTGTCTCAAAAACTAAAATAAATAAATAAACCACACCTACAGATGTTTGTGAGTGCATTTTTAAGCCTTTTGAGAATTCTTTTATAGCTATTTTTTGAGACGGGGTCTTGCCACGCAGTCCAGGCTGCTGGAATATTTGGCCCTCATCCACCTTTCTTGTGCTGGGAATGCAGGCACGGTCCCTCAAGCCAACCTCATTTTTGGATGAATAACTGTTGTGTGGTGTTCTGGGTTAGATCCTGGAAAAGAAAAAGAATATAAATGACGAAATGGGTAAATTTTAATTAAGACTCACAGCATAGCATGTCCAAGACCCTACCAAGGTTTGCTCTCTGAAGAGCAAAACAAAAACAAACAACCAAAACTTGACTTTTACAAAGCGGAAGCAGAGGATGCAGGGCGCTCTATCCACACAGACACCTGGGTTTCCCCTTTGTTCATAGATGGGTGGGGGGACGGAGGGCACTGCAGCAGGTCTGCAAAAGCTCCCCTGTGCACACATTTGTGCAAAATGACTCAGTGGGGAAAGGTGCTTACCTCTAAGGCTCATCATCCCCAGAACCCACATAAATGTTAAAGACTTCATGAAGTTGGCCTCTGACCTCCACATATGCACCATGGCACAAAGAGCCTCCCTCCAAATTAATAAATACTTTCCCAGTGTGTTGAATGTGTATGTACATGTTTGTATATGTGTACATGTGTGTGGATGCATATGCACATGTGTGCCTGTGTACAGAGGGCAGGAGTGATGTAAAGTATCTTTCTCAATTTGCTCTCTTACTTTTAAAAAAAATGCTTTATTTTTTTATTTATGTGTCTGTTGTGTGTGTGTGTGTGTGTGTGTGTGTGTGAATGTGTGTCTGTGTACACATGCGTGTGAGTGTGGTGCTCACAGAGATCAAAAGAGAGAATTAGAGCCCCCAAGGCTGGAATCACAGGCAGTTGTGCACTGTCCAACATAGATGCTGGCAAACAAACTTGGAGCCTCTGCAAGAATTTAACCACTTAGAATCACCCTGGCCTCCTCAACTTACTTTATTGAGATAGGGTCTGTTACTAAGCCTGGAGTTGATGGAGCTGGCTGCAGGGACCCGCCACAGAGCCGGCTGCAGGACCGCCAGAGAGCTCCTGGACTCGGTTCCTTGAACTTGAGGCCTGAACGCCAGGGATGTTCTGTTGTGCTAGGTTCTTACATGTATGTTGACAACCCAAATTCAGGCCCCCATGCTTGAACAGAAATTACTTTGCCTACCTAGTTAATACTTCAACCTTAAAAATACTTATTGAACTCAAATTCTATGTTCTGCTGGCTATTTCTCTGTAAACATATATTGAAGAGTAGTTCTTTCACATTTATTTCTCCAAATGGAAAATATAAAAAAAAAACCTCTTCTTAATAATACCTTTAAATTAATTGGGCATAGTGGTACATGCCTTTAATTCTAGCACTTGGGAGGTAGAGGCAGGCAGATCTCTGCGAGTTCAAGGCCAGTCCAGTCTACAGATTGAGTACCAGGACAGTCAGAGCTACATAGTGAGCCCCTGTCTCAAAAAAATTTAACAATCTTTAATATATATATCATTTATATATATACCTCTAATTTATACATATAATATTTAATTTATATATGTGTGTGTATATACATTTGTATGTATATAGAGAGAACAGTTTCACAAATAGATACACTATGAAATTAAAGCTCAACAATAAAGGACCTTGCCAAGCAGAAGCAGGCCCATACACTGACTACTAAAAAGCAAACTGAAGTTTAAGGATAGCTCAGACAGCCATAGCTGAGATTAGGGTCTGGATTTGCCCTCTCCAACCCTAGGGCTAGCTCACTACATGACAGGATGTGCTAGGTCCTTTAGGCCACTACTCATATTTAGTTGATAACATCTGTCCCAACAGAAACAGGTAAGGACTTGGTGAAACAGAAGGTAGTCCTCGAGACACACCTGTGCCATGAGGCAAGCCTTGGTTAGCCAGAGCCACAGCCAGACTGGGACAGAGAAGGCCACTTGGAGTCACTATCCCTTCTGCAGCTCCCATGTTTCTTGCCACCTTTCCCATCCCCAACACCCAAATATCAGAGGCCTGCCTTTCCTCCCCAAGTGCTAAGTATTCTCTTCCTCTGCTCTCTTTGTTGTTGGAGTTGGGCCCTCTCCCTGGGCTGCCCAGGACCTAGTGGAGGAGCCCAGGGTGTTTATTAAAAGGGAAACCAGGAAAAGGTAGCCCAGGGGAGCCGATGGCTCTACTTCCCCCTTGAGATCTCTTTTCCCTTTGATCCTAACCTCGCTTTGATTTCCTTCACTCTCCTCTCCACCTTCAGTTTCTGAAGTTTATTTCACAGCCAGTGGTTACAGTAGACAGAGACAGTGTCCTTCCAAAAGGCATACGGTGGCAAGCCATTAGAAGCCCTTTCTGTGTGCTCCAGGAGGGAGGTATAAATTCATCTGACTAACACAGCACCACTTTTGATCCTATTATGGGGAATCTTCAAAAAGAATGGCACCTTCTCTTCTTGCAGTTATCCGTGCCAATGCTTCCAAGTAGGAAGGACTCCTCTGGGGAAGTCTTTCATGAACCGATTTATGCAGCTAACCAATAAGATTGAAAACAACAGAGAAAGAAAATCCTGGAAATGAAGATCTGAAAGAACTATCATGATAGTCAAAGCCTGTGTGGTGCACACACCCATCGGCTCAGCAAGACTCTGTTTCAAAGCATTAACAAAAAACCAAATACTTGGTTCTCAAATTCATTGTCTGATATTAAGATGTAACTTTCTGAAACAGTTACTGAGCATTCCAGTGAGTGAATGGCTGCTCCAGTCCCGCTCCCTCGGACTCCGACTCAGCCCCTCCTATTGAGTACCCCAGATACACTTTCACTTTGTTACTGTTGCAACAGTGCCACAGACCTCCCTCCTCTTAACTCTGTTTTGGGATTAATTAAGCTTGTTAGCACTGAGACTTTGGCTACTAACTACCATTTCCCACTAAATGGCAAAAAAAAAAAAAAAAAAATGAGTCCTTGGAGAAACAGCCCATTCCAAGGTTGGAGCCTCAAATATTTTGTCCTAGAATATTTAGACACAGTTGAAAGGAAGAAACACTAGCAAGCTATAGAAAAGTGGGTACTCTAAAGAAATCATCTGGGACAGGGCCGATGATTCCGCAGATAAAAAAGCTTGCAGTCAAGGAGAGAGCTGATTCCTGTAAATTGTTCTCTGACTTCTACAGATGGAATGCTCTCTCTCTCTCTCTCTCTCTCTCTCTCTCTCTCTCTCTCTCTCTCACACACACACACACACAACACACACATGTAACCACAGGGAAAAAGAGGAGGAGGAGGAGGAGGAGGAGGAGGAGGAGGAGGAGGAGGAGGAGGAGGAGGAGGAGAGAAGAAGGAAGACTAGGAGGAAAAGGAGGAAAGGAAGAAGAAAAGGAGGAGGCAGGGCTGGGTTGTGACTCAGTGAGTGGGTTGTGACTCATTTATCTACCATGTGTTGGGGACATGAGTTCCATCCCCAAGTATTATAAGGACAACAAAAAGGCAGTGCCTTTGAAATAAGTGGAGACAGGAAAATGAAATGGCAGGAGGGGGCAGAGGTTGGGGGAGGGGAGGCTTTCCACGAGGAAAATGGTACCTAGAATGAGCTCAGCTAGGAGCAGGGTTTTGTTGAAATCACAGCACCAGGACTTCCTTTGCTGTGTCCCCAGAGAGCAGCATCCCCAAGGGCACTGGAGTTGGCTGGTAGGAGGCATGCTCTGCCTGTTAAGGGGAGGTTCTGGGAGGTAGGGAGGTCAGAGGCTGAGCCTTTATGCAGCAGCAGGCACAGTGGGTTGTGAGGAACAACAGCGAGTGGACATAAACCAAGGTGCAGATGCATGTGTGCCGGGCCTGTGCAGAAACTACTGTGGGTTGCTGATGGGGCCCTGAACAGAGACTGAGGACCCGAGTTCTGCATCCCTAGGATGTGGAAGGGAGGAGTTGCTCACCTGCAGAAAAAAACCAGCAGGCTCCTCTTCCACTGCTCCAGGGACACTTGTCCTTTCAGTAAACCATCTTCCTCACCTCGACTGTTCAGCACAAGTGACTGAGAACTCGGAGCTGGTTTCTGGGCTGTCTCCAGCATTTTCTGTATTGTTACTTTTTCCCCCCACAAGAATTAGCTCAGCAGACGACCAGCTCAGAACTGTTCATTAACCGTTTGTGTGTAAGTGTGTGTGTGTGTGTGTGTGTGTGTGTGTGTGTGTGTGAGCAAGGCACTTGCGCTGTGCCACAGTGTGCAAATCAAGCTCAGAGGACAACTTGACAGAATCATTTCTCTCCTTCCTTCTGTCATGTGGACCCCAGGGATCAAATTCATTGAGTTAAGCTTCGAGGCATACATGGCTACTTGCTGAGTTACCTCACTGGTCTTTTTCTGAGTTTTTGAGACAATGTCTTCCTATGTTGTCCAGGCTGTTGGTGAACTTTGTAAGTTATCCTCTCATCTGAATGTTGAGATTATAAGCATGTGTCACCATATCTGGCTTTTGTTTTTTTAAATACAGTTCAATGTCCAGGATATCTGTTTGTCTGTCTGTTTGTTGCAGTACTGGGAATTGAACCCAGAACCTCATAGCTGCTAGACAAGGACTCTACCACTGAGCTATATCCCTAGCCCCGTGGCAAAACATAATCAAATAGTAGCATGCCATGTCCTCATGTGCCTAAAATACTATAAAATCTATAATAGAGTCTCAATATTTATTTGATACACTAATTGAAAGAAATTTCTGAGCTGGTTGGCAGCAGTCCATGCCTTTAATCCCAGTACTGGGGAGGCAGTGGTAGTCAGATCTCTGAGTTCAAAGCCAGCCAGTTTACAGAGTGAGTTTCAGGGCACCCAGGGCTAGACAGAGAAACTCTTGTTTCAACAAGAAGAAGAAGAAGAGGAAGAGGAGGAAGAGAAAGAAGAAGAGGAGGAAGAAGAGGAAGAGAAAGAAAATTCTGAGTACACAACCCACCATCTGCATGTATGCAAAACTTTAGGGACAAGGGGACGGAGTGAGGGGGCAGGGTACCTTTAAAGCACTGGAGACAGAGAAAGTGTATGTTCCTTATATTCTTATGTTCTTCATAAGCCAGTGAGACACACCTGGATCCCTCATAACTGAGAAGACTGCATGATCAAGGCCAGTCCTGCTTCAGAACTTCCAGCCTCTGAATCAGGTAAGAGAGCAGAGTGATTCACCCTAGAAGGTCCCTAAGCAAGAGTTGTGTGGGCTTTTGGGGCCACCTGTCTTCATCCAAAGATACAACCTGGAGCATCTAGGGAAGAATTAGGTTTCAAGGAACACACGGCCTGGGGGTAGGTGTGTGTTTGTTTATTGGGGCTTTCGGGGGGCTGAAGTCCAAGATCTGAAGGGCAGTGGTTGCCGGGGCCCAGATGAGGCAGGGCTGATAAGCCTCCTGGGAACATCCACTCCTGACTCTAAAGCTTTCTTCCTACCAGTGTATGCTCCATCGTCACCTGTGTGGGGGTGCCCTTCCCCAGTCTGGAGCCTGCTCCATGCCATCACCCATGAGGTCACTCTCCTTCATCCAGGCACTTATTCAGAAGAGTTCTTGACCTTGCTTGGGGTCCTGTCCCACATGGAAGTGAAGGTGTGTGAACAGGCCTTGTCTTCTGCGGGGTACTCAGGCTTCCAACCTGTACTGGAGCCACTAGACTAGGGTTCCTTGTGCAATTGTTCACAGAACCCACGGACGCTGAGCCTGACTTGTTCCCCGTACATCAAGGTCAGTCAACAACGTGGTAGTACACAGTAAAGGTGCAGTTAACGTCCCAGAAAAGGACATGTAAAGGGGTCAGGTGACTCTGCTGTTGGCCTACAAATGACCACAGCTGTTCCTATGCCTCTTGATCAGGACTCCACAATAAGAGCATCACAGAGTTTGGAATTTGTCTTCATGTAGACCCTTATCTGCTGTCAGCCCTCAGGCAAGCCCCTTGACCTCTGCAAGCTTCCGCTTCCCAACTGTGCCCGGGAGGACAAAGAGGCTTGCTTGCCTTCGGGACTTTTAAGCAGCTTCTGGCCTCCCTGACCCCCACCCTAATGCATGTTACAACGCTGTTTAGCTTACGTGTTCTTTGTTGGTCCTCTGTAGGTGAGAGCAGGCCCTGGTACTGAGGCTGCAGACTGAAGGATCCTGGAGGAGTTGTTCATATTTACTTTAGCTCTGCCTGACCACCTACCCTGACTGCCACCTGGCCAGGCCCCTAGCAAGGTACCCACAGCCCACAGCCCACCCAAGTCTGTCACATCTCATGTACAAAGCTCACTACTTTGCAAAGTAGGTGTTTTTCTTCAGATGTGCTGGTTTGGGCTTCTGTTTGGTCTGTGAGCTCCTGGTGGGCAGGCATGCCAGGTTTAGGGGATCTTGGGGCAGTTCCTGGTGGTGAGTGTTGAGGCTGTGGTTTTATGAGGTTTTATGTGGTTTTAATTCATAAGGATGCAAAGGCAAGATGAAGCACCTACTCTACCTGCTACAATACAGAAGGTGCTGACAGTCTCATCCAAGAACCAAGACTCAGCATTTTGCTGGAAGGCACAGAGGGCTTCTCTCAGCCCCTGAAGACTCTCAACTAATCTGTCCTCAGAGGAACTACACACCTAGTCAAGGGTTTGCAGCTCTGCAACCTGGAGCAACCGACAGGGCAATGTGGACAGCTACTCTTAGATCCTCAGGCAAGTATGCCTCTTTCCTTCTCTTCTTCCTGGGGGCTTTGGTAGCTGAAACTTTTCACTTCCTTTAAAAGGCCCAGATGAAAGGCTGTGGTAGGATGAAAGGCTCTTGGGGGCTGGCTGGAGGAAGGGTCAGCTGACGGGTAGTTGTGAAGCCACCTGGAGAGGTGCCAGTGGAGAATTAGCCACACCTAGGGTGAGGGTGCTGAAGCCTGGAGGCACCCTTATCAGGATGAAATCTGTCCTTTCCCTCTGAAGGAGGCCTGAGGCAAAGGCTTGGGAGCAGGAAAGTGGCCTGACTGACCCCACATTCACCCGTAAATTCTTGTCCAGGCGTGGGGGCGACTGAGCAATGCTTCTCCAAACCAGAGGCATGGAAGGATCCTGGACTGTGTGTTTGTGTGTGTGTGTGTGTGTGGTGAGAGAGAGAGAGAGAGAGAGAGAGAGAGAGAGAGAGAGAGAGACAGAGACAGAGACAGAGAGACAGAGAGAGACAGACACAGAACAGAAGAGACAGACACAGAAAGACAGAGAAAGGAAGAGACAGAGTTAGAGAAAGAAAGGAAAGAGAGACAAAGAACAGAAAAAGGAGAGAAAGAGAGAAGAGAGAGGAGAGAGAGAAGAGAGCAAAGCATGATAGATCTGAAAGCTCTGTGTGTGACCTTTCTATATTCTGAGTTTGGTTTTATTCACCCTTTTGATTATTATTAAACAAACAACCACAGAGCTGGGCTAGGGAGATGGCTCAGTGGGTAAGTCTTGCAGTGTAATACTGTCTCGAGCAGGGTCTCTGGGACGCTTATCTGTTACGAACAGGTTTATTGATAAGGGGTTAGTATCCCCTACGGGGAGAGGGCGACAGGTCCTTCTCCCACAGGATCGTAACTGGATTTGACTGTGAGACCATCACCCTCGAGAGGGAAGAGAGAGTACTCCAAAGAGACAGAGGCTTTGGAATTTAGTTATTTTTTAATTAATGATGCACAGCAAGCAATATGTTTATCATCAATGTTAAGGCAATTGTTATAACAAGATATTGACTATTATAAGTGCTAGGGCTATTGCTACAACAAGACACTGCCACATTTCCTATGCATTGCCTCTAACAATATGCACAATGAGCACAAATAATAAATGGCTAATACCAAAGAAATAAGCATAGCAATAAACACATCATTCATTCATGGATTATACGACCTGAGTTCCTTCTGATGGTTTCGGGTATAGGTCCGGAGTCAGGGAAGTAGGGTCAGGCTGTGGCTTCCAGATGCTGAGTTGAGTTGATATTTGACCTCGCAGGGTGTTTGACCACGAAAGACTGGAGGCATTGGTCTTTCTGTTTCTCTTTGACCACCGGGTGCTGAGGAGGCTTTAACCGGGGATGAACATTGGCCAGTCATGGCTACAAGTGTAATAAGTGCTCTAGACGGGCTCCTCATTTAATGTTGGATTTGGCATTTACCGCTGACATACACGGCAGATAACCACTCGTGTCTGGTTATCGCCGGCTCTGTCTCATCACAGCTGTTATCACAGCACAACTTTACTTCTAGACTTGTCTTTACAAGTACCAGACATGTCCTAGCAAGTTTCCTATTTACAATATGAGGAGTTGGTCCTGTGAAGGGCCTGTTCCTTACAAATACCAACCCTGATGATCGAGATTGAATCTATACTCCATGATCTCAATGTGCAAAGCGGATAGCAATAACCCCGGCTCTCCTAGATGAGAAACAGAGACAGGAAAGCCAACTCCTAGACCATCAATTTGGCCAACAGCAAAACAAGAGAGACCCTGCCTCAAATAAGATAACTGCTGAAGATTGCCCTCTGACCTCCATATACACACAGTGGCACTATTCTGTCATCTGAGCTACTACTGTAAGCGAGACTAGAGGATCAGTGGAGCTGGGGGTTCAAAGCTAACCTGAGTATATATTAAAATCTTTCTTGAGAGCCAGGTAGTGTGGTGCATGCCTTTAATTACAGCATTCCGGAGACAGAGGCAGAGAACTCTGTAAGTTCAAGGCCAGTCTGGTCTACAGAGTGAGTTTTCAGGACATCTGGGGGCTACACGAGAAACCCTGTCTCGAAAAAACAACAACAAAGAAAACTTATCTTTAAAAATAAAAAAGAATAGCAAGTAGATTACTTTCTCACAATGTTTCCCAGGAGTGGCAAAGCTTATCCACGTCCCAGATGTGGGGAGAGGTTTAAAGCTGAAGGCTTTACCTTCGGCTCTGTCAAGAAGGGACTGGAAACCCTGTACTCAGACCTCATCATGACTGGTGAGGTGGCTCGAGATGTGCCCTGCAGACATAGGTGGCAAGAAGGGACCTGCCATGTCCGAGGACATATGGCTAGTGCTGTGCTCAAATTGTAGGGACAGACGGTACCAATGGGATGGTCAAACTCCTGTTAGGTTTTCATTTATCCCAAGCGCCTTGATACTCAGCCTCTCCAGCTATTAGGGCAGATGCTTGTCTCTGCCACAGTGTTCTAGGGCTTTGAGGGTCTGAGTTATTCCCTGGTTGAATGTTACATCATGTGTGATGGAAGTAGCTTCAGCCACCCAAGCAGCATGGCTTTCGTCTCTCGGGTGGAGACCTCTCACTTCACATGGACCCAGATCTAAGGCTGCTCAACGGTCTCAGATCTCTCACACACACTTAGAAACAGCGGTAACTTGGACAGCTCCTGAAAGAGCCTTTGGACTGAACCTGTTGGAAGGAGGAACAGTGGTGCGAGTCTTTATCAAGAGTCTGTGAAGGACTATCCCCAATGTGCCTCTCTCCTGTGCTGACCCTCCCACTGGACTGAGGGGAGGATCTGCTCACGCTTCCAAACTCTACTCACTCTCTGGACTCCAAGATCTCAGGATGGGGGTGAGGTGGGGGTGGGAGTGGGGGAACCACAGCCCCTGCCTCAGAAACTCTGCTTCCTTGTTGGCACACAAGACACCAGGACTCAAGCCATGTCCTCTTTGAGCCCCCGAATGATGTAGTCTTGAGATACAACCCTGCCTTCAGACAATAAATCTAGGGACAAAACCAAACAGGTGTTCCCTGCTGTGCAGTAGCCTGCCAGTGGCCATGTGTCCCTTCCCCACCCCTCTCAGCGCTCCTAAACAAGACCCTAGTCCCCTATTTTAAATCTTTATTTTTATTAGTTGTGTATATGAGGTGTTGAGGGGCTTGCCGTGCTTGGTGTGAGGCTTCAAAGGACAACTTTTGTGGAGATGGTTTTTCTCCCTACGCCTTTTCTTGGGTTCTGGGATTGAACTCACTTCTCTGGCTTGGCAGTAAGTGCCTTGTCCCACCAACCTATCCCAGTGCCCCCACCAACTGCTATTTAAAAGTATACAACACTGTGGCATTTAATACATTCATATTTGTGTGGACCATTAGGACTGTCTAGAACCAAAATACACCTGTTAGCCCTACAGGGACCTCACTAGCCAGGGATTCCCCATTCCTCTCAGCAGCCACCGATTGGTGCTTCCTGTCTCTACATTAGTATCTTCCTGTCTACAGATTTGCCTATTCTAACTACCCTAAGACATGGTATCTTTATTTTTCAAATGAAGATGCCGATACACTGGGATGAGACTAAATAGTTTGCCTCAAGCTTGATTATCTAAGCTGTTTCGTGTGCAATGCTGGACTTGAACTCAGGTCTACCTTATACTACACGACAATCTGACTTCACTGTCACAATATTCCAATGCTCTTAGAGCATTTTCTTAGGCTCATCTGTGTACTTCCTTGTAAAATCCTCTACTACAGAATACTGTAGTCATTTTAGCAAAAACCTCCCACCCTTGATGTCTGAACAGCTTAGTTATATGTTTTGGGTTGGATCTGAAAAGACTCCTAGGGCCTTGTGTGTTGAAAGACTGGGCTCCTGGCGCAGCAGTGTTCAGAGGTGAGTCTCCTGGAAAGTGGTTGATTCACAGGGCTCTGACTGATTCTTTTTTGTTTGTTTGTTTGTTTGTTTTGTTTTTTCGAGACAGGGTTTCTCTGTATAGCCCTGGCTGTCCTGGAACTCACTCTGTAGACCAGGCTGGCCTCAAACTCAGAAATCCACCTGTCTCTGCCTCCCAAGTGCTGGGATTAAAGGCGTGCGCCACAACCGCCCCGCGATTAACTGATTCTTAATTTGATGGGTGGTTGAGAGGTGATGGACACTTAGGAGACAGAGGTGAAATGAATGATAGGAGAACTCTAGGGACACGTCCTTAGGGGTGTGGCTTGCTTTCTCTCTTCTCCTTGCACTTCTTTTTTTTTTTTTTTTTAAGATTTCTTTATTTATTTATTGTATATGAGTACACTGTAGTTGTCTTCAGACACCCCAGAAAAGGGCCTCAGATCACATTGCAGATGGTTGTGAGCCGCCATGTGGTTGCTGGGAATTGAACTCAGGACAGTCAGTGCTCTTAACCACTGAGCCATCTCTCCAGCCCTCCTTGCCACTTCTTGTTACTCTCTCCACACCCCACAGTTGCCATGAGGGAAGTAGCTTGGCTCCATCACTTCCTACAAACTATGAGGTCCTGCTTTTCACCACAGGCCTAGAAACAAGGAGCCAGCCTATGGGGCTGAAGAAATTGTTTAAACGGCTAGGAGCACTGGATGTTCAATTCCCAGCACCTGCATGGTAGCTCACAGCTTCACAGCTCTCTGTAGCTCCAGTTCCAGGGGATCCATGGGCAGTGGCATGCACATGGTAGAACACCACACACACAGGCCAAATACCCATACACATAAATAAATTTTTTTTTTTTTTGGTTTTTCGAGACAGGGTTTCTCTGTGTAGCCCGGCTGTCCTGGAACTCACTCTGTAACCAGGCTGGCCTCGAACTCAGAATCCGCCTGCCTCTGCTCCCAAGTGCTGGATTAAAGGGTGCGCCACCACGCCCGGCAAAATTTTAAAAACCTTTTTAAAAGAAAGAAAAGAATTGGGGAATCCTATGATCTTGAACTGGAACTCTGACCGAAAAGAAACCTTCATGCCCTTAGCTGTCCTGGAACTCTCTGTAGACCAGGTTGGCCTCAAACTCAGAGATCTGCCTGCCTCTGCCTCCTGAGTGCTGAAACTATAGGTGTGTACCACCATGTCCGACTAAAACTTCAATTTCTTTAATAAGTTGATTCCGTTAGCTATTCTGTCACAGGACAAAAAAATGATGCTTAGTTTTCCTCCATCCACCAGACGGTGACTTCATCCAGGACCATCTTCAGCGAGAACCCTGTTTGGTCAGTTTAACCCTTGATAGAGTCCCACCCACTGCCTCCACCCTGCTCCATGGCTGCACATACGCACTTGTCCCTGCTGGGTTTGGTGTTGAGCCCTATCTCTCTTCATGGCGGTCTCCTTACCTGTCATGATGTGTCTGTCCCCTTGAACTAATAGATGACGGGGCTCCTCTGTGTAACCCTGACTGTGCTGGAACTTGCCCTATCAACCAGGGTGGCCTGGAACTCACAGAGATCTGTTTGCCAATGCTCCCACCCTCATCCCCACCCTTGCAAGCTGGGACTAAAGGTGTGTGCCACCACAGCCCGGCTTTTTTTTTTTTTTTTTTTTTTTTTTTTTTTTCATCATCCAACACAAACACCTTTTGTGACATGGTCTTGTGCCCATCCCCAGGTCCGTCTGAGAGTCCTCCCTGTATCTGTGAGTCCTAATGCCCAGGTCCGTCTGAGAGTCCTCCCTGCATCGGTGAGTCCTTATGCCTCTTTGCTATAGCCCTGTTATTTCCCAGGGATACAAAGCACTGTCTCTAAAACTCAGTGAAATAGATTGGCCAACAAAGAGAGTTTGTACTTTTCAGCATACTGTCATGGAAAGAGGTCTCCTAAGGGTGAGATGAGACATATGCTGTCAAGCTGGGTGTACAGTGCATTGTGGGACTGGAGAGATGGCTCAGTGGACCCGAGTCTGAGCCCCAGCTCACGTCAGACACCTGACAACTGCCTATGCCTGCAGCTCTGGGGGATCCCAGACCCTTTTTTGACCCCAGCAGGCACTATACTCACATACACAAGCCTATACTTTCTTATATACACCTAATTTAAAAATAAAAATAAACTTTTAAAAGACGTAAGTGGGGGAAACTTCCATTAATGTGCTTCAAGAGTTTAAGTTAGGTGTAGTGATGCATACCTCTAATTTCAGATACTGAGGAGGCTGAAGAAAGGATTCAGATTTGGGATCCAGCCTGGGCTACATAAGGAGACTTTGTCTCAAGTACTAAATTAGATATGAATAAAATGGGAGAAAAGTATAAGAAAGAAGAAATGATAACGTCTATACATAAATTTTGCCTGCATCAAAAACTTTCAGAGACAGAGTCATACAAAATTCTCAACTTTAGAAGATCATGTTATGGGTGCTGAGAGAACGCCTGCCTCTCTCACGATCCTTCTAAAGTGCTGTGTGAATTTGTCATTTTAATATTTATTTGTTTGTGTATACATTTATTATGTGTGAGATGCTATGGGTTGAACCTGTATCTCCAGCCCTCTATTTTACCTCATTTGTTTGTTTAAGAATGTCTATGTGATAGAGGCCACTTCAACAGTATGGTGGGCTCTGTTTTTGTTTTAAGATTTATTTATTTTATGTATATGAGCACACTGTAGCTGTCTTCAGACACACCAGAAGAGGGCATCGGATCCCATGACAGATGGTTGTGAGCCACCATGTGGGTGCTGGGAATTAAACTCAAGACCTATGGAAGAGCAGTCAGTGCTCTCAACCACTGAGCCACTCTCTCCAGGCCTTGGATTTTGTTATTGTTGTTGTTTTTGGCTTTTTGAGGCAGGTTTTCTCTGTGTACCTCTGACTGTCTTGGAACTCACTCTGTCGACCAGGCTGGCCTCGAACTCACAGATCTGCCTAACTCTGCCTCATGAGTGCTGTGATTAAAGGCATTCGCCACCACAGCCTAGCCTTCTTTTTGATTTTTCTTTTGTTTTATTTTGAGACAATGTCTGACTAATTTGTCCATAATGGCCTCCAACTCACTCTGTAGATGGAGCTTGCTTTGAGCTTGTAATCCTCCTGCCTCAACTTCCATGTAACTGGTTTACAGGTCTGCATTGCCAGGTCCATTTTTGTGTGAATTCTTCTTTTTTCCAAAACTGTGTGTCATTTTGTAATTAAGAAGTAAATGTATTAGAACCTATAAAAGTAAACATTTTTATAATTTTGAGATAGTATTTCTCCTTGCACCACTGGCTCTCCTGGAACTCAATGTAGGCCAGGTTGTATTCAAACTTACAGATATGTGCCTGCTTCTGCCTGTGCTGGAACTAACAGATTATTTTAATTATTTTATCACCATGAAAGGTATTTAGCTTTATACTCTGTGTGTATAGTGTTCATGTGTATGTTTTTCATGTGCATGGGGCATATGTTCACATCTTGTGTGTATGTAGTAGCCCCAGGTTGATGTCTCAAACATCTCCAATTCATCTGGAAATCCTGTCTCTACTGTCCCAGGCTGGAATTGCAGGTGGGCCACCACACCCAGCAAGCATCTGACCCCAGACCTCACACTCAGCACCTGCTCAAACCCTGAATCATCTTCCCACCTTATGTTTGAGACAAGGTCTGTCACTGAACCTGGAGTTCGCTGTTTACCTCCCACCCTTGTGCAGCAGTCACTGAGCCATCCCCCCAGACTTTACTTTTTATATTCACTAATATACATGGTATGTTGAAAAATTATAATTACTATTAAGACTTAATAAAATTCAGGGCTGGAATGATGACCCAGCAGTTCAGAACACTGGTTACTCCTCCAGAGGACCCAGGTTCAATTCCCAGCACCCGAGTGGCAGCTCACAACTGTAACTCCAGTTCTAGAGGGTCCAACAGCCTCACACAGACATACATGCAGGCAAAACACCAATGCACATGAAATAAGCAAACCGTTTTTAAAAAAAAAGAATTAAAAAATTCAAAAGAGATAAAGTTATAACAGGAAGAAAATACTGTCTGACCTCATTGTCCGGGCCCTCACTGGGTCTCTCACAGCCAGGCAAGGCGGCAGGACTGGTGGTCCCCGCCACTCGGGAGGCTCGCCAGGAAGATTTCTTGGGCCCAGGGCTTGGAGGTGAGTCTGTGTAATCCAGTGAGACTCTGTCTTATGTCTTATTTTAGGAAAGAATGTTGTTGTTGAGGAGGAGGAGAGGAAGAAGAAGAGGAGGATAGAAGAAAGCGGCAGGGCACGACAGCTTATATTTCCAGTCCTAGCACTCAGGACACTGAGGCAGAAGGATTGTTAGGAGTTTGAAGCCAGCCTGGCTACATAGTGAGATCCAGTACCAGGTCTACCAAAGCTACACAACAGGCCTTGTCTCAAAAATACAGATGATTGGGCTGGCTGGGCATTCACGAGGCCGTGGACTGGATGGACCTATAGCAGTGCAGAAAAACAGGCGTGGTGGCACATGACTCTAACCTCAGAACTTGGGAGAAGGATCAGAAGTTTGTGGAATGTATAAAACTGTCAAAGAAAAAAAAAACGTAAATAATAAACAAATTAAATTAGAAAAATTAAAGTTTGGGGACATCCTAGGCTACACAGTCAATTCAAGGCCAGCCTGGTGAAATCTCATCTAAAATAAAATGAAAGAGAAAAGAAAACCAGCAACTACAATATCGCTTTAAAAAAAAAAATAAGAGAACAGATGCAGTTTGGCACACAAGTCTGTGCTGGGGAGGGCGTGGTCACCTGTGCCTTTAGTACTTATTATAAGGTCTTTTACAGTTGGCTCTCTGTCTGTTGAGCACCTCCATATCTGCCCTAGCTAGAATCCTGCTGTCTGACACCTGGGAAACCAGCACCCTGCCCTGGCTGGGCTTGTGCTCTACAATTCCCTGGATGTCTGACTTCCTGCTGCTAGGAGATATTGCAGCCAGACCAGCAGCAGTCTCCTGCTCTCCTGGGTCCCCTAGCATTCTCAGGGAGTCTTCCCTGGTGTCAGAAGTCTTGCTGATGCTCAGTCCTGGGGGCAGCAGGTGATCTGTGATGTAGAGGCTGGCTCACCCACCATTGCCCTGCTAGTCACAGAGAAAACCAGTTTGTGATGGCCTCAGAATAGGACCTGCATTTTTATCTATCAATACAGGGAACTTATAAATGCCTTTCTGTTTGTTTGTGTTTTCAAAACAGGGTCTGTCTCTGTGTAGCCTTGGCTGTCCTGGAATTCACTGTGTAGACCAGACAGGCCTTGAACTCAGAGATCATCTGCCTCTACCTCCCGAATGCTGGGATAAAAGGCGTGCGCCACCACTGCCCAGCTTGTGAATGGCTTTAATGTACACTAACATTTTCAGCAAAGGATCAACTCTACAAACTAATTTTTTTTTCTTTAGAATTTGCTTGTAACTTAAAGAATTGTATCTCTGGGCTAGGATGTATAGCTCAGTGGTATGACACTTGCCTAGATGTGGTGAGGCTGAGTTTCTTTCATCCCTAGCACCACAGAAGCCAAACCAAAAAAACAAAACTCAGGCAGCAGCTACAAGCATACCGATCACTGCTTTCCATGGGCATCCGTGGCAGAAGTCTTCTTGATGTTTCTTTGGAGAAAGTCAAGCATCTTCCCTGTCCACTGTTGACAGAGGAGTCATGCTGACCTCTTAGTCTTGTTAGGCACTTTCTCTCCCATATTGTCAGGACACTTCCGAAGACACCGTGTGACGAAAACACTGTGTGACAAAGACACCAGTGACTGCACTTTGGATGGATGAGTTTCCTCAAGGTAGAAAAAAAAAAAAAAAACTACCAAAAAGGATCTCCTTGACAAAGAGGCTTTAGGGAATGTTCTCTGAAGGGAAATGACCTGGATACCATGTTTGCTCAATCCACAACAAATGTTTATTTAGCACAGAACATGTGTCAGGCAGCAGGAGATGTTGCAGCATAGATTCTGAAGAAAGATAAGAAGCCAGGTGTTGGCCAGGCTTGTGCACACCTGTGGTCTCAGCATTTGGGAGGCAGAGGCAGGCAGACTGTGGAGAGTTCAAGGTCAGCCCTGTCTACATAGCAAGTTGACTAGATAGAGAGACCTTCACACATACATACATACACGAGAGAGAGAGAGAGAGAGAGAGGAGGGAGGGAGGGAGGGAGGGAGGGAGGGAGGGAGGGAGGGAGGGAGGGAGAGAGAGAGAGAGAGAGAGAGAGAGAGGAGAAACACAAAGCACCCAGGTGTTAGATGGTACTGTCTATGCACTCAGCATTCAGAAGACCAGAGACAGAAGAGCCTCGGATTGAGGGCTATCCTGGGGTTTGGGTGTATAGTATAGTAGTCACACCACAGACTCTGCACCTCTTTCTTT
Source organism: Mastomys natalensis (assembly GCA_021653895.1). NCBI lineage: Eukaryota > Metazoa > Chordata > Mammalia > Rodentia > Muridae > Mastomys > Mastomys natalensis. Next base: position 1,429,411 of record JAJTUV010000069.1, on the reverse strand, counting down.
CTTTGTTATGATAGGATCTCATTCTGCAGCCCAGTCTGACTTTACACTATGGTAACTCTGCTGCCTCGGCCTCTCAAGTGCTGATATTATTGTACTAGGATTTGTGAAAGGTGCTTAAACAGTTGTTGAATGAATGCTTTCTTCAGGGAATTTTTTTTTGGGGGGGTGGGGCAAGGGTATTCCTTGCTTTGTCCTGTGCACAGAGTAAGAGACCAATACATACATAATGAAAAGGTGAGAATGGTTGAATTTTGGAAGGAGAGGCAAGTTACAAAAATTACATTTAGGATAACTTGGTAACTTAAGCTGCTTTCTGAGAACTGGGGAGCATCTGAGGGGCTCATATAGTGAATTTAAGAAATAGTCTCAGAACAGAAGTGAGGGAGAGAGAGAGGCTCCGACCTCCGGACCACATTCACTCATCCACTGACAAGTTTTATTTAGTATCTACCATGTGTTGGGCAACATTGTCATAGACTTTGAAAAAAAGATGATTAGTAGCCAGGTTTGGCGGCGCATGGCTATAAGTTCAGCACTTGGGAAGCTGAAACAGGAGGAAATCAATCAAAGTAGGGTAGCCTGGACTACACAACAAGTTCCAGGTTAGCCTCAGTTACATAGTGAAGCCTGTCTCTGAGTGGGGGGGTGGGAGTGGGGGGTGAGGAAAGGACTAGAATGATGAGGAAGAGAGAGAAAGAAAGGAGCAAAAGGAGAAAGAAAGGAGAATAAGGAGAAAAGTGATTTAAAGTGAAAATAAACTAGGGCTAGTAGCTTATTTTTATAGCCCTGTGATCTCAAGTTCTCAGGAGGCAGAGGCAGAAAGACTAGAAGTTCCAGACCCAACATACCTATAAAGTAAGTTTAAAGTCAATCTTGGTAGAGCGCTTGCTTAGCATGTATAAGAGACTAGGTTTGATAATCAGTACCATCAAAAAAAAGTTAGGCACACTCTTCCTTCTCAGACAATTGTGAGTGACATTTAAAAAGTAATCCATGCGTAGCGTCCATCCTTACACTTGTATCCAGACAGATGCTTGAGATCCCAGGCAGGGCTAACCCCTGCGTCTGCTGCTCTTTCCTGTGTAGCATTACCTACAGTAATGCCGAGTTCAGAAGTTAGGCAGTGCGAGGATTAAACTGTATTTATTTAGTGTGAGAGGTGCAGATGCCCTGGTGTGTATGTAAACGTCAAAAAAAAAAAGCTCCAAGAGTGAGTTTTCTTCTTCCACCTGGGGTCCCCGAAATCAAACTGAAGTTGTTGCAACAAGCACCCTTACTGTCTTAGCTCTCTCCCTGGCTCCAGAGGAAGGGATTAAAATAAATATTAAAATAGAACAATTATAATGATAATAATTATACTTGCAGCCAGGCAGTGGGGGTGCACGCCTTTAATCTCAGCATTTGGGAGGCAGAGTTCTGTGAGTTTGAGGCCAGCCTGGACTACAGTGTGGAACCGAGTCTTGAAAAACAAAACGAAACAAAAATTACTTTGTTCACTAAAGCAAATAGTTGGAGTCAACCTAATTGTCCATCAATAGATGAATGTATAGAGAAAATCTAGTATGTATATAAGATGGAATAGTCTTTAGCTCTAAAGAAAAATGAAGTTTAGGAAAGGAAAATGGATAAACTTAGATGTATACTATTGTATAAGGCTGGGGACTAGAGAATCAGGTAGCTCAGTGGTTAGAAGCACTGGGTTCTTTCAGAGTACCAGTGTTTGTTTCCCCAAAGCCCGCATGGCAGCTCACCAGGAATACATGATACACACACTTACATAAAGCTGGGCAGGGCTCAGCAGTTAAGAACATTGTCTGCTCTTCCAGAGGTCCTGAGTTCAATTCCCAGAAACCACATGGTGGCTCACAACCATCTGTAATGAGATCTGTCGCCCTCTTCTGGTGTGTCTGAAGACAGCAATGGTGAATACCTAAAATAAAAAATAATAAATAAAGGCGTGGTAGCGCACGCCTTTAATCCCAGCACTTGGGAGGCAGAGGCAGGCGGATCTCTGAGTTCAAGGCTAGCCTGGTCTGCAGAGTGAGTTCCAGGACAGCCATAGCTGCACAGAGAAAGCCTTATAAATAAATAAACGTAGATGTATGTATAATGTAAGGTTATAACAATCTCAGAAAGAAATAAACTGCATGTTCTCTCTCAGGGGCAGAATCTAGCCAATACTATGTGTATATATGTAAACAAATGTACATGCGGTTGCAGTGTAACAGGAAGAAAAACCACGAAAGACTAAACATAAGGAGAGGAAGAAAGGCGGGCTGCAGGTACTAGGCACGGGTTATGAATGAGGATAGAAAGACTACTGTTTTTCTGATTCTAATTCTGTCATGGAGCATTTGGTTTTGCTGGTGGATAACTGTATAAAATAGATTGGATACCAAAAGTGTCAGATTTAATGTGAAGCCTCACAACTTCCATTTTAAATGCCAGTTCTAACTTAGAGTTCAAACTCTGGGTCTGGTTAATTTAAGTGTGTAATTTTTTTATTTATCTGCAAGGTTTTTTTAATAACAAAGTTTATAAAGTGGAAATATAAGACAATTACAACTGTTTGTTGGAATGAAGGTTATGTGACTGTGGCCTCCCCATTATACAGTGGTGCATTCACCCTTCTTTTAATGATGGATGAAACTATACGACTGTGATGATGTAGGCCTTGAGACAGCATTAGCTACTGGGTAAGTACTCCTCATAGCCCTACTACGTCAGGACTCTGGTAACTGAGCGGGTTAAGTGCCTCAGCCAGCGATTCACATTCCGGGCAGGTCAGATGGACAGCAATATTCCATCTTGCTACTACCAACGGGGTGAAATTAAAACTTACAAATTATTTATTTTTGGATCTTTCCATTTAATATTTTTGGACTGCAGTTGACTATCAGTACCTGAAACCACAGAGAGTGAAAGCAAGGACTTGGGGGAAGTAAAGTGGAAGATCAGAGCGCTCAAACGCTGATGACGTGGTGCACACCTGTGATCCCAGCACGCAGAAGACAGACACAGGGATCACGAGATCGAGGTCAAGCTGGGCAAGTGAGATTCTGTCTCACAGAGGCAAGCAAGCAAACAGCAAAGTTAAATAGTATAGAAGAGCAGAAAATGGTAGGTCAAACCTCCCTCCCTAGTGTCATGCATTGTGTGTGTGTGTGTGTGTGTGTGTGTGTGTGTGTGTCCATGTGGAGGCTAGAGGTCAACTTCAGATGCCATTCCTCAGGAGCCATTTATCTTGATTTTTTTTTTCTTGTTTGCTTGATTTTTCTTTTCTTGTTTTTTAAGGCAGGGTTTCTCACTGGGACCTGGGGCTCACTGATGGCTGGGCTGGCTGTCCAGTGAGCCCCATAGATCTTCCTGTCTCCACTCCCCTGTGCATCACCACACCCAGCTTCACACATATGTTCTAGGACCAAATTCGGGTCCTTATTTAATCATTTTACCAACTGAGCTATCTCCCCAGCCCCAATCCTTTATAGTCCTGTCTCCTTAAGCTACTTAAAAGTTTTAACCACAGAATCATTAACATTGTAAGCTGGATATGTTGGCACACACCTGTAATCCTGGCAATTGAGAGACAGACGTGTGAGGATTGTAGCAAGAGCTACATGTAGAGTTCCAGGCCAATCAGACTATATCACGAGACCTCGATCAAATACAAAGCTCACAGAAGGAATAATCCTATAAGCCACTGTGGACCTTCACTTAGGGCTTTTCCAGCTCCAGGCATCCTTACTTAGATCAACTGGAAGGTCACTGAATGCAGGTGCCACACTGTGTGTGACTTGGTCCTTATGAATGACTTCAGCAGTTTCTGTATTTTGTGTCTCTAACTTTGGTACTTCTAAGAGCTATCTACATTAAAATCCCTAAAAGATGGTAGCGAAATGGTCTGGGATTTTTTGCTTTGTATTTTCCTATATTGAAGTACCTTCTGTGACAAAAATCTACAGTATAAAGACTTAGATAAAATATGAAGGATGGAGGAGGGATGGCTCAGGAATTAGTAGCATTTGCTCTTCCAGAAGACCTGTGTTAGACAGCTCGCAACTGCATATAACCAGCTCTAAAGGCCCTGATGCCCTTTCTGGTCTTGAAGGGCATCTGTATTCATGCGGCGAACATAAATTCAAGCAGGTATACACACTATACATAAATAAAATCCTTTTAAAAATGTGAAGTACATCCCTTTAAGGTGGAATTTCGCTGTGTAGCTCTGGCTGACCTGAAACCTGCTCTATGTGAACCAGCATGCTGTATGTAGCCTCGAACTCACAGAAATGCATCTGCCTCTGCTTCTGTCTCATTAGTATTAGGATGAAGGGCACATATCACCACACCTAACAAAAGCTCACTTTCTTGCACAGGCCGCTGGAGCTTTTCTCCCAGAAGCCTACATACAGGGTAGGAGCTGGATCTGGGTCTGAAGGTTTGGTATCAGGATCTTTCTCACCCTCTTGGCAATTCAAGACACTGGAATCTGTAAAATCAGTAATAATAAAAGCGCTAACACTAAAGGGAGTCCTCCTAGTGGTCATTCTTCTAAGCAGGGCTGCGTGTGTTAAGTATTATTTGCTCTGTGCTCTGATTAGGTTCTGTGAATATATTCCATTTTGTAGATGAAGAAACTGAGGCATGGAGTGGTTATGTGTCATGCCCAAGATTACACAGCTTTGGAGGCGCAAGTGGTGGGACTGCCTCCGAAGCTGTGTAGACTGGCTCACCTTTCTGCTGTTAACGTTCTATTATTACACATCTCCCGGACTTTCCGTTTCTCCCCCATATAATGAGGCCCTCACACCTATATAAAGAGATTTGTTCTGTTTTGAGACAGGGCCTTGTGTTCATGTAGTCCAAACTGGCCTCAAACTCACTATGTATCCAAGGTGATGCTGGATTCCTTATCCTCCTGCCTCTACCTCTAGAGTATTGTGATTGCAGATATGTGTTATGTGTGGCTGAGATGGCAAGTGGGTGAAATCACCATCTGTGCAAATGTGAGGACCTAAGTTCTAATCCCTACCATCCATATGAGTCACAGAGTACGTCTGTTATCCTAGAGCTCTTAAGAGAGGACACCAGACTGAGATACGGTATGTGCACCACGCCCAGCTTGAGGGATTCTTAGTAAGATGTTAGACCAAGCATGTCAGAGTAAGTGTGAAATAAAACACCAAACCGTTACTAGTATTCCGAGAAATTCCATTGGTAGGGTGTCATGCAAGTGTTTGTCTGGGTCATCCAGAAGTGCACTATGTATAAACCCTAGCCTTGCAAGGACAGAGCCAGAGCCTCCTGAAGAATGTTCTTCTTAAAGGGACAACACAGTAGCTCAAGGGGAGAGTGCTTACTTCTCATGAGTGAGGCTTTAGGTTCAATTCCAAGTACTGCCAAAACAAGAATGGTTTATTCAGGACGGATGGTTCACTGGGTAATTGTTTGCAGTCTAGCACCATGGACCAGGCATGGTGGTGCCTTTAATCTTAGCACTTGGGTGCAGACAAAGACAGATCTCTTATGATCTATAATCTCTTCAAAGCCAGGCTGGTCTACACAGCAAGTGCCAGGTCAGCTAGGCTGCACAGTGAAGACTTGTCTAAAAAAAGCAAAACCCTGTGTGTGTGGTCATGCACTCTCCTGTAATGCCCCTTACTGTTGTGCGTGCTCTGGGGAACTGGTACAGAAGGATACTGCGCCTGCTGAGTGCCAGCCTAGCTTCAGGTTCAGTGATAGACCCTGTCTCAGCGGAATAAGGTACATGGTGATAGGAAAGGGCACTCAATGTTCTTCTCTGGCTTCCGGAAGTATACCACACACACACCTGTACATTCTACACATACACATATGCACACATACAGGCTTGCAGATACATGAACACATGAATACACATGAACACATACACATGCATACACACACACACACACACACACCACACACACACACACACACACACACACACACACACAGAAGCTTAAATCATATGACCATATCCTGTTGAACTTTAGTCCTTATTGAGGACATTTAGAGAAAATGTACTCTCCTCAGTGTACTGCCTGGGGTGGAGCAGTCCTCCACCGTGCTTGTTTGGCTCCGAGGGATGTCCACAGTACCGTGCCTCACCTCCCCTTGCAGGTTTACCATTCATCTCCCACCAGGAGCGGGTGGTAGAGTCCCATCCACCCAGCAGATACGCAGTACCAATGCTGGCCAGCAGGTGGCACAGAGACCCTGAAGCTTTGGCCTTGGACTGAATTAAATGGATCCCCAGGAAAAGGCCTTAACCACCTCCTCCTCACCCTCCCTTCTCTTCCTTTTGTGGTTTTGTTTTTGTTGTTTGTTTGAGACAGGGTCTCACTATGTAGCCTTGGCTGGACTAGAACTAGTATGTAGAATGGGCTGGCTTTGAACTCATGTCTCTGCCTCCTGAGTGATGGAATTAAAAACATGTACTACAATGCCTGTCATCACTTTTACATTTCAGCATGAAAAAATGTCCATAATTCTTGTTTTAATGTGCATTGATGTTTTGTCTGCATATGTATCAGATCCTTTGGAACTGGAGTTGTAGACAGTTGTGACCTACTATGCTGGGAATTGAACTCAGGTCCTCTGGAAGAGCAGCAAGTGCTCTTAACCACTGATGGTCCCCTTTAATGGACCATGGCTTTTAAGAATGTTTTGAGGCTAGAGAGATGGCCAGCTGTCAAAACCACTTGCTGCCCTACAGAGGACCAGAGTTCAGATCCTAGGAACCGTGTCAGACAGCTCACAACTGCTTGTAACTCCAGCCATACACAATCCAGGGATTCGACGCCCTCTTCTGGCCTTTTCAGGCACCCACCCTCACACATACACGTAAATAAACAATAAAATAAAACCTTAAAACAAAAAGAATGTTTTGAGCCAAGTGCAGTGATATGCATTTGTAGTTCCAGCTATTAGAGAGGCTGAGACAAGAGGATGACTTGGGCCCACAAGTTTGAACCCAGCCTGTAGAACAAGAACGAGATCAAGATCAAGAAAAACCTGGGAGGTAGAGGCAAGGGGACCAAGTGTTTAGTTTGGGCCACTGAGATGGATGAATGGGTAAAGGCTATTGTGATCAAGCCTGACAACCTGAGTTGGAGCCATAAGACCCACATGGTGGAAGAAGAGAACAAGTGGTCCCCTAACCCGACATTCTCTATGTCATATACAAAGTAATAATAATAATAAAGTAAACAAAATTCAAGAATAAAAAAATAGCTCAATGTCATGCTTCAATAAATAAGTTTTAGGCCAGTCTGGGCTGTGTGTAACTCTGTCTCAGAAAGCAAGCAGGAAGGAAGGGGATGGAGGGAGGGAGGGAGGGAATGAATTCAAAGCATGGTGTGGTAGCACACACCTGTAACATCAGCAATCAGTAGACTGAGGCAGATTCCCTAAGGTTGAGACCAGTTTGGGCTACACAAAGAGTTTAAAGCCAGCCTGAGATACATAAGAAAGCTGTCTCATAACAACAAAACAAACAACCCAGAAGTGCGGGGATGTTCTGAGCAGGTAGGCAAAGAGAAACACAGTGCTGGCTACAGGGAAACTCTGTCTCATCACTTACCTTGTAGGACTTCTGGAACACTTTTGAAGTGATAAGTTAACCTAAACCCATTAATATTTCATGATAAAACCAAGGAAGAGATGAGTAAATTAATTCTTCCAGTTAGAGATGGTGAGGTGTGTTTGTGTGTGAGAGAGAGAGACAGACAGACAGACAGAGAGACAGAGGAGAGAAAGACAGAGACAGAGAGAGACAGAGAATGAGTTTCAGGGAGCCCAGGTTGGCCTTAAACTCAGTATATAGCAGAGGATTGACCTTAAACACTTCATTCTTCCCCCTTTCTCTCCTCTGTACTAGGATTACAGCTATTTGCCACAATGCCCAACCTCTCTCTTGTGTCTAAAGAAGCCACACACGCACCTGCTATGGTGTTGGAGACAGAATGTCATGTCTAACCCCCATGTAATGACACTCTAATGCAGTGTTAGGGAAGTGATTGCTTGTAAGGTTATCACCCTCATGAGATGACCATCCTTAGAGGCCACAAAGAGCTCCTCTGCTATTTCCACCACTCGAGAATATAGCAAGAACATGGACACATAGGGACTGGAAAGTGGGCCCTTACCAGTGTCATGTGACAAAACCTTTCCTCGGGAGGTAACACACTGGGCTCCTCACCTCAGATAGGAAACACACGACAAACCGAAGTACAGGTACCACCAAAATCTAACTGAGTGAACTATGAGTTTTATTGGGGTTACTTATAGGAATATGAGTGAGGGGTTCTTACAGGAGCAGAAATGGCTCACAGAAGCTGCATCACCAAAGCCCACCTCAGTGTGGGTGACAGCTCACAAGGCTGGGAACCTGAAGCTCACTGCCTAGGCTGCAGGCAGCTCAAAAGGTTGAAGAGGGTCCTTCCAGGTGCAGCAATTGGTCTAAACATCTTCCAGGCAGGGCTGCTGGTTTCTGCTTCTACCAGGCAGCTGGTCTGGTCTCAAACTCTCCTTCTTAGCTCAGCTCCCTTTTGATCAAGGGAAATTACTCTAACCCTAACCAGAAGGGCCTATTGAATCTGATCAGTTTCAGGAACTTCCGAAGCTATTTTGAGTTGTTTGCCTTCCTGCTTAAGGAGCTTCCTGTAGGATGGACTGTTTGAATCTTAGAGGAAACTGTTATTCATCAAGCAGCCTTCAAAACAGCCAGTGTCTTGATCTTGAACATCTCAGCCATCAGAGCTGTGAAAAAACAAGGAGCTGTTATTTATAAACTACCCAGGTTGTGGTATGTAGTTACAGTGCAGAAATAGACTAAGAAAAGTGACCAGACAGATAACAACATCAATCTATCATTTTACATGGCCCCTGAGAACAGCTTGGACAGTGTCTGTCACACACAATAGGACTGGCTGTGAATTTAGGGCACATCTCAAAACCTGCATAACACCAGGTAATATCATTAACCACTAGCATTAGGCCCATGGTCATTAGATTGCTTCATTTTAAGGTAATCCAGAAACCTGATGATCTGACATTAAAGTTCCAGACTTTAACAGGTTACCCCAAACAGTGCAGACTTAATGTAGATATCAATTCTTTGAGTCCAGGGACAGATCTTATCCTGTGACTCCCCCTGCGGTAAGGGCTCTTGTATATTTTACTGTTGCACATAATGGTACTCACATTTTATTAGAAGCTATCAGCCAGCAAGGTCTTTCTGGTTTTTTTGTTTTGTTTCAATATAGGGTTTCTCTGCATAGTCCTGGCTGTCCTGGAACTCACTCTGTAGAGCAGGTTGGCTTTGGGCTCAAAGATCTGCCTGCCTCTGCCTCCCAAGTGCTAGGATTACAGGCATGTAATCCTCCCCACCTCCTTTCTAAGTGCTTTACATACTGCTGTACTTTGGAAATGGAATGCTCCCCAAAGCCCATGTATTAAAGTCTTGGGTCCCACCTTGGCACTATGCAGAGGTGGCAGAAACTTCAAGGTCGGACTAGTAGGCCTCTGGTGATTTCACATAGACTCTTGAAAAACATACTGACACATAGGTTCCTGAGTCCAGTGTTTTCAACAAACTAAGAGGTGGAGAGGAAACAAGCTAGGAAACCTGCCCAAGGGCACTGAGGCAGAAGGTACCTTCCAGCAGCCTGCCTCTACCATCATGTTCTGGCATGGACTCACCTCCTGGACCATGATGCCCGGGGGTAGGACTACAACTACTCTCCTTTGTATTTTCCATAGTACCTGATATACAAGGTAGTCCTTAAATACATGTTGAGCTGAACTGATACTGTATGTAATTGAAGTGTGCTTTTTCATCCATTCATTAAGCTCAATAAAACATCCCTAAGCTGGAGTGCTTGCCCAGTGCATGCATGAAATGCTTACAATTTTCCACTTTTAATGATTTGAAGACTTTGCTACAGAACCAAAAATCCCAGAATCCAGCACTCAGGAGCAGAGGCAGGTATGTTTCTGTGAGTTTGAGGCTAGTCTGGTCTGGCCTTCATAGTGAGTTCCAGGACAGCCAGGGCTATGTAGCTCAAAACCCTGTCTCAAAATCAAAAGCAAGCAAACAAAAAAGAGACTTCTATGTACTCTCTGGTTGTTTCTCAGTAACTACCTCCTACTTTCCTGTACCCAACACTGCAGGGATTCTGTCTTCTGGCCCTACACTTTTGGGGCATGGATACCCGAACTGGCCTCATGCTGTCCTTACTGCTGGTCCTGATGGCATACACATGTAGTCAAAGCCCTTGGGAGATGGAGGCAGGACAAAGGCCAACCTGAGCTAAAGACTGAGCTCAGAGCTAGTCTTGAGCTACATAGCCCCCACGCCCCCCAAAAATAGTCAACTGCTCCCTCCCTTAGCAAAACCAACATAAATTAAGGGGAGGACGAACACTGTGTAGGGGAGGAAAACCCCGATTTCTACTTTAAAATGAAGACTGGTAGTTGCCCTGCATCTCCTCAGAGTCGCTGTGGAGACTAAGTAAAAACTGGTGCACAGAGACTCTGCACAGACGTCCCCTGCAGAGTCGGACGCGCGCTCAGCAGCCGCCCGCACTGCTGCTTGGGGTTCACCTCACACGTCCTCGACCAACGCGACCGCCACGAACCGCTACGAACCTCACGGGACTGCCGGGTCCCCTGAGACCGCCGCGGCGGGAGATCTGCCCCGGGAGTGTGGGGTGAGCGCTGAGAGGGGCGTGAGGCCCCAAGCAGGCGGAGGACGCGGGAGGGGCGTGACCCACACGCCCGGGGGCGGGGCACCGGGCCCTTTCAAGCCCCAGCCGCCTCGGCAACGGAAGTTCCGGTGTCGGCGAGCGGAGGTGAGAGGTCAGCAGGAAGTCGATACGTGGCCGCCGCCTGTCCCCGCCGAGGAGGCGCTGCGAGCGGAGATGGCGGCGCAGCTAAACGTAGAGCAACTCGAGGTGTCGCTCGACGGCCTCACGCTGAGCCCGGACTCGGAGGAGCGTCCGGCGCGGAGGGTGCCCCGCTGCAGACACCGCGGTCCTCACCCTCCGGGAATGGACTGGGCTCGGGCGCCGCGGGACAGCAGCGGGAGCCCGGGGAGGGCGGCGGCTGAGGGCGCGGCCGAGGAGGCGCGGCGGATGGAGCAGCACTGGGGCTTTGGCCTGGAGGAGCTCTACGGCCTGGCGCTGCGCTTCTACAAAAGTGAGCGGGTTACTCGCCTCTGCGGGGCTGCGGGCGGGCAGTGCCTGCCCCACCCACCCGAGCTAGGCCGGGGTGACCGGAGCGCCGCTCCGTCCTTGGTAGCACCCGGAATTTGTCACTACCGGTCTGGCCCCTGGTCACACCCCTGAGAGACCTAGAAGCCTGGTTTAGCATCCTGCGTCGCCTGAGCTTGCTGGGCGTTATACCTGGTTTTAAGTTTTCTGGTTTCCATGAGCTAGAGTGGCAGAAGCGCGCGCTTCCTGGGGCTCCAATTCTGGGATGGATTTTTCCTTTTTGACGTTATTTATCGATTTTCCACCAAGTTTTCCATGGCTCACAACAACATCAAAGCGATTAAAAAAAAACCTATCACTATTTTAGTGGAAGAAAATTGTATTGGGTCCCACACATACCTTTTCTAGCCTTGGAAACCGTGAGCATGTATAGAATATGATCAGCGGTAGGGATGTGGCGAAGGATAAAGTTCATTTATTCCCTTTTGCTTGAGTAAGTAAATAATGGCCACTGTGTTCTAGTAACTTCTAAGTGGCTAGGGAATTCTACCTTGTAAGTGAAAAATGAAGACTAAGGCGAGAAGTTATCGGTCTGTCTCGCTCTCTTAAAAGAAATTTGTGATGTTCGGTAATTTTCTTTTTTCTTCTCTAGTTAATAGTGGAGGTAACAGTCACAAGATTTGGTCAGTGGGAAAGAGCTTGACTAATTAGTCTGATTCTTAAAAGATATTTAGGTTCTTGAGTGGAAAAGCAAAGAGAGATAAGGTCAAATGAAACTTTTAAAAGTGGTTGCTAGGCTCCACATGCGTTCCAGAACAGCCTAGTTGTGACAAGTTTCCCAGAGATAGTGCTTTCAGATTACATAGTTTAGCAGCTAAAGTCGAGTTGTTCAGTGTAGTGACCCTAAGGTAGTTTTAGTTTTAAATTAACTTTCATTGTGCAAACTAGTGAAATTCTACAAAAGTTTCCAGAATAGTAAATACTCTACATTCATAATATTTTTAAGTTTACCGTTGAACTGTTCATTGCCACGGCACAAGGAGTTCAGCCCTTGCTGTGGCAGCTGACTCTCGGAGTCGGTAATGAGTTTAGGATCACTTTATCTCTTGAGTCAACGGTTTGATTTTAGAGTTTGTTGTAAATAAATGCAAATCCATTGGTTTCTATACAGTTCACATAGCAGTGCTTGCCCTTAAAAGTTAATTTGGGGAACTTGCTTTTCAGTAATGTAAACTGCAAGAAACTGGGAAGAACCAACTTTAACTCTTTTTAAAAGGAATTTTTAATTTTGTGTGTGTGTGAGTGTGTGTCTGTCAGTGTCGATGTGGATGCCCAGGAGACCAGAAGGGTTAGATGTCCTGGAGCTAGAGTCCTAGGAAGTTCTGAACTGCCTGACTTGGGTGTTGAGAATCGAGCTAAGGTCTTTGGGAAGAGCATTGTTCATTCTTTACCAATGAGATATGGCTCCAGAACCAGAAAGAACCAATTTCTAATCTTTGATTTTGCTGTATGGGTAAAACAGGGAGGGATATTTCATCTGACCCGTCTTATTTGAAGATAGCACTATCTGTGTTAAGAGACTAAAACAATAAGGATGGTGTCACACACTTAATCCCAGAACTAGGGAGGCAGTGGCAGGTAGATCTCTGTGAATTTGAGGCCAGCCTGGCCAGCACAATTCTGGGACAGCCGAAGCTACATAGTGAGAGCCTGTCTAAAAACAATAACAAAAACCTAAACAAATTAATTAACCTAAAAAAATTGTATAATGGGCAGCAAAGTTAGCATTGTTTTGGGTCAGAAACCTCATTCTAAATTATTGTTGCTATATAAATTCCTAGAAACTGCTAGAATCAAGTTCTACATAAGGAAACTGGATTAGGTAACACTAGATTCACATTTAAGATTGAGTTGTCTAAACATATTATTTTAAATTGCCTTTTGAGTGGCAAGAGTCTTTGGGGAACCCATTTTAAGGGGGCTAAGTTATTAGTCACCTTACAGAAGGAAGTGCATCTCAATTCCTAAATTAAGTGCTCAAAACTATACCTAGAAAGTTAAACTAGCTTTCTTTGTGGATTATTCCTTGCACCAACAGTGAAGGGCTAGTATAGTATATCAGGCACTAATTTGAAGAGGGAAAAGGATATAAAAGCAGAATTAACAGAAACTGGGGTGAATCCAGCAAGGCTGCCTTTGGGTTTTTTTGTTTGTTTGTTTTCCCCTCGGGTGTGTATATGTGCATTGTCTGTGTAGAAGTCACAGGACAATTTTGGGTGGTGTTCTCCTTGAGACAGATCTCCTTTGCTGCTTTGTACACTAGTCTAGCCACGTGCCATGAGCTTCTGGAGATTTTCTTGTCCTAGCTTTTCTTTATGTAAGAAAGCTGAGTTTACAGACGTCCACTATTTTGTGTTTCTTGACAGTTTTTAGGAGATCTGGACTTAGGTCCTCATACTTGTAAATAAATGCTGAGCCATCTTCCCCACCTCCGCCCTTCACTTTAAATGACATTTCTCTTCTGTGGACTCAATTTGAATCTTGAAAGCAAGATTATTTTCTGTTGAAGTAGCTGCAGAAGCCTAGGATGTAGCTCAGTTGGTAGGGTGCTTGCCTGTGTGGCCTTAGGACGTGGGTTCTAGCAACAGCACCATAGAAGCAAGCCACGGTGTTCCAGGCTTGAAATGGCAACACTTGAGGTGGATCTCAAGTTTAAGGCCACTCTGGACTAGATACATGAAATACCCCACCCACCGCCAAAAAATGTTTTGTGTTACATACTTGTAATAGTGATGATCATAAACCAAGATGAATTACTTTATCAACAACTCTGAATTTTTTGCTAAAATGAAAGTGAAATGCTTGCCCATCATGCATAACATAGCATATACATAACTAACTAGGCCCTGAGTTTTACCCCAGGGGATGGGGCGTGTAAAATAACAGATGAGGTGTCCCTTATGATAAAACTGTGTTTTACTATCTAAACGTCAGGGGGTTTATACCCTTATTGTGGATAAGGCTTAATAACAGGATTCTGCTGTATGAATGGTACAATTCTCTTGCTTTTAGAGAACATGGAGGCAAAAGACTTAAAGGGCCAGTGACACCTGCAGAGCAAGTGTGGGTTGAGGAAATAGTGTCACTCCAGAAAGGACAGTGGAAAGGGGATGGGACCGGGCACGTGTGTCTAGGAAACGGCAAACAGGAGGTAGTTTGATGAAGCAGGGGAAAGTTGAATACAGATCCTGAAAGTGTTTGGTGAAGTTATATATAGTTTAGCCTTTTTGTTAGATGAAGAACCAGTGAAGGTTTTTCAAAAGAGGAAAGAAATGGCTCTTAACTCTGTTTTAGCAAGATTAAGCTAGGCTTGCTTAGCCTTTTATGTTAAGGTCCTAAAGAATTCCAGAGCTTTATACTTCTAGGGTGGAGTTAACTTGTTTTTGTTGAGTTATTCAGGGTTTAGATTTTTCCTTTTCAAATACTCAATTGCTGTTATGTTTGTCTGGTAGATTGGTTGCATTAATTTATAGTTTTCAAACTAATGGTTGTCAGTGGATACAGAGCAGATATTTACTAGATACTAAGTGAAACCTGCATACATACTATTTTACTTAATCCTCCCTTGAGAGTTCTGTGTTATCTGTATCTCTTAGTTGAGGGACCTGGCCTAGGCCGTTCAGTTACTCCTTATAAGAGGCTAGGTTGGATCTCTTTCTGGTTTTAGACAGTTCTTCCACTGCAAAAGATGAAAGTAGATAGTACCCTCCTTTCTGGTAATATACTGAGGGAAAGAATTCAAAAGCACTCTCTGGGTAATTTATTACTTGAATCTTTTTGGCATGAAAATATTAAGAGCTAGTGGAATGATCCAAGTTGGTTTTGTTTGACTTAGATTTTATTTTATTTGCATGACTGCATGAATGTATGTGTACCACTTGTTGCTTGCTGCCTGCAGAGGTCAGAAGAAGGCATTGGATCCCCTGGAAATGAAGTTACAGATGGTTATGAGCCACCATGTGGGTTCTGAGAATGGAACCCAGTTCCTCGGAAAACCAGCTAATGCTCTTAGCCACTGAGCCAGTTCTTCATCCGCTTCTTATCAAGTTGTGATGTCTAGCTTTTAAAAATCTGATGGTATGGGTGATTTTAACTGCAGTGTCTTTGATTAGTGAGGTTTAATACTCGTTTAGATGTTTATTGGCCTTTTCCCCCATTCATATAGTTCAATTATTGTTCTTTTTTTTTTTTTTTTTTTTTTTTTGAGACAGTTTCTCTGTGTAGTCTTGGCAGTCCTCAAACTCAAAACTAATAGAAGTCTGCCTGCCTCTGCCTCCTGAGTGCTGGGACTAAAGGTATGTGCCAGCACTGCCTGGGTTTTTGTTTGCTTGTTTATTTCTTAATAATGTTCTTTATGAGTACACTATGTGTGTGGATGAAACTTGTTCATGATTTATACTTAATTTTTTTATATTTTTGTATTTATTGGTGGGGACAATGTCATGGTGCATGATCAGAGAACAGCTTGAGTCAGTCCTTTCCTTCCACTGCGTGGATTAGGGATCAACCTCAGGTTTTCCGATTAGCTGCTGAGCCATCTTGCCAGCTGGGTTTTTTTTAATTTTGATAGTCCATTTTTACTTGAATCAAATAACTATTATGACTGTTATAATGGAGAGGTTATTTAAAGATTATCATTTTACCAGGATCCAGTTTTATACTGTTTTTGAATATAGGTAATAGGGTTGTTGTTGTTGTTGTTGTTGTTGTCAGACTAGCTTAATTTTACTTTTCTCTTTTATTTATTTTTTCAGAGACACAGTCTCACTCTGTAGTCTAGGCTGACCTTGAACTCACTGTATAGCTTACACTGTTCTTGAACTCATGGTGATCCTTCTGCCACAACTGGGATTATAGATGTATGTCATCACCTTTGATTTTGCCTTCTTTCTTAATAGCCCTAGTGGAAGCCTGTCAGGGTCAATGATAAGGGAAACAGAGAATCACGTAGATAATAATAATACTAATACACTGTTAACCTCTGACATGGCGATGTAACCTTCCTTTTATTGATGACTAAACTGAGAAAGTAGCTCATCCCACCGTGACTCAGAAATGTCTAAGATGAGATTTAAACACTATCCAGCTGATTCCAAAGGAGAAATCTTCTATAAAGGATTTGTATTTTTATTAAGCCCCATTAAAATTTAGTAAATAAAAAACAATCTTAACCTACTGTTTTTAAGTTATTGGCATACTCTATAGCAAAGCTTCAATGCATTTCTAACGCTGGAAACTGTATTTTACTAACACCAATTGTTTTCTTTAAATTTCATTTCTTTTAGTAAAAGATGGCAAAGCCTTTCATCCAACTTATGAAGAAAAACTGAAGTTCGTGGCGCTGCATAAGCAAGTTCTTCTGGGCCCGTATAACCCTGACACTTGCCCTGAGGTTGGATTCTTTGATGTGTTGGGGAATGATAGGAGGTAACAGTGTTTTCCTATTTAGGTACTTTAATGATGTTAGAAAGGAGTATAATGCACATTGCTTAAGGTGTAGGTAGCTAACTTCTTAGCTTAGCATAACAGCTGAAACAATGATTTTGCTCATAGATTCTAAATCTTAGTGAAATCCTTTACTTATCTAGCATAAGACAAGTACAATTTCATCCAACTCTTTCTAAATAATATTAAAAGCAGCCATTTAAAACATGTGCTACTGGGCTTGGAGAGATGGCTCAGCTGTTAAGAGCACCAGCTGCTATTCCAGGGTTTGATTCGCAACAACCCCAACCATCTGTAATCCCAGTCTCAGATGCTGTCCTCCAAGCATACAGATAAACATGCAGGCAAGACACTCATAGACATAAAACTAAATAAAAAATAAAATGCATACTATTGATGTCCTTATTGAAACATACAGAATTTTTCCAGAAAATGGAATATTTTTGTTCAAGCTAAAAATGTAAATAAAATTAAATATAGATTGCTTTTTAACAAGTGTGAATAAACAAAATGCACTTATATTTTGGATTGTTTATGGCATCTTATTAATAATATCAATGTAGATTTGTTGAAACTTGAAGTCTTGAATTTTTTGCTTCTAGTAAACACATAGTTCATTTTAATTGTAATTGAGTTTTTCATATGTAGATTTAATTAAATAAGATTCTCATTCTGCTAAGGTGAAAAGGTAACTGTTCTTTTTTATTCTCTGCAGGAGAGAATGGGCAGCTCTAGGAAACATGTCCAAAGAGGATGCCATGGTAGAGTTTGTGAAACTTCTAAATAGGTGTTGTCCTCTCCTCTCAGCATATGTTGCATCCCACAGAATAGAGAAGGAAGAAGAAGAAAAAAGAAGGTGATGTCACAGGGCATGGTGGCACACAGTGCAGGCAGTTTGCACTGATTCTTTGCTTTCTGGCGTATGTGCTCTGGGTCAGAGCCCTTCCTACTGTTCTTCACTTCTACTTGTTATTGCAGTCTTTCAAAACTCTTCATGTGAGTGGGTGGAGGGAGGAGGGGCTGCTTCCTTCTGGTTACACCTGTAAAGTGACCCTACCCATCTACAGCAGCATTCCTCACCCCACCCCCGAGACAGAGTCTTGCTACTGTAGCCCAGGTTGGCCTTCCTGAATAAATGCTGGAATTATCCGTGTATACTACCACATCTGGCTATAATAAGCCTTTAACAGGCTCAACCATAAATTCATTCACTCCTTCCCTCCTATTCTCTGGTGTTGGTGTTGGATCCTAGATGGCTTATTAATTAATTAGTTATCCACTCCAAAATTTGGAGTAGATGCTGCTGAGCTCACTGCTTGTATTTCTGAGATTCTCCCAGCACCCATGTGAAGGCTCACAGGCGTCTGTAATTCCAGTTCCAGAGGATGCAACACTCTTCTAGCCTCCAGGAATGCAAGTGGTTCACAGGCGTACATAGAGGCAGAGTACCCATATACATAAAATAAAAACTAAATTAAAAATTAGACAAAGAATAGCCCAAGCATGAGAGAATTATAGAAGTACTTCACTGGATAGCTCATGCCGTGTAATCCTGGTATTTGGAAGGCAGAGCCAGAAGATTGCTCAAAATTCAAGACCAGCCTGTTCTTCATAGCAAGTTCCAGGCTAGCCAGAGCTGTACAGTCTAAAACAAATAAATCCAGTGACATAAATAACATTTCATTGATAAGTAACCAAAGTAATATGTTTTGTATCCTGTTGAAAATACTTTTAATTGTATTTATTTTCTGTGTATGGGTATTTTGTGTGCATGTATATCTTTGTATCATGTGTGTACATTGTCCTCAGAAGCCAGACAGGGTTGGTTCACCTGGGACTGGAGTTCCAGATGGTTGTGAGCCACTATATGGGTCAATATGGAATCGAACTGGGTTCTGCAAGAGCAGCCTGTGCTCTTAATCACTGAGCCATCTCTCCACCCCCTAATTTGAGTCTTTTTTTAAAAAAAAGATTTATTCTTAGGTTTGATGATATGTACATATGTGTATCCTTGTGGGGGTAAATACACATGAGTACAGGTGTCCTCGGAAGACAGAAAAGGGCATCAGATGCTCTGGAGCTGGAGGTGAGGGCTCTGGAGACCGAATTCTGGTCTCTTAGAAGATCAATACATCTCTTAACTGTAGAGCTCTCTTCCAACCCTCCCTGCCCTGTCCTTTTTTCTTACTATTTTTAGTTCATTTGGTCCCCCCCCCCCATTAATTTATTTACTTATCCACTTCACATCCTAATTGCTGCCGTGTGGTCATCTCTGTCCTCCCCCGCCTCGCCTCCCACCTTCACACAGTTCCTCCCTCCCTCACACAGTTTTTTGTTTTTGGTTTTTTTTTTTTTTTCAAGGCAAAAGTTTCTCTGTGTACCCCTGGCTGTCCTGGAACTTGCTGTAGATCAAATTGGTGTCGAACTCAGAGATCTGCCTGCCCCCCACCCCCATTGCTAGGATTAAAGGTGTACTGCCCCCTTTTAAAGACAGGGTTTCACTGTATAATCAGCCTGCCTCTGCCTTCCTAGTTCTGAGAAGCACCATGCCAAGCTAAGACTTGGTACTTAATCAAAATGGAATAACATAGAAAGTTGATTTATATACTGTAGTACACTGTTGAATCAGATATAATTCTTTGAAAGTTGATTCTTGCTTACTTTTGTTTTGTCATTAAAGACTGTGAAAGCCCCTACTTAATAATTATTCTTGAGGTAGTCATGTATGTTGTGAGATTGACTCCATATTTTGTTTTACCATATAGAAGTTTATGTATTTCATATTTTGAGAGATTGCTTGCTATTCTCTGCAACGATTTTTATCTTATTTTCACTGGAAAGTGAAATATAAATGATTTGAAAATAGATTCTCTGTGCAGAGTTCATTCTCTTTGCTCTATACCGTGTAGAAAGGCGGAGGAGGAGCGAAGGCAGCGTGAAGAGGAAGAACGAGAGCGGCTGCAAAAGGAAGAAGAGAAACGGAAGCGAGAGGAGGAGGACAGGCTCAGACGGGAGGAAGAAGAGAGGCAGCGGATAGAAGAAGAGAGGCTTCGGCTGGAACAGCAAAAGTGAGTTTGCTGCTTAGATCTTAATTAAAAATGAGAACCAGGCTACCATCCTGTTTCCTGGGATTTTACCTGTGTGTCTTAGAACGAACATTCTGTGACCGTGCCTGGGAGGAAGATGTGTGTTGGCTCCTTTCATGTTTACCAGTGACTTTTGTTTGTTATTAGAGGATAATGTGTTGAAATTTGGATTTAGTTTGTAAAACTTAGAGGCTTGAAGCAGCAGTTGAGGTTGCTCAGTTGCTGTCTTGAGTCCAACGTCTAAGTTCTCACGATCTCATAGCTTCTTGGTCTTCCTCTTTGTTCTTACTGCTGTCTGCTCTGTCTTTCACAAGACTGTCTCACTTGGGAATTTTGTGATCCATTTTCCATGTATCTGAGAGACCCAGTTAGAAACTCTGAGGACCTAGAGCCTAGGTAGTAACCCGATGTATATCAGATAGCCATTCCCAGACCTAGTGCAGGACATGGGAGCTGAAACTTCCTTCTTCAGAAAAGATGGAAAGCCACTTTCTCAGAAGACCTGGCCTTTCAGAGAGCAGCTAGAGATACCAGTAGGAAAACGCAGGATTCCAGGGGGGCGTGGCAGAAAAGTTAAGCTGGAGAACTTAAGATATATCGAGTCTCTTCTTTGCTTACAGCTAGTTTCTCAGGAAAACCTTCAGTCGTAGCTAGCCTCAAAGTATCCCATGGCCTCACTATGCTTTGAAGGAGTTTTTAAATGCCATTCTCTTTTGAATTTGGAGTTGAACACCTTAGCTGGGCCCAGTGTCATGCTTTAGTCAGGAATCTGTTTTTACTTAATTAATCTGCTTATTATTTAATGAATAGATTTGAAGTCTTTGGTAAGTAGTCACATAGCAGTTTTGAAATATGTAATTTTCTCTGGAAGAAATAAAAATAATTGAACTAATTGGATAGAATTGATATCTCCAAATAAGCCACAGTGGTGTACAGCTATGATCCCAGCACTTCAGAGCCTGAGTTGGGGTTAGCCTGGCTCTATATAATATGACGCTGTCCGTGGAGGGAGGGAGAGAGAGATCAGTGAAGCGAGCAGCATGCCCTGCTTTTCTTATCTTCAGTGATTCTTAATAAAGGCACCTTTAAATGAAATGCTATAGCCCGTTAGATTTTCAGTGGTTTTATTCATTCTTAACAGAGCCTGTAGCATCAATTAGCTCTTTTGCTTTGTTCTTTTCCATAGCCAAAGTCACACACATCCATGCCCAATGGCACTCTGTCTTACAGCATCGAGCTGAGTTAGTGTTGCTGCCGCCGTACTAGCTATATTTGAGCTCTGGCTCTTGAATCTAGCTGCAATAGAATTTTGGACAGTTAGTAAACAACCTTACAGTGTCGTCACATGCTAAGTGCATTGGTACATGTAAATTTTTTAAAAAGTGCATGACACATCAGAAGAGCACAGTAAGTGTTAATAATTATGATGACGGTGGCGATGTGCTTATTAGTATTCTTCATTCTGACTTTTATTGAAAAACATAAGTAAAAAATTAGAGGTCAGTTTTTTTTCCTTCAGTATTCAGGGCCTAGAATACATGCTTTTTGGTATACATTATTGGCCTCGTCATTTTAAAGTTATAAGCTATAAAAATAAACAAGGACATTTTATTTTGTTATGAACAGTCCTGTTGTCAGACTGGCATGTATTTATTAATGTTTTTAGGCAGCAGATAATGGCAGCTTTAAACTCGCAGACTGCCGTGCAATTCCAGCAGTATGCACCCCAGCAGTATCCAGGGAACTACGAACAACAGCAGATTCTCATCCGCCAGCTGCAGGAGCAGCACTATCAGCAGTACATGCAACAGTTATATCAAGTCCAGCTTGCACAGCAACAGGTATGACAGAGCTTTAGAGAAGGCGTTGTTTCCATGGAACCCAGGTTCTTTCCTACCAGTCATGAATGAATTTTGCATTAGCCAGCCTAAGGTATAAAGTAACTCTTTGGTTGATCTTGTAGGCAGTCTATTTAGCATTCATTGTGTTGGCAGTTACAAAAGAAAACTCAGGGTCTTGAACCTCGGAAGCTGTACTTTACATTGGGTATGTGGGAGTTGTATAGGTCAGTATCCTAACAGTGAATCTGGTATGGACTGTTAATAGTGCCCATGGAACCATGAGGACCCGAGTAGCTAGCCATAGTGTAAGAACATTTTTCAGGCAAAACATGCACTGTCGGGATCAGACAGCTTTAAAGAGATAGCGTCCCCTCCCATAAGGCCATAGCTGGCTCTCCACAGTGGGGGCAGGTCAGATCCAGTATACTCATGACAGCATATGCTCCTTTTCCAGCACCCTCTGCCTGAATATCGGCTTCAGCACTCAGGTAGTTGGAGCTGGAGAGATAGACGGCTCAGGTGTTAAAGGCTAGGCTCACAGCCAAAAATACAGGAGAAAGTGCTTTAAGTGGAAGACGTGGAAAGAGTCTGGTGCTGGGGCTCTGTCCTGGCTCTGCCATTATCATTTGGCTTTCTGACATGCTACTGCTACTCCGATTTCCTGCTTTTTCTCTGTTCTGTGAGAATAAGACACAAGATCAAGGTTTCTAACCACGCAGGATGATAAAAGGAAGAGAAGGATGGTGGCTAGGCCTGGTGGTGTAAACCTGTAATACCAACCACCAAGTAGCTGAGAGTTCAGGTTAGTCTGGGCAGCTTAGAAGGACCCCATTTCTAAGTAAAAGGGGAGAGGGTGAATATCGGCTTCAGCACTCAGGTAGTTGGAGCTGGAGAGATAGACGGCTCAGGTGTTAAAGGCTAGGCTCACAGCCAAAAATACAGGAGAAAGTGCTTTAAGTGGAAGACGTGGAAAGAGTCTGGTGCTGGGGCTCTGTCCTGGCTCTGCCATTATCATTTGGCTTTCTGACATGCTACTGCTACTCCGATTTCCTGCTTTTTCTCTGTTCTGTGAGAATAAGACACAAGATCAAGGTTTCTAACCACGCAGGATGATAAAAGGAAGAGAAGGATGGTGGCTAGGCCTGGTGGTGTAAACCTGTAATACCAACCACCAAGTAGCTGAGAGTTCAGGTTAGTCTGGGCAGCTTAGAAGGACCCCATTTCTAAGTAAAAGGGGAGAGGGGTGGATGGATGGAAATAGATAAATTAATTGATTTATAAATGCTTACTATAATTGGGCTGTGACACTTTTTGACAAAGTCAACATACACATATTCATTATACAGTAGTAAATATTTTTAGAGCCAGGCGGTGATGGCACACGCCTTTAATTCCAGCACTTGGGAGGCAGAGGCAGGCGGATTTCTGAGTTCGAGGCCAGCCTGGTCTACAAAGTGAGTTCCAGGACAGCCAGGGCTACACAGAGAAACCCTGTCTTGAAAAACAAAAACAAAAACAAAACCCAAACAAATAAATATTTTTAGGAAAGTAGAAATTTTTAAAATAAAATGACCTGTCTTCTTCTTGTAGTTTAGAAATCAGTGAGATGTTAAAAGGCTCTGTACGTTCTGTGTAACCCACGGGAAGACCAGAAGGTGCCAAACCAGGTTAATAAGCATCCTTTTGAGAGATGCTTCTCCTCTTGTATAGCCTTCTTATCTTAGCCTTATCGCCTCCTCCCCCTTTTCCTGCTTCGTTGATAGGTGTTGAGATAATAAGATTGCTGTTACGTACTGTCCTCTTCATAGGCTGCTATCACTTTATGAGGATAAGTTGTTGTGATAGGCTAAATTAAAAACTGGGACAGAAGTCACAGTTAGAATTAGTATGATCGCCGGGCGGTGGTGGCGCACGCCTTTAATCCCAGCACTTGGGAGGCAGAGGCAGGCGGATTTCTGAGTTCGAGGACAGCCTGGTCTACAGAGTGAGTTCCAGGACAGCCCGGGCTACACAGAGAAACCCTGTCTCGAAAAAAAAAAAAAAAACCAAAAAAAAAAAGAATTAGTATGATCAAATTCTAATTGGTTGCTTCTGGAACTAGATAGGTCCAGTACGCTACCTGAGAATTGAGCCTCAAAGTTCGTTACCACTCAGGTTCTATTTTTTACACTTACTAATGAATTTTAAATAAGGAGAAGGAAGAAATAGAATTCACTACTCTGAAGTAGGCCAGTCTATACTTTTGTGTAAATACTGAACGAAACTGCTGTCCCTGTCCCTTTGGTAGTATAGCTGCCTAGCATGTCTATTGTATTATTCTTGTACCTTTCTCTTTTTTGGTTTTTTGGGGGGTAGAATGGGCAGAGGTTGTTTGGTTTTTGTTTGTTTTAATTTGATTTGGTTTGGTTGGTTTTTCAAGATAGGGTTTCTCTGTGTGACAGTACTGGTTGTCCTGGAACTCACCTGTAAACCAGGCTGGCCTCAAATTCACAGAGATCCAACTTGCCTCTGCCTCTCAAGTGCTGGGGTTAAAGGCGCATGTCACTCTTACCAGTAGTTGTAAGCTTCTTGTGTAGCCCAGAGTGAAACTCAAACCCTCCCTCTCAGGGACTGGGCTTATAGACAAGCACTGCCACACCAGGTCTCCTTGTGCTTTTAAGACTCCCCCAAAGTATATGTTTTTAAAAAAGAGTTGTATAAATAATTGCAGCCTGCTGTGTCTAATAAATAAATGTCCTGGTCAGTGGGATCCAGAGAAGGGAGTTTATTGATTTTACTGGAGAGTTTCAAGATTTTCAAGAATACTTTCTCTCCTCCACCATCATGTAATGTTTTGAATGTACTGATTTGTTTTGGTTGATTGCATTTTTTTTTCAATAGCTGGTACTTTTTCCTTGGAAGTGATTTAGAACCTAAGCCTTAGAGTACTTTTTAAAGTCTTGTGTTCTATGTAGTAAGCAGAGAGAGGTGTTTAAACCCAGCACTGGAGAAGCAGAGTCAGGTGGGTCTCTTTGTGAGTTTCAGGCCAGTCTATACAGATAGTTCAAGGTCAGCCAAGGTTGCATAGTGAGACCCTGGGTCACAGTGGCAGGAGCTTGAGATAGATGATTACATCACCTCCACGGTTAAGAGTAGAGACAGATGTTGCTTTCAACTGGGTTTCCCTACTCATATGGCTCAAGACTCCTGCCTAGGAAGTGGGACAGCCCACAATGGGCTGGATCACATCAATTGATGTTATAAAGACAGTTGTTGCCGGGCCTGGGTGGTGCATACCTTTAATCCCAGCACTTGGGAGGCAGAGGCAGACGGATTTCTGAGTTCGAGGCTAGCCTGGTCTACAGAGTGAGTTCCAGGACAGCCTGGGTTACACAGAGAAACCCTGTCTGGAAAAACAACAACAACAAAAAAAGACAGTTGTTCACAGACACAGGCCAGTCCAACCCAATATAAACAATGTTTCACAAGACTTTTCCTAGCAGATTCTAGATTGTATCACATTGTCAGTTAAAACTCACTTGCATGGTGAGTCATCTTACCAGCCATCAGGAATGTTTTCTGACGAGGGAAGATCTATTTATTTTGTGTGTATGGGTGTTTTACCTGAATGTGTGTCTATGCATGTGTATATGCCTGGTGCCTGCATAAGCCAGAAGAGGGCATCAGAACCCTGGAACTCGAGTGGCAGATGCTTGTGAACCACCATTTGGATGCTGGAAACTGAATATGGTCTTCTGAAAGAGTAGTCTGTACTATTAGTCACTGAACTATCACTCCAGCTCCTACAATCTAAATACATACTAGTTAAGTATTATGTCTTAGTTTTCCATGTTGTAAGTTGTTTTATTTCTCTAAGTACAGAAAGCTTTGTGTGTATAATAAAAACACTGCAGTTTACAACATAAAATAATCTTGAATTTGAGCTAAGATGTATCAGCAGCTTTCACTGGTATTGTATGTCATGACAGTCATGGGCAGAGTGTATGTGTTATGTGTTCAGAACCAAGGCTGTGTAGAAGCGTTGTACAGCTTTACCTCAGACTTATTACACTTTAATTTTGAATGGATTTGTAGTCCTTGTACATTCAGAAATCCTGTACTGTTGCCAGATTTCATCCAGATTTCATGACTACACACACACATTCAGTTCTATGGCCTCCATATGGATTTGGGTTTTTTTGTTATTGTTGTTGTTTTCTGTTTTTGTTTTAAGATTTATTTATTTTATGTATATGAGTACACTGTTACTCTCTTCAGACACGCCAGAAGCGGGCATCTGACCCCATTACAGATGACTGTGAGCCACCATGTGGTTGCTGGGAATTGAACTCAGGACCTCTGGAAGAGCAGTCAGTGCTCTTAACCACTGAGCCAGCTCTCCAGCCCCTCCATATGGGATTTGTAACCCCATTTAAAAAGCTGGGTGCTAGCCAAGTACTCTATCACTGAGAGCTATATTCCCAGTCCTCTTTTTATATTTTGAGATAAGAGACTCACTAAGTTGCCCATCCTGGTATTTTGTATCTCAGCCTGTTCTTGAACTTGCAGTCTTCCTGCCTCAGCCTTCCAAGTATCTGGAGTTAACTGGCCTGTACCAATGGACCTAGCAAATTTCTTTTTTTTGTACTTTGTCTTTCCCCTGCTTCAAGCTCATGACACTGCTACCTCAGTCTCCTAAGTGCTGGGATTATAGGTTCAGCACTGCACCCAGCCCAGTGTAAAATTTTAAGTGAGAAGATACTTTGACCTCTAACTTCATTGCCTTTTTTTTTTTTTGTTTTTTTTTTTTTGTTTGTTGTTTGTTTGTTTTTCGAGACAGGGTTTCTCTTGTGTAAGCCCGGGCTGTTCTGGAACTCACTCTGTAGACCAGGCTGTCCTCAAACTCAGAAATCCGCCTGCCTCTGCCTCCAAGTGCTGGATTAAAGGCGTGCGCCACCACCCGCCCGGCTTTCATTACCTCTTAGAACAATGTTTTCTTGTTTGTTTGTTTTGGTTTTTCAAGACAGGGTTTCTCTTTGTGTGGTCCTGGCTTTGTGGAACTCACTATGTAGACCAGGCTGGCCTAGAATTTATAGAGATCCTCCTGCCTCTGCCTCCCGAGTGCTTAGACTAAAGGCATGCACTATTGATAACTGGCTAAACCAATTTTTTTTACAACTTGATTGATGTTTTATTAAATTTTAGGCTGGATGTGGTGGTACATGCCTTTAATCTTAGCACTTTTGAGGCAGATGCAGTTGTAAGGCCAGCCTGGGCTACTGAAGCCTTGTCTCAGTCAGTCAGTCAGTCAATAATGGGTAAATGGATAAATACACATACACTTTATTAAAAACAATCTTGTTGGAGCCGGGGAGTATGATTCAGTAGATGTGCCCCGGCCGAGGCTTACGTTAGGCTCCATAAAACCTAAAGTAATTTTTTTAAAATTGTGATTATAATCTTTTTACGAATATTTATTTCTGTCTATATTAGAATAGGTCTTGTTTGCTACTTTATACATCTATCAAACTCACCAATTACAGCTTCTGTTTTTTGTGAATCTTCTGTGACCATTTGTTTCTTTGAAGTGTAATTTTCAATTTCTGTAGTTGAAGGTGAGGATGGGGAGCAGGTTCAAGTGTTGTTGTTGGTTTGGTTTTGTTTGTTTTCCCACTTTGACCTCTTGAGTGTTGCGCTGGCACATTTAGCATGTCCAGTTTTGTGGCTTGAAAGACAGAGTGTCTCTGTGTGTCCCTGATTGGCCTGGCACTCTGTAACCAGGTAACCTCACCCTGAGATCTGCCTGACTGCATCCTGAGTCTAAATTAGTGGCACACTCCATCATTCCTGCCTATTAGTTGAATTTTATTAAAAAACAAAAAATTTTTTTCTATTCAATTTTAAGAATATATAATCACTGCTGGGCATGGTGGCACATGCCCTCAATCCAACACTCATGGAGGACAATGGCATATTACTATATTTAATTTTTGCCCTTAGTTTTATCTGAGATTGAATGTTTAATCATCTTTAGCTGTCAGTTTGTGTTATATTAATATTTATTACAGATATGATAAAACTGGCAAAAGTTAATTAGTAATTTCTAGAATGCTTTAGATAGAGCAAATGCATGGTGTCAGACTTCACTCCTAGGCAAATGTAAGCCTTTCTGATAAGAGCATCTTAACTTCTTCTGTATTTGTAGGCAGCAATTACAGAACAGCAAGAAGTGTTGGTGGCGGGAGTGTCGTTGCCCGCATCATCAAAGGTGAACACAGCTGCAACAAGTGATACACTGTCAGTTATGGACAGGCCAAAACCCACACTGAAAAATTCCGAAAAAGTCCTTGAGCCAGAAGCTGCAGAAGAAGCCTTGGAAAATGGGCCAAAAGGTATGGTTTAGCCACATGTATTTACCCATCCAAATGTCACTCCAGGCCTGTGAAAGCACAAATCAGAAGATAAGCTGAGTAGCTTG
Source organism: Mastomys natalensis (assembly GCA_021653895.1). Lineage (NCBI taxonomy): Eukaryota > Metazoa > Chordata > Mammalia > Rodentia > Muridae > Mastomys > Mastomys natalensis. The sequence goes on along the minus strand of JAJTUV010000069.1, from coordinate 1,401,288 downwards.
TAGGGACACTTAGATGTGTGTGAGCCCAGCACTCCTTTGCTCTTTGGATTGGAATCTGATGCTTCTGATGACACAGACACAGAAGATCAAGGCTTGGGATCCAGTTCCATTCAGAGAGAGCAGTTGCTCAGTGTCACAAAGCCCTGGGCTCAGTTTGAGGCACCATGTGAAACTGGATGTGGTGGCAAAAAATAACATAAATTTGTTATTTAGACGTCTGTCAAGTTCACCAACTTCATACAGCTTTTGTTTTTGTGATCTGAGACCGTTAGTTTCTTTGAAGTATAGTTTTCCTAATTTTAATTTTTAGCAGTTGGAAGTAAGGCTGGGAGATTCAAATGGTTTCTCTTTCTTTTTCCCCACTTGAGCCTCTGAGTGCTGTGCTGGGTTGAAGCCTGCGTAGGTAAGGGGGGTTCCTGAAGCTCATGCTGACTTTCTCTCCTCAGTCTTACCAAAGGTTTATACCAGCATTTGTTCCACAGTTACTGATTTACTCTGTGAATGTGTATGTGCACAAGGAGAGGTCAGAAGACAACTGGCAAAATTTGGTTCTCTCTTTACCATATGGATTCTGATGAATAACCTCAAATTAAAATAAAATCATGCTTGCTGGCAAGTGCTTTTACCTGCTGAGGCATCTCATTGGCATTTTATTTTGTTCTCCTCCTTTTTCTCTTTCTCCTCTTCTCCTCCTCCTCTTACTACCTTTTTTTTTTTTTTTTGAGGCAACATCTCTCTGTGTAGCCCTGGCTGGCCTTCAACCCAGAGAACTGTCTGCCACCCAAGTGAGTGCTGGAACTAAAGGGTGCATGCACCACCACAACTGTTGGTTTGTTTTGTGACAACTCCGGGTGGCCTTCAAGTCACTATGTAGCTGAAGATGACTTGGAATCTAGTTTCTCCTTTGTGTAGTGCTAGTGACTGGACACGGATTTGTGTAAGCCAGGCAAACACTCTGAGCTGAGCTACATCCCCAGCTCTACAGACAAGGGTTTGCAAATGAGAGGACGTCTCGTTAGTGAATCTGATTAACATAACTGGAAAACCTGCTGAGTTCTGCAGTACACATGAATATACTCAGTAACAAGATGTTTGTCCTTCCCGGGCTTAATCCCAGCACTTGGGAGGCAGAGGCAGGTGGATTTCTGAGTTCAAGGCCAGCCTGGTCTACAGAGTGAGTTCCAGGACAGCCTGAGCTAGCTACACAGAGAAACCCTGTCTCGAAAAACCAAAGGGGGGAAAAATGTTCGTCCTTTCCGTGTGAGGTCCTCCAGTGGTTCTATTGTCCAGGATTTTCTGTTTCTCCTAGCTCTTTTCAGAGAAGCCCTTAAAACTTTAAGATGCCCAGAGGTTAAGAATTTTCAACAGGTAGAATGAAATGAAAGCAGAGTGTTAGGAAAACTCTCGTGTAAGATTGTGGATTCTGTTTTATTGAAGGTGTGTGATGACCTCTTGAGTACCTGTGACCTTCTTGGGTCTTATAATAACCTGAGAAGCTTTTCTGTCCCTTCCATCCTTGGTCTGAGGTGACCACCCTGCCCTTGCTGTCAGATGTTCTCTGCAGGGTGAGAACCCTTTGGCTTCAACTTTTGTAAATCCTGTTGCCTTTAGACTCTCTTCCAGTGATCGCAGCTCCATCCATGTGGACAAGACCACAAATCAAAGACTTTAAAGAGAAGATTCGGCAGGATGCAGATTCGGTGATTACAGTACGGCGAGGAGAAGTAGTCACCGTCCGAGTCCCCACTCACGAGGAAGGATCATACCTCTTTTGGGAATTTGCTACAGACAGTTATGACATTGGGTTTGGGGTTTATTTTGAATGGACAGACTCCCCAAATGCTGCTGTCAGTGTGCATGTTAGTGAGTCCAGTGACGACGAGGAGGAGGAGGAAGGTAAGCCTTGGCTCACATTCAGTCCTGCTGATACTCCTGGACAGGACGTGCTCTGTTCAGGAGTGGGATGTTGGGTGAAAAGGCTCTGAGAAAGGCCCGTCTATCACAAAGTCCCTGAACATGAATTTTTCTAAAATGCCAAGAAAGTATATTTGGTTCTGAACGTTGTTTTACTTACAGTCTTATGTATTGGAAAGCTAAGTATGTGAAGACCCTCTGAGGTTTGTTGTTGTTTGTATGTTTTGTTTTTGAGACAGGACGTTGCTTTGTTGTCCAGGCTGGTTTTGAACTGGTGGACTCAAGCAGTCCTCTTCCTCGCCCTCCCTAGTAGCTGGGACTGCCAGTGTGTGTCACCATGCCCCAGTTTGTAAAGGTTTGAAAGAGCAAGTAAGAATTTTTGTCATCGCCGGCCAGCGGCAGTGCGCGCTCTGGAGTTCAAGGTGGCCGTTTCTCCCGAGTTCGAATCCCAGGCTGTGCTTGTGTTCCCCCCCCCCCCCCCCCGCCCCGGGAAGAATGGGGGAGGGGAAGAATTCTTGTCATCAAAAGAATTTATATATTTGATAACATTTTGTTTTATAAACTCCTCTGTTAGATCGAGGCCAGCCTAGTCTACAAAAAAGAGTTCCAGGATAGCCAGGACAACAGAGAGAAACCTTGTTTCAAAAAAATAAAAAAACAGACAAACAATAAAAACACCAATGCATCCAAACAAAAAAACAAAGACAGGATCTTCCTCTTTTCAGTCCTAAGTGCTAAGATTATAGATGTGAGCCACTACCACAACTGGGTGAGACAGGGTTCCATGGAGCCAAAGCTGACCTTTAATTTACTGTATAGTGAAGGGTGGCCTTGAACTCCTGATTTTCCTGCCTGTGCATCCAAGATGCTAGGTAAAAAGTCGTGTGTACTGGGTCGGGGTGGCAAAGTCAGGCCTTCACCCAGGAGGCAGAAGCAGAGGTAGGTGGATCTCTGTGAGTTTGGGGACCCATCTGATCTACATAGTGAGTTCCAGGATATCCATGGCTGCTGTATAAGAAAACGCTGTCTCAAAAAACCAAACTGCAGAGATGGATCAGTGGTTAGGAGCACTGATTACTCTTCAAGAGGTCTTGAGTTCAGTCAATTCCCAGCAACCACATGGTGGCTCACAGCCATCTGTAATGGGGTCTGATGTCCTCTTCTGATGTGTCTGAAGGCAGCTACAGTGTACTCATAAAAATAAATAAAATAGCTGGGTGGTGGCGGCGCACGCCTTTAATCCCAAGCATTTGGAAGGGTCAAAGGCAGGCGGATTTCTGAGTTCGAGGCCAGCCTGGTCTACAGAGTGAGTTCCAGGACAGCCAGGGCTACACAGAGAAACCCTGTCTCGAAAAACCAAAATAAATAAATAAATAAATAATAAATCTTAAAAAATATTTTTTTGGGGGGAAACAATAACAAAAATTATAAATAAAGAAAACTCACCAGATTTTAGCCATCCTTCTCTTTGGAAATCACCATTTTACAAGAGTATAACTATTCATTCCTTTCAGTAAGCAATCAGGAGTTTTGAAAGACCTTGGTCTAAGAAATAAGTTAAAAGATGTATTGATTTTTGAGAAGCTGCCCTCCTCGATTTTGTTAGCTGGAAAAACTAGAACTTGAGATATTTCTACAAGCTGAGTGAGCCAGATTGAGACTGAGACAAGTCTGTAGTGCCAGCCTGTGCGAGTGCCTGAGCACCCTGGTTCCACAGTTCAGGGCTAACCAAGCTGTCCAGTGGCTTATGAGAAGCCCTTGTTCTTGTTAAGAGTACTATAGTATTTCACGATGATGGTATTAAAATAGGTTTAAGAGTTGTTCTTGGAATGGACGAGTCCATTTGATTTAAAAGTAGACTCTGTTTAGTCACATTGCCATGCTTTGACACCAGTGGGCTCACGTGGAAGCACGTAGAGCTGTTAGACCATAAGTCTGCCTGAAATTCATTTAATATGTCATTTAACAATTGAAATTTCATACTAATTTTTTAGCTTCAAAGATAAGCTTTGTTATGTACTATTTTTAGATGAACTACGAGAATGTCCCAGGCATTTCAGTACATCTTGCAGACTGTTATCCCAGAAGATTTAAAATCCTTAATTAAATATAAAAAAAATATATCAAACATGTCCCACCTTGTCTTTCGTGACTTCTTTTCTTTTTCTTTTCCTTCCTTCCTTCCTTCCTTCCTTCCTTCCTTCCTTCCTTCCTTCCTTTCTTTCTTTCTTTCTTTCTTTCTTTCTAAATGGCCAGCGTGTCACTATGTTGCCCTAGCTATCTTAAAACTCACTATGTGGACCAGGCTGCCCTCAAACTCAAATCCACTTGCCTGCCTCCCGAGTGCTGGGTTTAAAGGTGTTCACCACCACTAGGTTGGCATGTTCTTATGTGTACCGCCATGCCTGGCTTATTTTTTGTTTTTTTGTTTTGTTTTGTTTTTGGTTTTTCGAGACAGGGTTTCTCTGATATAGTCCTGGAACTCACTCTGTAGACCAGGCTAGCCTCGAACTCAGAAATTCGCCTGCCTCTGCCTCCCAAGTGCTGGGATTAAAGGCGTGCGCCACCACTGCCCGGCCTTATTTTTAAATTTTTTAAAAGATTGACTTTTTATTTTAGTTTTGTGAATGTTTCGCCTTATATTTGTTTTTTGTACCACATGCATGCCTGAAGCCTGTAGAGGTAAGAAGGGTGTCAGGTATTCTGGAACTGGAGTTATAAAGAATTGTGCCAGGCAGTGGTGGCCCACGCCTTTAATCCCAGCACTTGGGAGCAGAGGCAGGTGGATTTCTGAGTTTGAGGACAGCCTGGTCTACAGAGTGAGTTCCAGGACAGCCAGGGCTATACGGAGAAACCCTGTCTCGAAAAACCTAAAAAAAAAGAATTGTGTGAGCCATGTGGTGCTGCCAGCCGACCTTTGGTCCACTCCAAGAACAAGTTATCTTAATGGCTGAGCCAAATCCAAGGCTTTGGCATTTTGTTTTTAATAATGTCGATTCCTAAGTACTAGCAGCAAAGTGAAACATTTCCCATAATGCTTATAAAAACCAAAAGTTGGAGTAGGACTCAAGGAAAGGTAGAATCTGAACAGTTTAGCTGCGTGCACTACCTGCATCCCAGCAACATGGGCCAGCAGCTAAGCCTGTGCTATGTGCTAGCCTTTCTCATACAACAGAGACTCATTCAAATCAGACAGCTTGCAGATATATAGAAAGGAAAGTGTGTGTTTCTCTGAAAGAGCTTTTGTGAATGCTTTATAAGAGTCCTACTGAGGAGTATTTTCAGTGGTAGGGTTTGTGCTTTCTATGCACAAGATCCCTAGCACTGCACAAAACAAAAACGGAAGAGACGAAGTTAGTTCTTGGCTCTGGCTAGATGTGATTATCCTCATCTGTAATCTCAGCACTAAGGAGGCTGATGTTGGAAGGTCATTATTAGATGCCAGCTTGGGCTATATAGTGAGTTCCTGGTCAGCCTGGGCTACTAAGACAGACTATGTCTCAAAAACTAAGGACAAAGGGCTAGAGAGATGGCTCAGTAGTTAACAGCATTCTCTCCTGAAGAGGGCCCAGGCTTGATGCCCAGCACCCACATAGCTGTTTATAACTAGCCATAACTGTAGTTCAGAGGAACTTTGTAGGGACCAGGCTTGCACTCTGTACATATATATATGCATACATACAGGCCAAAAGTCCATGCACATAGAATACAATGAATCTTTTAAAAAGGTAAGAAGGGCCGGGCGGTGGTGGCGCATGCCTTTAATCCCAGCACTTGGGAGCAGAGGCAGACGGATTTCTGAGTTCGAGGCCAGCCTGGTCTACAGAGTGAGTTCCAGGACAGCCAGGGCTACACAGAGAAACCCTGTCTCAAAAAATAAATTAATTAATTAATTAAAAAATCATAAAAAGGTAAGAAGGAAGGAAAGAAATAGTTCTGCCTGAGGTTGGGTTGATGTTCGCCTGTCCTGGCCATTAGAGATTTTTAAAAGAAAATTACTTCCTACTTTCTGTTCTGAAGCCCTAGCTGATAATTTGGGGATTATTGACATTGGGGCAGTAGCTGTGGTAAAAGGGGCTCGAGTGATGGCTCAGGTGCTTACTGCTCTTGCAAGGTATCCAGGTTCAGTTTTCAGCACTGATGCAGGCTCAGAACTGCCTGCACCTTCAGGTAGGGGTTCTGACACCTCCCTCTCACCTCCTCACACACCTGCTTATATAGAATACACATACTAAAAATTAAGCACAAATATACAAGTAAAATTGAGATATAAGGCAATCTTAAAGTTTTATTAAAAAGAGAACTGGTAAAAACATAGCTGAGGTCTCTGACCTTAGCTCTACTCTATTGTCTCAGAGGGAAGGTGGGGTTGCCTACTCACATACATTTCTAATGATTTCTAAACACTGATCCATTAAAGTCTCCATTTGAGCAGGAATGGTGAGATCTTACTAATGCTGAGAACTGTTCCACTAGGAATGAACCTGTGTGGAGACTTAGCTCACTGGGCACATTTGTGCCTGTGCCTTAGATGACTACTATACGCCATTGATGTGTCCACGTATGTACTGTTAGTCACAGAACAAGAGTCTAGGGTGGTAATGCAGCTTTGTGCTGGAATTATAGGTATGAACCACCATCACTGGGTCTCCTCTACTTTTTTCCCTTCTTTCCTTTCCTTCCTTTCTTTCTGGTTTTTTTTTTTTTTTTTTTTTTTTTTTTTTTTTTTTTAAGCTTTTAAATGTTTAGAATTACCACCCCCCCCCCATCCCCAATGGTTTCTCTGTGTAGCCTTGGCTGTCCTGGAACTCACTCTGTAGTCCAGGCTGGCCTCAAACTCATAGAGCTCTGCCTGCCTCTGCTGCCCAGGTACTGAGATTACAGGTGTGCACCACCACTACTTGGCTAGTTTTCCCCATTTTTAACTTCTTAAATTGTACATTGTATTTATCTTTTTTCAAAAATTTATTTATTTATTTATTTATTTATTTATTTATTTATTTTATGTATATGAGTACATTGTTGCTGTCTTCCAACACACCAGAAGAGGGCATCCGATCCTATTGCAGATGGTTGTGAGCCACCATGTGGTTGCTGGGAATTGAATTCAGGACCTCTGGAAGTGCAGTCGGTGCTCTTAACCGTTGAGCCATCTCTCCAGCCCTGTACTTATCTTAATGGACCATTATTGATACTGGTATTGGTAAATTTGTCTGTAATTATTCAGATTTCATAAGTTTTTACCAAATTTTCTAAGATATATTCCAACATACCACATGATATAATTTGTTTTATTTCCTTAAATTCCTCTTGAGAGCTTCTCACACTTTTAAAATTCCTGGCTGTGGGCATTAAATACAGCTATAGATGTTGCCAGGGTTTGCTCTGCCATGCTAGAAACCTAGAAGTCTTTCTTTCCTTGAGGTTGTTTATATGTACTGTGTTAGACTGAGACAATCTGAAATACTTACCTCATTCTTATAGACTATTAGTGCTTCTTTCCTAACTTGATATTTTTACAGCCCAGGAAATTAGTAACAGTGAGAGTGTTGATCAGAGCGAATGTTGATCTGTGTGTTTTATGTCTGTGTTAAATGGGACTAGGGGAACCGACAGTTTGTGGTTGCCTCTGCATACCTCTACCTCTCTGCTGTGGTTTTTATATTTAAAATATACAAGAAGCTACCATTCTAAAATGAAGGTGGCCTTGTAGAAGATCAGCAGAGTTTTCTTCAGTGTTCCATGACTAAGATTGTCATATAAGGAAGGAGTTAGGAACTGGATAGATAGAGACTGGAAAAAACAAGGCCGGTTGCTACCTCTACCTTGTGTCTGTCACTGCACTCTCAGGCACGGCAGCTGTGCATAATGGTGGTCAGGCATTCACATGAATGACGCACGCCTGCATGCACAGTTGACACTGGCTTAAGAGAATTCCTAGAGCTGGAGAGATAGGTCAGCGGTTAAGAGCAACAACTGCTGTTCCAGAGGTCCTGAGCTTAATTCCCAGCAACCACATGGTGGCTCACAACCATCTGTAATGGGGGTCTGGCGCCCTCTTCTGGTGTGTTTGAAGATAGTGACAGTATACGCAGATGCATAAATAAATTGATAGAGAGAGAGAGAGAGAGAGAGAGAGAGAGAGAGAGAGAGAGAGAGAATGAATGAATTCCTAACAACGCCTCAAAGAAGCATGGAGTTTCATTGCTTGATGAAAGAGGTGATATTTGATATTCCTGGATCTAACATTTGACTTGTGTCTTCTGTTCTTTCTCACTGTCTCACAGAAAATGTCACTTGTGAAGAGAAAGCCAAAAAGAATGCCAACAAGCCTCTGCTGGATGAGATTGTACCTGTGTACCGGCGGGACTGTCATGAGGAAGTGTATGCAGGCAGCCACCAGTATCCAGGGAGGGGAGTCTATCTCCTCAAGTTTGATAACTCCTACTCTCTGTGGAGGTCCAAGTCAGTCTACTACAGAGTCTATTATACTAGATAAAACTGGTGTTACAGAGTCAGGAGTCTAGGGTTGAACAGAAGATGACATTTAATTTCCTTTGACTTTTGTGGCGCATAAGAGTCAGTGTTTACCTTCTCGATTTTGTTCTGATGGTTAGTGAACTCTTGTTGAGAACCAGGATTCCTTGAGACTCTTTAGCATTAATGCTCTGAGGTTAGAAGCAGTTCCGAAGACTCCTCTAGCCCTTGGGTGCTGACCAGCAGAGCTGCTAGTGGATATTGAAGGTACATGAGCTACGTGTTCATAGTCAGTCTCCAAAATGAATGACCGGGTTGGGGGTGCACTGCTGGCTGTTCCGCGTGTTCTGCAGAGCCACAGTTGGAGCTGTAACTGGGAATGCTGCTGTACTTCTCCTGGAGTGCAGCTGGCTTTGACTAAGTGGAATAGTTTGAGACTTAAAAGCTCGACTTCACAGATTATAGTAGAAAAAGAAATGGCCTCAACTTGATCTTACCTGAGTAGCCAAGGCTGTTTTTGCTTTGGGTACAGCTGTTTAGTTAGTTAAGTTACAGAGAATTATTTTCTGAGAGAATATTAAACTTAGAATATTCACACCCAGTAGGCACTTGATATGTAGAGATTCATAGACGACCTCAGCCCCTTCCCAGCAGGTCCTCGGACTCGCAGGCCTTCTCTTCCATCTGCCATTCACAACACTGCTAACAAAACAAAACTAGGTGATTTTGTTTTGATGCAGTTTTGTGGAACATCTCAAATTGAAACTATTTTCTGTAAAAAAAACAAACCAACCAACCATATAGCCAGGAGTTTATAAACTCAAACTGGCACCTACTGAACTAAAATATGAAAATCACTTCAGTATAATTCAGCATTTGAGGAGTACCATTGCACTAATAGGAAATCACTGCCAGAGACAGTCCAAATTTCTTTCTATTTGTTATTAGGGCACACATTGCCTCACAATCCCAGTGTGGAGGAATTACAATCTAGAGAAAATTGGAAATGCACGTACTTCAATATTAGAGCTTTAATCTGTATTATGTCTTGCTCGTGGTAAAAGGGACATCTTTAGTTTCTTAGGAGAACAAATCCACATTCATTATTTCAAGTTTGTCTCAGAGGTTAAGTATCTAAAGGGAGGGTAGTATAGATAGAAAATGACAGAGACAGTGTATACCTAGTGTTACATTGTCACTGAAGTCTTAGGTTTAATTTGACATCACAGGTCCCTTGCAGGGCTCCCACTGGCTGCAGCGTGCACAGGTCACTACATTCAGGCTGTTTGAGGTTTTCATATGCTGCCTCTCTTTCTGTTTTTAATACCTGGTTTTATAGGTTCTCTTTTGTTTGTTAAGAAACTGGATTATTTTCTCCTAACCAGTGCTTAATTTGTGTTTTTGAGTTTTCACTCAAAAGTAGTCAAATGTCTGTGCTGTTACATCCAGAATATTCATTAGGCTGCCCTGCCCACAGCTCTTCTGTATATAGAGAAACCACAGAGTTAGGATGTTTTTTAATGAGGAAATATACTGTATTTAAAATGTAAAATAAACTTTTAAAAAGCAAGCACTAATATATATTTCTTTCAGCCTTTGATTACAGTTTTGTCCTTGCACATGTTAAGATAAATTATCTTCTAAACGTCTTGTTCTTGGGAGCAGTGTATATCATTTTACATAGCGTTTCTGTCACATGTTCATATCTGAACATTTTTGGTTCTAAACTTTTTTATTGCCTTTGGCTGTTGATTAGTACCATACAAGTGCGATTTCAAAAAGATCTTGAAAGTAATATATTTAATCAATTAAAATGTTTATCTGTAACTCGTTGATGTTTCTGTTAATACAGTTTCCTGACGCACTTAATTGTCTTTCTTCATTTAGATAGGATAAGAAATGCCTTCGATGATGATTTCTGTGTATCTAGTTGAAAAATACCAAAGTCTTTTCTGACTGGCTAGTTTTCCCTGTGGATCATAACGGACTTTAAATTGTCCAGACTTGACAAGAAGGGAAGTGTTGGCTTTTTGTCCTGCAGATGACCAGGTTGTAAAGTATTTTCCAGAACTGCTCTGTGCCTTTGCTGTGACATGGGAGATAACCTACTGTATAATGGCTCCTGGGCCTTGTGGCCTCTAAGTGGAACCGGTGATTGCAGACATCAGACCACACTGATGCAGGACTGGTAGAATTGACTATCTTAGTCCCTGTGCTGTGTGTGGTAGATCTTGAAGTCAAACTTAAGGACAGTCAGGGGAGCGGCTGTGCTATCAGCAGATTTTGGAGGCCGTGTCTTAACCACCATCTTACAGAAGAGAAGCCTCTGCTTCCACATAATAAATGCTGCCGGTTACCCACTGAATGTGACACATTAGCAACCCAAACCGTCTGTGTTTCATTCCCAAGCTTTTTCTTTTTTTTCATGCAACCTAAAAATGTATGTCTGTGTGTCTGTTAGGGGCAAAGCAAATCTTAATTCATTTCTCTTCACCATCGTGGCCAGGCTAGCCTCAAGCTCCCTATGTGACCCATGCTGCCTTGAATTCCCAGTCCTTCTGAGTGCTAAGGTTATACATGTGCTAGACTTTTAATTTATTCACATGTATAGGTGTTTTGCCTGCATGTATGTCTGTGCATCACATTCATGCCTACTGCATGCAAAGGTCTAAAGAGGCATTAGACACGCTGGAACTAGAGTTGCAGACAGTTGTGAGTTGCCACATACATATTGGATTATACATGTAAAAAAAGGTCTGTTTTGTTTTGTTGGGGTTTGGTTTTTGTTTTTTTACTTTAAAAGTATGTCTAGGGGGTGCAGAGGTGATTCAGTGGTTAAGAGCATATACTGCTCTTCAGAGGACATGAGTTCAGTCCTAGCACCCACATGGGGCTGTTCACAACTATACCTCGAGCTCCGGAGAATCTGGTATCTTTTTCTGGCCTCTTTGAGGATCCATATACCTGTGAGCATACTTATGCAAACACATATATGCATACATATAAGTAAAAAATAAATCTCTAAAAACTTTGTTTTAGAAAACTTTTCTGGATACTAAATACAGATGTAATAACCAGTACCCCACATGTTTGATACCACAAATGTTCTGGTTTTAGGCTTTTTCATATACTGGAGTGTTTGTATAGACATGAGAGGTCTGGGACCCGAGTGTGAACATAAACGTCATTTCTGCTTGAAGTGCACGTTACCCTCATAGCCTGAGATAAGTCTGTTCAGTAGTGTGAGTCTGCTTTCGAGTGACAGTGGCCCACCAGCTGAGATCACTTTCCAGCTCACAGAGTATTTGGTTTAGGAGGGAAAGGTCCTGCTGTGCATGTTTGGCCAGCTGAGTTCATCCCAGAACCCCATGCAAGGGTGGAGGGAGAGCCGCATGTGAACTGTGCTGTGTATATACCCTATACACATACACACACAATAATAAAGTTTAAATCTACAACTGTGAAATGCCACTGTGTTTCCTTGGTAACCACTAATAGGATAATGCATTTCTTTCTATTGATTGTTCGGATTTCCTCTCCCGGAGACTTCCGTATCCTTTACCTATCTCAATTAAACTTCTTTTAGAGGTACTTACTTACTTTGAGTGTTTGGCCTGCTTGTATAGTACCTTGCACACAACATGTACTCAGTGCCCACAGAGGTCAGAAGAGGGTGTCAGATACACCGAGAAGACTTACAGGCAGTCGCTAGCTGCCATGAGGGGACCTGAAACTCTGCAAGAAAACTAAGCTTTCTCAACCATCAGTTAAATAATTTTGTACGATCTTATTATCTTTTTAATTCAGTTTAAGCTACGTGTGGTAGTGCATGCCTTAAATCCCATCATTAGGCAAAGGCAAGTAAGTAGATCTCTGGATTTGAGGCCAGACTGGTCTCCATAACAAGTTCTAGGATAGCTATGTCTATGTAGACTGTCCCTAAATAAATAAGTCAAAATAGTTTACGTATTTTTACATATAGGGCTGACAAATGGCTGTGGATGGCTCACCTGCCATTAAGCTTAAGGACCTGAGTTCAATCCCCAAGACTGGATTTCCCAGGGTGGGGACTCCCAGGAGACCTACAAACTGTCCTCTGACTTCCACATTCAAGCCGTGGCATGTGTGTACACTCACACCTGCACACAAGAGAAAAAAATTGAAAAACTCTTGGCAATTCTAGTCTGTATCTTGGGTATGTGCACCAGTGTTTTGTTTTTACTCCTGTGTGGATTTTTGCTTATTTCCATATGTATGAGTTTCTGTAGTATTGGATTTATCAGTTTGACCATTTACATATATTTCAATTTCATTTTTAATAATCGTGCCTGTGGGGATGTGTGCCCTCAGAGGCCAGAAGAGGAAGTCAGGTTTCCTAGAGCTGGACTCACAGGTAAGCTTATTTTCTTGTAGTCACCGTTCTGTTGCTGCAAAGAGACACCATGACCAAGGTTGTGAAAATCTCTGAGCTACAGAGTAGAGAGTAAGACCCTATGTCAAAGAAGGGACAGGTTGCCGGGCGGTGGTGGCGCACGCCTTTAATCCCAGCACTTGGGAGGCAGAGGCAGGCGGATTTCTGAGTTCGAGGCCAGCCTGGTCTACAGAGTGAGTTCCAGGACAGCCAGGGCTATACAGAGAAATCCTGTCTCGAAAAAACAAAAAACAAAAAACAAACAAAAAAAAAAAAAAAAGAAGGGACAGGTTTTTGGTTTTTCGAGACAGGGTTTCTCTGTGTAGTCCTGGCTGTCCTGGAACTCACTGTAGACCAGGCTGGCCTCGAACTCAGAAATCCGCCTGCCTCTGCCTCCCAAGTGCTGGGATTAAAGGCGTGCGCCACCACCGCCCGGCATAAAAGTATTTTTGTTGCTGCTTCACAACTGTAATTTTGGTCCTGTTAGGAATCGTAAGTTAGATGTCTGATACACAGCCCCTGTAAAAGGGTCATGTGACCCTCAGGATGAGAACCACTGGCTTAGAGGTTAGAAGCCCTTGTTGATTTTGCAGGGGGTCCAGATACTATTCCACATACACTCAGACACACATATGTATAGCAAGACTCAGAAAAAAAATGCACCTTAGCAGTCTGAGCTTTCTGAGTGAAAGGGCCTCATGCTGTGAGAGTGCAGCTGAGAGATACCGGAAGACCAACCCCAACGCCTGACAGTTGCCACACACAGGGGAGATACTCTGCTCCTCTTGACCTGTGATCTCAGGGCTAGGAAATGAAGGGCTTTCCCGGCAGGTTGAAGGTGTATGTGAAACGCCTTGGCAGCCAGTGCAATAAAAATAGTAGCTACAGTGGGGTGGTAAGGTGCCTCATTTGACCTTTACACCCCATCAGTAGCCTGTTGAGATGCAGTATTCCCCAGAACCTTGCTGCAGGATGTGGACATGTTGACCCTTTCTCCATTTAGACCTTGCTCCAATAAACTGGCCAGAGGGACTAGTGCTCCTGGCCTGCTGTCTGTATGACCATAGTCTGCCCAATTCCAACAAGAAAGGTTGGTGCCTCTCTCATAAGGAGTGCCACCTCTCTAGCAGGAAGTACAGTGGACTTTGGCACTGGGCAAGCAGGAAGCTGTTACCTGCTAAAGGGTCCAGCCTGGCACAGGTGGCAGTGGGGGTGCGGTCTGCCCTGGTGCCTTAGCTGTGTGAAAGATCTGGGTACACACAGAGCCACAGATTCAGTGCTGTTGCCTCCTGTTACACAGGCACTACTGGCTCACGCCACATCCTGGCACATGTAACTAGGTGTTGTCTGTGGGGACAGGAGTGTCAGGCTGCTTACATCAGCTTGGGAGCAGCTTGCATCAGGGACTCTTGCATTCATTAACAATTTGCCTCCGAGGGGTTGGGCATATCAAGATGAAGCTGGTGTCTCCTTCCTACCCACCAGTTGCCAGAAAGTCATTGAACTGGACAACAAATGCAAACTATACTTTTTTTTTCAAGACAGGGTTTCTCTGTATCCTTGGCTGTCTTGGAACTCACTCTGTAGACCAGGCTGGGCTCAAACTCACATTCACCTGCCTCTGCCTTATGAGTGCTGGAATTAAAGGCATGAACCACCACTACTTTGAGAACTTCTTATTTTCTGTGAGAAGCAAATGGCCACAGAAGCAGCTGCTGATGCTCTGGTGAAGAGTGGAAGGGCTGTGTGGTCCAAATCAGTAATGGAAATACAAGACTTTCCCATGAAGCAAGGCTTCAGCTTGCTCTTAGCTCTCACCAGATGAGACCACAGCTCTCACTGGGCAGGGCTGGCCCTTCTGGGCTGAATCTTGTGCCATAGGGCACAGTTACCCTTTCAGGAAGGCCTGAGATCTTTCCTGGTTGACAATGAAAGGACATTGCTGTCCTCAGTTCTCAGCCCCACTGGGTGGGACCCTGGAGGAGATGCTCGGCTCAATGGTAATTTGGAACTTGAAGGTACCAGGCCCAGCATTTCCTTCTGGAAGCTCCGGCCAACAGAGGCAAGCTTGTTAGAAATGCAAAGTATCAAGACACCACCCTTGATCTAACCAGAAACTCCGGGGGGGGGGGGATGGGGAGTAGGACAGCTGGCTGCCAACAACACCTGTGTTTTTGCCAGCCCCCAGGTGTCTCTGACGCACCCACCCTTGAGGACCCAGTTGAGACCAGCTGGTACAGTTGGTCTGGTGCTGTCACTGTAGTCACTGGATGTATTTGGGTGGGGAAGGGGAACGGCCTCTACAGCTCTGCCTCACCCTCCTGAGACCTATGTTTGCAGGTGTGTGCCTCCACTCCCACTCGAAAGCCTAGGTCCCGGAAACCTTCTAGTGCCAAGCAAACAGAGATAGCTTGCCACCAGGAACTTGGGTCTTGTGTTTTATTAGGTTCTGGTCTAGTTTGATTTTTGTTGCTATGATAAACACCATAACCAAAAGCTACTTAGAAAAGGGTTTATTTGGCTTACACGTCCACCTCAAAGTCCATGCTCAAGGGAAGTGAGGCAGGAACCGGAAGCAGGAATAGAGGAGCCACTGTCTACGCTGTTTGTGGCTTGCTCAGCCTGCTCTTTTATTCAACCCAGAATCACCTGCCCAGGGGTGCCACATCCACTATGGACTGAGCCCTTCCATAGTAATCATTAATCAAGAAAAATGTCTCACAGACATGCCCACAGGTCAGTCTGTCAGAAGCAACTCCTCAGTTGAGGTTCCTCTTTCTAGATGACTCTAGTTTGTCAAACTAACAAAACCTGACCAGTGCAGGTGCTGCGGGACAGCCATCGCCCGAGAGATAAAGAAGTAGCTTAACAAGTTCGCTCATGAATCAGCTGTGGCCTGGGCCGTCTCCTCTTTCTTCTTTGTTAGCTCTGATGGCTGAAAGCTACCGAGGAGTCACTGGAAGTTGGCTTGGTCCCATGTTCTGCTTTCTGTTCTAAGGCCCCTCACCAGCCCAGACCTTGGTCTCCCAGGCTATTGGTAGTATGTAGGGGCTCCCAGGTAGATGGCCTTCAGGTGTGGGTCCCTGCCATCAGGAACACAAAACTGCTAGTCAGATCCAAGGGAAGGAAACAGACTCCAGGCTCTTTAGAGGACTGTCCGCCCGGAGTGGGTGCTGCTGTCTTTGAGAGACACACTCTGTCACTTGTTTGTGTATGGCCAGCATCCATTTTTTCCCTTTCCTTCCTTCCTGGTCCTTTGAGTGAAGCAAGGACATGCTGTGCAGGATGTACTGAGACCGCAGCCGGTGCTCTGCAAACCAACCGGTGACTCAGAAATCAGGTCTGTGGTACCTTGAGCCTGAGAAACCTTTGGGTTCCGGGAGGGGCAGATACGGGCCCTGCAGCGGGTGGTGGCTGAGCAGCAGGGCTGGCTTTGCAGTTAGCAACTAGAGAGAACTTTCCTAGGTTCTTGAGGACAAAGACCCTCGTGTGGGTGGGGACTTTAAGAATTTCAAACCCACCCCTTTCACCTCCAGTGCCTGTCTTTTCAATTTTCCAGACAGCACATTCTATTTGGAGCGAGAGGGTCTGTGCTGTCGTTATTCTTGAGCCCTTGGCGGGACTTCCAGATTGTCCAACATTTTCAGCAGCAGCTGGTTCCTCTGCAGGGTCGGCTGCATATTCCTCGCCCCTCCCAGATTTGCAGGTTCCTAACCCTCCTCCGTGAGAGCACTTTCTGAACTTGTCCAAATTAGAAGGAAGTTGTAGCTCCCCTGGCTGTTGCAGTCTGTGTCACAACCCACACTGCCTGTGTAACCATCGGCAGCCGTCCTACTATTCAGGTCTTAACCTCGTAGAATTGCTTGCGGCTCAGCCTGGTTTCAGGGAGCACTCCCAGATCTTCAGGAGCCAAGCTGGTCAGTCCTTTGGCGCTGCCTTGGGAGGGGAAGGCGATCTTATTGCTTTGCTTCCATCTAGTGGACTCATTCAGTCCTGCAAGAACCTACTTCTTTTGGTCCCACATTCTGCTTTTGGATCTCCTTTCTATTTCCTTTTCTAAAATCTTCATTATGTTTCTTTACGTGTTGTAAGGACACTCACCACTGCATGAGTGGAGGTCAAGGACAACTTGCAGGAGATGACTCTCTCTTCCATCGTGTGTGTCCTGGGGACCATACTTAGACCTTCAGATTTGGCAACAAGTGGCTTTATACCATTTAGTCAACTTGCTGATCCATTGGCCAGGTCTACCAGTGAGCCCTTCCTCCCCTCCCTCCTCTCTCTCCCTCCCTTCCTCCTCTTCCTTCTCCTCCTCCTTTGAGACAAGGTCTCAGTAGACAACCCAAGCAAGTCCTTCTTGAGTGGTAAGATTACAGCATGCTACCAAAAGTCTGTATTGCCCATGATGAGGCAGAGGTAACAATACAATCATCCATCCCGTGGGACGTCAGACCTGCCAATCCCACAGAAGGACAATGTAAGCTGGGCACAGTGGCTCACATCTGTCACCCTGCATTCAGGAAGCCAACATCTGGGGATTGCTCTGAGTTTCAGGCTACACCGTGAGTTCCAGGCCAGTGGGCTATGATGAAGTCTCCCCCTTTCTCCCTCCAAACATCTGTTCTTACTTGCTCATTAACTTTTTGTTGTTTGGGGTTTGTTTGGTTGGTTTTGAGACAGGGTATCTCTATGTAGTTCTGGCTGTCCTAGAACTCACTGTGTAGACCAGGCTGGCTTTGAGCTCACAGAGATCTGATTGCCTCTGCCTCCAAGTGCTGGGATTGAGGGCATGCTTGGTCCCATCTACACTTTCTTTTGAGTTCCCTAAGCATCTTGTTAGCTTTCAACCTGCCCGGCCTGTGGGAGCTGAAGCCAGGCGTCCTGGTGGTTCAGGTAAGGAACACCTGGTCTGCATGCACACATCAGCACGCCTGTGCAGCAGCAACATCAGGACCAGCTGTCAGTCAGCATGTGACTGCTGACAGCAGTTTCCACGTGGTGTGAGACAATTGTTCTGTCCTGTGTCTGTGAGGTAGTGGGATCCAGGAAACGCAGTTGGCTCTCACCACGCTATCCCAGGCTCTGTCATTGTGAGAAAATATCTGATGGAAACAGAATGAATGCCTAGCTGGACGGTAGGTGGTGGCTCAGACCTTTAATTTCAGCACTTGGGAGGCTACAAGTTCTAGGACAGCCTAGGCTACACAGAGAAACCTCATCTCAAATAAAAATAAAATAATAAATAAATAAATAAATAAATAATAAATAAATAAATTTTTTGATTCAAAGCTTTCCACCCATAGCTCTTTATTCCATCAATTCTGGGTCCCTGTGAGGCAGAGGCAGAACATCATGGCAGTGGGCCGTGTGTAGGAAGAACAAGGTTGTTTATCTCTAGCTAGATGGAAAATAGAGACAGGAAGGGACAGGGGCTTGGTGTAACTTTCAAAGATGCCTCCCCCATCCTACTTCCTTCAGCTAGGCTCCACCTCCTAAAGCTTCCCCTATCTCCCCCAAATCGCCAACATCCAAGGACCAACTCCAGCACTGGATCCAGAGGAGACATGCCGAGGGGGAGATCGTCTTCCCTCCAGCAAGCAGGTCTGGGGAGAACTGGAGAAAGTACACTCCCGCTGGCCTGTTTCCTCATGACCACAAGCCAAGTGGACATGCCTCTCACTTTAAAGGGGTGGTGTACTCCGCGGACTTCATCTCATGTGGCCTCATCCATCCTCAGAGGGGCTGCTTCCTCTGGGAACTACTAGGTTGAGAGGTGTAATCCATTCCGAAATTCAGGCTAAATATCCAATCCCCAGCTCAACGAATCACCTAGTGGTGGGTCCTCAGGGCTCCCCACTAGGAGGGATCCTTAGAGAAAAGGTAGAGACCGGAAGGAACCTCTTGTCCTTAATCCCTCCTGGCATGTGTGAACACACAGGTGTCTCCCCCGGAGGATGCAACAACAAACAGCCATCTTAGGAAGGGACACAGCCTCTCCAGACACCAAACCCCACCACATCTTGATCTTGGCCTCCCAACCCTCCAGAACAGTGGTTCGGTTTGGAAACAGAGTTACATAGCCCAGGCTGGCTCTGAATCAGTTGCCAAGGATGACCCCAATCTTCTGATCCTCCTGTTTCTACCTGACCCATGATGCGATTATGGATGTCTACCCCTGCTGATTTTTGCCACCCTGAGGATCAAGGGCCTCCCTGAATGCTAGGCAAGCACTCTACCATGGGCCTTAGACTCCAGAACTCTGAAAACAGACTTTATTTGATTACGCACCACAAATAAACAGTAGCACAGACAAGGAAATACCCTCCTCAGATTCCTCACCCCGTAACTAACCTTCTTTGCAGTCCCACAAGATGAAGTGCCTGCCTCTTCCAAGGACTCCCCTTGTTCTTTGGGCCTCTAGGTTCTGACAGACTCAAAATGTCCGCTGGACCTTCCCGGTCTTTCCTGGCCAGCCAGAGCTAAAGAGCCACTCCACCAGGCAGCAGGTACTTTAGAGGGTCACTACTGAGGCTCCCTCCCCACCCAGCTCCCCTCCTTTGAGGTCCCCAGTCAGGACCAGAACTAACTCCAGCACCCTCTGCAGCCTCACCACCCCCCCACCCCCACTCCCCTGTCCTAACGGGAAGTTGCCTGGGCCTGGTTCCGTTAGGGGTCTCGACACAAGGTTACGTAGGGCCTGGGTAGGACAGTCCTTCCTGTGTGCCAGAGCTGCAGCGGTGTCTGGGTCACCCTTCCAAGCAGGAACCCAAGACCGAAGCCCAGTAGCAAGTCTCTATTGATCTGGAACCTCCAATAAGCTCGGTAAACAAGGGAGGATTTGAAAGGCGAATGCTCAACCACCGTCCGTGTCCCCTACAGTGACTGTGGTTCTTCCACTCTGGTCTCCGGGTCTCCCACACCCAGGAAGCAGGGCATCCAGGGGCCGATCGGCAGTCACAGGAGTGGGAGGGCCCTACTCTAGCACAATAGCCACCACTTCCGCTGGATGCGCGGTCCCTGCCCGCTCCTCCCAGGGCA
Organism: Mastomys natalensis; assembly: GCA_021653895.1. Lineage (NCBI taxonomy): Eukaryota > Metazoa > Chordata > Mammalia > Rodentia > Muridae > Mastomys > Mastomys natalensis. The sequence goes on along the minus strand of JAJTUV010000069.1, from coordinate 1,381,448 downwards.
CGGGTCTCCGGGGCACTCCTCACCCATTTGGTGGTCCAATCGTTCCCCACTGGCTTCCTGGGAATTAAGTGTCAACGAAAATATGCTTCCTTTGTGCAAACTAGGAGACACTCGCATAGAGTCTGTGGATCTGGGTCATCCCTCCCTCTCTGGTCTGGGGACTGTGCGCCCCAGGCTCGCAAGACGGCCACCAGAGGGCGCACGAGCGCCGCCACGAGGACCGGACGCCCTGCGCCCCCGGGCACAGAACTCAGGCCCGGGGTGCTGAGGAAGGTCAGACCCGGACCGTTCACTCAGTGCCCCTGCCTAGGGATGTCAAGTGATGATGCTGTGAGGGGACCATCGTGGGACTCTCTTTAGGACCCGAGCGACCTCCATGGGGGTTGGGGGGAGGCTGGTCCTCCTGGAACTGAGTCTCTGGCCTGTGACAGCAAGCACTACCTAGGTAAGGGGTATGATTCCAAGGCTCCCTTCAGCGGGCAGTGTAGTAGAGGTGGGCCTGGAGACTCTTGGAAGCTCTAATCCGGCAGGAACTTGTCTTAGAGGCTGGGAGCGAGGAGCCTCCTGGTCCTAGTGCACTCCTTCCCCGAAACTGTGAATTTGCCCTTATGCATGAAAACTACAACTGGAAGCCGATCTTTCGACTCTGTCCCGCCCATAAGGAGACCTGCTGGAAACAAACAAACACACTCATGTAAAATGTCCCAGAGAATAAAAGATGCAGGCAAGGGGATTTGGATATGAATTCGGTAGAAATCACACTGCTGGGCTGGAGAGGTGGCTCAGAGGTTAAGGACACTGAAGGCTCTTCCAGAGGTCTGAGTTCAATTCCCTGCAACCACGTGGTGACTCACAACCATCTGTCATGGGATCCAATGATGCCCTCTGTGGCGTGTCTGAGGACAACAACAGTGTACTGACATGAAACAAACAAACTACAATGATGAAAGTGTACAGGGCCCCGTGTGTGGAAGGCTTGGTCCCTGATTTAGTGGAAGGTGGTAGAACCATTAAAAGAGGGCAGTGAGGCAGTGATTTGTTCCCTCCCCACGCAGCATCAGGTAACGGGATCCCACCCCCCTTCTTCCCTACCATGTGACTGGTTTTCATATACCACACCCTCTTACCATGACGCCACTGCAGGCCCAAAGCAACTTAGTCAACTGATCAGACAGAGTGAAACTTCTCTTCTGGGTGACTGGGCTCGGAGGTTGTAGTAATGGAGGCTAGCACCGTGGTGTCAGGGGCATACACTGCAACCACCTACCAGGTCGACCACTCTGTACCACAGAGGTAGCCCTGATCCACCGCAGCAGAGTCAAGTTTATGTTCTATGTGGCTGGGGCTCCTACAGCAGGACCCCTTCCTGCTTTGGGCTCCCAAACTGCGTCCCTCCTCCTAAAGCAGATCTCTATGGTTGATCTGTGGAGCTCAACAGCAGACCACTCCCCACTCCCACCTACACTTGTTCACAGCATTAGCCCTGTGGGGTACCTCTCTGGGCCCTGGCAGCTCAGCTCCAGGCCTCCAAAGGAAGGCTTGCTCCCCCCAGCCCCCATCTCCTTCCTTCCCTCCCCACCCATAGCAGAAACCACTGCTGTTCATTTGCTGCCTGTAAATCCTTTGAATGCAGTAGAGGAGATGAAAGGGAACTGTTAGTGCTTGGAAGGAGGGTGTGCGAGTGTCCATGTTTTTTGGGTTTTGTTTGTTTGTTTGTTTTTCAAGACAGGGTTTCTCTGTGTAGCCCTGGCTGTCCTGTAGACCAGGCTGGCCTCAAACTCAGAAATCCACCTGCCTCTGTCTTCCATGTGCTGGGATTAAAGGTGTGCGATACCACTGGCCAGCTGAGTGTCCAAGTTTTAAGGCATTGTTTGGCATTATAGAGAATTCAAGGCCAGCCTGGACCACATAAGATCCTTGCCTTAAAAAAAGAGGGGGCAGGGTAGCATGGGGCTCAGAAGAAGCCTCTCGCTCTCCAGATCTGGTCTTGCTAGTTAAACCCAAATTTCCTGCAAAGGATCTTTTTCGACAAAGTATCATTGTTAGCCCAGGTCTGTCACATGAGTTATTCTGGAGGTGAAGGCAGAAGGATTTCAAGTTCAAGGCCTGTCTGGGCTACAGAGTGAGTTTAAGATCTGTCTGGGCAACTTAGTGTGATCCTATCTTAAAATAAAAGTGATGGGCCATAAGATGACTCAGTGAAGGCACTTGTCACCGAGTCAGAGCATAATCCTCAGAACTCACAAGGTGGAAGGAGAGAAACCAGCTCCCCCAAGTAGGCATAAGGAAATGTGAAGGAAAAAAGTAAAACAGTTGATGCTTTGGGTGTGGATCAGGGTAGACCACCTGCTTGGAACATGTGAGCCCCCAGATTCATGATGCATAGTAGCCACTCCTCCTTCTATCATGTGGGTTCCAGGGATCAAATTCAGGTTGCCAGGCTCTGCATCAAACTCCTTTATCCTCTGAGCCGTTTCCCCTGCTTTGTGAAAATTTCAAGTTCTCAAGGCCAGTGGATATACAGAGCTCACCCCAAGTCAGATGGGGAAAAGGCAGAAGCCAAAGCAAAGATAGCCAGGCCACTTCACTCCCACAGAGGAGAGGCTACCCCCACCCAGGTGTACTTGATGTCTCCTGTGAGAGAAGACAGTCCCTCTGCCCACAGGAGGGTAGGAGGAGACCCTAGGAGGCCTGTGGGAAAGACTGCTCACCCTGAGGTCAGAAATTGAGATGGGATACATACAAGGACACCCAATGCTACCAGTGTGTCCAGCAGCTAATTGAGAACTGAGATCCCCTGGGTGAGTCAGGGCATGAAGAGAAAAAAAAAAAAAAAAAAAAACTCTTTAGACCACCTCAGTCTGATCATCTCACAGTCCCTGAAGACCTTCCCGGAAGCTGGCCCTGGCTTGTTCCTGCCAGAAGTGCTTGTTCTGCTTTCTGAGTTTCACCCTTCGCCCTTAGAAACTTGTCCTCCCCAGGACACAGCAGAAGCCCCTCTACACTAGCAAGGCCATGGTCTACCTCTAACACTGTACCCCACCAGCCAGGGCCTAGCCTCAAGGTCCCCCATCCCCACCCCAAACCACCTCTTTCCTTGCCTCCCTCCCTCCACCTAAGAGGGGAGCATTGCAAGATCAGAGAGAGAGAGATACCACACCGTTCCCCATGGCAGTGGATTCACCCTCTTGAACCTGGACAGAGGCCATCCTGACCCAGGATGGAGATCTGGTCCCTTCCCATTAACTCCCTCATCTCCCTGTCAGCATTAGGGCTGCCACCATCCAGAAAGAACAGGCCCCTCCCTGCTCATACAGGCCGCTTCCCTTCAGACCCAGTTCCCTGAAGTACTCACAGCCTCTGAGTCACCCACAAAGCAACTAGCGTTGCCCTCCAAGCTAAATGGTGAGAGCCCTGCTCCAATGCCAGGGTTGGGCCCTCAGAACTTTGTGGTGTTGAGGGGATAGGGATAAGAGGGGAGGCATTCACTGAGGCCCAGCACGAATGGACATTTTCCAAAAGTTGAGGTTTGAAGTTGGTCTGGAGACAAAGAAAGAGCTGGGACAACCCAAGAAGAAGAAATACGCCCTTAAGCCCAAGAAAAGAGAGGTTTTTTTCTGGCTCTCCAGACACTGATGACCAAGGTTGTTGCAGGATATTTGATCACATTGTGAACCCCAAGATTGTGTCATTCACTGGGGAAGAAACCAAACAAACTTGTTTATAGTTGTGTGTGACTCAGCCCTAGTACACACCTTTAATCGTAAACAATGACGTCAAAATTCATCCAAGAAGGACCCATGTTTGGCAGTGATGTCTACTGAGTGGCAGACAAAGTGATGAATCAGAGAAAGATTTACAGTTTTTTTTTTTTTTTTGTTTTTTATTTTTGTTTTTTTTTTGGTTTTTCGAGACAGGGTTTCTCTGTGTAGCCCTGACTGTCCTGGAACTCACTCTGTAGACCAGGCTGGCCTCGAACTCAGAAAATCCGTCTGCCTCTGCCTCCCAAGTGCTGGGACTAAAGGCGTGCGCCACCACCGCCTGGCTCAGAGAAAGATTTAACAGAATAGGATATGCCCAATGCTCACAGGAACAGGGAGAAATTGAGGGGTGTCGCGTCTTCTCGGCCGGCAAGTAAGACACGACACCTGGATTCTTCTCTTCACAGCTCTTTTATTCTGAAGAATCTTCTTCCACTGACCCTCAGCAGCTGAACTGCAGTTGTTATATACCCTTCCAAGGGGCGGACCTGGCGGCCTGTTCTCTCAGGATTGGTTAGGGCCAATAACTCATTTTCATAAGCCCCAGGATTGGCTAGGGCCATTTCTCATAAGCCCCATGATTGGTTAGGGCTCGAGCCTCATTTGCATAAGCCCTCTCGGGAGGGGCTTGAACCTGAGCATGCACAGTAGGCGGCGCCAGCCATGTTGGAAACCGGCGCCATCTCTTCGGCCGCCTACAGAGGGGTTCTTAAGAGAGAGCAGTACAGAGAAAGGAAAAAGGAAGGCAGCTTTACTGGGACAGTCGTACAGAGACAGACTGCAGAGAGAGAACAAGTTAGACACAGGTGAAGACAGAATGAGCAGAGGATGAGAAGCAGCCAGATTAGAACAGATTTCCAGAATTCATATGAGGCCAAGCAGAGCAATTCAGTAAGAAACTGAAAGAAACTGGATTAAATCAGTCATCTTGGAGAGAGAGAGAGAGAGAGAGAGGAGAAAAGGAGAGAGAGAGAGAGCTGAGCCAGAACAGCTGAGTTGTTGAAACAGCCAGCGAGAGTTCAGAAATAACTAGAAAGGGTGAACTTATTCAGCAGTAAGTCTCAGACGCTGAGAACATTCTAGGCTTAGATATGACTGTACTAAAACTGGTGCCCAAAAGTTTCCTCTGTACATGTGCCATTGGCACATGTGTGCATCCCTCCAAAAAATAAATAAAAGCACAAAAAAATACCACCAGCAAAAAGCTAGGGTCTTGCTCCATTGCACTGTGCTGGCCTCTTGAGAACTCTGCCTTAGCCTCCTGTGTAACTGGGACCAGAAGAAGTGTCATACACTTGGCTGGCTCCCTTTTGCCCTTTTATGTTTTATCTGTTGGCTTGGGTATAGCTGCAGGTAAAATGGTTGCCAAGCATTCAAGAGGACCTGGATTCCATCCCCAGCCTACAAAGGAAGAAATCTGAACTATGTTTTTGTGTAACTTACACAACCGGTATCTAGGCAAAATCCTTATAAAAGCCAGGCAGGATGGTGCATGTCCTTAATCCACTTGGGAGGTAGAGCCAAGAGGACCGCAAGTTCAAGGCTATTGTCAGAAATGTAGTGAATGTCTGGGCAACATGAGATCCTGTCTTGAAAACAAGATAACAACAACAATAAGGAAAAAGAAAAAATTGTTTCGTGTGTGTGTGTGTGTGTGTGTGTGTGTCTGTGTGTGTGTGTGTGTGTGTGTGTGTGTGTGTATGGGTGCTTTGCCTGCATGTGTATCTGTGGACTACCTTCATGCAGTACTTGAAGAGGCCAGAAGAGGGCACCTGATGTCATGGAGCTGGAGGTGAAGCGTTGAGCGTTGCCACGTTGGTGCTGTGAATTGAACCCAGGTTCCCTAAAAGAGCAACCAGTGCTCTTAATTCTTGAGCCATCTCTCTAGTCCCCTTTCCCAAATTTTTATAAATACTAAAATATATAAAAGAAACGTGGAGAATCACAACCGCATAACACAGGGATTCTTGAGAGAACAAGCTAGTGGGGACCCAAAGGTAATGCCTGATGGGGCAATGTTCTGTCAGGGGAACTAACACAAGGACCCGCTGTAGTAGGGTTAAGGGACACAGAGGGCAGCTGAGACCTCTGTCATCTCAGAGGTCAGTTCTGCCCACCAGCACTCTTTTGGGCAAGAATACCTAGGATACTGCTGGAGTGAACTGTTTACCAAGTCCCCTCCAACTGGAAGAAGAGCCTCATTTCTGCTTTCCTAGGGTAGGGGCCAAGGCACTGTGGGCTCAGCAGCAATGAGACAGAAAAAAAAAAAATGAGCACACCATGTTTCTGCAGGAGGGGAACCACCAAGTGCCCCCAGCCAGCCAGCGAGGAAGTAGCTTGGCTCCCGGCCAGGTCCAAGGTCCCTAACACAAAGCATCCTTCCAGTGGAGCACCCGATCCTGCCACCTGCTCAGGAAGTGGGGAGAGGCTGGCAGAGAAAATTTGCACTACCACAGTAGTCAGGTGCTCCTCTTCATCCAGCCCTCGATAGATCAGTCCCCAGAAAAAGAGGGCTCTGGTTCCAGTCCAGATATCCTCATAGACATTTGTCAGTCCTTTCCGACTGAAGTGATGAGGTGATGTCCAAAGGGCCCAGAGTAACACAGGCTTGTTCTCTGCTGAGCACCCCACCATCCACTAACCCTTTCTACATGGGTGCTTTACAAAAGGCCCTTTTCCCATAGAAGGACTATACAGTGGGAGGGGGAGTCTCACCCCTAAGCTCCCCTGTGTCTCTGAAGTGGGTCCATCATCCCACTTAATGTAAATTACACTCAAAGAAATGGTCCTTAGTTTCCCCTTCTCTCCTCTGTTTCTGTCCATGGTTGCATGTCCAGGACCTGGAATAGCGCCATGACCACACTCAGGACTGGCCCTGAGAGAAAATCAGCAACCAAGTAGCAAGAAGACAAAAGAGCCATGAACAAGAAAAAATAAAAGGTATGAAAATAGGCTTAGCTGCTTTGAGGTTTTCCTTTGTATTTATTTTTAGCAAGGATTGTGTGCCTAGCTCCGCATTAAAATAGCTGATGCTACCAATCTTTGTTTCAGGGATCTGTGCGAGGCAATCTCACAGGTTTCTGCAGCCCAAAAGGGTCGCCTGGCCCATCCAAGCTGAATCCAGAGCATTTGTCTCAGGACCTTCTCCCCCTCGCCTGTAGTGCCTTCTGGGTATGGAGGAAAACAGAAGCCAAATGCTTTGGACAAGGCTGAAAGCTGAGGAGGCAGCTATGCTCAAGGGTTTAAGCTTCCAGAATGTATCTCCTGCTGGTGGTTTCCAGGGAGAGGCTGAAATACCCAGGTGAGATCTCCACACCAGGCATCCCGACGAGGCAGAAGAGAGGCCCACTGTTGGGTCTCACACTCCATTTTGGATTTGCCTTTGAGAATACCCCCACCCACAAGGGGAAGGGCTAAGGGAAGATTACCTAGATGGCAAACCCTACTTTAAGACGCCAGACTGGGTCACCACCTCCTGTCAAGCCCATTAGTGCAAGCTATCTGGAAGAAACACATAGGCCCTGAGCTTCCAAGAAACCCTGAAGGCTGGAAGGGGGACATTATGAAATACTTTACCTTTGTCCTTCCATGTCTCAGTACTGGTGACTAGTGGGCAGTGCCCTCCATGCAGAACTGGACAGAGTGATCGTCCTGTGCAGGAAGATTAACATAGCGCCCTGCAAAGGACTCTAGAATTCCGAGGAAGAGACAGCGTGACATAGGGACTTTAATTCATACTCTGGTCAGTTTGCACTTGAGGTGTCCAGGGCGTAGGTCAGAAGCCTACACGCCAGGGATGGCTAAGTTACTGCTTATCTACATAAGCACACAGAAGTGTTACAAATTCAGGTTCTTTTGCAAAGTGATTTATGTACCATATGCGACCCGAGAAAGAATGATCTGACACTTCTGCCCCAAGGAACTTCTGCAAATCTGGCGACTGCGGGTCCTGTGGCTCCTGGGCGGCTACTGCAGGAAAACAGCTGAGCTTCCTTCTAAGAGATCCTGTTGTACACACCAGGCCTTGCAATGGGTAACAACACTACGACCTCTAATTTCTGTGTCTGTGACTGGAGATAATGACAGTCTGGCAAGGTGGTGGCGAGGAGGCCACAAGCTTTCGAATATCAAATTTCTGCTGCAGCACCCTGCGGCTGTGTAACCATAGCAAAGTCAGGGTCCCAACCTCTCCAGGGCCCCGAGGCTCGTGGTCTCCCACTGCGGAAGGATGCCTGTTTCCCCGGACTAGCTTTTTTTGGGGGGGGGGGGGGGGGAGCGGCGCGGCCTAGCGGCCTCTGGTAACTATGCCTGGATCCCTCTACCCCCTTCTTTCCCCCTCCCGCGTCCCAGCTCTTGGTTTGCTTCTTGGCATTCGGATCCTCTGGGTCCCACCGCGCTCTGGCACCTTGAGCTTCGGAGCAGGTCCTGCCCCTGCCTCGGGCCAGAGGCGGACCGTAGGCTGTAGAAGCAGCTTCAGGGTCTGCCCTGCCCCCGCCCCGCGAGGAGAGCGGTTGCCAAGAACTGTAATATTAATAGGTACAAACTTCCTGGAAAGATTTTCGTCTTCGTGGTAGATGACCCCTCCTTGTCCGCCAGGGCAGGCGACCGGGGACCTGGGACCCACAGGAGCCAGAGACATTTGGGACCCATGAAGCCGAAGCTCAGGAGAGCTGAGGTTCATGGTTGGAGACCCACTCGGAGGGCTAGTCGCAGACGCCCCGGGGCAGGGTCTGGCTCGCCTTTGCAAGCTAGGTCCCCTGCATTGGAGCCGCGACGTCCGACCGCCTGTCCTGTCCTCGGGAGCGCGCACGCCCTGGGCCACCCGCCCGCATGCACCGGCCGCAGCTCCTCCTCGGGATCGGCTTCGGGGACCTCTGGTCACTTAGCAGCACCCAAAAACTCAGCAGCTGGTGCCCGTAGGTGCGCGTCATTCCTTCCTCTAGGATTACCTGGCCCAGAAGCGGATGTAGCCAAAGCCACCTCTTTCTTTCCCAGTGGCTAAGAGGGAAGCGTGCCATTGGCCGCCTGGGCTCTGGGTGGTCCATCCTGCCAGCACCTTGGGGATCGTCAGGTCCCAGTGCCCACACAGGGTGCTCACTCTCGGTACAGTGGCGGGAGTTCCCAAACCTTGTTTTGACTGGTCTGGACAGGGGCACCTGTTCTGGATTGGTTGAGTGTTGCCCCATCTGAAAGTCATCATTCATGGAAAATATTTATTGCCGGGCGGTGGTGGTGTACACCTTTAATCCCAGCACTTGGGAGGCAGAGGCAGGCGGATTTCTGAGTTCGAGGCCAGCCTGGTCTACAGAGTGAGGTCAGCCAGGGCTACACAGAGAAACCCTATCTCGAAAAAACAAACAAAAAACAAAAAAAAAAAAAAAAAAGAAAGAAAAGAAAGAAAGAAAGAAAGAAAGAAAAGAAAAAGAAAAATATTTATTGAAGCCGGTGTGGCGGCAAGCTTGTAATCCCAGTACTCTGGTGGCAGAGGCAAGTGGGTCTCCCTTAGTTAAGGTCAGCCAGGTAGTGAGCCCTTGACTTAAACGAATTACTGTTACAAAGAAAACACAGAAATCCTCTTTCCCCGAACTTGAAAAAAAAAAAGACAGAATTGAAACATATAATGTGGCCAGATGGCCATGGGATCTCAAGGAGGAGAGGCAGGAAGGGGACAGACAACAGGACGGAGCTGTGTCTGTAGAAGTGTTTAGGGTTGGGACTAGGTGGTTGGGAATGCGCAAGCCAGCCTCGTAGGCTCACTCACAAAGATGAAGACTGGCCTTGCTGGTTCCACCGGTGGTGTGGAATTCAGAACAGCAGTTTTGGGCATGCTGGGTTTGATGCACCCATGGACTTCCAAGGTAGGGCGGAGCAAATACTGGTCAGACAGGTCTCCTTGATGAGATGGCAGACTGAGGAAAACACCTGAAAGAACCACCAGCCAGCCACCTCTGCTTATGGAGCACGTGACGTTACAGTAATTATTTTAGACATAGGGTCTCACTATGTAGGCGTAGCTGGCCTGCAGCTCTCTGTAGATCAGGCTACCCTCAATGTAAAGATCAGGCTGCCTCAGTCTCCTGAGTGCTGTCATCCCAGCCTGAAGTAAAAATTTAAAATTTAACTAATTTAAATTGAAAAACAATTATTGACTCAGTTATTTAAAATTCTTTATTATGTCTGAAACAACTAGAGTCTAGACATCTGTTTTTTCTTTTTTCTCCCTTCCCTTCTCCCTCTTGCTCGCCCGCTTGCTCTGGCCAGCTCACTCTGGGCCCCTCTGGCTCAGTCCTGCTTGTAAGTACACTGTAGCTGTCTTCAGATACCCACAAGAGGGCATCAGATCCCATTACAGATGGTTGTGAGCCTCCATGTGGTTGCTGGGATTTGAACTCATGACCTCTGGAAGAGCAGTCAGTGCTCTTAACCACTGAGCCATCTCACCAGTCTGTTTTTTTCTTTTCTTTTCTTTTTTTTTTTTTTTTTTGGTTTTTCGAGACAGGGTTTCTCTGTGTAGCTCTGGCTGTCCTGGAACTCACTCTATAGACCAGGCTGGCCTTGAATTCAGAAATCTGCCTGCCTCTGCCTCCCAAGTGCTGGGACTACAGGCGTGCGCCACCACTGCCCAGCCCATCTGTTTTTTTTTTTCCAATGGCATCCACATTGGATGGTTTATAGTCACCTCTAAGTCCAGCTCCCGGGAATCGGGTACTCATTTTATTTTATTTTGTTTTATTTTATGTGTATGGGTGATTGCTTATCTGTCTGTTCGTTACATGCACACCTAGTGCCCAGGGAGGCTAAAGAGAGCATAGGGCTGTCTCGAAAAACCAAAAAAAAAAAAAGAGAGAGAGAGAGAGCATAGGGTGGTCTGAGTCAGCTAATCCCAAGTCCTCAATGACTCCAACTCCTCCACTTCTTGTTTGTTTGTTTTTGTTTTATTTTGAGGCAAGGTCTTTCTATGTATCCATGGCTGATCTGGAACTCTGTCGACCAGGCTGGCCTCAAATTCACAGAGATCCTCCTGCCTCTACCTCCTGAGTGCGGGGATTAAAGCATACAGCTCCAGGCTTGGTGCTAACTGTGCTTCTTAAGAAGCTGGGAGCATCAGAGTGGGTTGGTGATGTGTTTCCAGGGCCTGGCACATGGACCACAGAAGGGGCCTTTGATTCATCCCTGATTCCTGAGTATCTCAGGTGCTCAGAAGAATTCTGGAGTATGTGTGAGTGTGCACACGTGTGCGCACATGAATGTGATCCAGGTGCACGTGAACGTAATGCAGGATTTTATGTAAAATGAGATATAAAGCTATAAGGAACAGAAGTCACTGGGTGTGGAAGGAGACCAGGCTCTCAGGAGACGCTTCTCAGTACTCATTATTAGTCCCAGGGATCCCCAAGGAGAGAGGGCTCTTGTGTATCTTTGCTTTCCGATTAAACCTAACACAGTCCAAGACAACCACCAAGCAGATACCCTTCCTCATTCTAGGTTCCAGAGATGCCCTGAAGCAAGGTGCAGAGGCCAGACACGTACTGTGTCCCCAGGTTTTGACGTTCTCATTGCCTCCCACCTATGATTGCTTGATGCACCAAGCTTCCAGAAGAACCAGGAACCAGGCTGAGCAAATTTCAAGTTGGGAGCTTCCACCTGTCTGCACGGACTGCTCAGGCTCGCACCACGAAATGCCATTTTGTTCCTTCGCCACTGTGACTTTACCCACACTCCTCCTGGTCCTGCTCAGTTCTTTTAATGACTACTAGGGAGTCCAGTGAGCAGAGAAGGGTGGAACATTCCAGGAGGAGTCAGAAAACTACAGCAGAAGTTCCTAGGCAAGGTCCTTGGTGATAGAGAAGAAGGACTCAGATACTGCTGTGCTGGACCAGGGCTGGATAGAGATGTATTTCCTAGGAGTGAGGGACACTGAAGCAATGGAGAGGTATCCTGTGTGCTGTCTTCTGGGGAAAGGGACAGATGGAGGACAAAGGCAACTAGGAAGGTGTTACATTGTCCCTACACCCTTCATCATCCAGTTTCCATATCCAGGCAAGAACTGACCTGCCTCTAATCTGGCACTTACCAGGCGGAGCAGGCATTGTTTGCCCAGTGAATACACAGGCACTTTCATTTTCCAAAGCCCTGACCTCTGGCTAATGGACGGGCATTGCCCTGTCAGCTACAACTGGAAGCCACCTGTGCCACTTCTTTGTCACCTGTGTCAAAAGTATAAATGCTCTGTGCCCTGTCTTCCATGCCAGAGTGAGTAGTAATTGCCCATAACTTGGCTCTTCTGGGAGTCTGGATCCCTGAGGCACTGGGTAGGTAGGGCAGAGCCTTCCTCTCCACGCTCCATCCCTGATCCATGGTCATATAACACGGTGAATGATGAATATCACTGACTGTAGTCATTGTGATCTGTGGCAGACTTCCAGCCACAGAACCTGGTTGGAAGTGGTTTGCAGACCAGGTGCAGGGGCCTGCCCTGTCAGCAGCGTCCTCCATCCCACTACCCATGGGTTAGGTAGAGCAGGGCAGGTTTCAGCTGCTACTGAGGGAGAATTGACTGAGACTTTGCAAAACGCAAGGGTCACACCTCTGGGCTTGCTGCCCAGTGGGCTGAGCTGCTGGTTGCATGACTGCAGGGGCTCCAGATGAGATGGTATGGCAAGTGGAAAGAGGCCAGGGACAGGCAGGAGTAGGCAGAGAGAAGCAGGAACTTCTCCAGGTACTGGGCCTGTGTCCGGAAGGAGAGAGGCAAGAGAGCAGACTGGGCTTCAAGGCTGGAATAGCCTGTGCTGACCTCCTGCTGGGCACTTCTGGTCACGTGACCTCTTCACTTTATAACCCATGATAAAGTTGGGTGTGGTCATGAACCCCTTTAATTCCAGCACTTGGGAGGATTGCCGCTCATACACACAAAATACATTGGCAAATGAAAAAACCACACATGAACTCATACATGCAAGCACATATACAAAGACCAATTTTTAAAAACACACAAACATACACAAAACTCACAAACACAAATACAAGCATAGGCATACACAAAATCACAGGTCACACACTGCGAAGTGAGCAGCCTCTTTTTAGGTTGACCCCTTCCTCTTAGTTCCCCTGACCTCACTCCCCAGAACTCTGCCTTCCCAGTTGTCCAGTGTCGGAAACTGAGGCCTGGGCAAAGTCCCCTCGCTGAAATAAATGTCTTTCAAAGTTCACCTGAGCTTTTGTCCTGGCCTGACATGGACTCTAGAGCCAGAGTCTCTGCTTCTATGTTCCTTGTCTCTCTGAGGTACAGAAAAAGGATGGTCCCTTCCTCAGACTCTGTCTCTCTCTCACACAGCATGATCATCTGACAAATGAAGGCAGAAATCTTGCTGAGGGAGGGAAGAGGGATGTGTTCTAGATGAGGAGTGTAGCTGCTAGGAGAGGTTCTAAGCGCACGCGCGCGCGTGTGCGTGTGCGTGCTGTGCGTGTGTCGTGTGGTGTGGTGTGTGTGTGTGTATGTGTGTATGGTGGTGGTGGTGGTGGTTGAGGCAGGCCAGGTCTTACTATATAGCTCTGGGTGGCCTGGAACTCACAATGTAGACCAGGCTGGCCTCAAACTCACAGAGATCCACCTGCCTCTGCCTTTCCTGTGCTAAGATTAAAGCTAAGATTAAAGACATGTGCCACCATGTCTAGCTAAGACATGTTTTTGTTTATGCTTTTTTGAGACAAGGTTTCTCTGTGTAGCCCTGGCTGACCTGGAACTCATTTTGTAGACTAGGCTGTCCTTGAATTCAGAGATCCACTTGTTTCTGTCTGGGATTAAAGGTGTGTGCCACCACCACCCAGGAAAGATGTGTTTTTTGAACTGAGGTTTCCTTGGAGTGGGGAGGCTTTGCTACAGAGAATTTGCAACAGGCAGAGGGGAAAATGTACCAGCTCTGAGCAATGGCGTTAAGGATGCGGTAATGACCCTGATTAGGGTCCTGCTTTTTGTCCTCTCCCTGCCTAACCTCCCTTCATCCCCTGCCTCCCCCTCTAGCTAAAGGAAAGGGCAGGCTGTACCAGTCACTGGGCTCACACATTCTTCAACCCAGAGGGGCAGGTGTGAGGATGCAGTTCTATAGGCCAAGTCGCTGAGGCCTAGAGAGACGGAGACCTGAGATCTTCTCAAGAGAGGACAGGTCACACTCAACTCAGGCCTGGTGTTAATGTTGCCCTTTCTGCTCCACGGGACCAGGATGTCTTGCCTGTGCCTCTCAGCTTTGAACAGACTTGGAGGCTGATCCTTCTCCTGTCTTACTTTCCGTTTCTCTTCCATGTTGTGGGAGTGGAGGTATTCTTGGTCATCTGCCAAATGGGCCCTGCACATTGCCCTTGGCAACGGAGGCCATGATAGTGCTGAGTCTTGAGTGGCTAAATAGCTTCACTCTCGAACTACTCGGCGGGGGTGGGGGGGCTCTATGTATACTGCTGGTGTGTCTGCCAACCTGTCAAAGGACTGCACAGTGTCACAGTAAGCCACTGGGACAGGGTATCACTCAGGCTTGATGGTTTACCGACAGCCTAATTTCTGTGCTAAAACAGAGACCCAGTAAACAAAGTAGCCACATTTGGTTGCGGCCCCTCAGAGGACAGCACCCTGCTTTTGTTGGGAAGATCATTCTCAGACCAGTCACCCATGACGTTCCATTAACTCACAGGGTCCCAAGAGAGGCAGGGTAACTGGTGATCTAATTATGTCATTGAATGAGTTGTGGCTCCCCAGGTTCCACATGACCAAGGCCACACGGTTAATGCCAGGGGAGTTGGCACTGGGACTCAGGGTTCTCTGACACCAAAGTCCACATGTTTTTCCTGCTATCCTTCTAGTGGCTTGTGGGGTGAGGAGGTGAGGCTTCCCATGTAGTCTGACAAAGCAGGGCCTTTGAGCTCCAGGGAGTTGACTCTAAGAACCTTCCTGTCCTCAAGGCCTAGGTCTCGTAAGCTCCTTACCAAGTAGCCTTCTTAACAGTGTCTCTCTGAGATTATGGCTGGCTGTCTTCTGGCAATTCTGAGCATTGTGACTTGCTGATACCTGGACCTACTGCTTCGGGCTCTGGCCTCTGGTGGCTGGAGAGATTGATTAGTAGGTAAGTGTTTGTTGTACAAGCCCAAGAACTGAGTTCAGACAGGTGTCTGAACCGTGTGTGTGCCTGTGTGTGTGCGTGTGCGAGTGCGTGTGCCTGTGTGTGTGTGTGCCTGTGTGCGTGCGTGTGCCTGTGTGTGTGTGTGTGTGTGTGTGTGTGTACAGAGACTAGAGGCTTGCTGGAGCTTGCTGGGGCCAGGAAATCTCTACTTTATGTTGTTGTTGTTGCAGTGGCTCCATCCTCTCTCCTACAGAACTGCAAATCAGAACTCACCAGACCTGTCTCCAAATGTTTGCTGACCCTCAGTGCCCTTCAGGGTATAAGAAGAGAGGGCTGGATAAGGGAGTTAGCTCAGAGGTAGAGTGTTGGCCTAGCATGTATGGGACCTTGGGTTCCAACCCTAGCATTCAAACATAAAATAAAAAAATAAAAACTTCTTCTTCTTTTTTTTCGAGACAGGGTTTCTCTGTGTAGCCCGGGCTGTCCTGGAACTCACTCTGTAGACCAGGCTGGCCTTGAACTCAGAAATCCGCCTGTCTCTGCCTCCCAAGTGCTGGGATTAAAGGTGTGCGCCACCACCGCCCGGCTAAAACAAAACTTCAAAAGAGAAAAAAGTGTGTGTTCCAGGACACAAGGAAGAAATCGATTTATATCTTTAGGAATCTGAGCCAAAAGGCAGATTTCATTTCTTTTCTTTTTTCCCGTTCCCTTCTTCCTCATGCTCTGGCCCTGCTCACTCCCATTCATAGCGTTTTTATTTATTCATTTATTATATGTAAGTACACTGTAGCTGTCTTCAGACACCCCATCATCAGATCTCACTACTGATGGTTGTGAGTCACCATGTGATTGCTGGGATTTGAACTCATGACCTCCAGAAGAGCAGTCAGTGCTCTTAACCTCTGAGCCATTGTAAGAATGTAATTTCAGGTCTCAGCTTAAATGTATGAATTTCAGGCCTCAGCTTGAACTTAAAAATTAAAAGATCCTTAAGTTTGAGTTTCGGTTTACACTCAAATATTAGGTGCCCCAGAGGCACATCCCAGGAGGAGCACATTCCAAAGACTCAAACAAACATTCCAGGAAGAAGGGCCCAAGATAAGAGTTTATCTGGGAGATGAGTCCTTAACGCAGTACACCTGGCTAAACAGAAGCCACTTAAGCTGACCCTCTTTGTTGTAAAGGTGCAAATTTGAGTTACCTAGAAACCAGGCCTGGGAACAGCTGTTTGAAATCCTTTATAGTTATTGTTTAAGAAGTAATTAACTGCCCTTGTGAACTCTGTAAAAATGGTATATAAGCTGCTTTTTTTTTTTTTTTTTTTTTTTTTTTTGGTTTGGTTTTTTGAGACAGGGTTTCTCTGTATAGCCCTGGCTGTCCTGGAACTCACTCTGTAGACCAGGCTGGCCTCGAACTCAGAAATCCGCCTGCCTCTGCCTCCCAAGTGCTGGGATTAAAGGCTTGCGCCACCACCGCCCGGCTATAAGCTGCTTTTAGCTGTGGCTCAGGGCTCTCTTACCTGCGCATAGGAGAGCCCCAGTATACTGGTTATCATCTTATCATCAATACACCTTATGTCATTGCATCGAATCTGCTGTCCGTGAGTACTTCTGGGGGAGTGTGTCCACTGGTTTAGATCCTTAAATCCAACACCATCTCACCAGCTGGAGTCACCATTTCCTAAGCACCTACTGTGTTGAATAACTAATCTAGGCATTGTATATATGTGTATGTGAGTTCACATGAATGTGTGTATCATGCTTAATCCTGATTGTCAGTTTAATTAGATTAGGAGTCAGTTAAAATAACACCCTGGGCATGTCTATTATGGCATTTCTAGGAAGGATTAACTAGAGGGAATAGGCTCTCCCCTAGAGTGGGGGGTGCTTACATCGGCAGTCTAGATTTGACATCTGAGGTACTTTTTTCTTTCCCTCTTTCTTCCTTTCTTTCTTTCTCTCTTTCTTCTTTCTTTCTCTCTTTCTTCTTTCTTTCTTTCTTTCTTTCTTTCTTTCTTTCTTTCTTTCTTTCTTTCTCTCTTTCTCTCTTTGTTTCTTTCTTTGGTTTTTGTTATTGTATTTTAAGACAAGGTTTCTCTGTGTAGCCCTGGGTTCAAACTCAGGACCTACCTGCCTCTGCCTTCAAGGAGTGCTGGGATTAAAGATGTACACCAACCCCTCCTGGCCTGATGGACCTTTTAGAGTCACCTAGAAGGAACGCTTTAGCTGAGGAATTACTTTGATCACAATGGCCTGAGGGCATATCTGTTGGGAATTATCTTGATTTTGTTGTTTGTTTGTCTCCCCCAAACCCACCCCCACCCCACCCCATCCCTGTCACAAGTGTGAGGAGCTGAGTTCAAATCCCCAGAACTCACATAAAAGCCAGATGTTCAAAGTGAGCAGTGGTAAAACTAGCACTCCCACGGAATGATGGGAGGCAGGGACTGCGGAACCTCAGACACTCACAGCTGAGAACAACAGAGACCCTACTCCAAGCAAGGTGGGGCTGTCCTCAGACTGCCATATGTGCACTATGGTGTACACATGCCCATAGTCACACATGTGAATACATGCACACACACACACACACCCAGTAGCTTGCTATAGCTTATTTGGTGACATCCTCCCACTTTTTCTTTTCGGAGTTCTGGGTTTTGAATCAGGACCTTCTGCATGCTGGGCAATTAATTGCTCTACCAGTATGATACACCACCTTATTTTGAGACAAGGTCTCATTAAGTTGATCATACTCTGTACCCTATGTGGGTATTGAAGGTGTGATCCTCCTGCTTCAGCTTGGAATAGCTGAGATTACAAGTGTATGCTAGTAGATGTGGCTGCATATTTTGAGGCAGGGTTTCACCATGTAGCCCAGGCTGGCCTGGACTCCTCTGTGTAGACCAAGCTGATGCTGAGCACACAGAGTTGTCTGCCTGCCAACTGCTGGGGATACGGCATGCCTAGCGTAATGGTGTGTCTCAAAGCAAGGGCATCTTGACTCGGTTGGGTATCGGGGTGTCTTATCATAACAACCTCCTTTGCAGTTCACCTTTATCATTCAGAACTTTTGGTTTCAAAGAAAGAAAAATGATTGGCTGGGTAGTTAGACAGGATTCTGAGCACAGATCACTGGGTTAGAGGAAGACCTGCAGGGACCCTGAGAGTAGGATTCAGCCCTGTTAGATTTCTGCCCATCTTTTATCTCTGCTCAGTTTACTAATAGGCTTTCTCTTCCTTGAGGAAGCCCCAAAGGTAACAATCCCAAGAGGAAAAGAACCCAGGAGGTATGTTCTACTGCCTCTGTATCAATCTTAAAGTCCAGATTGGTCCTCCTGGGGTCACATGCCTATCTCTGTCCAATCCTTATGGCTACCGAAATCACAATGATCCAACCGGCATTGACACACTCTTTCCTATAGCCAGAAAATGTCACTGGAAGTGGTTAGCAGTGAGCTGGCCATTAGCACTATAGCACCCAATGATCATTTTCATAGGATGCCACCCACTGTCCCCTGAGACAAAAGGATCTTAGGAAGAACATCGGAAGTCTATGGTTTCCCCTTCTCTTGTGAAGTGGTATTCTAAGGTTGTTAATCAGACCACAGAAAACAATGTTGTTTGAAGGATTTAATAAAGCAATGAAATATGCACATAATATACTAGAGGTGATTATGTTTTAAACTTCTCATCCAGAAAGGATCTGTTTGCAGACAGATTTTTAACAGAAACATGAAAAAGCTTTTAGAAAACTGAACCTGTGAATTTGTCATGTAGAATTTAAGCCCCAAAGCTCTGGCTTTTTAACGCTGGCCTGAGATTGTAGTACTTCTTCTGTTCTCATATTTTCATTTCTGTCCCAGCGAAAGCTATTTAAGGAGAAAGGACTAATGTGGCTCAGAGTTTCAGGTTCCAGTCCATCATTGTAGGGGAACCAAGGCAGCAGGAAGGTGAAGCAGCCAATCAACCCATCCCAGCCGAGAGCAGAGAACCATGAACTAATGCGTTCGCACTTGTGTTCAGTTTGCTTTCTTCACTCAAACAGTTCAGAAGCTCCCTGCCCAGGGAATGGTGCCACCCACAGTAGGTAAATTTTCCCATCTCAATTAATATAATCAAGACAATCCCCCACAGACATAACTACAGGATGAACTATTCTACATAATTCCTCACTGAGACTCCCTTCTCCAGAAGACTCTAGATTGTAACAAATTGACTCCCTATAATGATCCTTCCTACCTCCATCTGTCTTTTCTCAATTGCCCACTGTTACAGTTGCCTCTCATTTCCAGCCATCCAAATCCTACCTTTACCTTAAGGTCATCATCAGATTTTCAGGGTCTTCCCCAAGAGCTCCATCTTCTTCTGCTATTGTTTTGTCTTGTTTTGTTTTTGTTGTTGTTATTGGCTGGATGGTTTCCAAGACAGGGTTTCTCTGTGTAGCCTTGGCTGTGCTGGAACTCACCCTGTAGACCAGCTGGCCTTGAACTCAGAGATATCCTCCTACCTCTATTTCCTGACTGCTAGGATTAAAGGCATGTGCCACTACTACCTGGCCCAAAAGCTCCATTTTAAGGCTATTTTCCCTTCTCCCACAGCCCCTTGTTAGGGCCTGCAACATGGCAGGGCGACTTCTGAGCAGTGCTTGGCTTTTCCCAGTTTAGAGAATAAAGCTTCCCTGTGATTTTGCTTTAGGCAGGGTTAGGTCAAAGGACTTGTGACACTTACACTGTAAGGATTGGGTACAGATTAAGCTGGTACAGCAGAGGCCCCCCAAAAAGGTTATCCAAAATGGACAGACAAGTTACTTTCTCTCATATGCCAACCTAAAGACAGAGACAGCGATCACAGCTGGGTAAGCTGTTCTACTCTAGAATGTTCCCTGAAGGCCGTCGTGGTGAGGGCTTGGTTTCCAGCGAGGTACTGTTGGAAGGTGTTGGAAAATTTTAAGAGGTTGGGCCATTGGTGATGTGTCCTTGCAGGAGACCCCTCTCTCTTTGCCTTATGGCTACCATGAGGTGTCACTGTATGCTTCTGCCATGATGCACTGTTGTCTCTCTGGAAGCACATAAAGTGGTGGAACAACTTTTCTCTAAACTGGGAAAAGCCAAGCACTGCTCAGAAGTCACCCTGCCATGTTGCATGACTGAGGACTGAACCTGTGAGCCCAAAGAAATCTCTTCTTGTTACATTGCTTTCTCTCAGCTGTCGGCCACAGTGACGAGAGCTAATATATCAGGACCTCCTAAGAACCAGGGATCCTCCAAGTTCTATCGTCTCCAGGGTTACCGTTCTCACCCACATGTTACGGTTATTCCTCACTTGGTCCCAGCCCATGAATGAGGGAAAAAAAAGTTTAGAAAGCTTACGCCTTAGTCAGGGTTTCTATTGTTGCACAAAACATCATGACCAAGAAGCCAGTTGGGGAGGAAAGGGTTTATTCAGCTTACACTTCCACATTGCTGTTCATCACCAAAGGAAGTCAGGACTGGAACTCAAGCAGTTCAGGAAGCAGGAGCTGATGCAGAGGCCATGGAGGGATGCTACTTACTGGCTTGCTTCCCCTGGCTTGCTCAGCTTGCTTTCTTATACAACCCAGGACTACCAGCCCAGCCATGGCACCACCCACAATGGGCCCCTGCCCTGATCACTAATTGAGAAAATGCCTTAGAGCTGTATCTCATGGAGGCATTTCCTCAACTGAAGCTCCTTTCTCTGTGATAACTCCAGTTGTGTCAATGGACACACAAACCCAGCCAGTACAGCATATGTGTATAGCACCCATGGTGGCTTTTGTAGCTGTTGCCTCAGCACTCAGGATGCTGAGGCAGGAGGACTACAACGAGTCAAGCCAAAGCTTGGAAATGGGAAGCGTCACTCCAGTTACGTCCTGTATAGAGTTATAGTATATGGATGCATGTAGCTGCAAGGAACTGTGGGAAAGTTGGTCAAGCTAGCGTAACGTATTTGACATGGTCCATTGAGCAAAAGACCACAAGTCTGGTGGCCTTTTGTTTTGTTTTGTTTTTTAAGATTTTTCAAGACAGGGTTTCTCTGTGTAGCCCTGGTTGTCCTGGAACTCACTCTGTAGACCAGGCTGGCCTCGAACTCAGAAATCCACCTGCCTCTGCCTCCCAAAACAAGATTGGCTGGCAGTGGTGCACACGCCTTTAATCCCAGCACTTGGGAGGCAGAGGCAGGCGGATTTCTGAGTTCGAGGCCAGCCTGGTCTACAGAGTGAGTTCCAGGATAGCCAGGACTACACAGAGAAACCCTGTCTCGGAAAAAACAAAAAAAAAAAACAAAAAAAACAAAAAACAAAAAACAAAAAAAAAAAAAACCCCACCTCAATTACTATGGGAAAATGTATATTTGGTATATCATTAGCTGTTTTACTTTTAGATTATGGTGAATGCTTCAGAGGACAGGAGGACCAGCTGAAACAACTAGCCTCGTGGACTGAGCAACTACTAGACTTTTTAACGTCCCATTCCCAGCTCCCTACTGTTGGGTTAGTTGGACTGCACACTGTAAGTCATGACAGGATTCTAGAGAATCCTAAGCTGGAATTGTGAAGAGGTAGGTTCCAACAGATGTGCTGGCAAGTAAGTGCAAGCAGACAAAAAAGAGCGAGTCTTCCTTCTTCCAATGTCTTTACTTAGGACTCCAGCTGAAGACGTGGCTCAGGTTTAAGGTGTGTACCACCACGCCTGGATCTGGAACTCCCTTTGTCCAAGGCTGGCCTTGAACTCAGAGATCTCCTTGCCTCAGTCTCCTGGGATTAAAGGCATGCACTTCCTTGCTTGGGCTTAAGCTTTTCATGGACACTATGCCTTAAGATCTCCATGTCAAGATCCAGGTCAGAAACTTGTGTCTCCCAGCCTCAAGTTCTGGATCACAGGTGTGCCCTCCAATTCTGGATTGTAGTTCATTCCAGATGCAGTCACGTTGACAACCAGGAATAGCCGCCACATATGGGTTCTCAGGATTTGAACCCTGATCCTTTATACTACTTCTTCTTCCTCCTCCCTCTCCCCTTCTTCCTTAAGTTGTAGTATTTTTTTTTAAAAATTATTTATTTTATTTATATAAGTACACTGTAGCTGTCTTCAGACACACCAGAAGAGAGTACCAGATTCCATTAGATAGTTGTGAGCCACCCTGTGCTTGCTGGGAATTGAACTCAGGACTTCTGGAAGAGCAGTCAAATGGGGGTATTTCTATTCAGCTCTGGCAGATGTAAAATGTGTAGCAATCCTCTTGCCTTAACCTCCCACATGCGAGGATTGCAAGGGTACATACAGCAAGATACCTGATATTTTATTTTAAATCTTAAACACTTGTTTTAGTTAAGTAGAGAAAAAAAAAATATCAGCTTACCACAAGACACCATTGTTTAGATTTTTTTTTTTTTTTGGTTTTTTCGAGACAGGGTTTTCTCTATGTAGCCCGGGCTATCCTAGAACTCACTCTGTAGACCAGGCTGGCCTCGAACTCAGAAATCCGCCTGTCTCTGCCTCCCAAGTGCTGGGATTAAAGGCGTGCGCCACCACCGCCCGGCTAGAATATTTTATTTAGGTAAAAAAATAAGTGTTGAAGGAGATATTTAAAACGGCAGCACCCAAGCTTGGCTTGTTCTTAATCAGCCGCCATCTTCCCAACTAGCCTAGGCCTGAGAATATGCCCCAGCTGCTCAGGTCAGGCCACCGGCTCAGGCCACCGACTCAGGCGGCTAGAGACACCAGCCCTGCCACCCACGAGATGTGGTGGCTCTGCCAATCTTCCACGCTGTTTCCACAAGGTTGGGCTGAGCCCAGAGACCATCCTGCCATCCACTTGGTACCAGGTAGAAATGAGATTCTAATTTTAGAGATTATCCAATAGCTTTATATGTTTGGTAATGCTCAATAACAAGATGCCCACACAATCAGAGGTGTAACCCAATACCCAACCTAGATATATCAACTACCTTTGACTGCTAGAGACACGTGGACGTCCGCTGCCATCGTGTCCTCTCTCTGGTCCTCTCCCCTAACTCCTCCTCTTCTCCTCTTCCTCTCCTTACTCCTTCCACCTTAGCTCTTCCCAACTTTCGGGGAAAATATGCTGTTACAAATAAGAAGTAAGACATTGCCAGGCGGTGGTGGCGCATGCCTTTAATCCCAGCACTTGGGAGGCAGAGGCAGGCGGATTTCTGAGTTCGAGGCCAGCCTGGTCTACAGAGTGAGTTCCAGGACAGCCCAGGCTACACAGAGAAACTCTGTCTCGAAAAACCAAAAAAAAAAAAAAAAAAAAAAAAGAAGAAGAAGTAAGACATTAGTAACATCAAGAGAATGTATTAAAGAAACATATCAAGGAAATAATTTGGGGCAAAAACCAGGACAATAGATTTCTCTGCTACAATTGAAGCAGCGGTGCCTGGATGTTTAATTGTGTGTGTGATATTATATGTATGTGCATGTGTATGTAGAGTGTAGAGGGTGGGTGCCTGTGTATGTTGTGTGTATCTGTGTAAGCCAGGGACTGACTTCCCTAATCTACATGCATACTGGCATGTTAGAAGAGGGCTCCAGATGCCAGTATAGATAGTTAGAACTCAGGACCTCTGGAAGAGCAGCCTGTGCTCTTAAACGCTGAGCCATCTCTCTAGCCCTTTCACTTTGATTTTTCAGGCAGGGTCTCAACCTGAACCTAGGCCTCCAATCTGGTTAGGCTAGCTGGCCAGCAACCCCTGGGGTCCTCCTGACTCTGCTTCCCCAGGCACACACTATCACATGCACACACTATGTATCACAGGCACACACTATGTATTACAGGCATATACTATCACATACTATCACAGGCACACACTATCACACACTATCACAGGCACACACTATCTATCACAGGCACATACTATCATGCCTGGATTTTTACAGGTGGTAAAGATCTGAACTCAGATCCTCAGGTTTGTGCTTCAGGTCACTTTGCTAGGCTTAAAGTTGCTTAAGTAGCTCAGGCTGGTTTTGAACTCTGGGCTTCAACCTCTTTCAAGCTGGGATTATAGGAGTGTCGCAGCCCGTGCAGCTCCACTTGGCTCTGTGATCCAACAGAGCAGATCCAACAGCATTCGCAGGGCTCTGGCCAGTGGAGACATTGGATGCAGCTTAGGCAAGCTCTACCGAGAGAGACGTAGCCCACACCAGGGCTAGGGGACAAGTGTGTGGTGCATTTGCAAATGGCCATCAATTCCTGGCCATGATCATCTCAAGAAGCCAGCATGTCCTGCATGTCCTCTCAGTCACTGAGCCATGTGTTGGGTTTGCACAGCAGCAATCTGTCACCCTGTGGAGATGGCACATGAGAGATCTGCACTGGCAGGTGCAGAAGGCCTGGGTAAGCTCTGTGAGCAGGTGGCTCAGATGCCTTCCACCATGACCCCTGCTTCACTGACTCTGTTCCTAGGACTTCAAAGGCTGTTTCTTGGGATCAGTTGGCTGAGAAGGAATGACTCCAGGCCTGGCTTACAGATGGCACTGCAGGATGCTGGCACCAGCAGAAAGTGGGCAGCTGAAGCCCGCAGCCATGCTCCAGGTGGACCTGCAGGACTAGGGTAAAGGAATGTCTTGCAGCGGTCAGATCATCAAAAGGCATGTATATTTGTGGGCTTGGCCTGAAATGAGAGATGGATGGAGGTAGGGATCTACAATGACTCGGCAGTGAGGGAGAAAAACGACTGCTGTCAGGTGACCACTAGGCCTCAGGACAGAGGATATGGCCGGATCTCTCCAGATAGGCGTAGGCACAGAATGTGAAGAAGGTATTTATGTCACAGGTGTTTGCCTTATGAGTCAGCACCAAAAAAACCCACCTGCGACAATTAGGTTAAAAAGAAGAAAGGTAGGCTGGATTGATGGCTCAGAGGTTAAGAGCACTGGCTGCTTTTTGAGAGGTGTTGAGTTCAATTCCCAGCAACCATATGGTGGCTCACACCCATCTATACTGGGTCTGATGCCCAATTCTGTTATATAGGCATACACACAGACAGAACACTGTATAAGTAAATAAAGAAAGAAAGAAGAAAGGTTTACCTGGGCTCAGGTTTGGATGTTTCCTGCTGTTTCTTTTGGGCCTGTAGCAAGGCAGCATACTATGGTGGGTGCCCTTACCTCACAGCTAGGAACAAGATAGGAAAAAGAAACACCTCTTTTAAAGGCACTCCCTCTATGACTTAAAATCTACTTAGTCTCATTTTCTCAAGGTCCCACTTCCCAGTGTCACCTTTTTATCAAAAAATCTGTCAGGGTGACACATTTAAACGACAACTCCCAAAGAGAATTCCTGCAAAGGAGCCCTGCCAATCTGTGGAGGTGAACCGGTCTCTTCCCAGCCACCCCAGTGCTTGCTCAGTGGGTCCATACAGCATCAACCATGGCAGAATGGGTGGCAGCTATACATAGAACAGCACAGGGATGACAGCAGAGGCCAGTGTTCAGCCCACAGTGCTGCCCAGCCAGGAACCCAGGCAGCCACTGAGTACAAGCTGACCACACTGGATTCTTTCCATCATGCTAGGGACAGAAATTTGTCCTTTGTGGATTCTGGGGAAGCTTCCTCCGCCCTCAGTGTTTCAACCAGGACTGTCAGCCACACAGCACCTTGTCACCTCTGTGCTCCACACAGTATTGCCTCAGAATAAGGATGCTGCTTTTCATTGAGTAGCAATGGCCTGACCTGGTTTAATCCCATACCCAGGGGTGGCTGACCTAACAGAAGGGAAGGAGAAGCAGCAGGTGCTTACTGGGCACCAATGCTTTGAAAGAATGAGGCTCTGTCTTACAGGGCAGAACGAGTGATCTGAAAGGGGACTGTAATATGGCCAACACATATGGGTAAACATAGGGGACCCAGCCTCAAACACAAAGCAAACACATGGGACAGGGCCTAGGATAGAGCAAAGGGTCAAAGTAACGCATCAGTGTGACATTTGTGTGTAGGGTGCCTTCTCTTCAGTTTTCTGGGGTCCTCTCCCTATCCAATAGAAGCTGAGCAGTCCCCAAGGGGTCGATCGTCATGGAAAGGTATTTAAATATCGGTGTTCCTAAGACCTAGCTTCCCCCCAGGGCTTAGAATTTCCTCCTTTACTAGAGCAGCTCTTCAGGCCTCAGTTACATCAGAGTTGATGACTTCAGGACAACCTGCTAAAACTGACCTTTTCTGGCCGGATCCGAGATCCGCTGACCTGTAACCTCAAATAAAATAAGTTACATTATTTGTCCATCCCCTCATTCATTTTAATGACATGTGAAGTACAAGGACAACTTTTAGAGCTGTTTTTTTTGTTTGTTTGTTTGTTTTTCCGAGACAGGGTTTCTCTGTATAGCCCTGGCTGTCCTGGAACTCACTCTGTAGACCAGGCTGGCCTGAACTCAGAAATCCGCCTGCCTCTGCCTCCCAAGTGTTGGGATCAAAGGCGTGCGCCACCACTGCCCGGCTTCTCTATATCCTTGATAGCAGTGATTTATTTTATTGTGTTCCTTCCACCTTGTGAGTCCCAAAGACAAAACTCAGGTCTTCAGGCTTGATGGCAAGTACTTTACACACACCTTAACCTTCTCACTAGCCCTACTCTGTGGTGAGGAACAGCAGGCTTTCATGAAGTTCATGTACTCTCAAACTTGATATGTAGAAGTAAAAATGACCTTGAATTTTCTGGTCCTCCTGACTGCATTTCCCCATGCTGGTATTACAGGCTACGACCAATGAGATCATGGGACTTTTGAGTCTAAAGTCAATCTGAGCAACATACCCAGACTGTCTCAAGAAACACACACACACACACACGCACACAGAGGGGAGGAAGAGAGAGAGAGAGAGAGAGAGAGAGAGAGCGAGAGAGAGCGCTTTAAAGCAAGAGTGTTGGTGAAATGCTCTGGTTATGGTCATAATTTCAGTGGTCTGACAGTTTTCTGCTCAAAGCCTGAAAATCTCCTCAGACCAAACATTGTTGATTGAAGTTCAGGAGAGTAATTCTGTCCAGGGATAGCAGAACTCACTGGTACCCACCTGCAGTTTCAGCACTTGAAGCAGGAAGATCAAAAGGCCAGCCTGGGCTCCACAGTAGGACTGTGTCTCAACAAAACAACCCCCTCAAACACATATCTGTCTACCTGAGACAGGCTGGGCACTGATGGAAAGGCAGGGCAAATGCACGCCTTCCCTTTTCACTTCTGAAATGGAAATAAAGACCATATTGGCACCTGACGATCCAATCCTTCCCGTTTCCTGTGCCTCCCCTGTCTGACATATTTTCTCCTTTGTCCCATTCAGTGTCATCTTTCCTGTCGTCCCTCAGACCCCAGTCCCTGGCACCACTGACCCCCTTTTCTCAGGCAGAGTCACAACCTGTGCACCAAGTCCTCGTCATCCTGTCTTTCAAGAACATCCAGGATGCCACCACTAAATCCAAGGCGCTCTATCACTGCACATTTACTAACCAGTTTCCCATCTGGTCCTCCTTCCTGTTCCTCGTGTACAGCAGCTGGAATGACCCCATTAGCTCACATCTCACCATCGTCTCCTTTGGCTTGACTCCCATCCAGGGTCCTTGCAGATGCTATGACACCTCACATGGCTCTGGCTATGACCCGACCCACGGGTCTTGGTTATTCGTGGGTTGTCAAGGTGGACAGTCACCTGAAAAATAACACGGGCGGGAGAGAAAACGGAGACCAAGCAGGAAGTTTTGTCAAGGTCTTCCTTTAATAGGGGACCAGTTTACAGATATACTCCCAGGCAAGGGAGGAGGGGAGACAAGGAAAGGGGCGGGGGTCCCTTGCCCAGGGCCATCCCACCGTTCTTGAAGTTCTTGAGACCTGAGAACATCTTTTCTCAACCTGGTACTGACTAGGCCTCCCAAAACAGCAGGCAATTTTCTGAACCTGGCTCTCCCAGAACAGCAGGCAGCCTCCTGGGCGTGGCTCCTGCCATGGCTACACATCTGTTCTCCTGTCTTCTGCTGCAGCCATGCCCACCCCCCTTCTGTTCCTGGAGCACACCAGGTTGTCTGCAGTGACTGGAACCAAAAGAACCTGACATACTTTTCTCTTCCACCCTGTTGCTTGCTCTGTTTCTTCAGGACTTTACTTGAAAGACATCTTATTGATGGCAACTTGTAACACCACCCACTCCCCAACCCCCACCATCATGCCAATTCCTTTACAACATATTTATCTCCAGTTCTTTTCTCTTTAGCATTTGCCAATGTATTTAATAATCTATTTAAATGCATCATTTAGACAGCCCGGCAGTGGTGGCGCACACCTTTAATCCAGCACTTGGGAGGCAGAGGCAGGCGGATTTCTGAGTTCGAGGACAGCCTGGTCTACAGAGTGAGTTCCAGGACAGCCAGGGCTATACAGAGAAACCCTGTCTCAAAAACTAAAAAAGCAAAACAAAACAACAACAACAACAACAAAAAAGATTTTATGTGCATTGGTATTGTGCCTGCATATATCTGTGTGAGAGTGTTGTATCCCTGGAACTGGAGTAGCACTTGTGAGCTGGGAATTAAACCCAGGTCTTCTGGAAGAGCAGCCAGTGTTCTTTACTGGGTCATCTCTCCAAACTCCTGGTTTTGTTGTTTAGTATGAGATGTCTCTTTCCTGAAGCCCTAGCTGTCCCCTGCCTTTCCTGTGCTGGGATTAAAGGTATGTGCCACCATGGCCTGCGGAGATGCACCTTGGAGAGTAAAAGCTCATGGAAAAGGTGAGAGAAGGGAAGACAATGACTGAGCGTGCTGAGGAGCAGCTTGTTCTGCTGTGGTGTGTGGTCTGTGTGCCTGTCGGTGCGTTTGGAGGCCCCAGCAGAAGTTGGGAATGATCTGATTGCTCTTCACCTTATTGAGGCAGGGTCTCTCAACTGATGCCCAAGGTGGCTGACAGGGCTAGTCAAGACTCTTACTTTCTGGGGGCATCTCTTTCTGTCTTCCTAACACTGTAATTACAGGCAGATCCTCACGAACACCAGTTGGTTTGTGGGGATGGGAAATCCAGTCCCGATGCTTGTACATGCACTTCAGTCGCTCCCTTTATCTGCTCAGTGCCAACATGCTCTACTCCCTAAAGCTGTGCCCACCCCTTTTCCTATTTGTTTCTACTTCAGGCAAAATTAGCAACTCTAGTTTGTTCTATCAGATATGGTTCTAGACTATGGTTATGACTCCTTCATAATGAAGCTCAGACAGACTTCATTTGCTATGTGACCTTGGGCAAATCTCGTCACCTACATGAGCAACCCCACCGACAATTATATGCTTCACATTGGGCCAGGCCTTCCCATACATTTAACAAGCCTTCAAGGTACTGAGGAATTTGAATTATCTCTTGTAATAACAATGCAATTCTTCCACTTGCATAAAGTTTAAGTTCCCAGATTCCTTTCTATTTTTTTTTTTTTTTTTTTTTTTTTTTTTTGGTTTTTCGAGACAGGGTTTCTCTGTGTAGCCCTGGCTGTCCTGGAACTCACTCTGTAGACCAGGCTGGCCTCGAACTCAGAAATCCGCCTGCCTCTGCCTCCCAAGTGCTGGGATTAAAGGCGTGCGCCACCACCGCCCGGCGATTCCTTTCTCTTTTACAGTATTCTAACTTTCCTAATAGTTTTTTTTTTTTTTTTTTTTTAAATCTTCTGAAAAACACTTTTATGGGGCTGGAGAGAAGATGGCTCAGTGGTTATGAGCACTGACTGTTCTTCCAGAGGTCATGAGTTCAAATCCCAGCAACTACATGGTGGCTCACAACCATCCGTAATAAGATCTGATGCCCTCTTCTGGTGTGTCTGAAGACAGCTACAGTGTACTTATATAAAGTAAATCTTAAAAAAAAAAAAGGTTTTAATGTGCATCAGTATTCTTACCTGCACTGTACACATTTGTGCACGGTGCCTGTGGAGGCCAGACCAGGAGACAAACTGTTTTCAGTCCTGTGGGTGCTGGGAACTGAAACCAGGTCCTCTGCAAGAACAGACTTAATTAACTGTTCAACTATTTTCTAGCCCCTTAGACATTTACTGAGTTTTCTAGGACTTTTCATCTGTAATCTTTGGAACCATCAACTTGTCACTTTCTTAAGCTCCCTACTCTTGCCAAGTGTGGTAGCCAGCACACCAAACAGGAGTTCCAGCCTACACAGACTCAAAGAAAGAGGCTCCAAGTTCTGGTGGTACTTTTATTCTTCAAATTTTATTATTTGGGGGGAGGCATAGACAACACACACAGCATGCACAGGGAGGTCAGTGGATAACTTGTCAGTTCTCAAGCAGGGCCTAGTGGTGCACACCTTTAATCCCAGCACTGAGAGGCAGAGGCAGGGAGGGAGATGTGTGAGTTTGAGGCTTACTGAGTTCCGTGACAGCCAGGGCTATACAGTGGGACCCTGTTTATAAAAAGCCCAGCTTAGTCTCAAACTCACTGTTGGCTTTCAATTCCTGATCCTATTGTCTTCATCCTCCAGATGTTGAGAAGACACACCTTAGCTCTCATGTGGTTTTTTGTTTTCTCTCTCCAAACTACATTGCTTTGTTTGTAAACAGGAACAAATTACCCATTTTACGGGAATGAGTAATAAGTCAAATAGGAGTACGCATTAAATCTAGACAAGTACATTTACATACATTGACTAAGTTTACTTACATAGTACTTACTTACAACTGTACATGAACAATGAGCAACCACAGTGCTGAACAGCCAAAAGCCATCTTATAAGGAAAGGAAATAGACTCCTACCCAAAACAAAACACACTAGTAGTTTGGTTCCCTAAAACTTAAGTTAAAGGACTAAGTCCAAGAATCATAGTATACTCCACTTACACACAGCTGGTCGTGGGTGGGGTCTGCCAGTCCTGGGGGATGGAGGTGCTCTGCAGGCTCCAGATTTCTGGCTCCAGTGCAAACCCAGTGGGGATGAAACCAGGTAAGGACCAGTGATCCCAGCATTAGGGAGGAGGAAAAATTATGAACTCAAGGCCAACCTGGCTGGTTGAAATCACCTCAAAATGAAGAGATGTTCTTAAATGGGAAGAGGGGGCCATAATCCCAGCACTTGGGTAAACAAAGGATTCACTCAAGGTCATCATCTGGAGTCAACCAGGGCTACAAACAAGAGATTCCTATACTTACAAATCTAAAGTCTTGCCTATAGCATACTGCTGTTTGAGGGTCAGCACGTCTATATTTAAGACAAAAAACACTAGTAGTCAAAATTTGCCAAAGAGATTAACAAAACTCATGTAACCCAAACTGGCCTTGAATCATGTAGCTAAGGATAACTTCAAACTTCTGACCCTCCTACAACCATACCCTGGTTCCCTGAGTGTTGTGATTACTAGGATGAGCCACCAGTGTGGGCATTGCTAGGGAAATGAAGGATTCCTCGACAATGGACAAGTTCTTTAATGAGCTATATGCCCCAATTTAGTTTTTTTGCTATAGCTATGTGGCCTTGGCTGGCCTGGAACTCAAGAGATCTACTACTTCTACCTCCCAAATGCTGGGATTAGAAGGCATGCACTGCCATACCTGGCCCCAGCAAATTTTAATAAGCACCTATAATTGAGTTTCTAAAAAATAACCAAGAACTGCCAAATGGCTCTTGTTGAGTCCAGTCATTTCTCTGTCCAGTTAACATTTCGTGTCCTTCAGACAATGTCATAACTAACTTCATGTCATTATTGTACATCACCATGTATTTTACATTAAACATTCTAATGCTAATAACTACAAGAATCAATATTAGTGCTTGAATAAGTTAATATGTAACATTTTAAAATAGCAAACACTGTTTAGATTTACATTTTCATTTACCATTAAATGTCTAATTCCATATAGTATAGTGTAGCCTGATTTGATCTTCTATCAAATTTACAGCCATGAAGCTTGTTCCTTTCACATCAACCTTCCTTTCCTGGGCCTCAAGAGTTTCTGTCAAGTCACTGGATATTAAACTTATATCTGTAAGGTTAATAATAAAGACCAAAAAAGCAAGTATAGTTTAATGTATTTTAATAGCAAACTTACAGGAACAGCACAGAAGACAGACAACATTAAAAACATGTACTTGCATGTAGGACAACTCAGTTAGAAAAGTATAGTGATGGATGGAATCTACTGTATGATAAAAATGCTACAAACACCATTTAGTTGCCGTCAATAAGAAATTTACTTATTTTAAAAAAATCCAAATGCTGGCATTGTCCAGAAAATTTTAACAGGTTTATTTATAATTGTTATAAAGTTGAACTGTTGAAATGTGTTCACTGAAACATTTTGCTTGCATTAATGCTTTACATCTTGCATTTATATTAAAAATTCACACACAAATGAACGTGGAGAAACTGCCAATACCTGATTCTGTCCCCTGTGTTTCCACTCGCAATCATATACTTAGGTACCTTTGACCCATGGAAAAAATATCTAACATTCAGAACTACTGATAACAGGAAGAAGAGGAAAAAAAATTTTTTTTTGAGAATGAAATGTTTCCCTCATAGTGGACTCTTAAGCGCGCTCCCCGCGTATGCGGCGAGCTAGCTGGATATCTTTTGGCATAATTGTTACACGTTTGGCATGGATAGCACACAGGTTGGTATCTTCAAAAAGGCCAACCAGATAGGCCTCACTTGCCTCCTGCAACAATAAAAAAGAGAAATTACTTAATTTTGTTTTTAACAGTTAAAATACTTAACTGTTAAATATACAGTAATACCCTTTTGAAAATTTATCAAATGCTCACATAAAAACCTGTCAATAAGTTCACAAACTTTTCTAAAATCACACAAAACATCAAGGCACTTCAATTTTCCAAAATGTTAACGTGCTCTATAGTAAACAAATACCTCAAAGAAACCAACTAATTCTAACATTCTCATCCTTACAAGTGGAATTGATCACTATGCCAGCCCAGATCTCTTCCATGGTGGATACCATGGCAGCTGCAATGGAGAAAGAGGCCTGATGTGTGATCCTCTACACTTGTTCCCTGTCCACTTTTTCCCCTCAGTTCTACCAGAGTACTTAAGAATCCCAAGAATACACAGACTGGCTTATTACCAGCTCCAAAGTACTTTCTTCATGTGTAATGGAATTTGTTGCACTCTATCAAATGCTGAGCCCGCTGCCCCCTACCTCGATTCACTGTAAGATTCTTCAGGGTATTATTTTCTTATTCATCTCACCACCCAAACTTGCTAGCTGTATGACCCACCCATTGACATCTGTCATGTCGTGTGAAGAGAAAAAGAAGGACCTCCACACATTACATTTGCTTAGGTTAAAACACCTAGTGTTTCTTTTGGTGGTAGTGGTGGTTCTGAGACAGTTGAGACTTGCTACGTAGGCTCATATGGACCATATGGCTCATATGGTTCCTGTACTTAAGGAACCCTTCCTGCCTAACCTCACAAACGCTGGCCATCACTTGTTCCCTGGGATCCACATGACGGAAGCAGAGAGCCAACTCCTGACCATCACACACTAAATGGCTGTTTCTAGGGTTCCTAGAGTAGGAGTTGGAAGTACAATGTACTGATAGCGCCTTTCACCAATGCTTCCCACAATCAAATTCTGTTACAAACCCAACTAAGGAGGTGTGAAGAATAGGACCTAACATATAAAATAGACACACACAGAAAAGGTTTTAGACATCACTAAAACAGAGTGCTGGGTACGTTTGCCGACTGCTCACTACATTATTTTTGAGACATGGCCTCTGCTGGACAGACAGCAAGTTCCAAGGATCTGCCTATCCCTGGTGCTGGGATGACAGATACTGTGTCCCTCTTTGTGTGTACTGAGGATCTGAACCTAGGTCCTCATGCTTGTATGAGAACTTCAATGAATGAACCATCTTCTCAGCCTCAACCTAGTTTTTTGAGGCTCTTAGGCAGGCTGACCATTAAGCCTCTCTTCCACCTCTTCAGCATCAGGATTTACACGTGCCAACCACCATGGACAGTTGTCTGCATAGGTGTTAGGGACTCAACACAGGCTTTATGTTTGCATGAGACGCACTTACTTACAAGCTCTTTCTCCAGCCCCTATCTTCATCCTTTAAGGAATCCTTATTACCTCACTGTAAAAATCTGCCTCATGCAAAATGTACTATTTCTGTATGTCTTTACACTTGTGACTCTTACCTATCTTTAAGTTCTAGCTCAAAACTCTTTCATAAAGGGCTAAGTAGCACTACTCCTATGGTCTTCACAGTGAAGTTATTTATTGTACTCCAGTTCCTTGGCATTTACTCTGGTCCTACTATCCAGTCAGCTTTTTGGTTTTTTGAGACAGGGCTTCTCTGTGTAGCCCTAGCTGTGCTGGAACTCACTCTGTAGACCAGGCTAGCCTAGAACTCAGAAATCCACCTGCCTCTGCCTCCCAAATGCTGGGATTAAAGGCGTGTGCCACCACCGCCCGGCTCCAGTCAGCTTTTAATATCCGTCACTTAATTTGGCATGAGATCTCATTCCATGTAATGCTCTGTTCACAAATAGATGTTCTGCACTGAAAAACCCCGATCCCTACAACTCCCTTCTAAGCCACTCTTACTCATATCTTACCTATTCTGAAGATTTACTACTCATTTTTGAATCTACAAGTGGGCTAAGTCTAGAAAGCAAGCTGGTGAGATGGTTCAGTGGGTAGCTATCAATCCTGACAACCTGAATTTGATTCTTGGAAACTCACATAGTGGAGGGTGCGCACATTCTACACACAATTGTAAAAACCACCGAAGTGTGCTAGGTACAATGTATAGTGAGTAGCCTGCCCTCCGTAGTTACAGTGTGAATGCCTCAAGTTCCTCAGTAAGAAATCACTGTTTAACTCAGCATCTCAATTATGCAAACCTACAATAGATGCTTCTGTGAAATGCAGCACAAACTTCTAGGAAATCAGGAAGTGTCCTGTTTCTGAGACCATTTGCTTCTAAGAGTTGTGTTCTCTGGAAGATTATGGGCCGGATCACAGCACAAATATATTCCCAGTTCTATTAGCAAATGTTCCTAAGTCTCTTTAGCATTACAATTGTAAAGAGCGCACAGCATGGTGGAGCACGACTTTAATCCTAGCACTCAGAAGACAGAAGCAGGAAATCTGAGTCCCAGGCCAGCTTGGATCAACAACACTAAAATCCTGTCTCTAAATAAACAGTCTAATTGATAACTCAAAAATGTAATTCTGATGGGCGGTGGTGGCGCACACCTTTAATCCCAGCACTTGGGAGGCAGAGGCAGGCGGATTTCTGAGTTTGAGGCCAGCCTGGTCTGCAGAGTGAGTTCCAGGACAGCCAGGGCTACACAGAGAAACCCTGTCTCAGAAAAACAAAAACCACAAACAAAGAGAAAAGCAAAAAAAGAAAAGAAAAATGTAATTTTGAAATGGTAAAAGAAAAAAGCATCTTATAACTAGACTTTATAACATTTGAGTACATTTATGGCCCGACTGTCTCAAAACTGTTCATCCTTAACCTAAAAACATTTTAGTTCAAGCTCCCTGATATTTAGGGTAAAGAGCTAAACATTACATTGTCATTTCCCTATCATCCCTAAATTCCCTACCTCTGTGAACTATGTTTGTTTTTATACTTCTTTTCCTTGGGTTGTAAAGTCATCTCCACAGCTCTCAACCTACGGTTTCCTTTTACTGTCAACAATGTTCTGAACATAGTAAATGGAAAATGCTAAAAGGAATTTATTTTTGATGCTGGTTTTACCCTAGCCCAGGATGGTCACTGATATTCCTACCACAACCTCCTTGGTCCTCGGTGTGAACCTTCATACCCAACACACATTCCAAAAATTTTGAACTTACTACTAGGACACTGTGCTAGGACTGGTGGCACAGGTCAGCAATCCAAACTAGCTACTCCAGGAAGCTAGAAGGCAAGATCTGCCTGAACCACTGCCTCACTCAGCTGCTCAGCATGATGTCTGTCTCACCGGTGCTCAAGAGGCAAAGGCAAATCTCTTGAGTTTAGGCAGACTACATAGAAAGACGCTGTCTCAAAAAAAAAATAAATAAATAAAAGAAAAGAAAGGGGGAAAAAAAGAAATAAAGGAAAAAAAAAAAAGAGAGGCATGCTGGGGAAAGAGTTCAGAGTATTTGGTGTAGATTGCTTACCCAGGGGGAAGCCCTAAATTCAAGCTCTATTTAAAAACTATATAACAAAAGTTCATTGTTTTAACCATCTCACCTCCTTTACTGTTGTTATTGAGTCCAAGTTATAAATTATTGTCTATATTAAAGTTTAAAAAAAGACCTCAGTAGTATATAGGATTTGAAATCATGCAGTTTTAGGGATCCTTTGGGGATCCTGGAATATATGGGTGGGTGACAAGCAAATTATAATATTTAAACTATACACTTTAAAAAAAAAAAAAAAAAAAGGACACCAGGCAGTGGTGGCACATGCCTTTAATCCCAGCACTTGGGAGGCAGAGGCAGGCGGATTTCTGAGTTGGAGGCCAGCCTGGTCTACAGAGTGAGTTCCAGGACAGTCAGGGCTACACAAAGAAACCCTGTCTTGAAAAACCAAACCAAAAAAAAAAAAAAAAAGATTAATTTATAATGCAATTTTCTACTCAGCCTCTTTGTTCCCAGAATAAGGCTCTGAGACTTAATTATTTATGAATAAATGCCTAGGCCATAAGCTTTGGCTCCGCCCCCCCAACCTTCCAACTTATGTAACATGTTTATTCTAATCTATGGCTGGCCACCTTTCCCCAGTTTCATTCACCTGACTCCCTCAGAGTTTGGGTGATTCTTTCCACCTTACTTTTCCCAGAATTCTCCCCCTCCCTCCCTCCCTCCCTCCCTCCCTCCCTCCTCTCAGATGTCCCACGTCTCATGTTTTAACCCTGCCTCAGCTAATTGGCTATCAGTTTTATTGACAGGTGATGCTTCTACACAGTGCACAAGATTCTCTTTACAACTCGTGAGCGCACACACGTGTCTACATGTGTACCACATCCAGGCATTCATGCATCCCCAGAGGGATGTCAGATCTCCCTGGAACTAGAGTTACATGCCGTTGAGAGCTGCCTCACAGACAGGAATTAAAACAGGAGGAGAGCAGGCTTTTAAGCAATGAGACATCTCTCCAGTTCCTATAATCTTTTTTTGACACTGTGTACCCTGGCTATCCTGAAATTATGCTGGCCTAAGAGATTAGCCTGCTCCTGCCGTCCAAATGCATTAAAGGCATGAACCACTACCACACCAGTCTGTCTAGTAAAGACAGGATCACAATATGCATTCCAAGTTAATCTTGAACTAGCTGTATAGTGCAAACTGGTGCTGACTAATAACTCTCCTGCCACACTACTCATTTGAATGTTGGCACTACAGACTAGCATGCCCTATCATGTCCAACTTAAATTATGTAATTCTAAAGCCAAAAATAGATTACCTTGTTTTTAAGAGAGTTCTTACTGTGTAGCCCAGGCTGGGTGAACTTACATCAACACCCCTGCCTCAGGCTCACATGTGCTGAAATTATAAACATTCTGAGTCATTATGGCAGATTAAAATGCACTGTTTAGAACCCTATCTCATCTACTTTTCAGAGATACCAATGTAGTTGGTTAAGAGCTTGCCTAGCCAGGCAGAACACCTTTAATCCTAGCATCTAGGAGGGAGGCAGAAGCAGGTGAGTTAAAGCCAGTTAAAGCCAGCCTGCTCTACAGAAGACAGCCAAGAGCTACAGAGAGACCCTACCTTGGAGGGAAAGGAGGAAAGCTTGCCTAATATGCACATGGCCCTGGATCTCATCCCAAACACCATATAAAGCAGATACAGTGCAGTTTGCCTGGAATCCCTCTTCAGGGGCATGGAGAATCAAAGAGTTCAAGGTCACTCTTAACTATATGGCTGGCTTTCTGAGCATAAACCTAAATAAATTCACTCATTCAAAAAAAATCAGAGGACATTTAAAAATGCGCATATTTTACTCAAAATCATGCTTACTGGTTAATTATGTAACTAATAGTAACAATGGATGTTTACACATAAATGATTTTATAAGTTTCCCAGCCAAAATGTTTAGTAATTTCAATCAACAAAGCTTTATTATTTCATGTAAGGTTAAAAAAAATGCTGGACTTACAAAATATAGTGATGTGTTAAGCACAGCCTACTAACAGTAATTAGAAAACAAAAGTAGCTCATCTTGGGGATCTTAAAATTACATTTATTCCAAGGAATTGATAAGCAGCTATTGAAACAAAAATAAAATTCTAAAGGAACAGAATGGGAAGATTTTGATAGTTGAAATTTCAGTAATTTCAACCCATGTACATTTAATAGATGCTTATTCTTGAATTCACCAATCAAATGAAGTTTAGCCTAACCATAGAAACAGCTCCACCAATCATACATCAGAGTAGAATCCACCTATCAAATCTTTCTCAAATATAAAAGCAAAAGTGAAGCACAGCAACAGTAGTTTTTAAATTAAAACCCTCCAATGATGTGCAGTACTGCCCAGTAACCTACATTTCTACTTACTGTTTCTGATGGTGCTATGCCTGCATGTGTGTATCTGTGTGAAGGTGTCAGATCCTCTGAACTAGAGTCACAGTGAGCTACCGTGTGGGTGCTAGAATTGAACCCTGGGCCTCGGGAAGAGCAGCCAGCACTCTTAACCACTAAGCCATTCCTGCAGTCTCATCCTTTCATATTTGCGATACAAGGGTAATTACATGCCCAAACATTTAAGCCTTTTTGTGTTAATCTCTATTTTAATGTTGTTATAACTTATTAGTGCTTCCATATACAACCACTCTAGATCACTGTTCCCAACACTAGAACTAAGATGAAATCCAGACTATGCTTCCTATTTAGTGAACTCTAGCTCTCTTTAGCGCACTCCACATGCTCAGTCCTTGCTCCTGTACAGATCCGCCTGTCTTCAAGCTCCTCTCCTTCCCGGCAGCCCTAGCACAGCCACCACTCCTGTGTGTTCTTGAACACTGCCTGTTCTAAGTATTACACTGCAGTAAACTTCTTCAGTTGTTTGAAATGACCAAGAACGGACCTCTAGCTCTCTATCCTGAAGTCTTGTAACATCCACCAACCAAGTCAGTTTAAGCATCACTTTCAATACAAAGTTAAAAATTCTAACCGGTAATAACTGCATCAGGCATTCAAATCAATCAGGACTTAGGTTTTATGTATGACCTTGAACCTCCCGAGGGCTGAGGTTAAAGGTCTACACCACCGCAACTACCTTAAACCATTTAACCTTTACATTTCATCAAGAGTGAATCAATTACAGGCTTGTAATGACAGTTCTAGGAAACATGAAAGATCTGTAGCTGCTCTTGGTACACAGCAGGAACAGAACAAGGGACTTCCCCACAGTCACTCACCTGCAAAGCACCAATAGCTGCACTTTGGAAGCGCAGGTCTGTTTTGAAGTCCTGAGCAATTTCTCGCACCAGACGCTGAAAGGGGAGCTTGCGAATCAGAAGTTCAGTGGACTTCTGATAGCGCCTGATTTCACGGAGTGCCACAGTACCAGGCCTAAAAAGTTAACATTAAAGAAGTTGTTACCAAATCTATGACATGAAAAGTGGTCAGCTTTAAAGAAATGCAGTAATTTTTTAAAAAGGCCCACTCAACTATTCAACACCAAATTTCACAGACCAGTTTTATGACCTGAATATTCAATTCTGTTAAGAAAAAGATCACCTTTAAAATAAAAATTAAAAAACACGATAAGGCAGGTTATCAAAGCCATATATTCATTTTCCCTTTCAAGCAAACATAACTCGATCAATCTGCACTAAGAATTAAGACTGACCTGGTTGTGGCGTTGACCAGAACTCAGGATGCAGAGGCAAGCCAGGGTTATGTGAGCCCTGCCTTTTAAATATACAAAGCTTGGGAACACACTGGCTACTAGGGTGCAGCAAAGACTGCCTAGTCTCTTCTGGGGTTAGCATCACTTTCTTTTGCTCCATCTAGAAGACTTACATAATTCAACGATTCACTTCAGTGTCTTACCTCCCAGCATCCTAGCATCAGTCATAATTAAATTTGAAAACTTGTCTGCAGTTTTCTTCCATAAGAAAATGTATTTTTTTTGCCTTTTCTTCCCCAAGGCAAGGTTTCTATGTAACAGGCCTGAGTGGCCTCAAATTCAGAGATCCACCTAAGTGCTGCTGTTAAAAGACCCTCGACTGCCCAGCCAAAAGGTTTTTTTTAAAAGTTATTTCCCAAAGAATTATTTTACCTCTAATTCTGACTTATTTCTTCTCTCTGAGCGTTTCACTGTAAAGTCTATGTAAATTTGGGCAACTTGTGCCCTCTAATGGCTGATGTACTTAACAACACCAGTTATATCAAAATTAAATGAGGTAATAAAGGAGGGAAAAAAAAATCCCACCAAGTAAATATGACCAACGGGAACTTAACTGGTCTTCCTACCTATAGGTTATTACTTTACCACAGACGAGGAGCTACCTAAAAATATTGTGTGTATCTGTGTGTGTGTACACATACAAAGATATAATATGTATATATAAATACATACACACATGTGACTTTACTTGTAAGAGAAATGGCTTTTTAAAATGTTAATGTGTCCTATTACCAGTTGAATACTATGTCTTTTTAGGTTTTAGATCAGATTATAGCTTCAAATCGAAATGTTAACGATCAAACGGAATTCACAAATGAACATATGCATATATATCTAAGCAGTAGTAATCATTCAAAAAAGAGAAACATCTTTTCCCCATAGCAAAAAGTATGACTATCTTCCTGTTAAATTACATGGACATACTATTAGACACTGTCCCATTCCTCACCCTTTTATAAATACCTGTAACGATGAGGTTTCTTCACCCCTCCAGTAGAGGGCGCACTCTTGCGAGCGGCTTTTGTAGCCAGTTGTTTCCTGGGTGCTTTACCACCGGTGGATTTGCGGGCAGTCTGCTTTGTACGAGCCATGGTATGGGCACCTCCTTACTTACCTATCAGTGTTTTAAAAACACAAAACAAAACAAAAAAACCCATCGTATTCAACTAAAACATACACATTATTCTTCCTGCCAGAATACCCCCAACTTGAAAATTAATCAGTATTGGGGGGGGGGGTGCTGTTATATAATTAGTTTGGAAGGGCGCGGATTACGTCTTTTACCCAAATATGACTTAAAACTAGAAAACTGTCAGCATTAATATTCTATAATGCTAATGCTAATTACAAGGTATAAACGGCCAAAACCAGAGACACCCCCCAACAAAGCTTTTGATCCAATTCCTTTAATTAAAGTAGAAATTAGAAACGTCTGCAAACATTCGATCACAAGTAAGTCAAATGAACGAAGCCACAAACACAGAAAGGTCGAGTCAAATTACAGCAAAAAAAAAAAATTATAAAAAGGTTTCAGCGCCCCCCTACCCCCGCCCGGTTCGCGGCCCCCCTCGCGCTTGGCACTTGGATTGCTGTAAATATCTAAAAACATTCTTGAGGTTTGTTTCTTTATAGTTATGTTGACAAAAAGGCGTCTCGAAAGACAAGAACAACAGCCATCGCCAGCGAGCATTCCACAAAGCCCGTCCCCCTCCCGGGCTTCGCTATGGTAGCCGACTGCCCCGCACCCAGGCTTAATTAGCGCTCGACACCGGCCGCCCGGCCCACCCAGCACCACATAAACTTTGGTTCTGCCTCCCCTGGGTCCCTAGGTTCGGGGTACCGGACCTGCCCGTCTCGGGCCCCCGCACC
The DNA here is from genome assembly GCA_021653895.1 of Mastomys natalensis. Taxonomy (NCBI): domain Eukaryota; kingdom Metazoa; phylum Chordata; class Mammalia; order Rodentia; family Muridae; genus Mastomys; species Mastomys natalensis. The sequence goes on along the minus strand of JAJTUV010000069.1, from coordinate 1,339,821 downwards.
CCGTGCTGGCAGCGAGCGACTCGGCTCCCCAAGACTAGCACAAAATGGAAACAATTGGAAAACGTATCCGATTCCCTTCCAGAGACAAACAGCAAATCGTTCGAAAATACCCCATCCCCTGCCACGTGCCGCTCTCCAAAAATGCAAAAGTTCTTTTTTGTTTTCTGCATTTCATATGCATCAAGTTTCTTTTTCTCCAAAAAAGGCAAAAAAATGTTCTTATTTTTTTCCTTCCATTTTAAAATGGGGAAGAGAGAAACGGGGGGAAAATATGGTCGGTGACCAGAGAAGAGAGACAAGATGGTGAAGCTCAGGCACAACTGTGGGGAGGCAGCAAAAAGCGAGTTAGCCTGGGGTGGGAAGCGGCGGCGATTTTACCCCTTTGCTCCCGAAAAACTGGGGCCCGGGACCCGGAGGCGGCAGTTAAGAGGCTCGCGCGGGACATGGTAAAGGTCTGGGGTCCCGGGAAGGGGCAGCGGGAGGGATTTGACCGAAGAAAGAGGAGCCGCGGCGCCGGAGGGAGACAAGCTCGGCGTCGCGGCGGTGCCACTGCTGGGCTGAGACGGAGAGACGGGGGAGCCACCGCCGCCGCCCGCGGAAGGCAAACTCGTTCTCCATCTCCATTTCTGCGCCAAAAAGTTTGCGGGTCGAGCCCGGGGGGCTGTGGGTGCCCTCCGTGGGCCGCTACGAGGCCGACGGCGAGCGGGGCCGGCTCTGGGAGAGCGGGCAAACGGAGAAACTTACCCCCCTTCTCCTTCGGCTGGAGCTCGGCAAGCGAGAGGCGGCGCTGGCGTTAGAGAGCGGCGGCGGCGCGGCGAAGGCTGCGAACACAATTGAAAGATGGCTGACACCGAGGCTTTCCCCCTACACACGCCGCCCCGCCCCGTGCCGCGCGCCAGCCAATCACACACAATGGAGGGAAGGCTCGGCCCCGCCCAGGGCCCCCGCGCGCCCCGCCCCGCCCCCCCCCCGCGCGCTCGTTCGCTGGCGCGCGCTCGCTCCTCCCCGCGCGCCGCCCGCCCATTCTCCCGCCGCCTCTCGCGGTGTGTACAAACACAAAAGACACGCCGAGGGGCCGCGGGCCCCGCGAGATGCAGTCCGCCCTAATCCGTCCCCGACCCGCACTCCCTTCCCGCGGGGCGCAGGCGTCACAGTGAGCCCCCGAAGCCGGCTTTGGGGTGCACAGAGGGGAATGGGGGAGGGGAGAGGAGGGGAGGGCGGCGCGGGCTGCGGACCAGCGCCCGGCCTGCGGGGGAGGGGCACCGCCCCCGCGCGCGCCCCCGAGGCGCCCGGCCCGTGTGGGGGCGGGGAGAAGGCCGCGACCGTACGGTCGCCGCGCCCCAGTTGAAAACGCGCCCAAACAGGAAGCTGGCAAGTAGAAGCCCCAGTCCCGCGCCCACTTTCGGACCGCGCGGCACGGCAGGGGCAGGGACCCGCGGGCTTCTTCCCGCCTTCGCTCCCTGCGGAACGCCAGCCGGTCCAGAGGGTCGGGCCAAGTCTCCTGAGGACAAGTTGGTCGCCGACTCCAGCCCGGGAGAGGCGGGCAGCCAGGTGCAGCCTGCGGGGCAGTGCGGAGACTTGCCACCCCGTCGTAGGTGGTGGCAACTGTGGCGGAGGGTCAGGGCTCACCCTCTCCCTAGGCCGCGGTTCTTGGTGCAAGATGGCTGTATTTTGTAAGCCTCTGAAACAATGTGCAACACGGCTATCGCCGTATAAGCCAGAGTGAGCCTCCCCACCCCTTCACTGTTGGAGGGTCGCTGTAGAAATCTCGTGACATAATAATCTAATGTTGTCAGCTACAAGAGGCTGAAACGGCAGGTGTAAGGAAAAGCTGGTGTAGGTGCCGTTGCTCTCTCAGTAGCGTGGGCAACAGACTGCCTAGCTCAAGTTCTCATTAAGTGACCCACAAACATCTGAACCATCCCCAGATGGTATTCACAACTCTGGTGAAGGCTTTCAGTAGAAGAGTCACAAAGATCCCATAGGGTACTGAAGGAGCTACATTTCATAGATGGACAGTACTATGGGTAATCTGAAGACCTCTCAAAGCAGTAAACATCCTGAAACAGACCTGTGGAAATCAGATAGGAGAGAAGAAATGGATTTGTCCAAGGTCACTGAAATGAGGAAGAGACCCCGGAGAAACAAACAAAAAAATGGAGGCCTCCTGTTTCATTATTATTTAATGAGTGTTAAGTGTTGATGTGATGAACACATGCAATCTGCGATACTATCCTAAAAGCACATATGCAAAAAAGCCTCTACTGAGCTGCCAGTGAAGAATTCCTATAATTTGAGCCAAGAAGCATTTTTTTTCCTCTCACTTGTTTTTGTTTTGTTTTCAGGAAACTAAAATATTTGTTGCTGGATTTATCCAAGAAGGCTGTTACATATCAATTGAATCAGTCATATCTTCAAGAAATGTTACATTAACGTGTCATGGATAGTACTTTCTTTGCATGCTTGCTAGGTTTTCCCAAACATTCTAACTGACTTTAAGCAGATATTTCTAAGGCATCGAAGGACTGTGTCAGGTGAACTACTACTTCATGTGGATTGGGGGTTCTCTGAACCGGCTAAAGTTGTCCATCTGTATCATGGAAGTAGTAGTAACTTGTGTGATGATAGTTCACAAGCTCTTTCTGGAAATATGACTGTTATCCTCTTAGTAATCAGGAGGTTTCCAAATTTGCCCTATATATTTGGCATGCCGACTCTGCTCAGTGCAGTTTGGGAAGACTGGGGATGTTGCAGTGAACAGCACCAGTAGCAGTCCTGCCCTGAAAGGACTTTCTCTGGAAGCATTGCCTTGCACAGGGAAGCTGCACTTGGCCAGGGGACAGGATGCTTTGGAGCCCCAAGGATGGCAAAAGACTGTAGCTAATGTAGCTAATAAGTGCTGGATTAAAGGCACATGCCAACACACCCAGCTACCAGACTCTGCACTCCTGGAGCTCAGTTACCACTTCAACATTTGAGGTTTATCATAATGGAAAGAGAGAAACAAAAGCTTAAAATCAGGTTAAAATCTTTGCCTAGGGCTACACAGAGAAACCCTGTCTCGAAACAAAAAACAACAACAACAAAGATTTGCTTATAAGAGAAAGGATAGGATAAATTGCCAAAGCTAGGTGTGAAGGTGCATGCCTGTGACCCCAGCAGTCCAGAATCAGACCCAGAAGGACGTTTGGGAGTTGGAGACTAGCCTGCTCTCCATAGGGTGTTCCAAATCAGTTAAGCCTACCTAGGAAGACTCTTATCAAAAATTCAAAAGCAAAGAATGTCAATCACTTCATTCTCTGTTGTCTGTTCACCAAGCACAAAAAATACTGCTTGTTAGAGATGTTTTTGAACACTTATCACTCCTTTCTTTGAGGTGTTGATTTAAATCTGTCGTTTGTTTGTTTATGGTCTGTTTCTTGCCAGTAAGAATATAAACTCTAGAAATAGCTTTGCCTGTTTACTGAAGCATTGCCCCGCCACATACATACTAACATATTGGTTTGGAGCCCTTTTCTGCTAGCTGTAATGGTTAGGAAATCTCACCCACTCCCATGGAAGTTGTCATACACAAAGGTAGATAAAATAGCACAATTAACTCCCATGTACCCATTATATTGACCTGTGACCAATCTTGTGTTCCATCTTCACTGTTTTTGTTTTGACAGGATCTCACTATGTAGCTCTGTCTAGTTTTGAACTCATGATTCTCTGCCTCACACTCTGGCATGTGCCACTACAACCCAGCTGTGGTGAGCCTTTTGAATATCATAACCTATATATTCTCTTGTGCTCATACTTTGCTGAAAAGCATGTCCTTTGTCCTGTGGCCTCAGATCCTCACTTTTCTCCAGAACTCTATTCTCTTGCCCAGAATGTGCACTTTCAGTGCAATCACATGTGGCCCACTCTGAAGTACCTGCACAGGTCATGCTAGCCAATCTTTTTTTTTTTCCCACGGGGAGTTTATTTGCAGGAAGACGAGTGAGAGAGAAATGAGCGACAGCTCCAGAATAGGTCCCTGACCACTGAGAGAGGGGAGGAAAGGGAGGCAAGCCTGCAGCAGAGCTCAAGACAGTTTTTTTTTTTTTTTTTTTTTTTTTGGTTTTCTAGACAGGGTTTCTCTGTATAGCCCTAGCTGTCCTGGAACTCATTCTGTAGACCAGGCTGGCCTCGAACTCAGAAATCCGACCTGCCTCTGCCTCCCAAGTGCTGGGATTACAGGCGTGGGCCACCACGCCCCGCTGCTAGCAAGATCTTCTCGATCCTCCTGTTCCACCTCCCCAGTGCTGGGAAACCTGAGCCAACACACTTGGGATGTTTGTTGTTGTTTTCTCAAGACAGGGTTTGTCCATGCAATCCGAGCTCCACCTGCCACTGCCTCCCAGGTGCTGTGGTGAAGGCCTGTGCCACCACGGCCCTGGCCACTCTTGGTTTTGTATGGTGCCAGGGATCAGACCCAGTGCCTTGTTCTAAGAAAGCACTCTGCCAACTGAGTTACATCTCTTTGTTAGCAAATGCAATCTTGGGATGGGATAGGATTTAAAGCTAATAACCTGAGTCTGATCCCCAAGAAAACATTTTTTTAAGTATATACTAAATACAGTTAAACTTTTTCTTTTTGAGACAGTATCTCATATAACCCAGGCTGGCCTGAAACTTGATACACAGCTAAGTATGACTTTGTCTTAAACTTCTGATGTCCCTCCTTCCACCTTCCCAGAACTAGGATTACAATTGTGTACCCACTAGGCCAAGTTTTATTTGGTTCTGGGGCTCAAACCCAGGGCTTCTTGAATGTCAGTCAAGGGCTCTACCAACTGAGCTCAGTCACCAGCTAAAAGTTTTAAAGGTATTGAATTTTTTCTATGTGTATTGAGGTTTTGCCTGGGTGTATAAAGTGCCCTCATGTTCCAGAAGACTCCAGATCCCCAGGGGATGGTTGTAAGCCACTATGTCGGTACTGAAAATCAAACCTGAGCCCTCTGGAAGAACAGCTAGTGCTCTTAAGCAGTGAGCCATCTCTCCAGCCCCTAACAGCTATATTCAAATAATGATAAATAGGTCAAATTGTAGAATGTTTAAGAGTCAGTCTGCACCAGGCAGTGGTGGCGCACGCCTTTAATCCCAGCAGAGGCAGGCGGATTTCTGAGTTTGAGGCCAGCCTGGTCTGCAGAATGAGTTCCAGGACAGCCAGGGCTATACAGAGAAACCCTGTCTCAAAAAAAAAAACAAAAAAAACCCAACCAACCAAACAAACAAGTCAGTCTGCAGGTGCTTCGGTACCATGGAAGCTGGTCTACACATGATAAACTGTGAGGAGTACCTGGTAGGATGTAGGAGATGTGAATCTGACCCAGCCCTGTGTGCTTCCATTCCGGACTGTGCCATGCTCCCATGGTGTCCCTGAGGCTCCTTGGCCATGCTGGGTTATGATCTCTGCTTCATAGACTTAGGGCAGGGAACTAGGCCGGAGCACCTTCCTGCCTGTGCTCAGTGCTTCATCTGGGTTCAGCTAGAGCTGCCCCTCATCTGTTTCCCAAACAATCAGGACCAAGGGACACAGAGTAAGCCGCCTCTGCTCAGGCTGATCTCCAGTGAGCTTCCCCAGATGGGCCTACTCCCAACCAAAGACACAGGTCCCAAGTAAGGAGGAGGTCCTATCTCCTGGCATTGGCATGGCCCATAGTGAAGTCCTCTGGCTGCTCTGTTGCCTCTGTTTCTTGTCATTCCTCAGCTACCTCTGCACTATGTCTTCCTCAATCCACTCCCATGTGAAGCTCAGTCGATTTTTATGCTGATTTCCTTCTTAGAAACGTTGCAGTTGGTGTGTTTATTAGCTGGACTGAGGTCTTTTCTCTAGATTGTAAGTTTAACAAGGGGTGTCTATGGTTTACTGTTCTCTGTCAGCTTCCATAGACCTGCCTATGGCATCAACTTTAAGATGTGCCTCCCCTCCTCCCACAGGATATCCAACTGTGAAAACCTGGGCCCCTCAGAGTCTGGTGTATTTCATCAGCAGGTGAAATGGTACATGATGGTTTCACCAGGGCAAACCAACATCATTATGTTCCATCAGTGTCAGTACTCACGAGGTGACTGATGACTTTTGCTCTTGCCATTCTTTCCAGTTAAGAAAGCCTTGGATGGTAACTGCACTCACTGAGTAGACTAGAGATACCCTCCAGAAATCTATAAATGAAGACTTGTGTAGCCTTGGCTGTCCTGGAACTTTCTCTGCAGACCAGGCTGGCCTCTAAGTCAGGGATCCACCTGCCTCCCCATCCTGAGTGTTGGGATTTAAGGTGTGTACCACCACTGCTCAGCTAAATTTTTCTTTCTTATCCAAGAACCAGACTAAGAAAAGCAGGGGTGTAGCTCAGTAGTATAGTAGAAGACAATCAGAGTACAGGAGTCACTGGATTCTGTCCCAGCACTGCTGAGAGAGAGAAGGAAAAAGGAAGGAAGAAAAACAGATCAGAATAAAGCAGGTTCAGCCAGTGCTGACTTTTCTCGTGGGGAGAGGGGGGATTGAGTTTCTTTGTAGACTTGAGAATGAAACCAGAGCTCGGCAGCCACAGAAACAAGAACTTGGGTTACCTGGGACCCCAAAAGCACCTGGTGTTGTTTTCCTTAATAGTCCAAGCAACAGGGTTCTCATTTTTCTAATATCAGAACAGAGAATAAGAGGTTAGAGAGATGGCTCAGTGGTTAAGAGCTCTTGCTGCTCCTCCAGAACCCAAGTTCTGTTCCCAGCACCCACATCAGACGGTTCACAACTGCTTGTGATTCCAGCTCTTGGGGGGACCCAGTTCCCTCTTCTACCCCTGAAAGACACCTGCACACAGTAGTACACAGCCCCATACACACTGTTGTACAATACAATACAATACAATACAATACAATACAATGCAAAACAATATGATACAATACAATACAGTACAATGTATTAAGAAAATAAAATTTTAAAAATAAAATAGGCTGGTTGTGGTGGTCTAAGTTTGTGACCCCAACACTCAGGAGCCTGAGGGAAGATGATCAGGAGTGATGGAGGCAGCCTGGAACAGTGGTTCGTACGTACAACCCATGCTCAAGCTGTCCACACCGAAACGTTTAGAGGCTAAGGCAGGTCCAGTGGTCCAGGCCTGTTATCCCAGCTACTCAAGAGGACCAATAGTTCAAGGCCAGCCCGAGCAATTTATTATTAAAACTGTCTCACAAAACAAAAATCTGAAATGGAGTGGGGCACGGCTCCATGGCTTAAAGTGCTTGTCAGCAAGCATTTAGGACCTGAATTCCAACCCCAAGCACCCACATAAAGGGCAGGTACAGCAGCAACATGTCTGTAAACTGAGAGGTAAAGAGAGGCAGGTCTCTGGAGCTCACGGACCAGAACCCCAGGTTCAGTGAGAGATTCCATCTCAAAAGATAAGGAAGAGTCAAGTTTGATCTCTGCCCTCTACAGTTGGTCCTGCTCACAAGCGAGCGCGTGCGCGCGCACACAACGCACACACACACAACTTTCATCACGCACATCACACACAATATCTGAAACCACGTGTTAGCTCACATTATCTATCTATAGTATTAAGAACCCTTCCTTTCTTCTTTCCCTCTCCTCATTTCTGATAGAGTCTTGCTATGTAGCCCATGCTGGTTTAGAACCTAAGACCTTCCTACCTCAAGCTTTCAAGTGCTAGTATTACAGGCATGTGCCACCTAAACTGGCTTTTTACAGGCTTTATTTGATTAAAGTTGATCAAAGTTATTAGAAATACATGTTTTATAACTTAAAAGTAGCCACATTCAATATTTTTTTTTTACCTAGTAAGAATTGGTAGCTGGGTGTGGTGGTCCACACCTTTAATCCCAGCACTCAGGAGGCAGTAGCAGGCAGATATCTGAGTTTGAAGTCAGCCTGATCTACAAAGTGAGTTCCAGGACAGCCAGGGCTACACAGAAAAGCCTTGTCTCAAAAAAATTGGTAAATATTTGGAATAATGCTCAGCTTCGTTAGTCTTCAGGGTAATGCAAATGAAACTGTTTTGAAGGTTGATGAGATGGCTCAGTGGGGAAAGATGCTGCCAAGCATGAGGGCCTAAGTTGTATCCCCAGGAGAGAATCTACTCTGGGAGGTTGTGCTTTGACCTCCGTGTGTTTGCTGTGCACTATTCTCTTCATTTTCAAGCATGTGAAGCAAAAATAAGCATTCTTTTGGGGTCACTAACCTTGTGTCCAGCCCCACTGTTTGACCTGGGCATGCTCACCAACTCCACCATCCACTGCCAGAATGGCACACATTGTGTCTTCACATTGTGTCTTCAAAGTGATGTTTTCAGTACTTAAGGCTTTCCAGATATTCATACCTTTGATACTCAGCAATTTCTCTGATGCTCTTAAGATAAAACCAAAGATTTGAACCTTGGCTGTCCTGGAATTGGCTCTGTAAACAAGGCTGGCCTTGAACTCTGCCTGCCTCTACCTCCTGAATGCTGGGATTAAAGGCATTAACTGTCATCTCGGCCTGGCATGATTTGAATTTCTTGATTTGCATCATTTTGTAGAGTTTCTGTATCAAGAGAGTAGGGAACCATGTTTACAGGTCATCTTAGGGTGCTTATACAGAGTCAGGGAACTATATAGACTATGTATACATAGGACATGAAAGTAAAAAGGGAACTCTTAAGAAGAGAGGAAGAAGCCTAAGAGGAGGAGGAGCAAGAGCATAATAAGATATTTATGTCATGAGACCAAAAGGGGGAACTATCTCAGGGGAAGAGGGGCCAGGGGAGAAGGCAGTGGGGTTGGATAAAACAAACTATAATTATATTTATATAATATATTTACATATATATGTAAGAATGTATAAATGAAGCTCATTACTTTATATGCTAGCCATTTTTTTAATGGCCAATTTTTCTAGTGTATTACATAAATATAGTAAAGAACTTTACAGGCTGGATATGGTGGCGCACGCCTTTGATCCCAGCACTCAAGAGACAGAGCAGGCAGATTTCTATGAATTGGAGATCAGCCTTGTCTAGTAGGCTAGCTAGAGCTACTTAATGAGACTCTGTCTTTAAAAAAAAAAAAAAAAAAAAGCCGGGCGGTGTGGCCCACACCCTTAGTCCCAGCACTCGGGAGGCAGACGCAGGGAGACCTCTGTGAGTTTGAGGCCAGCTTGATCTACAGAGTGAGTTCAAGGTCAGCAAGGCTACACAGAGAAACCCTGCCCCCCCCCACCATAAAAATAAATTACTATAATATAGAATAAATATATCCAAACCTTTGTGTGGGTGTGGGTGTGTGTATAGGTGTATGCATAGGTGTACATGGAGGTCAGAGGTCAACATTCAGTATTTTCCTCAATTGCTCTTTGCCTTTTTTTTTGGTTTTTCGAGACAGGGTTTCTCTGTATAGCCCTGGCTGTCCTGGAACTCACTCTGTAGACCAGGCTGGCCTTGAACTCAGAAATCCACCTGCCTCTGCCTCCCAAGTTGCCTTATTTTTTGAGACAGGATTGTTTGCTGAACTGAAGCTTGCTGATAGGTTAGGGTCTGGCTAACAAGCCCTAGGGATTAGGATCACAGTGCCTAGCTTTGTACTTGGATGCTGGGGAACTAAACTTTGAGGTCCTCATGGTTGTGTGGAAAGTACTTTAGAGGCTGAGCCATCTCCTTGGCCCTTGAATGCATATACTAAAAACATATAAATGATGATGCATAGTGTTAAAAGCTATTTGGATAAAGTGTGTGCCCTGGCTCAGTCCCCTCACATTGGGGGTAATAAAAGCTGCAGTAATTGTGTTTGCTTGCTTGCTGTGGTGTTAAAAAGGAATAGTACCTAGACAGAAGAACAAGCCTATGGTGGATGACAGATTTCCATGCGTTTCCAAACTACTGGCACTTGGGAAACACCCCGTCCATCTTTCCTTCTCCACATGTAGGGGCTACTGTTTTACAGGCACTGAAGGTATGCCAAGGACAGGCTAACTCAAGCTGGAGACTCACCACAGGGTCCTGGAGGTCAGTCACTCTGCTTCCTTTGAACATGGTTTTCAAAGCTACCAAGTGAGACCAGAAAACCTACACTGGCTGGAAGCATAGTGCAAGGGCTTCTCTCCTTAAAAACAAAACACCAGCAGCAATAAAACTGTGGTAGCACAGGCCTGTAATTCTAGCATTCTAGAGGGAAGGAAAAGAGGGAAGATTGTCTCCAGCTCAAGGCTAGCCTGGGATACATATTGTGTTTTAGGCTAGCCTGGGCTATGAAAAAAAAAAAAAAAAAAAAAAAGACAACCACCACCACAAAGACAAGCAACAAGAACAAACCCCTACCCCCACCCCACCCCCAGAACCTCAGCAGTTTAAACATCACACTTTAATTTGTCAGCTTAAACTCAACATCTACTTTTCTATTATCCACTGCGGAGGTGAGGGGTGCTGTTCATTAACACTAACATGTCTGTCAGCTTCCTGTGTTGATGCTGAATGACTGACAGAGGCAAGCACTCTCATCAAATGAACTATGTGGCCCGCCGTGAGGATTTAGGCCCATGGTAGAGCCCCTACTGAACAAACACAAGGTCCTGGGTTCCAGCTTCAGCACCACAAAGTAAAACAAAACAAAACAAAACCTCCGGCAGAAGTCAATAGAGATGAGTGGGGAGGGAAGCTGAGGACCCTGAAGCACAGAAAACTGAAAGAAGCTTCTTTTCCTGTCCCACCCGGTCCCCTGGGGCACTGTCAGTTGGCTCTATTTCCCGAGATGGCCAGCAGTGTCCCCAAAACACCGGCTGCTAGCACCTCCCCTTTATCTGGGCTGGCGTCACGTCACGGGCATCTGTTCCTTGGTCCCCCTCCCAGTGCCTATCCACACGGACTCTCCTAGGATTAAAGAGGAGTTTTGGTTTTGTTCTTACCTCCCATGTAATTCCTGATGTAAACACTTAGAGGTGTTCGAAATGAAACATTTTGCCAAGAATTCTTTCTGCTCTCTCCACTGGAGTGTTAACTGTGCTGACACCCGCCCTGTTTCCTACCTGGCTATGTGATTACTCAGGTTACTGCCTGCAGCCTCTCTTTCCCTCAGCATCTTTTTGTCAAGTAGCAAGGAAACCTGTAAAGTGGGGCCCAGAAAGGTGTTTGCTGCCAAGTCTAATGACCTCAGTTCCATCCCAGAGACTCACAGGGTAGAGTCTAAGTTATCTATGGCAAATGTGTACCTACCCACACATCTCTCCGTAAATAAATAAATAAATGTAAAAATGTTACTTTTAAAAGGCAAAGCAATAGGAAAGATGAGACACACTGTGAGAGCAGGGCTTCTGTTAAAGTACTCAAAGGTCTGTTTGTTCCTTTAATCTTCCCGACAGCTATGAAACAAATCCTGTGATTATCACTCCCACTTTGCAGATGAGAAAACTGAGGCACAGAGACAAAGTTACTTGTCCAAGGTCAGAGAAGAATGATAATAAGGATTCAGACTAGTCAGGCTGGCTCCAGAGTTGGCGTTTTGAACCTCTCATTATTTTATCATGATAAACCCCTGCAATGCATAGTAGCCTGTGTAAGAGAGCAGACAGAACTTTATTCTCAAAGAACAAAGGCTATCTTTCTGGAAGAATAATTTGTAGATGTAATTCTGGAGCCTCGCACAGACCATCACCTCCCTGTCCATTGAGAACACAGAGTCAGGTGTGACTTCTACTTTCTTTTATCAAGAAAAAAGTTTAAGAAGTCCTAGGTTACATGGTGCATTTGCTGCTTAGTTCTGGTGAGGGTTGTGGTGAATGGCATCACAGAGCCAGGAATCTGGAGCAGAGAGAGAGGTCATGTGGTAAGATAGGAAATAAAAGAAAGATTCAGGGCTGCAGAGATGGCTCAGCAGTTAAGAGCACTGATTGCTCTTCCTAGGGAACTGAGTTCAATTCCCAGCAACCACATGGTGGCTCGCAGCCATCTATAATGGGAGCCAATGCCATCTTCTGGTGTGTCTGAAGTCAGCTACAGTGTACTCATATACATTAAATAAATAAATAAATAAATAGAGAGAGAGAGAGAGAGAGAGAGAGGAGAGAGATATTAATTCAGGAGTAAGCTTTATTTCTTTTAGGAATTCATTCATTCATTCATTCATTCATTCAATGGTACTGGGTATGGAACCTAGACCTTGTTTATGCTAGACAAGTGCTTATGTCTTTTGTATTAGTTAGTTATGTTTCTCGTTGCTGTGATGAAATACCTGACAACCTAAAGGAAGAATTTGCCTTAGCTCACAGTTTCAGAGGGCTCAGGTCATCCTGGAGGAGAAGCCATGACAGAGAAGGTCAGTTTACATCTCTTCTCACATCCAGGAAGCAGAGAAAAGAGCTACAAAGGGAGGCACAGCAGACACAGACCCAAGAACTGCCCAGTGACTCCTCCCTCCCTCCAGCTAAGTCTACCTGTCACCTTCACCTTGGTGGGGGTGGAGAGAGCGCTGAGTGTGTGCAAGAGGCTCAGGAAGGCTTGAGTGCGTGTTGGCATGAACACAGCTGTGTCAGGGACCCATGGAAATGGCAACACGTTGCCCAGACAGTCTTGGGAAATGGCAGCGCCTCTCTGTGGTCCAAGTATGGATGTCACAAACAATTGACAATTGACCCTTAGCTAAAACCAGTGTATGTAGAAACTACCAACCACATCTTCCTCTTTCAGGGTGTGTCACAACCTAAGACTGCTCCCCTACAGAGAACTCCTACTGAGATTAGCTAGCCCACCTCCTTGTTCAGCTGTAAACGATAAACCTGGCTCCTTACTCAGATGTATGAATAATAGCTGCATCAGCGGGTGTGCGCACGCCTTAATCCAGCATTGGAGGCAGGGCAGGCGGATTCTGAGTTCGAGCAGCTGGTCTACGAGCGAGTTCCAGGACAGCTGGACTACACAGAGAAACCCTGTTCGAAAAACCAAAAAAAAAAAAAAAAATAGGCTGCATCTTCGTCAAAGCGTACAGCCCACCTGATACAGCTTTTCTGTATATGTGTTTCTTCATCCCCTGTCGCTCCAGTTAGGTCCATCCCTAGGCTGTACAGGTCATGACTTCTCACCACTTCCTCATACTATCTTAGGATCAACCCACTGAGAGAAGAATCCATTCATCAGGTTGGGGCCCTCAGGATCTGTCTCTGGGGATGACCTGACCAACACGCCCTGTGTGTGCCTTACTAATTGCCTAGGTGTTTTTAATCCAGTCAAGTTGACAATCAGGATTAGCCATCATACCTTTGTAAAGGAAAATGATACATTTAACATGAACATAAAGGGAATAAGAAAACACTGGTGGGACCGGGCTTCGGTTCTGGCGACATGGCTAAACGCACCAAGAAGGTCGGGATCGTCGGGAAATACGGGACCTGCTATGGGGCCTCCCTCCGGAAAATGGTAAAGAAAATTGAAATCAGCTAGCACGCAAAGAACACTTGCTCCTTCTGTGGCAAGACGAAGATGAAGAGACGAGCCGTTGACATCTGGCACTGTGGCTCCTGCATGAAAACAGTGGCTGGTGGGGCCTGGACATACAACACCACTTCTGCAGTCACAGTGAAGTCTGCCATCAGAAGACTGAAGGAACTGAAAGACCAGTAGAAGCCCTACCGCCTGAGACTCGCCTGCCCTGCAATAAACGGGTTAATTTACAGAAAAAAAAAAAAAAAAAAAGAAAAGAAAAAAAGAAAACACTGGTGCTGCGGATACCTTGCTCAAGTTGGAAGCTTAGAGGACAAGAGGGTGCATGTGCTTGTTTTCTATGCTATGTAACAATTTCCCCAGTGGTTTAAAGCAGTACTGTTTCCCACCTCACAGCCACCGGGTCGGAAATATAGCCAGGGTGTAGATCTGACCACTGTTAGGCTGTTCTGCTGTCAGCCAGAGCTCACTTCACTTCCAAGCCTGCCTAGGAAGAGCTCTGCTTCCAGACTCAGCTGAATCCAGTTACACCAAGGGCCTGGCTACTTGCTGACTGATGCACAAACACTGCTCTTAACTCTAAAGACACCCACAGTTCTTTGCTCCTCACCTCCTGCAGAGGCCTTTATATAAGTGGCAGCTCAGGTATTCAAAAGGACAAAAAGCTAGCTAGATGGAGTGTTAAGCCAGGCTTGGTGGTTTATGCTTATAATCCTGGCACCTGGGAGATGGAGACAAGATGCCTGCCGGGTTCAAGGACAGGTGGGTTGTAGAGTGAGATCCTGTTGGTTAGAGACAGCCACAAGGTCTATTCACACTCAAGGGGAGGTTTGACGACAAAGGGGTAGGGACTTTGGAAACCACATATACTCAAAGAACTTAAATTTTCCTATAGGATCCGTATCCACTTGCTCAGCATTCCAGTACATTCCAGTTGCTGTCCTCCTGCAAGCGTCAGTGGTTCACCCCATGACAGACTGCTGAGGGAACTAAAGCCCTATGAGTAGTAGGTTTTGGCTCACGATGGGTGGGAATTGGAGTTTCTTAACTTCCTTCTCCTGGGTAGGAAAACTCAGAAACCTGTTCTGTGCTGTCCCTCAGAGATGCCAAGGGACATCAACCCCGACTGCAGCAGCAGCACAGCTTGCTTGCTTCATGTAGTTCCTTCCCTTGTCAGCTTCCCTCCGACTTTCTTCCCCACTCCTAGTCTCCCTAGGATCACCTCCCTAAAAAGTACTAAGAGCCAGCATGACCTGCACCTCTAATCTCAGCGCTCCCAGGGTAGAAGCAGGTAGATTTCTCTGAGTTCCAGGCCAGCCTGGTCTACATGATTCTAGGCTGGTCAGGGCTGCATAGTGAGACTCTGTCTCAAAACAAAACAAAATTAAAAGCAGTTTGAAGGAGAGTGACTATGGAGGTATTCTAAGTGGCATGGAAAGAGTGATGGAGGGGATGGAGGGGATGAGCATTCAACACTGTGTTCTATTATGTTTGGTAAATTCCTGAGGTGGATCTCAGTATGTTGCCCGGCTGGCCTGGTTGTAGGGCTAGCTTAGTTCCTTCAGTATGGTCTAGCATGTACCAACCTGGCCAGCAACAGTAGAAAAACAAAAAAAAAGACCTAATGGTTTGTTCCAGTCTCAAATTTTAAATTGACTTTGCACCACAATATTATTGAACATTAGTTACTAGTTGATATTCTCTCCACTTGACTGTATGCACCATGAAAGGACAGAACCAGAGTGCCTAGTAGTTCCTACTGCCAGTGGCACAACATAGCATCATCTAAGGTCATCTACATTGAGGAATTGCCCAGATCAAATTGGCTTATGTGCCCGTCTATGAGAGAGCTTCTTGATTGACAGTGGAGAGACCCAGCCTATTGTTGAGCAGCAGGTCCTCAGCAGTGTGCCTGCAATTTAAGAAAGCGAGCTAAGCTGCACGTGGGTCAGTGAGCAGCGCTCTGTGGTTTCTACCTGAGTTCCTGCCTGGCTTACCTTAATGATGAGTTGTGACACTAGAAACGGAAGCCAAATGAACCCTTTCCTCCCTCCATGTGACCTTTTGTCAGAAAGATTGTTTGTTACAGCACCAGAAAATTTAGAACAAATGCTTTCTCATCTCAGTTGGCAGCTGCCATGATGCTTGTGACGACTAGGCTCCCAGTATACCTTGGTGGAGTGAATAAGAGCCACCTTCCACGCCGGGCGGTGTGGCGCACGCCTTAATCCCAGCACTTGGATGCAGAGGCAGGCGGATTTCTGAGTTCGAGGCCAGCCATGTGTCTACAGGTGAGTTCCAGGACAGCCAGGGCTATACAAGAAACCCAGTCTCGAAAAACCAGAAAAAAAAAAGAGCCACCTTCCTTCTCTGAAGGTAGCGTTTCTATCCCTACAATTCCCCAAATCACTTGTCGGTAGTTTGTATGTAAGATACATTGATTTCATCTAAGCAACCTAAGGGGTGGGTAGACTCAGGAGGATTTCATTTTATCTCACTGTAGGGAAAACAGCTTGTCTTTTTCCATTGTCCCTCGAAGTACCAGAGGAGATAGGTCAGCAGTGGGAACTAGGTACTATCAGAAGCCCATAATGCACCAGGAACATCCCACCTTGAGGTAAAGGGCACGTGAGCAGGAACCTCAACCTCCAGCACCCGACTGGTCCTGGAGACCAATGGCTGTTAGTTCTACTTATAGTCTACTTCCTGCCTGCTCTTCCAGCCCACACTTCCGGTCTCCTGGAGCCACACCCAGGGTTGTCACAAGACTAAGAGAAGCTTTCGGTGAAGAGGCTAGAATGCCTTTTTGTTGTCATCACTTGAAGGTATAATGGCGTGGAGATGATGAGGCCTTCCCTATGTCCTTTCCCCTCATAAGAGGACATGGCTGAAGAAATCTCACTGGAGTTGCTCCAGATACACGACTGGTCCTAAGAGGGCATAGAAAGCCCCTTCCAACTGCTAAGCTGTAGGAGAAAGCACAGTGGTGTGTGAGGGCCTGTCTGCATCCTCTTCATCTGAATTGGATATGGTACGATTCCGGCTTTAGCGTGTGCCTGGGAATGACTAACACGAGAATAGGTCTGGGCAGCTACACTAGTCAACACAGCCCCCAGCCCCCGCAGTCCTCCGGGGCTGATGAGCCCTGCCCAAGAGAGCTGGCTTTGTTTGGATCTTACTGAGTAAGCTATAGGTGCTCAGTTTTGGGGCGTGGCCTGCTTTAGTCACTCACTATCACCTCAAAGGGCTCCAATCTCAGCCCCGTGCTGTGTTTTTCCATGAGTGAAAAGGCGTGCCCCCTTCAGGGGATGCCATAGTCTCTAGGTGAATGTGGAGACCCAATGCTTCTAACGTGATTGATTGCATCCTGAATTCCTGTCCAATTCCCAAGGTACTGCTGTTAGATGTAGCCTGTCAGCAGCATCGCTGATATGGCTTCTTGTACACGGCTGGGCTCTGTAAACCCGCCTCTTGTTCCATTTTCAACTTCAGGCTGGATAAACACTACCAAAGGGATAAAAGAGAACGAGCATTATCTAGGGACCATACTCACAGAGCCTCACACTGTGTGCTGCAGATAAAATGAGGTGTCTTGTTTCAAACAACAGGAAGATAATGACTGGGATGGGATGGGTGTGGGGGTACCTAAATGATACTTCCGTGGATTCCCCACTTAGGAATACAAATACATCTTCCCAGACAGAGTTCAGTCTACTCTCTCAGTCCTTGCTAGCTGGCCTCACGTAAGTCACCCGGTGTGGGTGGAGCATTATCTCCCCGGAACTGCGCCCAGGGACCTGACATTCCATTTCAGTATGCGTAAGGCATGTTCCCAAGACCAAGGGCTCCTTAGGGCTGCAATTATCCTTCACTATGAGCCGCAGATCACACATGAATTTGTGGTTTTGACTTGTAAGCCCTAACAGGTTGGTGGTCTCGCATTAAATATGTGGAATTTAAGTATATAGTATTTGTCTTTCTGTAACCAAATTGTAACCTTGCACCTCTGGAGCTAAGGAGGCGGCTATCAGAACAGTTCTCCATAGAGCCCCATCTTCTCATTCTCTGATTTGGATATTGGCAAAGGTACTAAACGCACAGGTGCCAATTAGGAAATGAAAATCCAGTCATTACTCAGAGAATAAATATTTCAACACACTGTCTCTCAAGCTGTAATTAAAGGCAGGGAGCTTTGTTACTGGGAGGACAAAAACCAGAGAGGCAGACAATTATTTTGGAGTTGTTCTAATCTTCAATGTAATCTACTACTTACGTTCATCAGCTCAAATAAAATACCATAAATCAACACGTTTGAGAAATGTCTTACAGAAAGCAGGGAAGAAAGAAGAGATGAGAGCAAAAGAAAAAAGAGACTTTTCTCCTGCACAATAATTAAGGGAGGGGGGAATAATTAAAACCCATAGACTGTATCACATGTTGAGAGGTAGGACATCTTAGGTTGTCCTGATTTCACTTTTCATTTTGTTATGTCTTCTAACAAAAACGACTATTGGTTTTTTGGGTTTTTTTTTTTTTGTGTGTGTGTTTGTGTGTGTGTGTGTGTGTGAGTGTGGTTTGTTTTTTTTTGATTAGTGTAGCCCTGGCTGTCCTGGAAACTGACTTCGTAGACCAGCTGGCCTAAACTTCCAGGAAATGCCACGCCTCTGCCCCAATGCTGGCAAAAACGAAACTATATAAGAGTAGATTATACAGAACATGTGTGTATACTAATGGAATTTTTTATACATATCAAAGTTTTTATTATTCCCACATGACAAGTCAAATATGACAGAATATATGTGTGTGTTTGCTTACATACATATGTACATACATATATACATAGTCATCCTTAAATATCCATGAGGATTTGTTGTAGGATCTCTGAGGATACCAGAATACAGCTGTAGATGGCGAGCCCCTTATGCAAAATAATGTGATATTTGAATATAACCTATCCATATCTTCTAGTATACTTAAATCATTTCTAGATTAATGTAAATAGCAAATACAATGTAAATGTTATGCAGATGGTTGGTAGTTATGATGTATTTTTTTAGAGACTGATAATGTAACAAGAAAAATGGGGTAGTCATACATGTACAAACCTGCAATCCCAGCCTCTGAGAGGCAGCAGCAGGAGGACCACAGTGAATCTGAAGCCGCCTGGGCTACCAGGTGAAATTGCATTTAAAAACAAAAACAGAAAGAAAGAAAAAGATTTTTTTTAACAATATTATTTCTGATTTAACAAACAAACAAAAAAAGATTTCTTTATTTCACTTATATGAGTACACTGTAGCTGTCTTAGACACACCAGAAGAAGGCATCGGATCCCATTACAGATGGTTGTGAGCCACCATGTGGTTGCTGGGAATTGGAACTCAGAACCTCTAGAAGAACAGTCTCTTAACGGTTGAGCCATCTCTCCAGCCCAAAAGAATGTTTCTAAATAATGCCAAACCAAAGCTTCAGGTTGCAAAAAAGACAAATGAAAAATCTTTTGTTTGGTTGGTTTGGCTTTTGTTTTGTGTTTTGTTTCTCTGTGTAGCCTTGGCTATCCTGGAACTCACAGAAGTTGGTCTGCTTCTGCCTCTCAAGTGTTGGGATTAAAGGCGTACACTACCACGCCAGGCTAGACAATGAAATCTTAAAGAGAATAGTCAGCAGAGCTTCAGTTTGGTTCAGTAGTTAAAAACACTTGCTGCTCTTCCAGAGACCCACATCAAACAGTTCCCAACTATTTGTAACTGTGGCTCCAAGGATCTCCTCAACACTTGCATGCATGTGTACACACCCACATGCAGATACACACAGTTAAAAATAACAATGCTTGCTTCAGCTTCTGTGCAAGACCTCTGTGCAAGAATGATACACAAACTTGTGAAGTGTTCCATATTTAAAATGTTGCTACAACAACAACAACAACAATAATGAAATCCTTTTCTAAAAGAAGACAGTTGACCAAATGTCGTAAACATTGAATTGTGATTTTTTTTCATTTTTATGGGTTTAGGGGAGGACCACATACCATGTATATGTAGAGGTCAGAGGACGATTTGTGAGAGTTGGTTCTCACCTTCTAGGATATCAGTCCTAGTGATTGAACTCAAGTTGGGTGACAAGTACCTTTACAAATGAGCCACCTCACCAGCCCTACATTTTTGATATCTTAAGAAGCTAGCTAATCAAATATACTGGGAAAGTGAATTTAAGGTTAATTCTTTCAGTGCTTTTTCTGGGTTGCATACACGATTGGCCCTCCATATGGATACAGTCTGTGTGTACAGATCACACCAACAGTGGACTGGAAATAGAGGAAAAGCCAGTCTGTGTGGTACATACCTGGAATCCCAGAATCTAGGAGGCTGACGCAGAAAGAGTAAGAGTTTTAGGGGGCTGGAGAAATGGCTCAGTGTTAGCTGAACTGCTGGTGCAGAGGACCTGAGTTCAGTTCTAGGTAGCTCACGATTGCCAGTAATTCTAGCCTGGGGCCTGGGTGCACCCGACTCTTCTTGCCTCCTGAGCAGCTCAAGTGCACTTAACCCACACATAGACTCACACATGATTAAAAATAATGAAATTGGAACTGGAGAGATAGCTTAGTGGTTAAGAGCACTGGCTGCTCTTTCAGAGGTCATGAGTTCAATTCCCAGCACCCACATGGTGGCTCACAACTGTAACTCCAGTTCCAGGTGATCCAATGTCCCTTCTGGCCTCTGTGGGCACTGTTCACAGGTGCTTCACAGGCATATCTACAGGCAAAACTGCCATGTACATGTAATTTAGGGGGAAGGATATAAGGATGGTGTGGGGATATAGTTCAGTTGGAAGAGAGCCTAGCATGCATAAAGTTCTAGTTTCAGTGCCTAGCACTAATAAAACCAGACACAGTATGCATGCCTGTAATGCCAATACTCGGGAGCAGAGACAAAAAATTTAACTTAATTCTCACCTTGCACCTTGACTGGACTACAGGAACCCTGTCCCAGAAAAGGGAAAAATGACCCTAATATATGTTTAAGGGTTGCATAACAGTTAGCTGGGTGTCCTTTAATCCTAGCTCTCTGGAGGCAAAGGAAGTCGGATTTCTGAATTTGTGGCCATCCTAGTTAACACAGTGAGTTCCAGGCAGTCAGAGTTACACAGGCTGGGGGTAGGGGAGCTACATAATGAAATACATAGGAGTGATTTGGAATAATTTATAATGGTATAGAAGCAATACTGCTGTTTGGGTGTCAATAGCTGGTTGTGGTAAAGGCTGGCTAGAATCACAACAAGGAAGAGTGCTGCAATATCTTGTTAAGGGCCTAGTGTTGTTGGTCCACTCTTTTTTTGTTCTTTTCTTTTTTTTTGTTTTTTTTTGAGACAGGGTTTCTCTGTGTAACCCTGGCTGTCCTGGAACTCACTCTGTAGACCAGGCTGGCCTGGAACTCAGAAATCCGCCTGCCTCTGCCTCCCAAGTGCTGGGATTAAAGGCGTGCGCCACCACCGCCCGGCATTGGTCCACTCTTTTAATCCCATCACTCAGGAGGTAGAGGCAGGCAGATATCTGTGAGTTCAAGGCCAGCCTGGTCTATAGATGGAGTTCCAGGACAGCCAGGGATATACAGAAAATCCCTGCCTCTAAACAAACAGAACAGAATAGAACAGAACAAAACAAAGCCTCAAAATCTTGTTAAGTGTTAATCCCCAGATGAGCATATACAAAGGTTTATTGTTCTATTCTGTCTGCTTTTATATATTTAAATTGCTTACATGATAAAAAGGTTTTTTTAAGCCTTAATTATAACAATTGGTGTGTTTGGTTTGTTTCTACATGTGGAGTGTGAACTGAATGAAGAGAAAGCTTTACTGCTGCTAAGACTGTTCCTCAACCCCAAGCTGGCATGGAGTCAGCAAAGAGGCTGACCACATTGCCCCTGCCCAGGTTTTCATTCCTTGGGTCTGCTCAGGGTCTCAATAATCTGCACTTTGTTGAAGCTCAAAGACCATTTTATTAAAGTTGAGAGAAAAACAACAGGGCAAGCAAGCATAGGCCTCAGTTGCTGGCCAGAGGAAGGATCCAGCGAAGAGGAAGAGAGAAAACCATGCCTTCCAGAGTTGGGATCCCAAAATGACAACACAGCAGTGGAGGGGGCAAGCAGCTGCACATCGGAAGGGGAGCATTGGGTTTAGGAAGACATGGAAAGCCTGGAAGACTTAGGCAGCATCTGACGGAGAAATAGAGAAAGGAATGGCGAGAAGGGGAAGGAAGGAAGGAAGGAAGGAAGGAAGGAAGGAAGGAAGGAAGGAAGAGTGGGTTACACATTCGAACAAAAGTCCATTCTAAACTCCTCCTTGTCCAATGTGAGTCAAATGATGAGAAGGAAGGATAGAAGAGACACGAGAAAATCTTGTACTTATCAATGGCATATCACGCATGAGGGATAGGACAGAACAGAGTCACCCGAGGATGCAATCTTTTGTTATTTCTGAAGGACAGATTTGCACCCTGGTGTAGCCCTTTCGGTTACACTAGTACCACTGTTACAGAACAGTTTTATATCGTTTGTCATGCACCAATCTTGTAAACTGCTTAGGGTTGGGGATTGGTTCTAATGCTTTGAATTAATCCGGCCCTCAAAATTGGGAATCTGCATGTCTAAATGCTGAAGGTCCTTGTCCCCAATTGGTTTTTGATTGATCAATGAAGAGCCAAAGGCCAATGGCTAGCAGGTAGACTGAGGCAGGACCTTTAGATCTGTGTGGGCTAGGGACTGGGAGAGAGGAAGGAACAGAGATGGCCATAAAGGGGAAGAAGACCAGACCTAAAGGCCTGCCGACATGTGAGAGTCAGGGAAAGTGGCCATACGGGTCACTTCCCCAATTGTGTTTGGGGTTTCAGAGATAATATAGATTTTTTATTTATTTTTTTTTATTTATTTTTTGGTTTTTCAAGATAGGGTTTCTCTGTGTAGCCCAGGCTGTCCTAGAACTCACTCTGTAGACCTGGCTGATCTTGAACTCAGAAATCTGCCTGCCTCTGCCTCCCAAGTGCTGGGATCAAAGGGTGTGCCACCACTGCCTGGTGATAATATAGATTTTAAAAGATGTTAACTCAGGAGTACTGGAGAGGAGTTTTTACTAGCAGTAGGTAGGATTAGAAATGCCCAGCGACATATTAAAATTAACTGGCCTCTGTGTGTGTGTGTGTGTGTGTGTGTGTGTGTGTGTCCGTGTCCTGAGAATCCAGAGAGCTCCTAGGCAGGTGCAGCAAGAGTGCACAACTCGCTGGGAGCAAATCGGTTTAGCCAACTACTGCTACAGCTTTTTGGTTTTTTTTTTTTTTTCTCCTTGTTCAACTTTTTTGAAAATCATCTTATTTGTAATTTTTTTTTTTTTTTTTTTTGATTCTTCAGCTGACAGCAAGAGGGTTTATTGTACACGAGTTACACTTGGCCACAAGAGAGAACAGAACTAGTCCAGAATGCCAGAGGTCCGGGGCAGAGGGCCAGCGGGACTGGTTTTGGTTGTAAGAAAGGCAGTCATTTTTCCGGATGATCTCGGCGAGGTGACATTCCAGGTCTAAGGAGACTTAGTACCGACAGCAGCATACAGTCCCGACAGCTTATCCCCGGTGTCCCGAGCCTTCAGCATCCCTCACTTCTGCTCCCGAAGGCTTCGTGGGTGCACAGGCTGGCGGGTCTACTTGGACCTCTGCCTCATCTTTCTTCTCTTGCGCTTCAGCCTGCGCATTCTCTTCTTCCGCCACTTCGCTCTCATGGTGCAGGAGTCTCAAGGAAGATGGCGCTAAGACCGAGAGCAAATGTTTTTGTTTTATTAGTGTTCTGGTTGACCTACATGTATGTATGTGTACCTTATGTGTGCCTGGTGCCCTTAGAAGTCAGAAGAGGGCATACGATTAGAAATAGAGTTCTGAGCTGGAGAGATGGCTCAGCGGTTAAGAGCGCTGACTCTTCCTGTGGTCCTGAGTTCAATTCCCAGCAACCACATGGTGGCTCACAACAATCTGTAATGGGATCTGATGCCCTTGTCTGGTGTGTCTCAAGACAGTGACAGTGTCCTCACATACATAAAATAAATAAAATCTTTAAAAAAAGAAAGAAAGAAAGAGAGTTCTGGGGAGTCATGAGCCATTGTGAGGTGCTGAGAACCTAACAAGGGTCCTCTGCAGGAGCAGCAAGTACTCTTAACTGCCGAGCCACCTCTGTAGGTCTTGATTTTTGTTTGTTTTGGGTTTTTTGTCTTTTTTAAAAGGCAGGGTCTTAAAAAGCCCGAGATGACTGACTTTGAACTCCTTATGTAGCAGAGGTCAGACTCAAACTCCTGATCCTCTTGTCTTTACCTCCCAAATTTTGGGATTACAGAATTATATGCAGATGGTACCACACTTAGTCTAGACTGTGAACTTCTTTTCTTTTTTTTTGGTTTTTCTAGACAGGGTTTCTCTGTGTAGCCCTGACTGTCCTGGAATTCACTCTGTAGACCAGGCTGGCCTTGAACTCAAAATCCGCCTGTCTCTGCCTCCCAAGTGCTGGGATTAAAGGCGTGTGCCACCACCCCCCGGCTGAATGTGAACTTCTTAAGAGCAAAGATTACACTGAACACAGTACTTCTTTGTTTAGCCCAGATTTCCACCCATAGCTATGTATTTAGGCAATTTCATTTCCCTTACAAATTGGAGATATATATTATATATAATTATATATTTATATATAATTAAATGATCTGAGACTGGGATTAAAGGTCAGTGGAAGAGCATACATTTTGCATGCACAAAGCCCTGAATACCATCCCCAGTACCATGATACAGAAATACAATACATTCTGGGATAGAACCTGTAGGGCATAGATGTAAGCAAAGAAGCCTCAGTAAGAAGCAGCTGGAGTTCTAATGTCTATTTACTGCCAAACAGTGCCATGAGAGTAATTAATGTTTGTCCATGTCTTTGAGATCCTCAGATGAAAGGACGCTCAAAGAGTCTAGAATTATTATGGATTCCCATGACTCTTTCAAAGCCTCAGAACACATTTCATAGCACTGGTCATGTTTTGCAGACTGGGAAGCAGCCAGGACTACTCTCCAATGGTGGCTGAAAGGTGGTCTCCCAGCATGGTCTGCAGTGTTCAGGAAAGTAATTTTGAAAATAAGGCTGGAGATAACGAGGATCTAAAGCAAACAAACCCTTGGCTTCCTGAGCAAAGTGAACTGGAGACTCAGGGAGGAGTCCTTCAGTAGGGAGTTGCTGGCCTCTGGGCATGGTGATCTGGCCTGGAGCCTAACCCCACGTGTGGGCCTCAGCCACTGACTCCCAGATGTGAGAGTCACCCTGAGCCTAGCTGGACTAGAGGATGAATGATCTAACAGGTCATCACAGCTCAAAGTGGTTTTGGATTGGGGATACAGGCTTGAGAGCCCTGATCCTTAGGACACTTTATGAATACCACTCTGTGCTCTCTCCCACCTTCTGCCTTTTCCTTCCTCTTTTCATTCCCCTCACCCTCTTCTTCTGGATAATACAAACGATCTCTTTTTGAATTTTTTATTATGTGTGTGTATATGTGTGTGTGTACATGCTGTAGCATGTGTGTAAATCTCTTTTTGAATTTTTTATTATGTGTGTGTATATGTGTGTGTGTACATGCTATAGCATGTGTGTAAAGATCAGAGAACCTGTGGAAGTGGTTCTTGTGGGAACTTGTGGGAGTTCATGTTCTCCTCTACCATGTGAGCGAGTCCTGGGGATTGAACTCAGGCCATCAGGCTTGTCTGCAGGCATTTAGTGATCAGTTGACATTCTGTTGTGACTCAAACTAAAGAATGTCGCTTCGGCCTTTACTCATAGGTTTTCTCCAGCCTCCACGTCCTGTGTCTCTCCTCTCCTCTTTGCTCAGTCCCTGCATCCTTGTTTTGGTTGACTTGGGTTGCTACCACTTCAGCAGCAGTTCATTAGCCATTAACGTCTCCTCTGCGCCCAAAGCAGTGACTGCTCATGTTGCATGAAGAGAAAAGAATTCCAGAGCTTCTGTAGGCCCCCACAGACGAGGAGTTATAATGAAGTAGTAAATCATAAGATGCTGTAAGGGCGTGTCTCAAATGGGTTGGAAAAAGATCAAATGTTTTCACCTGTGAGCCAGGAAAGAGGGAAGGAAGGAAGGAGGGAGAGAGGGAAGGAGGGAAGGAAGGGAGGAAAGAAGGGCTTAGCCTGACAGGCCTTAGACCTCCTGTGATCATAAGCCAGCCACTCTTGCTTTGCATTTTGAGGAATGAAATTCACTGCAGAGCTCATTTCCCCTGCAAAGCAGGCCTAGCATGTTCTGTTCTCTGAGGGACAACTTTGGTTAGGCTGTTGGGTGAGATCAGGCATTCCCAGGCTTTCATCCTTGGCATACCCAGAAAGCCTGTGATTTAATAAAAAGAGCAATAATGAGATCACAGAAGATTCCATCCCCAACACCAACCTAGAGTGTGTAAGTTGTTTAATGTTTGCGTTTGAGACAGAATCTCATATAGGCCAGGCTGGTCTCAAGCTTAAGTCATTAAGGGTAACCCTGAACTACTGCTCCTTCACGCGCCTGCTTCCTGCCTCCTACATTTGATAGATTACAGGCAATGCTTGAGAGAGAGAAAGAGAGAGAGAGATTGATTATATCATATTTAAGGACAAAATATGCACAAAGTCACAGTTTTTTTGTTTGTTTGTTTTATTTGTTTTGCTTTGGTTTTGTTTTGAGACAGGGTTTCTAGG
The DNA here is from genome assembly GCA_021653895.1 of Mastomys natalensis. NCBI lineage: Eukaryota > Metazoa > Chordata > Mammalia > Rodentia > Muridae > Mastomys > Mastomys natalensis. The sequence goes on along the minus strand of JAJTUV010000069.1, from coordinate 1,313,624 downwards.
TAGCCCTGGCTGCCCTGTGTTGCGGGAGATATTTAAAACGGCGGCATTCAATCTGGCTTTTCTTAATCAGCCACCTTGTTTCGGACTAGCCTATGCCTGCGGCCAGGAGCGAGAGGTGTGTTCTTGCTGCTGCTGTGGCTCAGGCGGCCGAAGACACTGGCCCTGCTACCCAGGAGACACCAGCGTGGAAGATGGCTCTGCCAGTCTTCCATGCTGACTCTACAAGGCCGGGCAGTGTTCAGACCATCCTGCCATCCAAGAAGGCCCAGTAAGAAATGAGACTGTAATGCTTAAATATTAATCAAAGGTTTTATATATTTGGTAATGCTCAATCAACAAGATGCCCACAATTAAAGATGTTTCCCAACTAACTAACCTAGATATAAGTTGTTACCCAGGACTGCTCCCGGTACATGCGTGGTCATCCATGACTCCTCCTACATCTCTGCCTCTCCCTCCTCTTCCTTCCCCTCTTCCCCTGTTTTCTTCTCCTCTTTCTTTCCTTACTCCTCCCACCTTAGCTCCTCCCAACTTGTGGGAAAAATATCCCATTACAGCCCTGGAACTCACTCTGTTGACCAGGCTGTCAGAATTCCCTGGCCTCTGCCTTCCAGGCGGTGGGATTGAAGGTGTGCGCACCCACCACACTCCAGCTGTTTTTCGTTGTTTTGTTTAGTCTGGTGTTGAAGTTGGTGATAAGGGCCAGCAGGACTGATCTTTGAATAATTCTATTGTTCTGAGAAGAAACCCTGTGATGGTTCTTAACACACTGTGATTTGTTGCCTATCAGCAGAACTCCCAGAAAGCATTGGGAAGCATGTGCTTTGTTCTCTCCTTACTCACACAAACCATGGAGACCTGATCCTGAGTCTTCTCTGCAAGGTGATGCTCACAGCCTGGCTTCTCACCCACAGCCTTCAGACTCGTGAGTCTGACTGATACCGATGAACCCTTGGTTGGGATTTTGATGCTTTGGGGACTTAGGGGTGGTCCAGGAGTAGCTGGGGTGCTGCAGAAGATGCTGGTCGGGGCCGTCGAGAGTCGCAAGGAGGGAGAAACGGCAGAGGGGTGGGTTTTGAAATGGAATGTACTATTAATTGAGCCAATGCTTTGTTCTTAGAGGCTCATAGCTGGCATTGGACCCTGCACAGGGACATCGGTGTGGGCAACCTTTGCATCCTGACTCACACTTTAGGAAAACAAGAAAGTAGAACTGAAAAAAGCATTAACTTTCTAGTTTTAGCTGTGTGTGTGTGTGTGTGTGTGTGTGTGTGTGTGTGTGTATACAATCAAGTGCACATACATGCTGGTATGAATAGAGGCCAGAGATTAACATTAAGAGAGTTTTTCTCAATTGCTCTCCACTTTATCTTTCCACTTTATCTAGGGACATGATCTCTGGTTCTCAAGCTTGCTAACTAAACCATCTCTCTAGCCCTGGGTTTCTATTGTTTTTCTTCAGAAAGCAACAAGATAATAGGCTTCAAGGGTTTCTCCCAATTCTTCTGGTCTTGAACATCTCTGAGTCCCTGAGCACTGGCAAGCAACAGCATTATGAGGAGACATGAAGCACACTGGCCTTGGAACAGAATCAGAGGCTGTGGGGGCTTGACGAGCATCTATTCTAACCCCCTATATGGTGCTAGAAGTTGACAACCATTAACCCAAGGGGGAAACGAATTAATGGATGGGGGAAATTGGGAGTATGCCTTAATATTAGTGAAAATTGCTATTCTTAGCTGGACATGGTGGCAAACACCTGTAGTCCCAATAATTCAGAGGGTGAGCAGGGGAATTGCTGGGAGTTTGACATCAGCCTGGACTACCTTTAGTAAGTTCAAGGCCACCCTCTGGTGAGCATAACCTTTTTTTTTTTTTTTTTTTAAGAAGTTGCTTTTGGCCGGGTGGTGGTGGCGCACGCCTTTAGTCCCAGCATTTGAGTTCGAGGCCAGCCTGGTCTACAGAGTGAGTTCCAGGACATCCCGGCTACACAGAGAAACCCTGTCTCGAAAAACCAAAAAAAAAAAAAAAAAAAAAAAAAAAAAAAAGAAGCTGCTTTTGCTTTTTGTCTTGTCTTTGCATCCAAGATTTTGCATTTGAAAATGAGAACTTTTATAATTTTTCCCTCTTCCCCAAGAGCCAGCTGATAGAATTGCAGTTTTCTACTTGTATGTCATCTCCTGCTAGAGCCAAAACCCTCTCTGATGACTGGTGCTCTTGCCAGTCCTGAGGGTCCAAAGGCAAGGAGCTTTCCCCACCGTGTGAAGCTGATCCATCAAGGGAGCTTGGGGAATCACTGGGTAAGTCAGCCTGCATAGAAGAGTCAAGGACCAGAACCCGGACAGCAGACACGTATCCTTCTTAACCTTGGCAGAACAACAGCATGTCAGGGTGTGTGGAAAGGATGGTATGTCCTTCCAGAGAAAGGTAGAGCATGAAGGCTTGGATCTGGCCTGTCCCCTGAAGCACATGTTACACTGAGATCTACATGATGAGACACTAGGAGGTGGACCTTTCAAAGGTGATTAGGGCTCTGCGTAAATGAATGGATTAACCTGTCTGAGGGATTATGGATTTACGAGCCACCTCAAGATGGGTCAGCTCTAAAGTCTGGAAAACGTGTTTCTCTCCGTCTCTGGCCATCTAACACCCAGCACTGTTGCGGGATTCTCCAGGACGCAGGATGTCTGGAGCTGTGGGCCAAAATCAAGCATCTTTTTATGTTATACAATGTCTAGTGTTTCATGACAGCAGCTCAAGATGGACAGAGGGTGACATTTTTATTTGCTTTTCTGCCTAAAACTTCAACTGCAAGACAATGTAGTGTTTGCAAGCCTTTACTTCAAGCACTGGGAGGCAGAGGCAGGTGGATCTCTGTGAGTTTGAGGCCAGGCCGGTCTGCATAGTGAGTTCCAGGACAGCCAGAGCTACATATTAAGAACCTGTCTCAGAAAGAAAGAAAGAAAGAAGGAAAAAAAGGAAGGAAGGAAGGAAGAAAGGAACTCAAGTGTGAGTTCTTGAAGAAAGGTCCATCAAGTCACTTAATATTATGCATGCTGGGCAGTGGTGGCCCACGCCTTTAATCCCAGCACTTGGGAGGCAGAGGCAGGTGGATTTCTGAGTTCCAGGCCAGCCTGGTCTACAGAGTGAGTTCCAGGACAGCCAGGGCTACACGGAGAAAGCCTGTCTCGAAAACAAAACAAAACAAAACAAAACAAAACAAAACAAACAAACAAAAAATATTATGCTTCTGAGTTGACATATTGTGTGCTTGTGTTGCCCTGTGGTCCCTACCACTCAGTGCTGTGAATTCAGGCACAGACCACCATCCACCATGTCTGACTCACATTTCTTTCTTTCTTAAAAAAAGGAAAAAAGATTAATTTGAGTCAAAGTCTCATGTGCCCAAGCTGGTGCCAAATTCTCTGTGTAGCCCAGGATCACCCTGAAGTTCAGATCTTCCTACCCTGAGCTCTGGATTGCTGGAGCTGTACTACCATGCTAAATTCATGGGGTGCCTGAGATCAAATCCAGGCTGTGTGAATGCTAGGCAAGCACTATACCAACTAAGATATGTTACCAGCCCCTTGGCTCAAGTTTCTTTGATTTTTTTTCATATGTTTGTGTATATGTGTTTGTGTATATATGGAAATCCAATAATGACTTTAGGAATCTTCCTGCATCCTCTCCACCTTCCTGGTGGTCTCTCTCTTGAGGCTGGAGCTCACCGATAATGCTCATTTGGCTATGTAGCTTGCTCTGGGGAATCCCTGGTCTTTGCTTCATCTTGGATTTCTGAGTCCTGGAATTACAAGTGGGCTGTCATACCCACTTGCCATTTATGTGGGTCCTGGGGATCCAAACTTCAGGCTTTATGCTTGTGTGGTAAGTCTTTTAACCACTGAGCCATCTCTCAGCCCTCAAATATATTGTCATTACAAAACATTTACATAAAAAAACATTTACAGTAATTTGTGTAGGTCTGTGTATGCGCTTGGGCATGGCATGCATGTGGAGGTCAGAGGACATCTTGTAGCAGCCTCAGCTTTCTCTCTCCACCGTGTGAGTCCAGAGGATGGACCTTGGCTGCAAGCATCTTTCCCTACTAAGCTATCTCTCCTAGCCTGCCTTCAGATTTCTCAATGAAACAAACTGCTTGATGGTGTTGGTGAGAACAATGATAAGGATTGTTTTTGTAAGCTAGAGTTTTGTTATAATGTAAACTCGACGGAATCCGCCCTGAAGGAGGTGCTTGTTGGCAGTACAGAGAGGGAGGCTTGGGACTCTATTCGGCCTTGGCTATGGGTCCGGTTTTGATCAGAGCTCCCCGGCTAGCCTCTCCCCTAGGCTCGTTTTCTGCCTTCTCTTTCTAAACACAGCTCTTTACTACCTCTGTTTCCACCTCACCCCTGATGGAGCCTGTGATTTTCTATCCAATAAGAGGAGGAGAGTGGAGTTTTGCTTTCCCTGACAACCAAACATCTTGGGGCTTGCTCCAGGCTCCGCCTCCCACACGTCTGCCGCCAGTGTGGACTCCTAGGCTCTTCTCCAGATGCCGTTTGTTGTTGTTGTTTTTTGTTGTTGTTGTTGTTGACCTCATTCTTTTCTAGGGCCAAAGCCATCCTGAGTTGATGGCAGTTTTGCATTTGTGGCACTAGAGGAGTCAGCTTGTCCCATAGTCTTTTGTCACGAAAATGATATTAACAGTATTTCCTTCCCGCTGAACCTGAACATGGCTGGAAACACAGAAGAGGGCCTGGCGTGTCACACATGGACACAACCTGGAAAGTCACTGCTTTAGCAGCCTCGCTGTTGTCTGTGGGAAGTGCCAGTATCCAGCTCTGCTTCCTGCTCCTCAGAACAACATGCCGTTTGGCTCCATCAAGTCCCTGTCATGGGTTGCCACACAGATACTGTCTGCCTTGTGCTGTCATTTCCTGGTAGGGAACAATCGCTCCACATTGCCTCAGGATCCCATCGTGTCCCTCTCCTGGCAGCTGATCCAGTCCTTAAACAGCAGATGTACAGCTAGAGTCATTCTTTTGGGAACAAAGCCAGTGTGGCTTATCTGAAAGAGCACCAAGTGTGGTCCGGGGAGCACAGAACACAGCTGCATGGTTTTGGCATGAGGAACTGCTTCCCCCACCCCCCATTAACTTGTCACAACCATACGAATGCCTTCCTGTCATTTCTTCATGTGAAACCATGAAATGGGGGAAGGTGGCAGCCATGGCTCTGTTTTTACACAATCACTCACAAGCCTCACCCCACAGCACTGGCCACTGGGTGTGACAATGTAGCTCTTGCAGTCAAGCTAGCCAGTTGTTTCTAGATCTTTTCTCAGTTAATATGTATCATGTTCTTGGCTATGCCTTTTACCTCTGAAGTCTCACTCTCTCATTATTTAAATGACTTTATAGGCACCAATTCAAATTGGTTTCTGTATCCTCCCACATAGAATGTCCTAAGTTAGTGGAAATATATGTTTCTTTAGATGCACACCAGGAATAATTAAGTTAGATAGTAATCTATCAAACAGCCAACTAATATTTATGTAATATCTATTTTGTGTATTTCACAGTGTAAGGAGCTCACTGTGAAGGTTTAACAGATTATAGATTGTTCAGGAATTTTGTGTCCTTGAAAAGTTAACAATGATTATTTCTTTTCTTTTTTGGTTTTTTCCAGACAGAGTTTCTCTGTGTAGTCTTGGCTGTCCTGGAACTCACTCTGTAGACCAGGCTGGCCTCGAACTCAGAAATCCACCTGCCTCTGCCTCCCAAGTGCTGGGATTAAAGGCATGCACCACCACCACCTGGCTGATTATTTCATATTTTAAATGATAAATGTTTGCTTATTACTTGGGACTTCTTCATAACAAGGACTTAAATACAACCGAGGGATACAAAGTGCACTCATTCAGACATTAGGTTTGGCGAGTAGTAGATAGTTGTAATAAATGATGTGGACTTTTCTTGTTAGAAAAGAATCCTTCTGGAACCTTCTGACTTACAAAGAATTCTTCTTCTTTTTTTTTTTTTTTTTTTTTTTTTTAGTTTTTTAAGACAGGGTTTCTCTGTGTAGCTCTGGCTATCCTGGAACTCACTCTGTAGACCAGGCTGGCCTCGAAATCAGCAATCTGCCTGCCTCTGCCTCCCAAGTGCTGGGATTAAAGGCGTGTGCCACCACCGCCCGGCACAAAGCATTATTCTGAAGAGGAAGTGTTACGTAACCCTAAACTGACCATGATCAGGTTGCTTGCAGAGGAAGAATCTGCCAGGCTCTTGAAATGGTCATTTCTGACTCCCAAAGATGGGAATAATAAATTGGCAGGTAACAGATGGAATGGGAAAAGATCGAAGGTCACATGCTTTCCAGTTTGTCCTGCTTACATATAGGCCTCTGGGTCACTACAACACTCATTTATAAAATGCTGCTTCTATACACAACATACTTTGTGTAATTTTTCTTCATCTCCTGGAATCTTCATGGAGGTCTTCTCTCCCGCCTGTGTATACTAACAACAGATCTATAACTTCCCAGGACTGGGAATCCTATTTTTGTTCATTTTCACAGTTATAGGATTTCAAGATTTTGTGCTTTTCCTCAGCGACTAGTTCCATCAGCCTGCATCTTAACACCCGAGAACTTGGCCCTGTGGGCCAGGGCATCTGTGTTCAGGAGACTGAGTTATCCTCCCGATAATCCTCCCAGCTTCACACTAGCAGCTTTTAAATGGTTCAGTATTTCAGAAAGACCATCATCTCAGCATATTAAATATTAAGGGCCTCCCTCAGCGGCCAAACCATAAAGTTATTCTCTGTAAAATCTGCGCGTGTGTTTCCATTGCACAGAAAGAACGTTGCAGCGGGGGTTTTTTGGAAGCAGCATGACTATAAACGTCACTCCCGCCCCTGCCGTTCACAAGGGCCCATTTGCTGTGAAATATTTGAAAACACTGCTGAAGCGGGGACAGCGCAGAGCGCAAACATGCAAAAATAGGAACGAGCCGGACGTGCTGGAAGGACGAAGGGGGTTCAGGAAACGAACATAAATCTCGAGGGGACTACGCAGGCCACGGGCTGCGGTTCAGGGACCACTGGGTGTTGGTATCAGGCTCCGAACCCGTATATCACCGGGGGCCGTTCCCCAGGACTGGGAGGCTTCGAAGGTGGAGGAAGCCGTCGCAGAGCCCGCTTCCCCCCGAAGCACCAGGAAGCAGTGCTTGCCCGGACCACAGTACTCCCAATCCCAAAAATAGCTACACAAACGCGAGTGGAGCGCTGGCCTGCGGCGCCAGGCGGAGCTCAAGGCAGCTTATCACCCTCAGCCAACGCTCTCCACCCCGCCCAGAGCTCGCCCTTTATAGCCAGTCCCTCGAGCCCCGCCTTAGCAACTGCCCCTAGCAACGCCTAGCTGGAGCGCTCTGCGGGCTTATCGGCCTCAGGCAGGCCTTTCCTGTCCCCTCCCCCACGCCAGCTCGCGTGACGCCGGGCCACGTGACTGCCTTCCGGAAAGGCGGGGGTGAGTGGAAACGGGAGGCGGGGCGCTGGAAAAATGAGGCCTTACGTCATCAAGCTGCGACCGGATGGCTGTGTCGCCTAGTGCTTGTCGCGGGCTAGAGGTTCCGTCACCAAGCGAAATGGCGGAGGCTGCGGTGGTGGCGTGGGTTCGCGGCCCCGGTTCCGTGTGGAAGGCGCTGCCGTGTGCCTCGGCTGGGTGCTCCGTGCGCGAGGTTATCTACCGACACTGCCAAGAACAGGTGAGGATCGCGGTTCCCGGAAGAGCCGGGAAAGAGATCGCCCCAAGCCAGGCTGGGTTCGTTGTGGTTGGTTGTGTTCTCTGAACATTTCGGTTTTTGAGGCTGAGATTTCTCCAGTCTTAGGTGCTTCTGACTAATATGGGGACCTTGCTCTGCTAGTCTATGGCTATAGTTGTTTTGCCTCCACGTCGTAAGAGAAAACAACATCCAATTCGACGCTTATTCCAACCTTGATTAGAAACTCTCGTTCTGTTTCTTTTATCCCCCGATGCCTTTAAAGTTCTCTTCTTACATTCTAATGTAGATTGGAATATGCTCCTTATCGACTCATCAGGAAACCCACCCAGGCCAAAGGACAGTTAGAGAAGGGTATGGATTCATCCTGTCAGGGCCAATCACTCATAGATGTTCTGTTAACACCATAGGTTCTTGGGCCTCTTATTTAGATTCTGCCATGTGTATTTATGAAACCCTGGTCAAGTGCTTCTAAAGTTCTAAGCTTTAATTCCCAAATAAGCAAGCTTTTACTGACTATGAAATCGCAAACCTCTTAAATCATCTAAATAATGTTTTGGTTTCCTTGAATCTAATTTTAATCTGGGCATTTGCTCTAGAATGTTTTTTGTTTATGACTGCAACTTTCCCAAGTTGTTGTTGTCTGTTTTCTCCGCTTGTTATGTATAAACTTAACAAAGGTTAAAGTACTAAATCTGGTCCTAAAGAAGCAGTGTATGTTTGCAAATATGTGATGTCCTAATTTCTTTGTTTGTCCTTTAAAGAGAGAGAGAGGGAGGGAGGGCGAGAGAGCAAGAAAGTCTTGCTTTTGTAGCCCAGGCTGGTCTCAACATACTGGAGGGCTGGCATTATTGGTGTATCCCACCACATCTAGCCTTTGTTTTCTTCTCTGTATTACAGTGTAGTAAGAAAAACAGAACCTTTTTAACCATTTGAATTGAAATAGTTTCCAAAACAGTTGACTTTCAATGTATTTGAAGAATAAGTTTCATGTTTTGTTTTTAAACTTAAAGTTGATCTATAAACAATAGAATCTTAACAATGAGAAGTGTTGGAAATATATTTTTGTGAAAGGACCCAGAAATAAGGCTGGATCTGGTGTTGTATGCCATGAAAAAGTTTTCTCTCTCACTCAGAGTAAAAACTTTGCCCAGCTGATCATTAGCCTTAACAAACATCAGTAAAGGCTCCTCAAGTTAATAGGGAACTCCCACGAACGTACCACAATAGTGAAATGCTGTAAAGACCTTGAAAAATCTACTCCTTTCTTATTTGCTGGAAAAAAGTTGGCTTCAAAAACCAAGGATGGGAAGAACTGGGCTGCTGGAGGTGTCAGCAGGACAGAGACTTTCTGCTGCTCCTTTGTCACGAAGGCCCAGATGTATGTACAACTTCCAGTTAGGGGTTTTGGAATAGAATAGTCTGCATCTAAAATTCGTAGTTTCAAGGGAAGAGGACCCTGGGTGTGCTCAACAGTCCAAGCCTGACTCTGGCCCTCACACCTGGTCCTCTCAGAACATTGCTTCATTTAAACCTCGCCTAACCTCCGCCCTGCAGTGATGCTTGCTTTCTGTTAGGGACTGGGAAATTCTCCCATGGTTTCTCTGTCTGCAGCTCCTCACTGCATGCAGTTGGTTTGTACATTTGACCTTAGTGGACTACAGGTTTGCCTCTGATGCTTAGGCTGGTCGGCAAAAGTATGGGTGAATACCTTGTGTTCACTTTATAGTCCACACATTTGGGAAATGTATCTTCTAAATTCTTTTTTCTACTAGAGACTTAATAGACAAGAATCTTAACTAGAAAATGCAAGGGGCTAGGTGGTGGCTTAATGGTTATGAGCACTTGTTCTTCTAGAGGCCTTGAATTCAGCCTCTAGGACTAATGTCAGGCAGCTCACAACCAATTGTAACTCCAGCTGCAGGGAGTGGACGACTCTGGCCTCTGAAGGCACCGCACTGATAGTAACAGAACAGACATAATACACTTACACAAGTGAAAAAATTTTAAAAGGAAATTTTATAAAAGAGAAATAAAATACAGCTTTGATTCACTCTGCCCTTCACTGAACAATTTAGTTTGGAAATAAAGTTTCCGCTCTCACATTATGTCTTTCAAAGTTATTTAAAAATGTGCAGCCAGTCACTTTAATATCAGCAATAGGGAGGCAGAGGCGGTGAGATTGAGTATAGCCTGTCTACAGAGTGAGCTCCAGACAGCCAGAGCTACACAGAGAAACCCTGTCTCAAAACAACAAACAAAGTTTTATATACAATATGTATTACATAAAAGTTGTTAAAGTGGTTTTTATAGTTTATAAACAGTATGAGGTGTGGATCTTTACAACTTGAGGTAGACACTTCTACAGACAAAAAAGCCCTTTACCAATCATTTCGTGTAGATGGCCTCAGCCCCCAGCTCTTTCCCAGAGGTGTCTCCTGTACCTGCTTGTCCCTGAGAAGGAAAGAGACTGCCTCTCTTCACATTAGTGCTTTCACCTTCCAGCTCTGAATGCAGCCTGCTGGTCTCTTGCTGTGGGTGGACTGTTGTTATTCTACAATTGATTTGTGATTACTGTCTTTGTACAGTTAGGTTCTCTTGACAAGGTAGCCAAGAGAGTCTTGGTTGGAAGATTGTCTCTACCAAATTGACCTGTGGGATTGTCTGGGAATCGTTTGCTTAATTGCTAACTGAAGCAGGAAGGCCAAGGCTACTGAGGGCGGTGCCGTGCGGGCGGTCCTGGGGTGCATAGGAAAGCCAGCTGAGCGACCAGGGAGAGCAAGTCTGAAGGCGGCAGTGTTTCTTCAAGGTTTCTGCTTCAGCTCCTGCCCTAACTTCTAGGACCTGGGAGTGTAAGCTGAGAGAACCCTTTCCTCCCTTTGTTGCTTTTGGTCATGGTATCCATCACAAAAACAGAAGAGCAGTTGGTTTTGAGTTTTCATTCCATGCTGAGTTGATTGTTTGACATAGTTGGTTATGACTGTCCCTACATCACAATCAACCCTCTTCCTCTTCTTGGCAGTTACTAGAGTTAATCTTCTGATTTTTTTTTTCTTCTGATAACTTTTTCTCTCGAGGCTTTAAGCAGTCACATGACTGCCTAAGTGACATTGTTATATTGACAACTGTGGGGGGCGGTTAGGGTCTCTTTTTTAATGTAGTGTTGGCTGTCTTGAAACTCACAGAGACCTGTGTGCCTCTGCCTTCTGTGTTCTGGGATTAAAGGCGTGGCCACCTTTCCAGGCTAGTGGTTTTATTTAGAGTGAGGTCTACCACGCTCACTGGGCATGGTGGTGCATGCCCTGGTGTCTTGCGTCTGAGTGGACAACCTAGGCTGCGCTCTATGAAAACAAAACACCTGAAGTGTGCTCCAGCTCTTCCTTCTCCTGCCTCCCTGCCTACACATGCCAGGGGGGTTTGGCAGTTTTAAGCTTTGGATCAGTTTTGATATTAATGGACCCCCGGTTTATATAAAGGTCAGGAAAAATGAGTGTGACTAATGCCGTACTAGATCTGAGCCCTGTGTATGCGCTGCTATGACCTTTAGGAGAGAAGGAGGGTGCATAGGCACACAACACAGGAATGACGGGTTTGGTCATTTTTGTTTTCAGCTCAACAAATAGTAATCTAGCCTATTATCTGCTGTAAAATGATGAATAAAAGACTAAGTTAGGCCTTGTTAATGTCGTAAGGGCATTAAACACTTGCTCTTGTCTCTAGGAAATTCCCGTGGAATGCTTCTTTGTGAAGTGCAATGGAGTCCTCGTTGCTGCCGGTGACGAGGTGCAGCTTGGAGCTGTGTACAGTTTGGAGCCGAGGCTTCATGGAGGGAAAGGAGGTAGGACGCGGGGTTGATGGCTCGGTATAGCAATGTCTGTGCTTTTTAAGCATGTGTGAAATGAACACACTTTTTGGTCTCTGGGATACCAGCCTTCAGTTGCCTTGTGAGTAATTTTTTTGGGTATATTCTCTTTGAGAAAAAAAAATAACTTACAAATCCCAGCTTCTCCAGCCAGGCTGCACTTTGAGAACCTTGGCTCCAAGACTTTAGAGAGGTAAGATGATACTTCGAAGGGTGACCCAAAGTCACCTTAGGAAGCAGTTTTTCCCAGGTCAGGTAGATTAAGGTCCTGGCTGTACTGGTAAGGTTAAGAAGAAGGCAAAGAGGGCTGGAGAGATGGCTCAGTGATTAGGAGCACTGGCTGTTCTCTAGAGAACCAGGGTTCAGTTCCCAGCATCCACATGGCAGCTCAAAACTGGGGATCCGTGGCACCAGGCATGCATGTGGTACACATATCTGGGCACGCAGGCAAACTACCCATACGCATAAAATAAATAAACCTTTTTTTGTTTTGTTTTTCCAGACAGTTTTTTTTGTGTAATAGAGCCCTGGCTATTCTGGAACTCACTTTGTACATGGCTAGCCTCAAACTCAGATCAACCTGCCTCTGCTTCCTAAATGCTGAGATTAAAGGTGTGAGCCACTGGGCCCGCAAATAATTAAATCTGAAGAGGAAGATGGGGAGGAAAAGGGAGAAGAGGGGGAGGAAGCAGAAGCATGCAGACAGCATGAAGAGCTGTGGGATTCTTCAGGTACACAAGTATTCTTAAGTTTCCTCAGAGCCTCAGACTAGTCATTCTGTCTGTTGAAATGTATCCAGAAGAAAGCACCATGCCTCCAGCTTAAGGTTACCCTTCCCTTGAACTTAAGAAAGAAAAACCCTGCCAGGTGTGGTGGGGCACACCTTTAACACCAGCACCCAGGAGGCAGAGGCAGGAGTCTCGGAGTTTGAGCCCATCCTAGTCTATGGAGTGACAGTTAGGTCTTGAAAACCAAAGTTGGTGGCAAGGGGAGTATACCACATTATTGTAATTATTATTTGTCTTTAAGACAAGGTCTTGGTAAGTAGTTCAAGCTGGCCTTGAATTTGTGGCAATCCTGCTGCCTCGGTTTTCCAGATGCTGGAATTACTAGTGGATGCCGACATGCCAGGCTCACTTCATAGCTTTGAAAGTCTTGGTTCGGTTCTTTGTTAATTTATTTGTAACATTGCAATAGGGTCACTATAGCTAGTCTGATCTTGAACTCACAGTGTAGCACAGGCTAGCCTCAAATTCACTTCAATTTTTCTCCTTCAACTTTCCCACAGTGCATGAGCCACATACCTACACAGACCAGGCTGGCCTCAGACCCACAGAGATCACTTGCCTCTGGTTCCTCTCTAGTTGGTTTTAAACACAGTTGGTATAAATGCTACTGGTGGCTAATGTGGTGGGCTTCTTACAGCACGGCACGGGCTTTCCTGTAGTGAGACACCGTCTACATCACATGAATCTTGTAATTCTGTACGTGTGGTGTCTGTGTTCCTGTGCACGTGTGTGAGTGCATAGTGTGTTTATGTGGAGGCTGTGTGTTGAATGGGTTCTTTTTCTTGGTCACTCTTCACTTTATCTGTGGAGATAAGATTGCTCTCTGACCCTGGAGCTCATCGTTTGCCCAGTGAGCTCCAGGGATCCTCTAGTCCTGTTGCTGGGTTATAACCGTGTGTCTTGTGTTCAGCTTGTACATGGCTGCTGAGAATCCAGACGTAGCTCCTGCTGCGGTTAGGTAGCGGGCACGTCACTGACTAAGCTGCCTCTGAAGTCCCTTCGCATAGTTCTTCACCTAGGAACCTTGGCTTCTGGCATTGACTAAAGCTTTTTATTGATCCTACCTGTACAGCACAGCATTCAAATTGATCAATACCTTAGTTTCCTGGGTAAAAACTTAGATGTCCATCTTCTTTTCAAAAAGAAAAAGAAAGAATGGAGTTTACTTTTAGTCTTATAATATAGGCTATTTTCATTAACCTGGCTTGCATCCTTTTAACCCTCTTTTTTTTTTTTTTTTTTTAATTTTTTTTTTTTTTTTAAGGTTTTTCGAGACAGGGTTTCTCTGTGTAGTCCTGGCTGTCCTGGAACTCACTCTGTAGACCAGGCTGGCCTTGAACTCAGAGATCCACCTGCCTCTGCCTCCCAAGTGCTGGGATTAAAGGCGTGCGCCACCACTGCCTGGCTCTTAACCCTCTTATCCATGTATTTTGGCTTCAGGTTTTGGGTCTATGCTTCGAGCACTTGGTGCACAGATAGAGAAGACAACCAATCGAGAAGCCTGCCGGGATCTCAGTGGGAGGAGATTACGAGATGTCAATCATGAGAAAGCGTAAGCTGTCCCCTTTTAGTTAAATCTCTGTCTTAGTTGGGATTTTACTGCTGTGAAGAAACACCATGACCACAGCAACCCTTTTTCATTTTAAGTTTTTTTAGTGTGTGTGTGTACACTGTCACTACCTTTAGACACACCAGAAGAGAGTGTGAGAGCCCACTAAAGAGGATTGTGAACCACCATGTGGTTGCTGGGAAATGAACTCAGGACCTTTGGAAGAACAGTCAATGCTCTTAACCACTGAGTCATCTCTCCAGCTCCCAACACAGCAACTCTTATAATGGCGAACATTGAACTGGGGCTGGCTTATAGTTTCAGAGGTGCAGTTAATTATTGACATGGCAGGTAGACATGGCAGTAGGGAAGGAGCTGAGAGTTCTATATCTTGATCTGAAGGCAGCCAGAAAAAACTTCTGCAGGAATCCTGGAGGAGACTGATTCCACACTGGTGGAGCCTGAACATAGGAGACCTCAAAGCCTACCTACACAGAGATGCACCTCCTCCAACAAGGCCACACCTGCTAATAGTGCCATTCCCTATGGCCAGGCATTTAAACACATGAATCTATGGGGCCAAAACTTCAGAAACCACCACAGTCTCTTCTAGTGTTGTGACATTAAACATGACATATCTTTCTGGACTAGTGTCATAATATGATTAGGAGTCCATTAATTGTCTAGGGAACATTTTTTTCTTTATTCAAAATGCTTGGGGTGAGTTCTGGGAAACCTTGTTAACAGAATTCCTGATGAAGCACCACAGAGGGAGCATTGGTGAGTGCAAACATAGTCGATCACCTGATGCAGTGAGGAGCTTGGTGGACTGATGTGCATGAGTGTGGCCTGTGGGACATGGCATACAGTTTCATGGTAAACTTGTTCCCTTGTTTGTCTCTTGTGGTTTTGTTTTTTAAGACTTGGGTCTCTGTAGCTCTGGCTATCCTTTAGCTCACTATGTAGACTAGGGTGGCCTTGAACTCACAGAGATCTGCCTGCCTCTACCTCCCAGTGCTGGGTATAAAGTTGTTTGACACCATGCCTAGCATAAGTAAACCTGACTTGAGGCAGAAGCGCAAGTGAAACAGTACTGGAGCAACAGTGCAGTTTGGTGGTAGAGCACTTACCTAAGGTCCTGGGTTTAAGCCCTGTGATCACCCTCCCCCACCCTCCAATAAATAGCCAGATAACTCAGTGGTAGTTATTAGCAAGCATTATGTCCTGTGCTTGATTGTTCTGTACTTTTATTTTTTTATTTTTTTGGTTTTTCGAGACAGGGTTTCTCTGTGTAGCCCTGGCTGTCCTGGAACTCACTCTGTAGACCAGGCTGGCCTCGAACTCAGAAATCCGCCTGCCTCTGCCTCCCAAGTGCTGGGATTAAAGGCGTGCGCCACCACCGCCCGGCTGTTCTGTACTTTTAAACTACTTGTATTTGGAGGTTTTTTGTTTTTTTTGGTTTTTTTTTTTTTTTTTTGGTTTTTCGAGACAGGGTTTCTCTGTGTAGCCCTGGACGTCCTGGAACTCACTCTGTAGCCCAGGCTGGCCTCGAACTCAGAAATCCACCTGCCTCTGCCTCCCAAGTGCTGGGATTAAAGGCATGCGCCCCCACTGCCTGGTGTTTTTTAAAATAACAAACAAACAGGTAAATAAATGTTACTATGACTACAGTGTTATTAAGTAATAAGAGTTTTCAAGTCCGTCACAGTACGGGACCACCTTTATACATGTGGTCTGCCTTTCATCTAAGTGCTGTCCGACAGGTGATGTATAAAGCCTGTGTATGACGCATCCACCCAGTTACACCCTCCCTTTCCCAGGATGGCCGAGTGGGTCAAACAACAAGCCGAGCGAGAGGCTGAAAAGGAGCAAAGGCGCCTGGAGAGACTGCAGCGAAAGCTTGCCGAGCCTGCACACTGCTTCACCAACCCGGACTACCAGAGGCAGTGCCATGAGATGGCTGAGCGGCTGGAGGATTCAGTCCTCAAAGGTAAGAGCGAAGATTCCTCTGCATGCTCTACAGGCCCCTGGAGTTAAGATCCACTGCTCAGAATGGATCTTTAGCATTTTGGAGGAGGGTGAGGAAAGCCTTGGGACCTCTCCTCAAAACCCTGCACAGCCTGTTATCATATGCTGACCCTCCACACGAAGCACAGCACAGACCAACATTTGCGTGCTTCTCCGGAAATTCCTCAGGCTCCTTAGCCTAGCCTTTAATGGCTGAGCCATCTCTCCAGTTCGTCCTCATTTTTTCAGTGTAGTTTAGGTCTAGGAAAAGTCTTCAGGAGTTGTGTACATATACCAGCATGTTCTTTAAGTCGTCCAATGTAGTAGTGTCCCGGGCCTGTCATGAGTCCAGTTGATTTAAAGGGACTTTTCATCAAAAAGACTAGGACAGGAAACACATGTCTGTAAATAGCTGTTAGCTATGAACCCTCAGCCTCAAGTTACAAATCATATATTGTGTATTAAAAATACTGTTCTAGCCGGGCAGTGGTGGCCCACGCCTTTAATCCCAGCACTTGGGAGGCAGAGGCAGGCGGATTTCTGAGTTTGAGGCCAGCCTGGTCTACAGAGTGAGTTCCAGGACGTCCAGGGCTACACAGAGAAACCCTGTCTCGAAAAACCAAAAAAAAAAAGAGAGAATACATACGGTTCTTAGCTGGGTGTGGTGGTACACTTTTAATCCCAGCTCTTGTAAAGCAGAGGCTGGTGAGTCCCTGTGAGTTCAAGGCCACTCTGGTCTACAAATTGAGTTTAGGATAGCCAGGGCTATACATAGAAACCTAGCCTTGAAACACCAAACCAAATCAAACAAAAAATCCCCAAATCCAGACAGTGTCCTAGCTAGGAGTGATGGTGTGTGATCCTCCCACTAGAGCAGTGAGCAGGATAGGATCAGGGATCAGGGTTATCTCCAGCTGCACAGTGTGTTGAGGCTAGCTTGGGCTGAATGAGGCCTGGCCACAAACAAGTATGGTTTCATAATGGCTTTTTTGCCTTTGAGATTAATGTCATAACCATATAAACATTTGATATGACAATTTACATTCATCAGGTGAGGAACGGCCATAACTAAGTCTGCTTGAAAACAACATAAACTTGTTACTTTGTATGCTAATTACATTTTTTTTTTTTTTAAAGAAATTTAAATACAGAGCTTCAGATTATAGATTGTATCCTGAGAGAAACTGGTTAAATTTTCCACTTAGGTATGCAGGCTGCCTCCAGCAAGATGGTATCCGCAGAAATCACTGAGACTCGAAAACGGCCTAACAAGTCAAAAATGGACCAGGGTACAAAGAAGAGGAAGTGCTTTTGGTAAGTTTTCCTGTGTCCTCCACATTGATCTTGGAGGACCTGGGTGATGTTTCCATCTTGTCTGCTGGCATGGGTGCCAGTCCTCCTTCCCTCCCCTTTCTTCCTGATTTTTTTTTTTTTTTTTAATTTTTAAGATTCATGTATCTTATGTATGTGAGTTCATACAGACACACCAGAAGAGGGCGTCAGACCCCATTACAGAGGGTTGTGAACCACCATGTGGTTGCTGGGAATTGAACTCAGGACCTCTGAAAGAACAGTCAGTGCTCTTAACCACTGAGTCATCTCTCCAGCCCTTGATTTTCTTTTCTTTGTTTCTTTTTTTTTCTTTTTTTAATGTGACATAGGGTATTGCTTTGTCTGCCAGGCTACCATTCAACCTTGGAATTCTCTTGCATCACAGGTCACCTTCTCTGCCTGGATCACAGGTCACCAACATGGGCTGTCACACCCAGACTCAAACAAGCACTTTTTTTTTTTTTTTTTTTTTTTGGTTTTTCGAGACAGGGTTTCTCTGTATAGCTCTGGCTGTCCTTGAACTCACTCTGTAGACCAGGCTGGCCTCGAACTCAGAAATTCGCCTGTCTCTGCCTCCCAAGTGCTGGAAACAAGCACATTTTTAAGTAGCATTGATGGAAGCTCACATTTCCAGAGCACTCAGACTGTGTTGATCGTCATTCTATACACACTAGTGGTGTTTTCTACCTTGGAAGTCATTCAACAGAATCTGAACAATAAATTTGGGTGTGTATGTGGTGTGTGTGTGTGCATGGTGTATATGGTTGTGTGTGTGTTATTCTAAAATTACAGTCAAAACTTTCCCTTCCTATATTAATTCCAACTGTTGACAGACAATTGGACACAGTAAAAAGCCATATAAAAGTGCTTAGGTCTCTGGATGCTGGCGAGACCATGGCACCCCTGTCTGGCTTCACAGTGGTCGAATGCAGTCCTTTGAGATGCTTTCCTTTCTATTTATGTCTCAGAATGTACTTTTCTGAAAGTTGTGTACTTGACATCTTAAGCTAGCCTGTGCTCGTACTATGTAGACAGTCCTCCGTGAGGTAGAGGTGTAGGCTGGAAATGGTGTCACGCCCTTCTGCTGCTTCCCACAGGTTGGGCATGGAAGGACTGGAGACTGCTGAAGGAACCAATACTGGCAGCTCAGATGACAGCTCAGATGATGACAGTCAGATGCTCCTGGGACGTCGGGGCCGAGCTGCGCTCGGGAAAAATGGCAGTGATGGTGTAGAGGTGGCTGCCGACTATCCTGGCAGTCCTCAGAGCTCGGGATCCAGTACACACTCCGAGTCACCCACAGAGCTTCAGGACCCCATGGCTGAGCTTGGGCAGGGCATCTTGGAGACCACAGGAGCTGAGCTAGGAGAGACATCTGACAAGGAGCACAGCGAAAGGAAGACAGTCACGGAAACAGAGAGTCCTGAGCCCACAGAAAAGGACCAGAAGTCAGGAGTGACTGCAGGGGACACAGCTGCCATGGCTTTGTCTGGAGAAGACAGGAAAAGCATCCCTGCTGCTAAGCTGGAGGGAAGCGACTCAGGAGGCACAGTATGTTGGGGTTTTGTTTTGTTTTTCTTAAAAAAAAAAAAGGCTGGGATGTGGTCGTGGTGCATGGTTTTTAGTCCCAGCACTCACGATGCAGAGGCAGGCCAATCTCTTGAGTTCAAGGCCAGCCTGGTCTTGCAGATCTCGAGTTTGCAGGGCAGCCAGGGCTACACAAAGAAACCCTGTCTTAAAAAATAAAACAAGCGGCGGTGGTGGCGCACGCCTTTAATCCCACACTGGGAGCAGAGCAGGGGATTCTGATTCGAGGCCAGCCTGGTCTACCGAGCGAGTTCCAGGACAGCCGGCTACACAGAGAAACCTGTCTCGAAAACCAAAAAAAAAAAAAAAAAAAAAAAAAAAATAAAAAAACAAACATAAAAAAAAATTCAATTCCCAGCAACCACATGGTGGCTCACAACCCTCTGTAATGGGGTCTGATGCCCTCTTCTGGTGTGCATGACAGTGTATACATATACATAAAATAAATAAATCTTAGCAAACAAACAATAGCAACAACAGAAATATAGAGAGCGCGAGCACAAAGGCGCATGGTCTGGAACTTGCTACGTAGACCAGGCTGGACCCAAGTGAAGTTCTTCCTGCCTCTACCTCTCCAGTACTGGATTACAGGCATGTGCCTCCAACCCAGCCCTTAACCATGTCTTTTCCATTTTTTTTTTTATTATGTGTATGCATGATCTGCTCATATGTGTGTCTGTGTGAAAAGTGCATGCTTGGTGCCTCTGGAGACCAAAAGAGGGCATTGGATCCACTGGAACTGGAGTTACAGATGATTTTGAGCTGCCTTTTAGGCACTGGGAATCAAAGCCATGTCCTCTGGAAGAGCAGGCCGTGCTCTTAACCTCAGAGCCGTCCATCTCTCCACCCCACTATAGTCTAGTTGGTTTTTCTTGTTGTGTTGTTTGAGATAGGGTCTCGCTTCTATGTCTGGCTTGGAATTCTGTAGTCCAGGCTGCCTTGACTGGGGCAATTCTTCTCAGCCTTCTAAATCTATGATTACATAGTTAACTACTGCAGGGTTTTTTGGGGGGGTGGGGTAGGGGGAGAAGTGTCTGATCTGCACAGTAAATGGTTAAGATGCAGATATGCCTTCTTCCCAACAGCTGCTTACTGAAAAACATTTAATCCCACCAGATGAGAGAAGCTTGTCCCTCTAAGCTCTGAAATGACACTGTTTTGCCACTAGGTGGTGTCCTTGGTGCCATGTTTATCAGTTCTAAGATGTGACTTCACATACGGCCTGGTTTGTGATTGTTTTTTTGTTTTGTTTGTTTTGTTTTTAGTGTTTTGGCTTTTTGTTGTTTGTTTGTTTTATGATTGAGGTAAAGGTTTTTGATGTAGATAGGAGGGAGAGTATAGCCAGAGGCACCTGAAAAGGGTCCAGATTGAACTGGGCAATGCCGGTTTGGGGATGTGGAGGGAGGGAGGGAGGGAGGGAGGGAGGGAGGGAGGAGGGAGGGGGGAGGGAGGGAGGGAGGGAGGGAGGGAGGAGAGAGGAGAGGGGGGGGTTGGGGAGGTTGAGAGGCTGGGTAGTAGGTGGTGGGCAGTGGACTTATAGTGGAGCTGAGGACCCAAGAGGGTGAATGGCAACAGTGGCAGGTTTATATAGACAAGAGAAGCTGGTGAAGGGAAACGCAGCCGCCTTTAACAGGTCTCACTGTGTATGTAGCCCTGGCTGTGTTGGAACTTGCTATGTAGACCAGGCTGGCCTCAAACTCATAGAGATCTGCCTCTGCTTCCAAAGCACAGAGACTTTCATCTCATACACTACCATGCCTGACTTGTATTTATTTGTGTGTATCTCTGTGTCTGTCTGTCTGTCTGTCTGCCTGCCTGTGTATATGCATGAGTGAACATGGTTCCCAGATAGTCCAGAAGAGAGTGTCTGATCCTTTAGTGTTACAGGTATTTGTGAACCACCTGAAGCTAATATCCAAACTTCAGTCTGCATGATAGAGCAGTGAATGTTCTTGAACATTGAGCTTTCTAGCCCGCTGTTTATTTCTTTATACACACAATAACAAGGCTATATGGGGACTTTCAAGTTATGAAGTGTGCTGTTTCCTACTACTTGGGTTTTTCTTTTTCTTTTTTTTTCTTTCTTTCTTTCTTTCTTTTTTTTTTTTTTTTTTTTTTTTTTTTGAGACAAGGTTTTTCTGTGTAGCCGTGGCTGTCCTGGAACTCACTGTGTAGACCAGGCTGGCCTCGAACTCAGAAATCTGTCTTTAACTCTAGTTCCAAAGGATCTGATACCCCCTTCTTGGCTATGAGGGCATCAAGCACACACACAGTTCTCAGACATACCTGCAGACAAAATACCCATACACATAAAATAAAACTTTAAAAAGGAAGGAAAATCCTTTCAGGGAATTGGAAGTGTTTAGTTTTGTCTTAAGTCTCTAAAGACTTAAGGTAGAAAGCTGCAAGCCCATCAGACACATCTTTTATAGTGTTTAAGTGGAAACACTGGTCTCAGTTATAGCTAGAACTGAAAGCTCTAAGATTGTGGAGCTCATAGAGTAAGAGGAAGGGGTGGTGACACAATATTTAAAGCTTGTTACTGTCTCTAGATACAGAGATGGCAAGTCAATAGCAGGTGATAGTACGGTGAGTAGCGCTTCCTTAAAAATGGAATGTGGTTGGTATTTACAGTCTTCAGAGGAAGAGGAGGGGCTGGCTGTAATGTCTCCTTTTCCCATCAGGCTCTTGGTCTGGAAGCTGTGGATCTGTCAGCATTCAGCTCTGCAGCCGAGTTGGAGTCACTGGGTTTGGAGAGGCTCAAGCGTGAACTGATGGCCCTTGGACTGAAGTGTGGGGGGACCCTGCAGGAGCGCGCAGCCAGGCTCTTCTCTGTCAGAGGCCTCTCCAAGGAGCTCATTGACCCAGCTTTATTTGCCAAGCCTTCAAAAGGGAAGAGGAAGTGAATCTCCTCAGCACTCTCCTGGGGTTGGACACTTCTCGGTGCGATAGACTGTGGCCAATGTTCCTTTTGATACTAAAAGCCAGTTTTCTAATAATTTGGTTCTAACTAGTCTCTTTTCAATGGTACTTGGGCTTGATGTTTTCATTGGAAGAGAAAACTTTGTATGTTTTTTCTTTCTTTTTGTGTTTTTGTAAGAGACTTACTCAGACTGACCAAGAACTATGTAGTTCTCTTTGGTCTCAAACTTGCAATGATCCTTCTGTCTCAGGCAGGAGCTGCTGCGCCTGCTTTGTCAGAGGTTTATATGTTTCTTTGGCTTTATATATTGTGTCACTTGGGTAAGATATTTTCAAGAAATTTTTTTGTATAACCCAAAACAGTCAGGTTTGTAAACACAGTTATCCATAACTTGCATTTTAAAAACTTGTTTCTCTTTCTAGTAGTAGTAGTGTGTGTGTGTGTGTGTGTGTGTGTGGTGTGTGTGTGTGTGTGTGTATGGAACTTAGCTGCTTCCAGGCCTCTCACAGTCACACTGGGGATTTTTATTCCAGCTAGGGGCCTATTTTGTTTGGTTTTCAAAGAATCCGCTTTTTTGCTTTGTGGATTTTTCTCAGTTGTTGATCTCATGGCTTTTGAGTTCATTTCCTCTCCTATGTGCCTTGCATTTACCTTATCAGTTTTCTTTAGCTCCTTAAATTAGATAACTGATTACAGATTTTATTATTGTTTTCAGTGTATTACCCAGTTAGCATTTGTATCTTCTCTACATGTTTGTTTTTTTTTTTTTTTTTGGTTTTTCAAGACAGGGTTTCTCTGTGTAGCCCGGGCTGTCCTGGAACTCACTCTGTAGACCAGGCTGGCCTCGAACTCGGAAATCCGCCTGCCTCTGCCTCCCAAGTGCTGGGATTAAAGGCGTGGGCCACCACCGCCCGGCCTCTACATGTTTTACTGATACTGACTGTTCAGAACAGAAAGGGCTAGGGTCTGACGTGATGCTGTGCCGTGCGCTGTTGGCAGCAGGGTGTGTTCTGGAACACGGGTTATGTGAGGGGCTGGTCAGATCGTTCCGATGACCTGCCTTTGCTGGTTTATTTTCATAAGGAACTAAGAGAAAACTCAAATCTCAATTATGATTGTGGCAATTGCCTTTTTTTTTTTTTTGAGATAAGAATGACTTTATTAGCGTTTGCTAAGCTGTCGGTTGTATGTTAATTCAGTGATCTTATATACGCATGTTCTGCATTGCCTTAAATGTCTGGCTCTGATGGGTTTGGATTTCTTTTCCATCAGACAATTCACACATGGATACAGTATGCCCTGATCCTGTCCACCGTGTTTCTACTTTAATTCTGTTTTTACTTTATATTTTGAAGCTACTGTTAGGTTACATTTGTCTCATATGTACTTATTGAACAGTGTATCATGAAATTCCCTTCATCTCCGATGAGTTTCCTGTTCAACACGTTCTCTGACACATAGCTTCCAGCTGTCCTCGTTTCCATAGCACGTGTTTTCTGTTCATTTCCTATCTCCCTGCCCCTCCTGTCCACAGCGGGTTTCTACAGATGGCAGGTATTGTCTTGCATTTGTGTCTGTTCTGACTTGTCATCACCATCATCATCTGGTCCCTGTCTCTGATGACAGGTCAGCAGTGGGTCACCTGGTTGTTTCAATCATAACATTTTCTTTGGGGTGTTTTTAGGTGTGGTGTACTCTTCGGCCTTGGAGTTTGGTGAGCTTCGTGCTTTTGTAAATTTATTCCATTAATTAAATTTGGAAATGTTTTAAGTAAGCATTTGTTTGTTTGTTTGTTTCCCACATTTCCCTGTCCTGACATTGTCTCTTTTCTTTCTGGGAATCACACAGCTATGCTAGCCCATCATGTAACTGTGCCTCCCCTAAGTCACCAAGTCCCCGTTATCCACCCTACTCCCACCCCAAACATCTACCCGATGATTGTCCAGTTTCTATGATGAGTCTCCGTTATCCCCCTACTCCCACCCAAACATCTCTCGATGATTGTCCAGTTTCTGTGATGAGTCTCCGATTATCCCCTACTCCCACCCAAACATCTCTCCGATGATTGTCCAGTTTCTGTGATGAGTCTCCCGTTATCCCCCTACTCCCACCCAAACATCTACCCGATGATTGTCCAGTTTCTGTGATGAGTATCCCGTTATCCCCCTACTCCCACCCAAACATCTCTCCAATGATTGTCCAGTTTCTGTGATGTAACCAAGCTGCTAAGAGTCTCGGAGGCACAGCTGCCTGTTAGAGGGGTCTGGAAGCCTCAGGATCCCCACTGTGTGAGCACAGTTTCCAGAATGTGGCTCTGGAGGAGCAGGCTAGACACTGTCAGTCATTTGTGCTTCCCAGCAAGAAAGAGACAAATTTCTGTTGTTGGGGAGGATCGTTTTTTCTGGTGTGGCTAGCTGAACTGTACTATACTGGCTGTCTTGTGTCACCCTGACACAAGCTACAGTCATCCAAGAGGAAGGGAACCTCAGTTAAGGAAATGCCTCCATGAGATCCACCTGTAAGGCATTTTCTTAATTAGTAATCATGGGATTACTAATAAAGTAAAAACAGCCCATTGTGTGGGGTGCCCTACCTGGGCTGGTGGTCCCAGGTTCTATAAGAAGTCAGGCTGAAGCTGGGCGGTGGTGGCGCACGCCTTTAATCCCAGCACTTGGGAGGCAGAGGCAGGCGATTTCTGAGTTCGAGGCCAGCTTGGTCTACAGAGTGAGTTCCAGGACAGCCCAGGCTACACAGAGAAACCCTGTCTCGAAAAAACCAAAAAAAAAAAAAAAAAAAAAAAAAAGAAGTCAGGCTGAATAAACCAGAGGAAGCAAGCCAGTAAGCAGCATCCCTCCATGGCCTCTGCATCAGCTCCTGTCACTAAGTTCCTCCCTGTGTTGAGTTCCTGTCCTTACTTCTTCAGTGATAAACAGCAATGTGGGAGTGTAGCAGAATAAACCCTTCCTCCGCAAGTCGTTTAGGTCATGGTTTTTATCACAGTGACAGAAACCCTAAGACACATACCATGTGGTTATCTATTTGAACCTTAAAGGACATTTGAAATGAGCAGGTACAGTGGTTTGCACTTTGTCATACAGGTACTGAAGAGCCAAGGTAAGATTGCTTGATCCCTCAAGTTGGAGGCCAGCCTTAGCAAAATGGCAAGACCCTATCTCAAAACAACAACTCCTCCCCAAAAAACAATGTTGGGTACAGACCTTTAGATTTTATAGAATTGGCTTTGTGAATTAAAGGTTTTTTGATCTTCTGGCAGGTCAGTTCGCAGCCATACCTGAAGAATTTTTGTTACTACAGCAAGTGGCTGAACCACCTTTCCTAATGGCCTGATTCATTCAGGTTGTCAGAGCTCTAGCTATGCCTTGTCTTAGGAGTGTGAGCAGCCCTTGGTCAGCTCCTCACACTTGTGCTGGTGATTTAAGCTCATCGTAGTGATTGGCCTTGCAGTTCTTGTACTGGACAGCCATCATACTCGCAGGATGCTCATGCCTTTCTGCTGTGGGCGTCTGACATTGTCTCACTTTTCATTTCTCATTTACTCAATTTCAAATACCAATAGCAAGTTCCTTTTAGATGCAGAACCCAAACCAGCTTGAGGAGAACTGGGTCTCTTAGAGTGTCCCCAAAGGGAGCCCTGGTGGTTAAATGGTGTGTCTTTGGTGTGGTCAGGTGTCATGCACAGGGTGGAAGCATCTCTTCCACAGACTTAAGAAAGGCCAAGTTGACTGAGTCAGAAAAACTGCAAATGCTGTGACCCATGTTGTCTTGGCTTTGCCAGAGCAGAGCTGGGTGACCGTACTAGGAAGCCTGCCTGTGATACCAGTTTCCTTTTATGAAAGGAGTGTCATGTACAGCAGAGGTGACATGACTTACAGGCTACTTAAGTCTAAGTCTTGGTGGGTTTAGCATGTTGGTACACACTGTAGCCCTAGCACTTGGTTTAGCATGTTGGTGCACACTGTAGCCCTAGCACTTGGAGGCCAGGGCCAAGAGATGGCTGTACAAAGAAACCCTGTGTCACCAACACCCAGTAAGCCTTAAATAGTAAAAGCTGGGACTGTCACTCAGTGACAGTCTAGGGATGTGGCATTGGGTTTCATTTCCAGAGTTTGGGGGAACAGGGGATAAAGTTCTCAAAATAAAAAAATATGAAGTAATAAGGGGTGTCAACAGACGTTCTTCGGGAGTACAATTCTGGCTTTTGCACTGGGCCTGCTAGACACCTCTGACCTTGCCAAGTGGTTTGCTTGGCCTACTTCGTTGGCTCGTCCAGGAAGGCGAGTCCCATCTTTGCCCTTAAAGTTCAGTTCACCTTTCAGGACAGCTCCCATACTGTTTCCAGCTGTGGGTCTCAGTGAGGGAGTTACATGCTGGGTGGTGGAGTTTGCTCTATGGGCCTATGCTTCCAAGCTTCATAAACTCATCAGTGAAACTCGTGAGAACGTGCACCCAGGTACTGCTGTTCCCACGTAACCTGCTGCAGCCTCAACCTCTTGCACCTGCAACCTCATTTTCTCTGTGTCTCAGCCAAAGTAACTTCTGGGCTGTTGTTTAAACAAACCAGGGCTGCCCAACTGTCTCAGCTCAGCTCCGACTAGTTCACCTGGGACAGACATTTTGCCTCAGATGTTCACAGAGTTGTCGCCGTTACCTCTCTTTGACTTGAAGTGGCAAAGACAAATCCCTCTGTGGATATCTCTCTGTTTTATAGAAGGAAAATGGGCCTCTCCTGTGGATACACGGATGCAGAGTTCTGGTGCATAAAAAGTGTTGTACCACATTTGCTGATTGAATTAATATACTGTGACATTCTAATGGTGTATCCTGTAATACAACAGGCTCCCAAACCTGTTCACTATCTTCAGGATGGTTGAGCACTGTACCTTCACTTGGAAACCTCTCATAGATAGGCATGTGCCTTTGAAGGTTGTTGAGAAAAAATGACTGGAACCATTTTGTTACCAGTGCAACACACAGGAGAAAGCACACAGGGCAAGTCTGCAGGAAGGGAGATGTTCACCACTAGCCCTGGAAAATGCCATCTACTGCTTCTAGGCATAGTTGCATGGCCTTGTGAGCCCAGTATGGGAGTGAGGTGGGAGAGGGTAGGGGAAAGGTGGAGAATTTGAGGCCAGACTAGGCTGCACAGAAAGATCCTGTCTTAAATACACTAATTGAAGCTGGATTCTGTGGTGCACACCTTTAGTCCCAGCACTGGGGAGGCAGAGACAGGTGAATCTCAGGTCACACTGGTCTACAAAGGGAATTATAGGACAGGTGTCTTAGTTAAGATTTTACAGGCCGGGCGGTGGTGGCGCACGCCTTTAATCCCAGCACTTGGGAGGCAGAGGCAGGCGGATTTCTGAGTTCAAGGCCAGCCTGGTCTACAGAGTGAGTTCCAGGACAGCCAAGGTTATACAGAGAAACCCTGTCTCGAAAAACCAAAAAAAAAAAAAAAAAAAAAAAAAAAAGATATTACTGCTGTGAAGAGACACCATGACCAAGGCAAGTCTTATAAAAGGCAACATTTAATTGAGACTGGCTTATATGTTCAGAGGTTCAGTCCATTATCATCAAGGTGGGAGCATGGCAGCATCCAGGCAGGCATGGTGCAGGCAGAGCTGAGAGTTCTACATCTTCATCTGAAGGCTGCTAGTAGAAGACTGACTTCCAGGCAGCTAGGATGAGGGTCTCAAAGCCCATGCCCACAGTGACACATCTACTCTAACGGGGCCACACCTAATAGTGCCACTCACTCCCTGGGCCAAGTACATATCACGTTCCACTCTCTGGCCCCCATAGGCTTGTTCAAACACAACCATACCTACCCATAGCACAATAAAAAATACATTTAATCCAGCTTCCAAAACCCCCATAGTCTATAGCAGACTCAACAATGTTTAGTCCAACTTCCAATGTCCCCATAGCAGTCACAGTAGTGTTAAAAGTCCAAAGTTCTAGCTGGGCGGTGGTGGCGCACGCCTTTTGATCCCAGCACTTGGGAGGCAGAGGCAGGCGGATTTCTGAGTTCGAGGCCAGCCTGGGCTACAGAGTGAGTTCCAGGACAGCCAGGGCTACACAGAGAAACCCTGTCTCGTAAAGTCCAAAGTTCAAAGACTCCTCTGAGATTTATCCAATCATGTTAAGTGATCCCCAAAACAAGACAGGAAAACAGCTGGGCAAACTCCAAGCTCTGCAGCTCCTCTGATGTCAATGTGGTCTTCAGATCTCCAACTCGTATTTCATCTTTGTTGACTACAACAAACTTCTTTCTCCTGGACTGGTTCCACTCCCTGTTAGCAGCTTTCCTCAGCAGATAGCCCATGGCTCTGGCATCTTGAAAGTCTTGGTGTCTATGAGGTAACTTCAATGTTACAGTTTCTTGTTTCAATGTCTGGGATCCACACATGATCTTCTGGGTTCTTCCAAAGGGCTGGCATCGCTTCTCCAGCTCTGCCCTCTGTAGCACTCTAAGCTCAGGTTGATCTGCTGCTGCTGTTCTTGGTGGTCATCCTGTGGTATTGGCATCTCCAAATAACACTGGGGTCTTCCACTACAACTAGGCTTCACCAATAGCCTCTCATAGGTTCTCTTCATGGTGCCAAGCCTCAACTCCTTTGCATGGCCCCTTCAGTCCTGGACTGTCAGCTGCAACTGAAGCTGCTCCTTCACCAATGGTCTTCCATGACCTCTCACAGTGCCAAGCCTCAGCTGCTCTTCATGACTCCTTCATGTCTTCAAAACAGTATCATCTGGGTGATTCTTTCACATTACCAAGTCCAGCTGCAGCACGAGGTACAACCTTGGCTATCTCTGGAACACAGCTTCTTTGTGCTCTCAGAAAACACTTCCCAGAAGATTTCACCTCAGTGATGCTGGTCTCTTCTTAGTCACTGCTAATTTCTTAGCTTCAACTAACCAGCATCAGTTGTCCCAGTAGACCCTTCTATTCCTGACTCTAAAGCCAGAGCCGAATAGCCAAAGCTGGTGAGTTCTGCTGCTTGCTGGGGCTGGAAAATGCCCCGCCCCCGTTCTATTACATTATCACTTTCTGTTTTCCAACTCCTTCACTGCCTAAGCTTGTCTGTCCTGGAACTTGCTCTGTAGACTGACTTTGAACTCAAAGATCTGCATGACTCTGTCTCTTGAATGCTGGGATTAAAGGTGTGTACCACAACACCTCGTTTTAGCTTTTCTTTTTTTTCTTTTTCTTTTTTTTTTTTGACAGCTAGTATTTTATTCAGATAGCAGTCCCATTACACATGGTCCAAGAACATTCAAATAAGAACACAAATCAGAAGTTAAAGATTGGTCTTCAAACATCATAGCCAACAATGCTTCGTTTGCCTATGATCTCTCCGATATAAAACCACATCCACACCTCAGTGGCCACCAAACCATTCAGCACAGCTTCCTTAACTGTAAGGTGTTTGAAGCTACCAGTTTTAGCACTTTGAATTATTTTTTTCATGCTCTGAATAGCTGTAGGGATTTCACCAGGGGTTGGGGGAATCAGCTCAACCTTGGCATAGTGCCAAAATGTGGCCAATCGAGGCTTCGAGTAAGTCACGGCAGCGGCCACCATCGACGGTGCCTTCTCCGCGAAGTTGCGGATGAACTTGGCCATGATCTAAGGTGGAAGGTACGACTCCCCGAACCACCGGCTGAATGTCACCCCCGGAAGGCTCGTTTTAGCTTTTCTTTACCTAAAACCTGCTCTGTCCTAGGCTGACCTTGAACTCAGAGAACTGCTTGCCTTTGCCTCCTGGAATTAAAGGCTTGTTCTACCTAAATTTAGCTAGGTGGGATCTTGCCCTAAGGTCGCCACTCTCTTAATTTAATATACATGAACACAGGATTCAGGTCCGTCTCACTTCCTGGAGCCCTTTTATATTTTCCTGTCTAAGCTTACTATGCTTGTTCAAAATGTTCTTCATGAGACTGAACCAGAGAACAAAGTCTATACTGGGTGTTTTTGAGACTTCCTTTGTCAGTGCAATTAATATAAATCTTTTTACCTTAGACTCAGGCAGACTGTTCAGACAAGGGCAAAAAGCAGCCACATTCTTCACCAAAATATCACAAAAACAGTCTCTTGGCTACATATTAAAATTCTTCTCTGAAACCTCTAGAACCAGGCTTCCACAATTCAAATCATTCTCAGCAACAGTCTTTCATATTCCTACGAGGATGGCTCACTAAGCCACACTTAAAGCATTCCACTGCTTTCCAAATCTAAAGTCCCCAAATCCACATCCTACCAAACAAAAGCATGGTCAGGCCTGTCACAGCAATGCACCATGCCGAGGCACGCATGGTGCAGGAGGAGCTGAGAGTTCTCCATCCTCATCTGAAGGCAAACAGGAGGAGAGTGGCTTCCAAGCAGCTTGGACAAGGGTATTAAAGCCCACGCTCACAGTGACACACCTACTCCAACAAGGCCACACCTCCTAATTGTGCCACTCCCTGGGCCAGGCATATACAAACCATCACAACTGGCAGGGCTACACAAAGACCCTGTTTTGAAAAAGCAACGCTAAATAAGAGAAATTGTGAGGTAGAAAGACTCGTCGTGGCCACTAGAGTGGGCTGTGTAGCAAGTCGGAAGGGAAGCAGGGCAGGGGGAAGCCCAGAAATGGTGGGCGCCGGGGGAGCAGTGTTGTGGGTCCACCACAGGCAGCACACTGGATGCGCAGCTTGTGGCACCCAACCCTACCTGCTGTGGCAGCTGATGGTGAGGGAAGCCAGCCTGAACTTGACAGGGCTGTTTAACTTTGTGCTGCTGGGAACTGAACTTCGATCCTTAGCTAGGTGAGTGCTCTACCGATGAGCTATGCCCAGACCTCTCTAACTCTTGGCTTTTTGGATTCCATTTGTTTTCTTTCTACAGGTCATGAATAAATCACTTACAGGCAGGGTCAATATTCCACACACTATTCCTCCTCTCTGACAAACTCACTATCCTGACCATCTGCTGTTTTCTGTTTTGTTTTGTTTTAGCTGGGGGAATTTGAAGATATATTGAGTAGGTTCCACTAATGTTTTATTTTTGTGCTATCAAGAAAAATCTTAGCCAGGCGGTGGTGGCACACGCCTTTAGTTCCAGCACTTGGGAGGCAGAGGCAGGCGGATTTCTGAGTTCGAGACCAGCCTGGTCTACAGAGTGAGTTCCAGGACAGCCAGGACTTCACAGAGAAACCCTGTCTCGAAAAACCAAAAAAAAAAAAAAAAAAAAAAAAAAATCTTGGGTGAGTCTCCATTGCTCCAAAGCCTTGGTGTGGCCTGGTCTCCGGATGGGTGGTCGGTCTTGGCCTCTGTATGGGACTATGCCATTCATCAATGGGGTGGGGACAGAAGCTGCTCTGCCCATCACTGTCCTCAGACCACTGGTGAAGCCATAGACTGTCAAAAAAAGAGGACAAAGAACTTGATCTAGTACTAGTTAGACTCATATCAAAATTAAGTGTAACTAGCAGACACCTAGAGGTTTCAATAACAGGGTATAGAGAAGGTTCAAGGGCCAGGTCCTAATGCCTAACGCTGGGTATGGGACAAGAGAATGAAGCAGGGAGGAGAGATAACATAACAGCCTAGCAGCTGAGACTGTGCATCGCTCTTCTAGATGACCCAGGTCCCATCCTCAGCATCCACATTAGGAGTTCCAGCACCTCTGGCCCCATGGGTACCTGCCCTCAGGTACACAAGCAAGAAAGAAAAGAAAAAGAAAAGAAAACACATGATGCCCAGTGGTTTCCAGAAGTTCCTAGTCCACCAGGTAACGGAGCTTGATGTGCCCCTGATGTGCAACAAACCTCACTATGCTGAGGTCACTCACTGTGTTTCCTCCAAGACCCACAGGGGAAAGAATTATCCAGCTCCCATCAGCACCTCCAATCTCAGTGCCAGGTGCACAGCACATTTTTTTGTGTGTAAATAAAACCACAAACTGCCCCCCTTATGGGATATATGGCTTTTGCGCATTTATTTGTGGTGTTCTACAGTACCTTGCATGACAGCGTTGGGAGAGGAGCTGGAAGAACAGTTGAGGTGAGGGATGGGTCGGGCAGAATCCAGCTTCATCCTGGAAAATTAGAAAGCAGTTCAATTTGATTTCAAATTCTTCCAACTCAAGAGGCAAATGCCAAGCCAGAGGCAGAGGCGCTTCTGATCTGTGAGTTCTCTGCCCTCTGAACCTCAATTTCGTTATGTGGGAGGGCCCTGCCTTTCACAGGGGTCTGGAAAAGCAAACCTGAGACAATGCAAGGGTCTTGATTTTTACCTCCAGCACCAGGACTCTCAGTACAGTAGTGCTCATTGTCTGTCCCAGGGACCTCTGGGTATGTTTCCTTCCTCTTCCTCCTCCTCTTCCTCCTCCTTCTCCTCCTCCTCCTCCCTCCACCACAAGTTGTAGTAATGTAGGGATTCTTGGAGACATCATCAGCACTTAAATTCCTCTACCCTCTGGCAGCTTAGCAACTTTACTAAGTAGGACCTCTAAGTAGGAAATTGTGTGTGTGTGTGTCTTTGTGTCTGTGTGTCTGTATCTGTGTGTGTGAACCATGACCCAAGTATTGGC
Source organism: Mastomys natalensis (assembly GCA_021653895.1). Lineage (NCBI taxonomy): Eukaryota > Metazoa > Chordata > Mammalia > Rodentia > Muridae > Mastomys > Mastomys natalensis. The sequence continues at coordinate 1,281,205 of JAJTUV010000069.1, read as the reverse complement.
AAAGGATAGTTTTTGGAAGTCGTTTGTTTGTATCAAAACATGTTGGTCTTGGAGATGAAACTGAGGGAGTCAGACTTAGCAGCAAGCACCTTTACCCACTGAGCTATCTTGCTCCTCTGAAACTTAAGAGAAAATTAAATTTAAAAAACACCGACTCTTGCCGGGCGGTGGTGGCGCATGCCTTTAATCCCAGCACTTGGGAGGCAGAGGCAGGCGGATTTCTGAGTTCGAGGCCAGCCTGGTCTACAGAGTGAGTTCCAGGACAGCCCGGGCTACACAGAGAAACCCTGTCTCGAAAAACCAAAAAAAAAACAACAAAAAAAACACACCAACTCAGAGCCAGGTGGTGGCACACGCCTTTAATCCCAGCACTCAGGAGGCAGAGGCAGGTGGATCTCTGAGTTTGAGGCCACCTGGTTTATAGAGTGAATTCCAGGATGGCCAAGGCTACACAGAAAATCCCTGTCTCCAAAACCAACCCAAAACAAAAAGCTGGTGCAGAGCCTGGGGTGGTAGTGCAGAATTTTAATGCCCACTCTCAGAACATGCAGCCAGGTAGTTTTCTATGAGTTCAAAGACAGCAGGGCTACCTAATGATTTCTGGGCTAGCCAGAGTGGCATGGTGAGACATAAGGCCCTGGATTCAGCTCCATCACTGCAGATAAGTGTGTTTGAAGTGATACTAACACCTACAGAGACCGTTAACTCTCCTCCTCTATGTGAGGAGGGAGGACAGCATAAGTGACCTGTGGTCACCTGACTCATGAAGTGGTCTGGGTGCCAGCTGGGCAGTATGACTGAACACTCTATAGTGTACAATTACTAGAACCCTCAGAAATAAGGGCCAGTGGAGTGATCCCTACTGTGGGAAGAAGCTAGGATCCCTGCCTTGGGTCTTTTTTTTTTTTTTTTTGGTTTTTCGAGACAGGGTTTCTCTGTGTAGCCCTGGCTGTTCTGGAACTCACTCTGTAGACCAGGCTGGCCTCGAACTCAGAAGTCTGCCTGCCTCTGCTGCCTTGGGTCTTATAACTGGACTTTTGTGGGTCCTTTCTGTCTTCCACCTTCTCCACCCTTATTCTGCCCTTTCAACCCCCCAACACTAGTAGAAAGACAGAGATCCCTTATCTCCTTTCTTCTTCTTGTTTCTTCTTGGACCATGACTACTATCAAACAGCAACCAACCCTCCCAAATGATCAACAACCACCAACTGACAACCCGTCTATGGGGAGCTAGCATTTATATATCCTCTGAAAAGTCCCCAGGATTCCAAAGGTCGCATAATCACAGAATTATTGGTAAAATCCTTCCTCTGCTAGAGGACAAGGCAGATTACAGTCAGCTGCTGCAAAGCAGTCCCATGTCCCCATGCTTGGGATTAAAACAAAAACCTATTTCTGTTTTTCAAAGAAATTAAAAATTTCACTATAGGTCTCAATTATTTCTTTTTCCTTTTTTAAAAAAAAAGATTCATTTATTTATTTTATGTATTCAAATACACTATCTCTGTCTTCAGACACAGCAGAAGAGGGCATCAGATCCCTTTACAGATGGTTGTGAGCCACCATGTGGTTGCTGGGAATTGAACTCAGGACGTCTGGAAGAGCACTCAGTGCTCTTAACTGCTGAGCTGTCTTGGCAGCACCTCTTTTTCCTTTTTATGATTTATTTACATGCATGAGTGTTTTGCCTGAGATATACTTATATGTGTACAGTGCCTCTGGAGGCCAGAAGAGGGCGTCAGAATCCCTGGAACTGGAGTTAACAGTCAGTTGTGTGCTGCTGTTGGGTGCTGGAAACCACATGTGAGTCTTCTGCAAGGGCAGTAAGTGCTCTAGCCTATCACTCACTTCTTTTAGGCCCAGTCCACTTAAGTGAGTACAGAAGCCTCAGTGCTACTGTGAGCCTGGCCACATGCACTGAAACTTACAGATGTCTGAATACTGAGCTGTAGGATAGCCAGAGTGACACTTGCTTTGCAGCCCAGATGGTGGCACAAGCCCTTCAGCTAAGAGACAAGCCAGGTCAAGGTATTAGGTCTATGAGTCTGGTCCAGTCAACACAGAAGTTTCCAGCCTTAAAGAAAGGAAACTCATCTGCTCAGGGGAAGCCAATGTGAATCCACATTTCTCCAAATGAGTGGACTAGTCCAGCTGCCATATCTATGATCGTGTTCTGTTGACAAATAGTGTTTGCCAAGCACTGAACTCTTTAGGGGTAGCTCCATGGTCTTTTGTTTTTCCAGCTCTGAGCGAGGTGTCTGATGACCCACAGCTGCTGGGTCTGTTGACTGAATGAACAGTGGATAAGCTTAGCCACCCAAAGCAACCCTTTACTGGAATTGTGTGATTGTTGACCATGAGATTAAGGCTTTAGGAGGGTGTCACAGCAGGGCGTCTGGGTTCAAATCCAAGTAGGGTAGACTTACCAGTCAAGGCTGAGTGACCTGGGGCAAGATGGGTTTGTATGTTCTGGCCTCAGTTTCTCTTCTCAAAGTTCTTTGTTGTGTGGGCTGTCGAGATGGGCTGGAGGTGAGAGCAAGAAGTCTAGAGAGACATATGCTACAGCGGAAGCACCTTGGGCTGGATTAGGAACAACAGGCCCTCTTACTCACCCCAACTTTGTCATTCTAAGGACGGTGACCTAGTTGAACTGTCAGGCTTGATGTCTTCTTTCCTGGAAAACTTGTCCTCAAAGGTTCCAACCTCAGAGAGGCAGGAAGGCAGCTGTTGACAAACATCTGGAGGGCTGCCCTGGGATCTCATGTTGGGCTGAGTCTGGTCTCTAGGATGCTTCTTCTCGCCTGATTCCACCATCTTGAGCAAATGAGAAGGAAAGAGCAACGAAAGGCACAGCAAGGTCACCTAGTAGTCACTCCCTTGGGGCTACCTCCGGGGCCTTACCACCCCATGCAGTCCCCCATGCAGTCCTCAGCCACCACAGAGGGAGGGAGCAAGTGGACATTCCAGCAGCATCTCCATCCAGCTGACCTCCCATCTGAAGCACCTTCTTTTCTCCCTCTGGTCTGTCTTTCCTGGTATTCTTGCAGTTGGAGCCTCAGGTGCTGGGGACAGCATACCATGACAGAGACTGCCCACAGCAGGCCGAGATGGAGACATCTCAGAAGTCTGTGGTAGCTCTTTATAAAAAAAAAAAGTTGTTTCCATTTCTCCTAACCTTAGCCCTGGACAACTGCTGTATAGATTCTATTTGTGCGTGACTACTCTTCAGTTGGCCTTGGAGTGCATAATTATTCTATTATATCTGATTTTCCTACTCCCTTCTCCTGCTCTGGTGAATTCTGTGAAACTAGATGTTACTTGACATAATGATTTTAAACAATTAAAAATTGAGGCATAGGGCACAGCACAGTCCTAATAGCCCAGGTGCATGCTGTGTGTTCACATCTGGGAAACAATGAAATAACTGCACAATGGTAGTTCCAGATTAATGCTTGACTTGCAAAGAAAGTTTGAAGAAATTATTAGAAAATGAAACAGAGTCACTTACTGCTAGAATCACACAGGATCCATTACCAGAAAGTGAAGGAATTTATTGAAATTATGAAAAAGCATTAGTATGAAAGACATAATCCTGGGATAAAGGAAAAATGAAATAAGGAAACACAAACATGGGATACTTTAATTCAGAAAGGAAAAAAAACTATTGAAGTTATGAAATAAGTTTTGCACAACATTTGAGAGTGGTTCCTGGTCTCCTTTGGATATGTATGGCTAAGAAATTATAGAACGGGGCTGGAGAGATGGCTCAGCAGTTAAGAGCACTGACTGCTCTTCCAGAAGTTCTGAGTTCAATTCCCAGCAACCACATGGTGGCTCAGAATCATCTGTAAGGAGATCTGATGCCCTCTTCTGGTGTGTCTGAAGACAGCAATGGTGCTATACTCATTTGCATAAAATAAATAATTTTTTAAAGAAAGTATGGAATGCATAAAATTATATATTGGTAAAACTAAGTCAAAACACTGGAACTCTTAGGAGAGTCATTGTGTGCAATGTACAGAAGCAGAAAGCTAGTGGAACTGCTGAGTTAAGGGTCAACTTGACTCTGGCCACTGCCTGGCAGCTTTGCCCATGTCATTTATCATTAGAGCTTCACATGAAAATGCAAGTAGCTGACCTCAGAGCTCTGAGCTCTAAAGTATAATAAGTCAAAAATTAAAGTTTAAATAATGATAAGTTTGCAATTATTATTATTTTGGCCACAGGCCTGGGAATAGGGGAAGTGTGAAACTTTGGGGGAACAATTGTAATTCTTGATTTGTTGTGGGATGTGGTTATTCTTTTGAATTGATTTGGCAATACAATGTCTTTCTTTCTACCTGCTTTTGGAGTGTCAATAAAAGACTGGGGCAAGAAAAAAGTAGGAGAGTGAGACATCAAGTGGAGAGAGTGTATAAGGCGTGCGTGAGGTATGTGGAGAGTGAAAGATGAGAGAACCTGAGGTGTATGTGTGTGAGAGAGTGCAGAGTGAGTGTGTGAGGAGAGGGTGTGTGTGGAAGAAGAACACACAGAGTGAGTGTGTGAGTGTGAGAAAGGGCAGGAGCACAGCCCCCAGCCTGAAGAGAGAGCAAAAAGTACATACACAGCTTTGAGATGAGAGAAAGAGAGAGAGAGAGAGAGAGAAAGAGAGAGAGAAACAACTTTAAGCCTTAAAAAAAAATTGTTGTCAGTTTGTGTCTGAAAACTTGTCTGTCTCTGTTATAATAAACATATATCCCTGCTTCCAGTTGAGAACTTCGATCCTGTGTGGAGGCTGGACCCTGACACTCAGGCAGGAGGTCTCTGGTGATTTTTGTTTTTCTGTTTTTGTTTTTGTTTTAATCTGGGATGGGGTAGAGGATAGGTGAGTGTTGAAACAGTGTTTCATGCTGCCTAGGCTATCCTCCTATTTGCTAACTGAGGAGGACCTTGAACCCCTAATTTGCCTGTTCCTGTCAGTGCTAGGTTTTTAAGAATGCAGTACCATACCTGGCTTGGCTCTTGAGTTTGAGCTCAGTCTGGGCTAGCTAATGAGTTTTAAGGCATCATCAGCTATATAGACAATCTCAAAAGACTATCCAATCAATCAACCAAGAAACAAAAAACAAATTTGGAATTCCAGATAAGAAGGTTTGTAGGTGTTGGCATAAAGAAGACATTGGAGGCTGGGCGGTGGTGGCGAACGCCTTTAATCCCAGCACTTGGGAGGCAGAGGCAGGTGGATTTCTGAGTTCGAGGCCAGCCTGGTCTACAGAGTGAGTTCCAGGACAGCCAGGGCTACACAGAGAAACCCTGTCTCGAAAAACCAAAAAAAAAAAAAAAAGTTTTTAAAAGCCATACTTGGAATAGACAGTTTGGTGCGTGTCTGTAATCTCCACACTGAGACAGAAGGATTACGGATTGTTTTATTTATTCTTTATCATCAGAGCCTCGAACTTAAGCCCAGCCTGATCCAAAACTCACTCTGTACCCAGGCTGTCATTCCTCTTACCTAAGCCTTCTCCATTCTGGGATTACAGGCTTGAGACGCTGGGCAGGGCTGCAGGCTTAGGGACAGTCTGAGCCGCATAGTGACACCCTGTCCAGCAGGAAAGACAAAGGGTGTGCTGGGGATCTGAGCGCCAGCAAACACTGGAAAGTCCAGGCCACTGATAGGCCGAGGAGTGCGAGGCAAGGGCTGGCTGGTTCCTCTCCGCTGTGACTACACACTAGATGGACCTAGATGTAGGTGCTTACTCAAGAGACTGGTAGGAAATTCTTCCTTTCAACCAACACTTAAGTGGGTCTTTAATGAGGATAATCTACATGAATCTGGCAAAGCCATTTGATTACCAGTATTCCAAAAGACTGTCATAAGAAGATTACTGGGAGTTTGTGGCTAACCTGGGCTACATAGTGACTTCTACCCTGTTTCCAAAAAACTAAAAATAACAAAACTATAAAATTAATTTATGGCAAAAATGTTTGAAAGAATAATACAAAAATTATAGCAGTGGTTAATTGCCTTGGGGGAGTTTTCAGGGAGGCAGCGAGGATGAAGGAATGTACTAGAATTAGGAAGTTTGGGGTTGTCTTTAAATAGTACTATTTAATCAGTAGCTCGGTGATAGATCCTTGCCTAGCATGTGTAAAGGCCCGGCTGGCTTCAAGCCCTAGAATCAATCACCAATCAATCAATCAACCATCAATCAACAAGTAAATAAATCAGAGGAAAGACGGGGTGCAGACTGAGGGAAGGTAGTTAATGCTGTTTTTTTTCACAGCAGAGAACTGTTAGGAAATCATTGTTTAAAAAAAAATCTAATTATGGTTTTGAGGCAAACCATCAGAAGTTATCTTTAAAGAGTGGAGAAGGTGATGCGGGAGGTAATTACTTTTCTATGCTGTTTGATTTTGTGTCACACGTCCCAAAAGGCTCCCACCAGGGCCTCCCCGTGCTCCAGGAGGAGGCCAAATGCTGGCAGGGTGGCTCAGAGGAAGCAAAAGCACTTGGTGCCTGGGATGTCACCGTACATAATGAGCACACAGGAAGGGGGTAGGACAGCTAGGCTTGCTTCCCCAGAGCCATGCAAATGCTTGTTTCCTTCCTGTGCCAGCTGCAGCTGAGGTACCAGTAACGAACTGACATTTCTGAAGAGAGAATCTGTCCCCAAAGGAAGGCGTGTCCTAGTGATTTCCAACAGACCCCATCTCCATTATTATGTATCTGTTTGCCCAGCAAACCTCTAGCTGTCAGGAATGTAAATTTCCCCTCACCACGTTATCATCAGCCCGGGCAATTAGGGTAGAGCGCAATGGGCCTTATCACTAATACAGCAGCCGCTGATAACCTCTCCCACGCCTTCATCCTGTACGTGCACAGTCCAGATCCACAACTAAAATGCCTGTCTATCTACTGAGATGGGGGTCTCACTTTAAAGTTCTGATTGGCCTGAAACTCCCTATGTAGACCAGGCTGACCCCTAATTCACAGAGCTCTGCCTGCCTCTGTCCCCAATTCCTGGGATTAAAGGCATGCACCACCACCGCACAACCTGATTCTAAATCTTTAAGTAACTGTCTCTATCTATGGTGTAGTATGCAAAGTTTTGATGTATATATGCATCGTTGTGATGAGCACGGCTTTGTGGTAAGAATATTCAAAGTCTTTTTTCTAAAAATAGACGTGTGGGTGCTCACACCTGTAACCTCAGCACCTGGGCACCTGCGGCAAGAGAATTGACTTGAATTTGGGGTTAGCATGGGCTACTCAGGAAGACCTTGTCTTTTTTTTTTTTTTTTTTTTTTTTTCGTTTTTCAAGACAGGGTTTCTCTGTGTAGTCCTGGCTGTCCTGGAACTCACTCTGTAGACCAGGCTGGCCTTGAACTCAGAAATCCGCCTGCCTCTGCCTCCCAAGTGCTGGGATTAAAGGCGTGCGCAGGAAGAGCTTGTCTTATGAATAGAAAAAAGAATCCTCTCTTCAAGCTATTTTGTAATACACAAACACAACTCATTGGATTCAGGGCCTCCAGGACACTAAGTGTGAACTCTACCTGAGTTCTGCCTCCAGCCCTAAGCAACTCAGCGTGGCCATAAATAACTAAGTTGATGGAGTAACACACCACAACTTAGTCCTCCCTCAGAGCTATGACCTCACCCCCCTTAGCTACCCTTGTCCCACCTTCTGCTTCTCTACCTCGACAGACTCGGGAGCCTCTGCTGCCCCTGCACACAGATAACCTTTTTAATTTCCACATATGAGTCACGGAGTATCTGGAAGTGGAATACTCTTCCCCTCCCTTCCTTCCGTTTTTAACAGACAGGGCTGTCCCCAGGACCCTGGCTTCCAACCTTATACTTCCAGTGTTGTAACTATAGGCTCATGCCTCTCCAGACTGCCTAGAGAAGGGGCACCGCATAGATAGAGACAGTTACTTAAAGATTTAGAATCAGGTTGTGCGGTGGTGGTGCATGCCTTTAATCCCAGGAATTGGGGGACAGAGGCAGGCAGAGCTCTGTGAATTAGGGGTCAGCCTGGTCTACATAGGGAGTTTCAGGCCAACCAGAACTATAAAGTGAGACCCCCATCTCAGTAGATAGACAGACTGACAGACAAAACATTTAGAACCAAGTGTGCTTAAAGATAGAACAAGACTAAGCCGAGCAGTTGTGGCACACGCCTTTAATCCTAGCACTTGGGAGGCAGAGACACATGAACTTTTGAGTTCGAGGCCAGCATGGTCTACAAAGCTTGTTCCAGGACAACCATGGCTACACAGAGAAAGCCTGTTTCAAAAAACAAACAAACAACAAGCAAACAGAGTATGTCAAAGTGAGACATAGACTTAAAAACAGCCAGGCGTGGGGGTACTCACCTTTGACCTCAGCACTCAGGAGGTAGAAATGGGAAGATCCTTGAATTCAAGTCCAGCCTGGTCTATATAGTGAGTTCTGGGACAGCCAGGGCTACGGAGAAGAGGGGAGAGGAGAGGAGGGGAGGGGAGGAGAGAAGAGGAGAAAAGCAAAACCAAGAAGAGCTCATGTGAGGACACGGGAAAAAGATCCCCAAGGGAGGAAGGGGATTGGCCCAGTATTTATTGCCAGGTGACACCAGAGGTCAGTGCAGGATATCACACAGACAGCCTGCCCACGCATGGCCTGGGACTGTTAGCACTGCTCTGGCCAGGACTCCCATGTGTGTAGTTGGGGCTCCTCTGTCCTTACTACACCAGCATGCTTGCTTTGCTCTCTTTTTCAGCTTTACCACTGTACCTCAGCACTTGCTTTAGCATCTGTGGGGCCTCTGGCTCCATCCCTAGCACTGAGAAAGAAGTGTTGCCTGTTGCCATCTGATGAAGACTGACTTAGCCTGGACTGCTATCACAGGTGTCCAGCTTCTCACTTCTTACCGCTCAGGGATTGTCTCCCCTCTCCCTGTTCTCTTCTCTTTACTCTTTTGTATCATCTCAAGAAGGCTATGTGTGATGACCTCTTTGGCATTGTTTGTTCCCACGTGACTACAGAATCACTCAGGACTACTTCTCTATTCCAGGGATTGACATGCCTGTCTCTGCTGCCAGGAGGGAGGGAACACCACCCGGCTGTCACAGAGAAGGATAGCGAGAGATGCCAACACTAGGAAAGAGTTTTCATGAGGAAGTAAGACTTTTGCTATGAGCTGAGGCATGGCTCAGCATCAGTGTCCTGCCCTAGCATGCACTATGTCCCGGGTTCTGTTCCTCACACCTCCAAGGAAATGATACTGGAACTTGTCAAATGAGAATAATGTTTTGTTTTGTTTGAGACAGGGTTTCTCTCTATAGGTCTGGTTGTCCAGAAACTCACTCTGTAGGCCAGGCTGGCTTTGAACTTACAGACAGACAGACCGACACACACCACACTCACCACACCACACACACCATATACACACACTCACCACACACCCCCTACACAGTGACCACACCACACATACACATCACACACATACCATACACACACACACACACACACACACACACCCCACATATACAATCACCACACTACACTCACATAGGTAGGTAAATTAGAGAGGAGAATGGTATACAAAGGTAAAGAGAGAATAACCAGGCCTGAATGCCAGCTTTTGGGCTGGCTACCAGGATCTGAGCTGGGCTGCCGAGCAGAGGAGTGTCTGTCTGGGAGAGGAAGGTGCCACAGTAGTTCCAAGTCAAGGGTGTGGTGGGGACCCTTGTGCATCCTGTAGAAATAGAAGGAAGGAAGAAAGGGATGGTCCTGAAGTAGCCCCTGGACCCCCAGTCTTAGAAGTGGAAAGCTCCATAGGTGATGGGGAAAGATACAGAGAGGGGTTTGGGAGGAGGAGGTAGGTGAGGAGACAGGAGTTTAGAGGAAGATGGAGGTAATTCTGGGGCTAATGCTTTCTTCCTTCTTTGCAGTGCTGCAACTGAACCCAGGACCTGGAGCTAGGCAAACTGAGTTACATCCTAGAAAAAAATTTCCCATGTGATTTGTGTATTCTTTTTCATTTATTTTAAATTTTATTTAAGTGTGTTGTGTATATCTGTGTGGCTGTCTACCACTTGTGTGCAGGTGCCCAAGAAGTCCAGGAGAAGCTGTTGAATTCCCTGGAGTTGGAGTTATGGGAGATTATGAGCCACCTGATGTGGAAGCTAGAAACCAAACTGGGGTCTTCCATAAGAGCAGCAGACACTGCTGACCCAGCTCAGTGCGTTCCTGGGGTTCTGAGCCTCTCTGTCTCTGTCTTCTGCCTCTCTCTCTCTCTCTCTCTCTCTCTCTCTCTCTCTCTCTCTCTCTCTCTCTCTTTAATTTATTTATTGAGTGGCTCCTGCAGCGGTCAGAGGACAATTTATAGGAGTCAGTTCTCTCTACCATTCTGGAGACTGAAGGATCGTCTGGCTTGGTGGCAAGTGTCCTCACATGCTGAGCCATCTTGCCAGCCCTTAATTTTTATTCTCTCTCTCTCTCTCTCTCTCTCTCTCTCTCTCTCTCTCTCTCTGTGTGTGTGTGTGTGTGTGTTTCTTTGCTAGGGTTTGAACCCAGAGCTTTGCATATGGAGGCTAGCACTCTACCATTGAGCCGTATCTCAGTCCCTAGATAATTCCACTCAACAGGCCCCCTGACTGCTTACATGCTGCTTACTTTGGAGCATTACATATTATACCCTTTTGTGTGTGCATATGGCATGATGCTATTCAGAGTAGTAAGGAAGTAAAAGAACTACTTGTCTGATCCTACTCTAAAATCTCCAGACAGGACAGAGAAAACCCCAAACAGATCAGGTCAAGGTTATTATTGTCCTATGTGTGGTACCTTCTCTCTCCCCTCCCCCATCCTTTTCTTTCTTCATATCATAGGTAGTCAGGAAGCTGAGGTACCATCCTCTGGAAGGGCTGGGTTGTCTATGAATGGAACCAATCCTCTAATCTGACTTAGACATTTGTCTCACTGGACTGACTGCTTTGACACACCCCTGTCCCCTCTGCCCTATGTCTCCAACAGAAGAATCTTTACCTTCTGATTCCTGGACCCTGTCTCTAGTGAAATCCAGGCAGAGGGCCAGGCTGGGGTGCAGGAACACACAAGTCTCACAGGTGACTCAAATATTAACGCCTGGAACACACCTGCCAGGTAGAGAGTGACAGAGGCTATGGAAAGGGAAGGCACAGGGCCAACCCCAAAGCTCAGAGTGGCTTGTATGGAGGTTCCATGATGCCCCACTGTGTGGACTATGGACCCCAGAGGATGGAGCAAACTGGGCTGGGGGAGATTGGTGCTTGTGCTCCGGCCCTAAGGAAAGAACGTGCAGGTGGTAGCCTCAAGTATTTGTATTTTTCCACCACATTTCTGTAACCACTCAGAAGATCCAAGGCATAGAAGCTCTGAAGGGAGGGGCTGTGGAGGGGGAGGGGGCACATCTGCAACGTCTCAAAGAAGTCTGGACTGTCGCCGCCTCCGAAGCCTTTGGGAGCGAGGTCGATTTACAGCGCTTTAGGACAGCGACCGCTTTCTAGGACCGGAGGTGCTGTTTGACAAGCTTTCATCTTTCAGGCCTGACCTGGCTCCACCTCAGACACTCCGTCCCACTCAGATCCACAATAAGAGGGAGAGGCCTAGCTTTTGCATGACAAAAGTAGCCACCCTCCCCCTACTAGAGCAATCTGCCCATTGTAAAAGTTTCCTAATCCACATCTGCATCCTTCTTTGGGCAGTGGCTAATTGCCCAATTACTGTATTTCCCCAACTGAACTCTGGGGGCTGCTGGGAATCCACATCCAGGCGTCTTGGGAAACCTGGAGTCTGGAGATTGACCCTCTGTGTTTCTGTCGGCTTCTTACACTGCCCTGCCCCCAACCGGACCAGACCCTGAGCTGTCTGAGTTTCCAAGCTGCCTGCAGCTGATGGATGGCATCTGGCAATAAAGCCAGCAGCGGACGTAGTTTGAGCTGTGGGAAGGGCTCTGACCTTTGAGGTGGAGTGTCTGTGTGTCAGTCCTGTGTGACCCTGGCATGCTGCGTCCCCTCTGAGACTGTGTTCTTCTCTACACTGGATAGTCAAGTTTCTACTCTGGGATGTCTGGTTCTACACACTAGGAGGGAAAGAGGATGACCTTGTCTAGACCAGTCCTTCACTGGTACCGAACCTCTCCAGGCTCCTGCATTTCAGGGAGTGTTCCCTAAATTGGGAAGGGGGCTCAGTTTCCCAGTGTGGATCACCTATCCTATGCATGCCCCTAGAGGTCACCCTAAGAGTACCCTGGGCAAGGGTTCAGTTCAGCTTCAGTTCCCAGGGATTTCAAGTCCCTAAAGAGACTCCCAGGCATTCCAGATGTTTTTCTTTTTGACTTGAAGAAAGGCGTTTTTTATTGGGGGCGAGGAAACACACTTATGCAGTAGACACACAGAGAAAAAGACCCTCTGCAAAGCAGAGGACGGATTCAGAAAGCTGAGATTTCCTCTTCCAGGTCCTTAGAGAGGCCAAAGAATTACTGGGCAGTTCCTGTTTTACCCAGAGCCCAATTCCGAACTTAGCTCTGTTCCAGCGCAGAAGCACCCAGAATACCTCTGGGGAAGCAGGAATGTAGGAAACAAAGGGTCCCCCTACCTTCTACTGTCTTCTCTGGAAATTGACCTTTCAAAGGCTTAGTTAGCTATTCTAATTAAGGGTCTCAGACCCAAGGTGTCCATGAGGTGGCGGTAGAGAGCCCCTGTGTGCATCTGCGAGTCAGGAAAGCAACAGTAACAGAAGTCTGTCCTTTAACTCTGGGACAGAAGGTCTGACCAAATCACTCAGCAGGGCCTTTGGCTCTGGGACAGGTCTTACTGAACCACACAGCGGGGCCTTGGGTGTTACATTTTGACACGAAGCCGGCTACGATAAGCCACAGGGTTTCCTTTCACCACTGCAAGGGTGGTGGACTCTTGCATATTTGTAGCACATCAGCTCAGAAGAGCTTCCAGGGACTAAGGACCACAGGTTCTGGTCGCCTGTAAATGTGACACCTCTGTGCCGTTTGGCCTGACTAAAGCCCCAAATGTTAGCATCCCATAAAGCCTCTTCCCTGTTAATCACTTGCAAAGGAAGGCAGCCAGCGTTCCTTTTGAAGAAAGCCATGTTTGTCAAGGGCCTGTTTGGGCCGGATGAGAGTGGTGGGGGGGGGGCTGTCTTATATTTCAGGGAGATTCTCCTTAGGAGATGTGAGTTCCAGGATGGGATTAATTTTTTGTTGTTGTTGTTTTGTTTTGCTTTGCTTTGCTGGGGGATGGAACACAGGAAGGACCGTGCATATGCTAGGTAAGCACCCAGCCACTGCACTTCCTCCAGCCCCAAAATGAGACATTTGATGTCTTTCCGGGGCATTACCTAGTTTCCTTGGAAACACTAGTGGGAGAGAAGAGAAAAGTGACTGAGAAGCAGTTCAGGTCATTGGTCATTGACTCTGGGACTTCACTCTGGGGCCAGCTGCCAGGATTTCTATATTTCCTCTAATTTCAGCCTGCCTATCCTGTGACCCTAAATTCTATGTCATATGTATTACAATATCCCTAACTTTGGCACTTTTTGTCTGCCCTTGGACAGGTCATGTAACAGTTTTATGCCTCCCTATCTTCATCTATAAAATGGAAACAACAATGCAAATCTCCCTGTCCACCCCCAGGTTATTGTAAGGATAAAGAGTTAACATGGTAGTGTATGCCTATAATCTCGGCACCAGGGAGACTGAAGCAGGAGGACTTTGAGTTCAAGGCTAGCCTAAGCTACATAATGAAACCCTGTCTCAAACACACACACACACATACACACACACCCTGCATGCATGACTTATTAGCTATTATGACTAGGGACAGATTTTTTTTTCCCTTTCTTTGAAGTGGTGGAGATGAAAACCAAGGACTTGCAAATGTTAGGCAAATGATTTACTAAGACTTAATACCCTCAGCCCTATCAGAGTTGGTATTTCTGCTCCTCTTCTAAATTCTAAGCCCACTCACTCACTACTATAAACCTTCTACATATATGAATATGTACATGAGAATTCACATGCCTGTGTGTGCTCTCGAATGCACTCCTTTGTGTGTGTACATGTGTGTATGTGTATGGTGACAATTTGGGCTGTTATCCAGAGTCAGTGCTGCCCTGGAGCCCAGCTCTTCTATCAGGGCTGTCTGAGAAAGGCAGAAATAGTTTTACTAGAAGACAGGGCATACCCAGGGGCCCGTGTCCTCCACTGAGAAGGCAGAGAGCTAATCCCGGTCCTCTAGGCCCTTTGGCCCTTAGCTTCTCCATGGCCATTGCTCACCTCCCATAGGCTACAAGAAAGGTTTCCTTTTGTACACACTTCAATCTCTGAGCCAGAAGAAGCCTTAGGAGGCAGCTGTATATATCTGTATCCTAAGGTCTCCTCTAACTGCATACCGTGACAGTGACTTTGTCCTGTAGTGATCTGACCAGTATCTGAAAAATGCACTTGAGGCTAAAACCTGCCTCATAAGGGCTGTGTGGATCCATACTCCCAGCTTGGAATGGGGCCTGGCACAGTGAGCACTCACACAGCGCCTGCTGCTGATGTGTCGGCATGCATATACGTTATGTATTTGTTTTGAGGCAGGGTCTTCTGTCATTGTCACCTGCTTCTTTAGATGGTAAAAACAGGGCACCAAGAATTTATAAAATTTGCCAAGCATTGAGACCCAGCTGTTCTAAAAGAGAGCTGGAAGAAATAGACAGTCAGTGCCTGCACTGTGGATTGGACATCTGGGCAGATCTGGCCTCTGTTTGGAAGGTTTCTGTCCAATTCTTTTTTTGTTGTTGTTGTTTTTTGTTTGTTTTTTTTCAAGACAGGGTTTCTCTGTGTAGTCCTGGCTGTCCTCACTCTGTAGACCAGGCTGGCCTCGAACTCAGAAATCCGCCTGCCTCTGCCTCCCAAGTGCTAGGATTAAAGGCGTGCGCCACCACTGCCCGGCTCTGTCCCTAATTCTGTGGCATGTGGGAGACACAAGTCTGAGCACTCGTGGTATGAGCCTAGTGGGCAGGCCCTCCCAGGAGGAATTGCTGTCTGAAGAGGCATATTCTGTGGCACTCTGAGAGCAGGGAGACATGGGCAGGCTTCATGTTTCCTGAGACTGTGCTACCAAAATCTCTAGTCAGCAGCACCTACCTTCCTTTGGCATGGGAGGGTAGGGGGTGATGAGGACCATGATAAATTTCCACAGACCCGTGGGGGTACTGAAGGCTGTGCAGTTCCTTTGACTCTGAGAGATCTGTGAAAGTGATCCAAGCCAGCCGGAATACAGGACTCTGTTCCGTCTTTCCTTTTCCATGGACAAACCTACACCTACACTGTCACTGGGCAAGAGTCTGAAGCAGGTCTAGCATGGTGATACACAGCTACAGTTCTGGCATGTAGGGGATGAAGGATTGCCACAAGTTTGGGGTCCGCCTGACCCAGACTCGTTTCTAAAAATTTGAGCCCAGCCATGGCTATGCAGGTAAGATACTACTTCAACAGCTGGTGAAAGAGACTCTCTTTTTCCCCGGGAATTCTCTCCCACAAAACAGAACTGTGTGTTGTCAGATAACTCTAACAGGCATGAACAGTATTGAGAGGCAGTGACCCCCATAGCCTGAAATCCCAGTCTGTGGTCTTCCAGACAGCTCTCTGTACCCTTTCTAGACAGCCCCTCCTCAGGGCTTAGGGCTTGTCTCGTGCTGAGTTCCCAGGAGGTCCCAGGGGTGTGACCTTTCTTGTCCTTCCTCCCTGCCCCCACCCTAGAGCCAACTATAAAGAAGGCCAGTACCAGCCCTCAGCAGACCATCTAGGTCCCAAGAGTCTTTCAGGGCACTTTAGGAACATATATATCCACAGTTCCCCCTGGGCAGTACCATGCGGTCCCTGTGGCTCAGCTGGGCACTCTGGGTACTGCCCCTGGCTGGCCCTGGGGCAGCAGTGACTGAGGAGCAGGTCCTGAGCAGTCTATTGCAGCAGCTGCAGCTCAGCCAGGCCCCCATCCTGGACAGAATGGACGTGGAGGAAATGGCCATCCCTACCCATGTGAGGTCCCAGTATGTGGCCCTGCTGCAAGGAAGTCATGCTGACCGCTCCCGAGGCAAGAGGTTCAGCCAGAACTTTCGAGTGAGCGCTCTTTCTTCTTGCTGTCCCTGATCCCACTCTGGTAATGTGGATCCTTTCTTTGTGTGTGTTGAGGGGTGTACTGAGGACTCTTAAGGCCAGGAGGAGGTACATCAGACTGGAGTGACAACACCCAGACTCAAAGAAGAGGAGAACAGGGAAAAGCAGGATCATAGTGTATGGATAGGTGTAGCAAGGGCCCAGTTCTTCTGGAGGCGGTCGTGTGATTTCTGGGGTCACCATCTAGGACCATCTGGGACAGTGACCAACTGTGTCTTGTGCTATGAACACTGAAGTGAGTTACTGGTTGAAGCTACTTTGGGTTAAAAGCAAGCAAACCCCCCAGCATCCTGAGAGCCGTATAGCCCGCTACTGAGATGCAGGAGATGATGGAGCCTCTCCCTGTTAGGGCTGGGATCAGACCTAAAGAAAGCCAGATGTAAGGGCAGGCTCCTGTAAGGACCTGGCTCTCTTCAGCTTCATTACTTCTGGGTCCCAAAGCTATTTGTGCTTGGTTGGGAGGTTTAGTGAACAAGCTCTCCCTGGAGACCTTAAGTAACTGGTTTTGCGCCAGAGGCACAGAATTTGGAAGGCTCTGTCCTAGCCTACTCCAAGCACAGTGGCTCTGCCAGCTTAGAGGCCTTGTGGTACCTGGAGAGTCCCGGCTGACTCTGTCCTTGTCCACAGAGGTGGCAGGCAGGTTCCTGGTGTCAGAGACCTCCACTCACCTGCTAGTGTTCAGCATGGAGCAGCGGCTGCCGCCTAACAGCGAGCTGGTGCAGGCCGTGCTGCGGCTGTTCCAGGAGCCTGTACCCAGAACAGCTCTCCGGAGGTATGAGAGGCTGTCCCCACACAGTGCCCGGGCTCGGGTCACCATCGAGTGGCTGAGAGTCCGTGAGGATGGCTCCAACCGCACTGCCCTTATCGACTCCAGGTAGGGGATGCTGCTGGATGATGATGATGGTGATGGTGAGGGGTGTGCGTGTGCGCGTGTGCGTGTTGGGAGAGTTGGGAAGTGCGGGGCTCGGCCCTGCAGGGGGAGGGCAGCAGCAGATGATAGCGGCGGAGACAAGACAGAACAGACTCCTCCAGGGCCTCCCCAACAGCCTGCCAGTGCCCTCGCTTGACGCGCGCTGCTGTGTCTCAGGCTCGTGTCCATCCACGAGAGCGGCTGGAAGGCCTTCGACGTGACCGAGGCCGTGAACTTCTGGCAGCAGCTGAGCCGGCCGAGGCAGCCGCTGCTGCTCCAGGTGTCGGTGCAGAGGGAGCATCTGGGACCGGGGACCTGGAGTGCACACAAGTTGGTTCGGTTCGCGGCGCAGGGACACCAGACAGCAAAGGGCAGGGAGAACCACAGCTGGAGCTTCACACGCTGGACCTCAAGGACTACGGGTAGGCTGGTGGTTGGGTGGCTAGGGATGCAACAGACCGGATCCTCATCCCTCTCCGCACCCCCCCCCTCCCGCCCCGCCAAGATTTTGGACCAGCTCAGGTGTGGACTGTACAGGCTGCCCCAGGAGATGAACCATTCCTACCTATAATATTTTCTAGTGGTGCGTTTAGAAATGGTATTAGTCAAATATCGAGTTATAACATTCTATCTCCACTTTTCACTTCATGAATAAGTCTTTGAAGGTTTTTAGCTTCAAGGGCGTTGGTGGCGCATCCCACTCTTGAAAGGGAGAGGCAGGCAGATCCCTGAATTCGAGGCCATTCTGGTCTTCAGAGGATAGCTAAAGCTACACAGAGAACTCCTGGGATTAAAGGCGTGTGCCATCACCACCCGGCAACAAAACCCATCTTACTAAGCATATACTTTAAACATTTGTATTTGCTACTGTTGCGCATGCGTGCTGTGTGGACCTGTGTGCATTTGGAGATCAGCAGACAGCTCTGTGCACTGTGTTCTCCTCTTTCACTTTATGTGGGTTCCAGGGATCCAGTGATCCTCAGGTCATCCGTCTTGCACGGCAACCTCTCTCCTGCTAAGCTATCTTGCCACTCCTGCATAGACTTTTTGTTGATGTTAAAAATTCTTTATCTTGGGGGAATTTTATACATATATACAATGTATCTTTATCATAGCAGTCTCCACTCCTCATCCTGCTCTTCCTGACAAGCATTATAGTGTGTGTGTGTGTAGTGTGTAAGTGTGGTGTGTGTGTGTGTGGTGTGTGTGTGTGTATATGGTGTATATGTGTGTGATATATATATATGGTGTGTGTGGTATGTGTATATGTGGTATGTGTGCACGTGTGTGGTGTGTGTGCTTTGTATGTTGTATAGTATGTATGTGTGTGTAGTGTATATGTGTGTATATGGTGTATATGTGTGGTGTGTGTGTGTGCATGTATGCGTGTATATTATATATGTGTGTGGTGTGTGTGTTTGCATGTGTGTGTGTATAGTATATATGTATGTGTGTGTGTGTGTGTGTGTGTATATGTGTGTGGTTGTGTGTGTGGTTGTGTGTGCATATGTATGGTGTGTATACATAATATAATGTATCTTTATCCTAGCAGTCTCCACTCCTCATCCTGCTCCTCCTGTCAAGCATTATAGTGTGTGTGTGTGTGTGTTGTGTGTGTGTGTGTGTTTTGTGTATATGTGTGGTATATGTGTATGTATATGTGGGTGTATATGTGTGGTGTGTATGTGTGTGTGTATGTGTGTGATATGTATGGTGTGTATATATGATATGTATGTATGTGGTTGTATGTGTGTGGTGTGTATGTGTGGTGTGTATGTGTGTGATATGTATGGTGTGATATGTGATGTGTATATATGTGGTATGTATGTGTGTGCATATGTATAATGTGTATATGTATGGTGTTATATGTGGTGTGTATGTTGGTATGTATGTGTGTTGTGTATGTGTGTGCATGTATGTGGTGTGTATGTATAGTATGTATGTGTGGTGTGTAGTGTGGTGTGTATGTGTGTGCATATGTATGGTGTGTATATGTGGTGTGTATGTATAGTGTGTATGTGTGGTACATATGTGTGTGGTGTGTATATGTGTGCATATGTATGGTGTGTATATGTGGTGTGTGTGTTGTGCTTGTTCCACAGTAGGCTTGTGGTGGTCAAAGGATGACCTTGAATGTCAGTGTCTACCTCAGGACTTGTCTGAGAGAGGGGCTCCATGTTACTTGGCATGTAGCTTGGCTGAGAGCTTCTGGGGGTTCTCCTGTCCCCACTTCCTATTTTACTTTAGGGGCATATTGATTACTGAGGCACACTGCACTGCTAGCCTATGTTGGCACTGGGGATTTGAACTGAGTCTGCTCTCATATTTGTCACTTCCCCCAATGAGCAATCTGCCCAGCTCTTGTTTTGTATTTTGAGGCAAGGGTCTTGTATAGCTCAGGCTGCTTTTGAATTCTCATACAGCTCAGATGACCACAAACCATTGGTCTCCTCCTCACCGCGCTGGATTACAGGCACCATCACAGTCAGCAGCATGTACTTTTTTTTTTTTTTTTTTTTTTTTTTTTTTCGAGACAGGGTTCTCTATAGCCCTGGCTGCCTGGAACTCCTCGTAGACCAGCTGGCCTCGAACCAGAATCCGCCTGCCTCTGCCTCCATGCTGGATTAAAGGCGTGCGCCACCACGCCCGCAGCATGTACTTTAAAAACCTTTTCACTATTCTTGTTTAGTGTTTTTGAGACAGGGTCTCACTATGTGGTTGGCCTGGAACTCTGTGTAGATCAGTCTGGCCTCAAATTTACAGATCAATCTGTCATTGTTTCCTGAGTGGTAGGAGTATTAAAGGCAGGCATCACTATGCTCGACTTTATTAGGTATTATAGGTAGCCAAGTATGTTTTAAAGCTAATAGGAGGGTGTTGCTAGGTCATATGTACAGGCTATATCTCCTTGGGTTTTCTGGAGGCCATCTCCCATGGACATTGGTCACTGAGGACAAGTAGGGAATGCTTAAGACCAGGTCTTTGTCATGAAGTTAGGGTCTATATAGCTCTATTTTTCACTGGTCCTCTGTCATATCACTGAGCATCTTTGGGTCTCAGTGTCCTCAGCTATGACAAGGCTAAGACTAGACCTTCCTTTGGGATTCCTCTGAGGATAAAGTACAGGTATCACCTGAGGTAACACATAGGCCCTACTTAGTCCCGGCATACAAGACCCTTAATAAGCAGTAGCTCACCCTATGTTCTAGACATTATTTGTTCTTTAACCTTCACAGTGTTCTCTTTGAATACCTTAGGAAATTGTTGGTAGGACTCTCTCCCACATGCTTCTGACCCCTGCCCTGTCAGGTGACCTTTAATCTCTACCCCAACAGAGCTCAAGGCAATTGTGACCCTGAAGCACCAGTGACTGAAGGCACCAGATGCTGTCGCCAGGAGATGTACCTGGACCTGCAGGGATGAAGTGGGCTGAGAACTGGATCCTAGAACCACCAGGGTTCCTGACTTACGAATGTGTGGGCAGCTGCCTGCAGCCACCAGAGTCTCTGACCATTGGGTGGCCATTTTTGGGGCCTCGGCAGTGTGTTGCCTCAGAGATGACCTCCCTGCCCATGATTGTCAGCATGAAGGAGGGAGACAGGACCAAGCCTCAAGTAGTCAGCCTGCCCAACATGAGGGTGCAGACGTGTAGCTGTGCCTCTGATGGGGCGCTCATACCCAGGGGGATAGATCTGTAGTCTCCATGTCCACAGTTTTATTCTCAGGGAGCTAACTACCTTGTCCTGACTTAGTGCCCACATTTTACCTTTGCCCTACAGGCTCTCATGACTTGGTTTTCTTGTCCATCACACAGCTTAAGCACTTACATGAGTAAATCATGTCACTCCAGTAGGACACCCTAACCCCACTTAGCAGAAGACATGGCTATGCAGTGCACAGGTTACCAGCTGAGTCTGTTTTCTGGCCAATTCTCAACTAAGTATGCCACAAAACCCTATGGTGAGACCAGCGGAATCAAAAGCCAATTGACTCTCACACAGTGATTGCTGGGGACTGCATACCATGACAGGGACTGCCCACAGCAGGCTGGGATGCAGATGTCTCAGAAGCCGGAGGCTACTCCTTATAAAAACAAAAAACAGTTGTTCCCATTTCTCCTAACCTTAGCCCTGGACAACTGCTGTATAGATTTCATTTGTGTGTGACTACTCTTCAGTTGGCCTTGGAATGCATAATTATTCTATTATATCTGATTTTCCTACTTCCTTCTCCTTCTGCTCTGGTGAATTCTGTGAAACTAGATGTTACCTGATGTAATGATTCTTAAACAATTATAAATTGAGACATAGGGCACAGCACAGCACAGTCCTAATGACCCAGGTGCATGCTGTGTGTTCTCATCTGGGAAACAGTGAAATAACTTCACAATGGTAGTTCCAGATTAATGCTTGACTTGCAAAGAAAGTTTGAAGAGATTATTAAAAAATGAAATAGAGCCAACACTGGGACCCCAAGAAAGAAAAAAATCTATTAAAGTTATGAAAGAAGTTTTGCACAACATTTAAGAGTGGTTCCTAGATAAGCAAGTGTAGAATGCATAAAATTATATATTAGTAAAACTAAGTCAAAACACTGGGACTCTTAGGAGAGTCATTGTGTGCAATGCACAGAAGTAGAAAGCTAGGGAACTATGAGTTAAGGGTTAACTTGACTCTTTCTGGCCACTGCCTGGCAGCTTTGCCCATGTCATTTATCATTAGAGCTTCACAGGGAAATGCAAGTAGCTGACCTCAGAGCTCTGAGCTCTAAAGTATAATAAGTCAAAAGTTAAAGATTAAATAACATCAGTTTGCAATTATATTATTATTATTTGGCTACAGGCCTGGGAACAGGGGAAGCTTGAAACTTTGGGGAACAATTGTAATTCTTGATTTGTTGTGGGATGTGGTTATTCTTTTGAATTTGATTTGGCAATGATTATACAATGTCTTTTTTTCTACTTGCTTTTGGAGTGTCAATAAAAGACTGGGGCAATAAAAAGGTGAGAGAGTGAGTCACCGAGTGGAGGTGTGTAGGAGTGTGGGAGTTCGAGAAAAGGGCACAGGAGAATGCAGAGTGTGTGCAGCCTCAATCTGTGAGCAAGTGAGAGAGAGAGAAACACACACAACACACACACACACACACTTACACACTCACACACACACTTACACACACACACACACACACACACACACACAAAGAGAGAGAACAACTTTAAGCCTTGAAAAATTCAGTCAGTTTGTAACTGAAAAGTTGTTTAGCCGGGCGGTGGTGGCGCACGCCTTTAATCCCAGCACTTGGGAGGCAGAGGCAGGTGGATTTCTGAGTTCGAGGCCAGCCTGGTCTACAGAGTGAGTTCCAGGACAGCCAGGGCTACATAGAGAAACCCTGTCTCGAAAAACCAAAAAAAAAAAAAAAAAAAAAAAAAAAAAGAAAAGTTGTTTGTGTCTGTTTATTTTGCACCTTCCAGATATCCCTGCTTCCAGTTGAGAACTCTGATCCTGTGTGGAGGCTGGACCCCAACAAGTGATATTTAAATTCATTTACACAAAACAAAAAGAACTCCAAACAACCCTAGATGGGAGGATATCTGGAAAGATCCCACTAGGTACTGATCCATTCCAGACTTTTTTTTTTCTCTTGAGACCAAGTCTCAATATGTAGCCCAGGATGGTCTCAAACTCAAAGATGCTTTCATGCGCTTCTGCAGAGTCAGTGCGACCTGGATGTGTTTAATGTCCCCAGAGAACTACCTTCGAAAGTGTATGCATTGAACGATGCTCTTTTCATATTTAACAAAACCCAATGAAACATAGAAAATCTGAAGAAACAAAATTAAAGGGATGCTCTACACCATGTCTTACGTCATTTCTAGGACTCTCAACAGAAGGGGATGATGGGGTATGATGGCAACATGATCGAACGATAGGGGATAACCCAAGCCTCTCAAGTTTGGAAGCTTGAGGACCACAGTAACTAAGTTTAATTTCCCCATGAAGCTCTCATGTGAAAATACTATTTTAAATAGTTACATACACTTCCTATCTACAAAGTATTTTGACCCTTGCCATGAAGAGGAGGATATGTTTGTGTGGTAAGCAAGCATTTGTGGAGCTAGGCAAGGCAATAGTACGTGTCTATCACAATATCATCACTTAAATGTTCATAAGTAAAGCCAGGCACAGTGGCACACACCCTTAATATCCACACCCAGGAAGTAGAAGCAGGTAGATATCTGGAATTTGAGTGGCCAGCATGGTCTAAAAGCAAATTAAGTCAGTCAGTTGTTTTTAAAAGAGAAGCTTTGTATTGAAAGTCTTAAAATAAAAAACAACAAAAAAAAAATTCTTGTAACTAAAGCACAGGACTAGTCCTTAGAGGTCTTGACTAGAGTAACCTCTTAATATTGTGTTAGACTGTTTAAAAAAAAAAAAAAAAAAAAAGCCAGGGATTGGAGAGATGAATCAGTGGTTAAGAGCACTGACTGCTCTTCCAGAGGTCCAGGTTCAATTCCAGCAACTCATGTGGCTTACAACCATCTGTAATGTGATCATGCCCTTCGGTGTGTCCTGACAGCTACATTGTAGACTAGCTAGTATAAGAATAGAAAAAATTTTTAAAAGCCATTTTTGTGGACAAGAGATGCTAAATACTGGCTACCCTTCCAAGAATCCAGGCTCAATTCTTAACATACAGATGGCACCTCGCAATTGTGTGTAATTCAATTTCCACAGGATCCAACATGGCCTGGCCTCTGTGGGTACCAGACACGCATGTGATACACAGATGTATATGCATGCAAATTGCCCACGCACATAAATAAAATCACGTTTAAAGCAGTTCTTCCCATGGTTGTTCAGCGAGAACAGCAGATTTCTTGTTAAGAGCAAGGGAGGAGTAGAGATTAAATAAATATACTTTTCCCATCTGGTTTTGTTGGTGCTTTTGTTGCGGGGTCTACAGCCATTTCTAGTTCCTTAACACTAGGTGGCGCCCTGAACCCGAGTTTGCAAATGAACTCTGCCTGACCTTTTCCCTGGTAAAGCCAAACTTAGTTTTTCTTTGGTCTGTCTTCATTTCCTTAGTTGATATGAACAAATATTTCATTTACACTCTACAGGAAAAAACCCCACAAAACTCTATTTCCTTCTTAAGAGAAGGAAACAAACACAGGCAGTAAGCCAAACCCTATTAGAAGTGGGACTTTTTAATTTTTCCATTTTGTATTTGATTGTATAGTTTTTTTGAAATAAGGTCCTATGTCTTTTGTAGCCCTGGCTGTCCTGGAACTCACTCTGTAGACCAGGCTGGCCTTGAACTTAGAGATCTGTCTGCCTCTGCCTCCAGAGGACTGGGTCAAAAGGCTTGTGTTACTACTGTGGCCCGGCTTACTCCAGCCTACATTTAGTCACACTACATAGCATTGGTTTGCCTGAGATGGTTACAAAATCCAAAGATAAAAAGGTTCAAGGAGGGGGAGGTATGAGATGGGAGAGGTTGGGGTGGGGTTGGGGGCAGACCTGGAGGGGGATGAAGTTTGGACTGTAAAAAGGATTAAAGAATAAAAATAAATAAAATGTTTAAAAAGTTTCATCAGTTTTGTCTATAAAATTATTGGTTTTTTAGTTTGTTCTATGTATGAATTAGTGTTGTCTGATCTTTTTTTGTTTGTT
Organism: Mastomys natalensis; assembly: GCA_021653895.1. Taxonomy (NCBI): domain Eukaryota; kingdom Metazoa; phylum Chordata; class Mammalia; order Rodentia; family Muridae; genus Mastomys; species Mastomys natalensis. Next base: position 1,256,438 of record JAJTUV010000069.1, on the reverse strand, counting down.
TGAGACAGGGTCCCAAGGCGGGCTGTACAACCAAGGGTGACCTTGAACTTTTGACCCTTATAACCAGCCTCTCAAATACTGAATTGCACCATCTCACTGGTTATGCAGCAGAGGGGAAGGAGCCTGGTCCTTCATGCATGCTACCGACTGAGCTATATTTCCAGCCTTCCAACAATAAACTGAATTTTAATTCATTTTTTCAAGGCAGGGTTTCTTCTATCAGAATCGACGACCTGGAACTCTCAAACTTCCTGCCTCTGCCTCCAGACTGCAGCCATTATAAGATCTGCACAACCAGTCCTGGCTTATCTTGCTGAATTCTTCTAACAAAACCATCAAGATTAAAATCTATCTTAAGATGTCCTCATTGGAGTTCGAGGCCAGCCTGGTCTACAGAGTGAGTTCCAGGACAGCCAGAGCTACACAGAGAAACCCTGTCTCGAAACAAACAAAAAACAAAACAAACAAAAATAAAAAAAGATGTCCTCATTGTGTGAGAAAAGGAAATACAGAGCAATTCTCCAAAAACCGTCATATTGGTTCTCCTTAGGCGAGTGTGACTGAAGACAGTACTGACGAGCATACAGGTCAGTGGTGAGCCCACGCCTGGTGTGGAAAAGACTCGGCTTCCATCTGAAATACTGAAGAAAAAAAAAAAAAAAGGACAGCTTTCTACTGAATCTAATTGCTGGGTAATAGACATGGATTCCTGAGTAATAAACGAAGGTGAGAGAGGGCTGGCCGCTAGAGACTGGCCATCTGTCTAGCTGAGCCACCTCATTATTCTGGCCTATTCTTGCTTGGATCATCCTAGTTCTCAGAAGGGCGGACCTGTAACTTGCGGATAAGACCTGGAGGAAGGCCCTGAGGCCCTGATAAAAATGCTGCTGGAGGCGGAGAACACAGGAGGCAGAGGAGGAGGAGGCTGAACCGGTTTTACTTAGGCTGGGAGGTTAGGGAGACAGAACAGCAGGGTCGGGGTGGGGCCCTCCTGGAAGGTGTGTCTCAAACGGCTGGGTGGGGTGGTAGGCATTTATCTACCTCACTGTAGCAGACTACAGGGAGGCAGAGTAGTAAGCAAGCCGTTTCGGCTTCTGGGAAGACTGGTAGGAAGGTCCATTGAGTTCAACACCTTAAGCCCAGTCTGGGCAACAAAACAAGACTCTGCGGAAAAAAAAAAATCGTTCTGCTTTAACAGTTTGTTCACCACGGTATCCCCAGAACCTGGTTCTCTAGGTACCTGTTGAGGTAGGGTACATCCACGAACGGAATAAAATACACGTTAAAACCTTGTGTAAAATAACGTTTCGGTGGCGTTGGGAAATTGCTTTTGATTTGTATACTATTGAAATTTATGCTCTACACGCCTGTAATCCCATCACTCAAGAGAATGAGCAGGAAGGTCACAAGTTTGAGACCAGCCCGGGCTATATAGTGAGACATTCTCCAAAAGTCAAACTCAATCTGTAGCTGTTCCGACGCCTTCCGGTGAGTCTGGACGTGTTTCGAGAATCTTTCTGGAATAAACACACAACACTAATGAAGAGAGATGTCACTGGTGATCCGAAGTTATGACAGCGCCTGAAAGGCTTCGATGCTGGGTCTCTTTATATACTCTAAAACCACAAGGTGGGGTGGGCAAACAAGTAAGACGTTACAGAAACCAAAGTGGCAGTCATTTCTCATTGTCTCCTCTATTTCTCCAGGTCCGGGTAACAGGAGAAGTCATGCTTGGCAAACAGTACAACAGTGCTTTAAGGAAATCACTAAATAAATCAATAAAACATGATCTAATAGTTCGTCTTTTCTACCTAATTCTACTCCGGAAGAAGCATGCTGCAGCCTGGTGTCCACGTGGGGTTCATCTCTAACAGGCGTTTTGGAGATCTCACTCCTAGACCAGAGTTAGAAACCAACTCTTCAAACCAGGAGTTCCTAGCGTCCCAGGCAGGTCCATGCAGACTCGCTCTAACGCAGCCACAGGTTCCACCCGCCGCGCGAGCAGAAGGCGGGCGCACGGCCTGATGGCGCCGCCGATTGGTCCGCACCGAGATCCGAGCCTCGGATTGGTTGCTTGAGACACGTGGCCAACAGGATGCTGCGTATTTGGCAGTGGATGCTCAGGGATACTTGGGGCCTGCCTAACAGTTCATCCAGTGCATTCCGGTTTGAAAGCTGTTCCGAGCAATTCGGATCCGTCTTTTTTCACCCGCGGACACTGATCCTGGGATTCCCAGAGACTCCGGGTCGGCGTTCGCCGGGATCCTGCGGCCATGAGCGTGGGTTTCATCGGCGCGGGCCAGCTGGCCTGTGCTCTGGCGCGGGGCTTCACGGCCGCGGGTGAGCGCGTGGTCAGCCTTCCGGCTCACCAGAGTGAACGACTGAGTGAGTGGGTGAGTGAGTGAACGTGAATGGATGGTAGATTTGCATCCATCTGGTTGGAGCATAGCGTCGGAGGCCCGCACTTCTAGAGCTGCTGTGGGCTTCCATTGATGGGCTGCATGATTGGGCCATGATCCATTGTTGAAAAACTTTGTTCTCTGTAGGCGTCCTGTCGGCTCACAAGATAATAGCCAGCTCCCCGGAAATGGACCTGCCCACGGTGTCTGCGCTCAGGGTAGGAGGGATGGAGGGGAGTGGGCAAGAGGTAGAGGCCCAGGAAAAGCGTGACCAGAGATGCCCTGAGCCTGGCTGGCTCTAACCCTGCCCTAGGGGGAGTCATCATTATGCGCCCTGCACCTTCTCTGAGGCAGCCTTGGGTGGTGGGAGCCCCCAGGCAAAGTTAGTGTTGGATCCAGACACTGGGTGAAATTAGGCATATAAGCTTCTTTTTGTTTGTTAGTTGCGTTGCTTTGAATTTCACTGCATAGTCCTAAGTCTGGAAAATTCTGCTTACCGAGGCTTTTCCTCATTTACTGTAATCCTTTGCTGTTGTAAATGACAGTGTTGGGAGTGGACTTGGTGAGTTACTTAGTTTCTCTCAATAAAACTTAATGTGCCAAGCCTTATAACATCTGGTCAATGTGGGACAGGTCAGCAGGTGAAGCAGCTGATGGACAGTGCTTGTGTCTAGTATAGGCTTATGTCCCCAACACTGTAGGGCCTCGGATACTCACCTCAGAACCCTAGGGGGGGCCTGTGGAGGCTTGTTACTCTGGTAAGCAGCTGCTAGGTTAAGAGTGGACTCCCAGACTCCAGGCGCTGACATCTCACCTGTCTCCTCAGCTCTTCCCACCAGTGATTGCTGGGCTTGAGGGAACTGCCACTTTTCTGGCCATTGTGGAGAAGCTTGCTGTGTAACATCCGTACTTACTTGCCCAGTGGTAGGAAAGGAAAACTGTCATTTGGGGATAGTCACCGGAGCCCTGAAGGCACAAAATAGAGTGTTGGCAGAGAGGGTTGGCTGTTCTGTGGTGGCATGGGGCTCAGCCATATTGCCAAGCACTACCGACAGGGTCACCTTCTCCTGCAGAGGATGGGTGTCAATCTGACCCGAAGCAATAAGGACACTGTGCGGCACAGTGATGTCCTGTTCCTGACTGTGAAGCCACACATTATCCCCTTCATCCTGGATGAGATTGGGGCCGACGTGCAGGAGAGGCACATCGTGGTCTCCTGTGCAGCCGGCGTCACCATCAGTTCTGTGGAGAAGGTGCTGATGCCCTGATGCCCCTTGCGTGAGAGGAGGGGTGGCCTGGGCGTGGCTGCTGACCTGGGGGAGCTGTGCCCTGGACATTCAGTTGGCCTGCTATCCTTCTCTAGAAGCTCATGGCTTTCCAGCCAGCCCCCAAGGTGATCCGCTGCATGACCAACACACCTGTGGTCGTCCGGGAAGGGGCCACTGTGTACGCCACAGGCACCCATGCTCTGGTGGAAGACGGGAAGCTTCTGGAGCAGCTGATGAGCAGTGTGGGCTTCTGCACAGAGGTGGAGGAAGACCTCATCGATGCTATCACTGGGCTCAGTGGCAGCGGGCCTGCCTACGTGAGTGGTCCTCGCTTGCCCATGGCTTGCATGAGTCCTAGGCAGCAGGAGGGGCTGGCAGAAGAGGGGGCAGCTGGCACATCTCTTGGACATAGCTGGCTGGGGGAAGGAGCTGACCTTTAGGATTAGTTCCAGTCACCAGAGAAAGCAGCCTCTGGGGCATGCGTGGGGGCGTGGGGTGTGGGGCGTGGGGGCGTGGGTGCATGTTTCCTGGGTTCAGAGAGGATCTCCACAGGCGTTCATGGCCCTGGATGCGCTGGCCGATGGCGGGGTGAAGATGGGCGTTCCCAGGCGCCTGGCAGTCCGGCTGGGGGCTCAGGCATTGCTGGTTAGTGTCTGCGTGTTTGGCTTTAGGGTTGTGTGGGGGGTTACCGATCTGGGCGGAGGCTGAGTCTAATGCGTCTTTGTGCCTCAGGGGGCAGCTAAGATGCTGCTGGACTCAGAGGACCATCCGGGCCAGCTCAAGGACAACGTGTGCTCTCCTGGGGGAGCCACTATCCACGCCCTGCACTTCCTGGAGAGTGGGGGCTTCCGCTCTCTCCTCATCAATGCAGTTGAGGCCTCCTGTATTCGAACAAGGTGTGTGCCCCCCCCCCTCCAGCCTGAGTTCTTCCATTCCCAGCCTCCCCTGGAGCGGGCTGCTGTCGCCCCTGAAGCTTTCATGAGCTGTGTCAGAGTCTGTGCTCTGTTGGTAACCACGGTTTTAAGCTTTCTTTAGCCAAGGGTTTGCTAGTCTTCCTGTACTTAGCGCTTCTGATAGCTGTGATTAACTTTGATTTGTAGATGGGGACGTTTAAGATCAAACAGTTTAAGTGATGGAGGTGGGATTCAACTCCAGGCTGGCCTCAAACCCTGCAACTTCCCATAGGTTTTTTCTTGTGTGGTCACAGATATCACTGGAACAGTGCACCTAGCTTGGACCTCCCATGAGATGACTGTGATACCCCCTGTTAGTTAAATAGGACTCTTAAGAAACTTAGAGCGTCTCTGGGTTGGGATTCTGGGTCTTGGTGGTATCAGGTTGAGAGAGAGTCCGGGCTGTATAGCTGGGGAATGCTCAAAGCTCTGGCTCCAAGGTTTATCATTTTTCTGGTGGGGCTTTGTTTACAGAGAGCTGCAGTCCATGGCTGACCAAGAAAAGGTGTCTCCTGCCGCCCTTAAGAAGACCCTCCTGGACAGAGTGAAGCTAGAGTCACCCACGGTGTCCACTCTGGCCCCGCCTAGCTCAGGGAAACTCCTTACAAGAAGCCCCACCCAGGGAAGCAAGAAAGACTGAGGAGGACTCTGGGTGTCCCTGTCTCCTGTAATACAGGGAGGGACAGGCTCAGGTCTCGGGGTGAAGCTGTTTAGATCTGTTCACCTGGTGCCACTGAGTCTTTCTCTTGTCCCGTGGCAGAAGGTGCTCTGAGGAGGCGGCTAATGCCAGAAGCCTGAAAGCCCAGCATGCCTCTCTGAGAGAGGCAGAGGCCTTGGAGTTAGCATCCTCCTTAGCAGAAGTCTGGAGAAATTTAGTTAGATCCAGTTTGACCTCCAGGCGAGGTGAGAGAAAACAGGAATCCTGTGAATTAAAAATGTGCAAAAGAAACATGTGACTTGGTGGAAGCGTGGGGACCCTGACCTTTCGCTTAACTCTTCTGTACAGGCGCCTGTTACAAGGTGGTGCTCAGGGCCGCCTTAATAAAGGTCTTATTTATTTTTGAGTTCTAGTCTCACTGTGTAGCCCAGGCTGACCTTGACTTGTGTCAGTCCTCTTCCCTCTGCCTGTTTACTTTTCTTTCTTTCTTTCTTTTTTTAAGACAGGGTTTTTCTGTGTAGCCCTGACTGTCCTGGAACTCAACTCTAGACCAGACTGGCCTTGAACCTTGAACTCACAGCAATCTGAGTGCCTTTGCCTCCCAAGTGTTGGGATCAGAGCTGTGCACCATTCCCTCCCCCTCCACCTCCACCTCCACCACCACCACCTCCACCTCCACCACCTCCACCTCCACCTCCACCACCTCCACCTCCACCTCCACCACCTCCACCTCCACCACCTCCACCTCCTCCACCTCCACCTCCACCTCCACTTCCACCACCACCTCCACCTCCACCCACCTCCACCTCCACCTCCACCTCCACCACCACGGGCTTTTTCTCTACCTCTAAGTCACTGTCAGGAGTTACTTTTCTGTTGCTGTGATAAGATACCATGACCAAGGCAACTCTGAAAAGGAACAGTTTGCCTTGGGCTTGTGGTTTCCGACGTTTGAGTCCACGCTGGCAGCAGGAACAGCTGAGAGCTGAGGAATCAGAGAGGGTGAACCTTGAGCCTCAGAGCCCACCCCTGGTGCCAGCTTCCTCCAGCAAGGCCACACCTCCCAGAAAAATGTTCACCTATTTATGCCTCTGTTTTGCTTTTCTGAATTGGCAGGCCATTCCACCTGGCTGCTAACAGGAGATCCCTGGGCAGGATGGCTGAGGTTGACTTGTCTTCTCACTTGCTTTATTCTACTTTGGCAGGCATGGTTTTGATAGTTGAAAGACTGAATGAATACTTTGGGGCTGGCGTTGTAGCTTGGTGACAGAATACTTACCTAGCATGCCGAAGCCTTTCCCGGCTTCTGTTCCCAGTATCGAGGGAGAAAGCAGGAAGATATGACAGGTTTCCCCCACTGTTACTTTTATGGGGTGCAGAACAGGCACACTCTTTCCATCCCATGCAGTCCTACATGACTGTTGCTAAGCAACACCCAGAGACACTGGAGAATTACGGGTGCCCTAGGGCCTGACTCTACAGCCTCTCCTGTGCTTTCCTATCACCAGGAAGGCCTACAGAATATCGAAGTGGGTATGGTGGGGCTAGGGAAGCGGCTGGGTGGGAGAGCATGTCTAGTGTGCATAAATAAGGCCCTGGGCCCAGTCAACAGCACCAGAAAGTTTGATGTCTTGAGTTTTGGTGCCACATGCAGCATGCGATAGGGGGGTACATCTCCCTCCTCCAACATATACAGCATATAAAAATGCAGTTTAAAAGAAAAGTGAGAAGACGTACAAAGCTAGTAAGAGGGAAACCTATGTGCTTGCAGGGCAGGAGCAAGACCTGTCAGGATGCAGCTTTTGATTTGAGACAGTACTGCTCTATAGACCAGGCTGGTCTTGAACTCATGGCAACCCTGCTTTAATGCTGGGGTTATAGGCTCGTTACATACTTTAGGTATTACTGTGTACATTAAAAAAAAAAAATCCTATGAAAGTATGTCCTAGTCAACAAGTACATTTGGGGCCTGAGGGTGCTTCCAGATGCTGTGACTACAGATCTGTGAGGCCCAGGTGTGCAGGGCTGGAGCATACTCTGTCTGCCCTGCTTTGGTCTGAGCTATGTCCAGGAACATTCTTGGCTTGAAAATGCCATCCTTTGGGCTGCAGAGATGGCTCAGGGTTAAGAACACTCACTTCTCTTCTAGAGGGCTTGAGTTCAATTCCCAGCAACCACATGGTGGCTCACAATCCTCTGTAATAGGATTCGCTGTCCTCTTCTGCTGTGTCTGAAGACAGTGACAGTGTACTCACACACATAAAATAAATAATTGTTTAAAAAAATGCCTTGGAACAGGTAGGTAAATGGGTATTCTGGATCTCACCTCTTAGAAGCCCACCTGTGCAGCTAGCTCCAGGATAGCTTGGGGTCCCTCCTGTGGGTGCCTGTTGACAATGGAATGGTTACTATCCACTTCTCCATGGACTTTCCTATGGTCTGGGAGCACCTTGGACATGCTCAGTATGTGCTTTCTGGCAGAGTAGCACATGACCCTTGAACTTGCTAACTGAGTTTTGACATCTTTTACTCTATGAGGGTTTTGTTTCTTGCTATACTGACCCAAGCTAGCTTTGAACTCTCTTAAGCCAAGGCTGCCCTCAAACTTGGAATCTTCCTGTGTCAACCTCCCAAGTGCTGGGATTACAGGAGACAGGGATTACAGGATGCTGAGATTACAGGATGCTGGAATTACTGTTGTACACTACCACAGCAGTACAGTGAGTGTTATCAAATGTCTTCAGGGTGGTGCTCTTGTCTCAAGAAGCTACCCTGGCCTTTTCAGTGTATGAAATCCTACCCGGCTTATGAGTCTTCAGAGAGTCTTCAGGTAGGAGAGAATGTCTGAGAGACATTTAAAGCACATGCGAGGAAGACCAGTTTCCCGACGGCTTTCAACTTCAGGAAGATCATATGGATAGACAAATGTTCCCTCCTTGGAGACTGAAGTGACTGGGACGTACGATGGGTTAGAGCGTCCTGGGGGTTTGGACAGAGCAGACAGTTGAGATACTTCAATAGTGGGAGAGCCCTTACCCCACCTCCCAGAGTGTCCACCGCAGGGCTGCTTTGGTTGGGTCTGGGGTCCTCTTTTATACATATTTAGATCTGTATGTAAGCTCCCCTCCATGGGGACTGTGTTATAGTCACTAAAACGTGATAACAACTGGGGGTGTGGATCAATGGTGGAGTAAGAGGTTAGTAGAAAAAAAAAACCCTCATTTCTGCCTCTAGCACCTAAATAAAAAGATGCAGGGAGGTGGCAGGTGGTATTGTTCCTGACACAGGAACATTTACTAAGGAAGTCCCTACATTTGGAGTAACATAATAGGAGTTCCTTCATCAGAGCCAGCCTGTGCTTCATCATAGGGGAGAGGACAGTGTGTGTGTGTGTGTGTGTGTGTGTGTGTGTGTGTGTGTGCTCATGTGTGTGTGTGCTCATGTGTGTGTGTGCTCATGTGTGTGTGTGCTCATGTGTGTGTGTGTGTGCTCCTGTGTGTGTGTGTGTGTGTGTGTGTGTGTGTGTGTGTGTGCTTTCGTGCGCAGTTCCCCACAAGCTGCACAGTGACTCAGATATACAAAGGCCCCATGGAGAACCCGGCAATCCCTGACTTGTGTGTGTGGTACCAGGAACCCAGGGCTCCTGCAAAATAAGCAGGAAGAGCTGTGCCCCAGCTTTATTGTTCATTAAAGATTTTTGAGATAAGATGTTCTGTAGCCCATGCTGGCCTAGAAGTTTGTCTCAGTTACTGTTCTATTGCTGTGAAGAGACACCATGACCAAGGCAACTCTAAAAGAAAGCATGTAACTGGGGCTTGCTTACAGTTTCAGAGGCTAACCCATTATTACCATGACAGCAAGCATGATGTCAGGCGTGGTACTGGAGAAGTAGCTGGGAGGAGCAGGTGCAAGTTGAACCTAGCCTGGCAAGGGTTTTTGAAACTTCAAAGCCCATCCTCCATTAACACACTTCCTCCCACAAAGCCACACTTCTATGAGCCTATGGGTCTTCAGTTTGTGATAACCTGACCTCCCACCTTAGCCCATGGAGTGCCATTATTTCAGGATAAAGCACCACACTTTGCTTTATTTTCTATTTTAATGAAATAATCAGAAACTGAAGTAGAAATGGGACTTGCCCAAGGCCACCTGGCCAGGAAGGATTAGAACCCAGGCCTCTGCGAGTCTAGCAGTTTATAAACTAGTTTGGTGAGAAGAGAACAGTTCATTGATCATCTCTACAGATATGCCTAGAACATTCTAATTTAGTTTTCCCTATCTTAGAATTCAGAGTGGAGGAGAACCTGAGAGGCACCCCCTCCTCAGCTCCGTCCCTTTGCGTCCATCAGTTGTTGATCTTGGCATCTTAAGACTTACTGTTATTTTCTTGAAAACAGCACTGCTCCATGGCAGACCTTTAACTGGCAAGGTCAATTGTCATCTCAGGCAGCTGAGCTACTGACAGCAGCATTTCATTCAGCCCCTGGATCTGAGTCCTTTTCCCGGTAGTCACTGGTGACTCCTAAGATGTCCTGAGTGAGAGAAAAACGTTGTTTCACAGTGCTTGAACACCTTGGATTCCCTCAGTGTAGTGCAGCAAAAAGGCTCTGAAAAAGGCTCTGCCCACTAGAGGGCGTTTACCTCTGGGGGTGGGGGGGTGGAGGGGTGGGAGGTTGTGGGGGTTGGGGGGTGGGGGGGTGGGGTATCGGGATCAGGGAGAAGGTAGGTTGGGGAGAAGCTGGTGACTTCCTGTTTCCGCTAAGAAGTTCAGTGTTCTGCAGAGAAGAAAGCCTGGGTTTATTCTCTGCTTCCTTCTAGCCTCTGCCATAGCAGCTACCGGGGCTGAAAAGCTGGACAGCTGCTCCCTTGTGGACCCACAAACCAGCATCCCTTCTTAGGCTCCAGGACAGAGGGTCCTGCTGTTATCAATTGCTCCTTGAACCTAGCATCCAAAGCAACACACACCGGTCTCATGCAGGGAGAGGCAAGTCTAGAGAGTCAGACCACATCTTACTAGGTCACTTTGTCAAGTTCCTGAGTCTGCATGTCCTCACTTGTAGGCTGAGAGTAAGAACAGGCACTCCTCTCTGTGCTGGGATCTAAAGGAGACAAAACCTGGTGTGTGGCAGGCATGAACAGAACATGAAGGTGCTGTTCTGTTACAATCTGCAAGAAGTAAGAAGCACAGAAAGGCTGGCAAGCAGGTGACAGAGCCAGAGTCAAAGCTTTGGGCTGCCTGGGTCCATGGCCTTCTTCCCTGAAGTGGCATCTGCCATTTTATTTTATTTTTTATTTTATTTTATTTTATTGTGCAGTGTTTGGGTTAGAGCACAGAGCATTATTCATGTGAAGCATGGGGCCCTTTCTCCTTCCGGGGACAGGGTTTCAATGAGCTGCCAGGCAGACCTTGAACTCCCCCATTCTTTTGCTTCTGGAGTAGCTGGAATTATAGGTATATACTGCCAACCAGCCCTAACATCCTCCCTTTTGGATGATGGGAAATGAGGGGCTTGGAGCAAACATGTACTTGCATCTCCTCGCTCCAGAGTGTTCCCAAACTCTCTGCTCCTGAAGGTGCTCAGTTTTTGATCATCTGGATCCCTTCCTCACAGATGTTTTCTCATTTATAGTCTCTGCCTCTCCAAGACTCTACAGCAAGCCTTGGGTTCAGAATCCCCAAGGACCCTATAGGAATGTCCAACCCTCAGGCAGCTGAGGGAGCCACTGCTGGGCACAGCTCTCAGGAACCTGCCGAGTTCTTATTAACTTGAGTCCCAGCTGACTGTGGCTGGTAGTCAACATCCTTAGAAAGCTGGCTAAGGCTGGGGAGACATCCCTACAGTGCATAATCAGATCCTGTTATTATAGACACATAAAGTGTAGCTTACTCATGTGCCAGGCCCCGCCCCCCCAAGACATTCATGACCAGCTAAAGGAACTAGTGGCTGGTAAAGATAAGATCCAGATGACTGGGGTCGGGGGGAGCGGCAGGAGGCAGTAAGGAACATGGTGAGGGTGGGAAGGAGTGGGGGGTAAGGTGGGCCCAGAGACAAAGTACGCCTTCCTATAGCTCTGACATTCCTCTTGAGTTGGGAGGGTGTCTTGGGGTTTTACTGCTGTGAAGAGATACCATGACCAAAGCAACTCTTATAAAGGATCAACATTTAATTGGGGCTGGCTTACAGGTTCAGAGGGTCAGTTCATTATCCTCAAGGCGGGAACATGGCAGCATCCAGGAAGGCATGGTGCAGGAGGAGCTGAGAGTTCTACATCTTCATCTGAGGCTGCTAGCAGAATATTGACTTCCAGGCAGCTAGGGTAAGGGTCTTAAACCCACAGTGACACACCTACTCCAACAAGGCTACACCTCCTAATAGTGCCACTCCCCAGGCCAAGCATATACAAACCATCACAGAGGGTTAAATGCAAGTAGCACTTGTTGCATGTAACCTTGGGCTTTTCCACCCATGCCCCAGTTCCCAAAATAACATCTCTGATACTTATTATTTATTAATAAATGCATAGGCCATAAGCATGGGCTTGTTCCCTGACTAGGGTGTAACTTAATTAACCTTTTATTCTATTCTATGAATGCCACATGGCTGGTTACTTCTTCTTCTTTTTTTTTTTTTTTTTTTTTTTGGTTTTTCGAGACAGGGTTTCTCTATGTAGCCCTGGCTGTCCTGGAACTCACTCTGTAGACCAGGCTGGCCTCGAACTCAGAAATCCGCCTGGCTCTGCCTCCCAAGTGCTGGGATTAAAGGCGTGCGCCACCACTGCCCAGCTGGCTGGTTACTTCTTAGTTTCATGGATCTCTCTCCTCAGAGTTCAGGGCAAATCTTTTCTGAGGCTTGACTCTATTTCAGAGTTCCTCTATCACTACAGGAACTCCCACCTTCTATTTCCTGCCCCAGCTAATAAGCCATCAGCTTTTTATTGACAGATGATGCTTCCATATAGAACATGAGAGCTCTGTACAGCTGCAGTCCAGCTAGCATGCGTTTATTCATCCCTCCCTCATTACTTGCTGTGCACTCAACCTGGAATTACAAACACACCCAGACCTGATGGCTGAGCCCTTGGCTGCCAAGGGGGTGTTGTACTCTTTAGGAATGAATTCTACTTGGATCAGGTGGAGATGGAGGCAGAGTCTTGGAAGAGGCCCTAGCTAGGAGGTAAGGTTGCAAGCCAGCACCATTTCAGTAGAACTGGTGCCCAGTTGATATTTGTGCAAAGTGGTTTCTTGGGCTCTAATCCTGCATAATGAACCTTAGACGAACAGCCTGCATAGCAGACACACATTTGCCTGCCCTCCTGCAGTCTGAGAGCCTGACATTTGGGTGTCAGTCACTTGGGCTTACAGATGTCCCCTTTCTCTCACGCCCCCACCTCTCCTGATTTCTTTTTAAAGTGATTCATCTTGAGTGAGGGACTGCCCTCAATGCCTTGATAGGTGTAGCTGCCTCTTTAAATGCCGTATCTCCTGAGGTACTGGGTACTGCTTCACCACTGTTCCAGGTGGACCAGAGTCAGACAAAGCATTATCTGAGGATCACAAAGACTCATCGGATGAAGGGGGCACAGAGAGGGCTGGAAACAGAGGGGAGCTGGCTGGATGAAGGGGGCACAGACAGGGGAGCGGTACAGAGATTCTGAGGTTAGCTAAGGCCAGGAGACAGGAGAAAATATGCACGTGTTCTGGAACTCAGAGAAATGAGAGGATGCGCCCGGCAGTGGTGGCGCACGACTTTAATCCCAGCACTTGGGAGGCAGAGGCAGGCGGATTTCTGAGTTCGAGGCCAGCCTGGTCTACAGAGTGAGCTCCAGGACAGCCAGGGCTACATAGAGAAACCCTGTCTCGAAAAACCAAAAAAAAAAAAGAAAAAGAAAGAAAGAAAAAGAAATGAGAGGATGCTCAGGAGAATGTGGCCGGCGTGGCCACCATTGTGGCTCAGGCCTGTTTCAGATACGGAGCAAGACTGCCACCTGGTCTTCACCAGCCTCCTGAGTTGCAGGGGGCGCTGCTGCACCAACCACATCTCTGAGCTGACTAGCCGGAAATGCTGGCTGGTGGAGGCAGTCACCTTCCTCTAGCTGAGTCCCTTGGGCACCGGGTCCTGCTGAAGCCAGGCTACATATGGGACAAAGGAAATTGTGAGCACCCTAAATGACTTAAAGCTTCAGCCTGTCCAGTTTGGGACTCAACACTAACTTGGCTCATCTTGTCTCTGTTTCCCTGTAGAATTTGCCTTTGGCTGCTCATATCTGGCTGCCAAGGTACCTTGGACTGTATGAGGTGGGAAAGATCTGGGTGCAGAACGTCCCAAGCTACTAGGCAAGAAGACCTAACAAGTCCTGTGACTTTTCACTAACATTAGCAAAAACACATTGTCTTGGGACCATGAGCTGCTGTGTGGACACAGCCCAATCCCAGCGCTTGCCACACCTTCCCTGTTGCCCTTAGTCAGGGGTAGCCAGGGAGGGACTCAGACACACTCAAGCATGCACACATGCAAATCCACACACATCACTCAGGTACACTTACACATCCTTCACATGTACACGTGCAAAATCACATGCACATTTGCATGGATACTAGCATACATACACACAAACACACACGCACATCTACAGATGCACTCACTAACTTGTGCACACATAAACAGCATCGCATTCTCACACAAGGACACACTAACATGTACTCGGAATCATCCTCACCCATGTATATACACAGAATCAACATTTTCATGTGCATACATACTAACGCATACATGTACAGGTCATAGACTCACGCACATACTGTAACTGATGCCCACACTCACTGGGCCACACTCATGCATGTACACTCCCCCTGAGGATGCTGTTTTATTCCATTGCTGCTGATAAGAGATGAGAAGCAGAAACTGCCAAGGCGCATTGGATGGTTGGTGATTTCAGACACAGCTATGGTTTGGAGTAGGGATACTAGAAGGAGACACACATGGTCCTTTACTCTCTAGAGGACCTCCTTGGCTGCCCAGGGTCACACATATCATCTTGATGTCCTGGGCTGTGTCCAGCCCCCTTAGGTTTTCTTAGCTATGGGTAACACACAAAGTAGCCTGGGCCTCTTTTTGTCAATGTGGATCTACAAACAGGCTGTCATCATAGCCATCCCTTGACCAGACATGAGGCCTGGTGCTTTGATCCAAGGTGGGGCTTTCCATGCCCCTGCGACTAGAGTCCCACTCACTTTCCTGGATAGAAAGCTGAAGAACAATGTACCAAATAAAACTGGGATGCTGGCTTCATGGTAGGCCCCAGACTAATTAATTCCCTTGTCAGTAGACAAGTTATTTCATTATGAATTAAAACCCAAGGGGAGGGGTGAGCTATGGTGTGCTCGTGGAAGCCAGAGGACAGCTTTTCTGGAATCTGTTCTCTGGGAACCCTGTGGGTCTGGGGACTGAAGGCAGATTGGCCGGTTTGGTGGCAAGGACCTTTCTTTACCTACTAAGGCCTCTGGGGAATCAGTCCTGGACCTTCTCTGATCCTCTTGCTTCTGCCTCCACAGAGCTGAGATCACAGGAGAGTGCGACTGTAGTTAGCTTTTTAATTAGCTCTTTGTTCTTCTGAAGGAGAGCTTCACAGGCATGAGCCAAGGTTGACCTGGAGAAAGCATAGCGTTTGGAGACAAAGGTAGATTATGAGACCTCCATGCTTGCCTCTTGCCCAGCCCTGCTGTCAACAGTGGGATGAGCTTTGTAGGCCTCATCTTCCTTAGCTAGACTGTGGACTAAGGATTGCTGCTGGTTCTCCGAGTCACCAACACCACCTGAGCGGCTCCTCATTCCCCAAGGCACCATTTTGCTGCTTCTCTGACCTCACTTCTGTGTCTGAGCTTTCATCTTCTACTGCAAAGATAAAAATACCCTCTCGGCCTCCCTGGTCCTGATGCTGGCCCAGCCTGTGGCTGCCTGAAGTGAGTGCCTCTTCCCTTCCATCTTCTCTTGGTTCTCTGTCCCTTCGGGCTTTGGTCTTCCCTCCCTCAAGGATCTAGCTACTAGTTATTTTTCCAGAGGCTTCCTCTGTCCTGATCATCAGCCCTTCCACGGTCCATCCTGCTCTGCTACTGATGTAGCTAGCCTTCTGCCCCTCCCTGCCTAGCTGACCTCCCCAGGTCCCTGGGCGTGGTCCTCTGGACACCCCCCTCTTTAGGCTCTTCAGGCTGGTCTCCTCACTCCCATTCCTTTTCCATACATCCTTAGCCCTGCCTCTGTGGATGGTACCCCTTCTTACCTGGCCTGTGCCCTGGATCTAGAGGCCTATAGCTGTGACTTGGGCCAGGAGAAAGAGCTTAATTTAGGAGCACCATCCTGGCTTCTCTGCAGCTGTCTGCCTCCTTGCTCAGACGCATTGCAGCTGCTCCTCATTGTGGTGTGGTATCTGAAAAGTCCGAGGCCAGACCCCAAATCAGCTGGATTTTCTTCTGATATCTTCTATTTTCATTTCTTTTCCTTGTTCGGTGACAGAGTCTCCTTCTGTAGCCCTGGCTGGCCCAGAACGCACTATGTGACAGGTCTGCCCACCTCTGCGTCTTAAGTGTCAGTATTAAAGAAGTATGCTTCTATATCTGATTAATTTGTTGTTTTATTTATTTATTTTTGGTTTTTTCGAGACAAGGTTTCTCTGTGTAGCTCTGGCTATCCTGGAGCTCACTCTGTAGACCAGGCTGGTCTCGAACTCAGAAATCCACCTGCCTCTGCCTCCCAAGTGCTGGGATTAAAGGCGTGCGCCACCACCACCCGGCTAGTTTGTTGTTTTAACAATTTTTTTTTTTTTTTTTTTTTTGGTTTTTCGAGTCAGGGTTTCTCTGTGTAGCCTTGGCTGTCCTGGAACTCACTCTGTAGACCAGGCTGCTTGTTTAAATAAGGGACTTGTTTTTACAGGTCAGAGAATCAGCTCAGCTGTTAAGAGCACTTAATGTCCTTGCAGAGGTACAGTTCCGACACAAGGTGGCTTAAAACTATCCTAATGTTAGTTCCAGGGAATCAACTTCTCTTCTGACTTCCACAGCACAGGAACTAGTGGTACAATACAAGCAAATATCTAGTCTTGATTTTTAAAAGATTATTTTTTTATTATGTGAGTCACTATACTGTCTTTAGACACATCAAAGAGGCTCAGATCCCTTACAGATGGTTGTGAGCACCATGTGGTGCTGGATAACTCAGGACTTTGGAAGAGCCTTAGTGCCATTAACTGCTGAGCCATTCTCAGTCCAGTCTATGTTCCTTTTTTTTTTTTTTTTAAAGATAAGATCTTTTAAAGAGCTAGGAGATGCCTCAGTGTTAAGAGACTGCTCTCCAGAAGACAGGTTCAATTCCTATTACCCACATGTTAGCTCACAATGTTTGTAACTCAGTTCGAGGAGATCTGTGCCTCACAAAGACATTACATGCAGGCAAAATATCAAAGCACATAAAATAAAATTAATTTTTTTTTTTATAAAAAAGGATAAAGATCTTACCATGTAGCCTGTTGGCTTGGAAGTTCCTGTTTAAACCAGGCCGACCTCAGTACTCACATTAAATCATCTGCTTTGTCTCCCAAGTACTGGATTAAAGATTGTGCACTACTGTGCTCATCTTAATTTGAATTTTTAAGGGTTTCACTGTAGCAGCCAAGACTGGCCTCCAGTTCACTATGTAAGCTAAGGATGGCCTTGAACTCTGATTCTCTTGCCTTGCCTTCCAAGTGCTGGATTGCAAGCCAATATCACACATTCTCTCTCTATGATTCTTGATAGGTTCCTGTAGCCCGGGCCTCTTCACTTTAGCAAGGTGGCCTGAACTCAGATCTGCCTCTGCCTCAATGCTGATTTGGCCACACCCCGGCTATGATTCACTTTATAGACTATTTTTGGAGGTTTTGAGTATGCAGCTCATTTTATAATAGAGACTTTTCAAAGGTTGTAACTATATGGGAGGTGAGAGGTGGAATAGGTAGGCAGTCGCCCAGTAAGGGATGGAGGATCTCAAACGGAAAGAAGTAAGACCAAGTGAGACCGGAGGGCCTTGTGGGGGCATTAGGTAGGAAGGACCCCCAAAGGGTTCTGGGTCTGGAGGCCTAGATGAGTATAGAGTTGGAAACAAGGAGGTAGGGGACATTTGAACATTTGGTTCTGGGGCCCAGAGGAGAAGCAGGCTCAGCAGAGAGAAGAGAGTCACAGGGGAGGTCTTGCCATGACCTCCAGCTGCTGGCAATTGCAGTTCAGACTAGGGTTGTGTGGCCTCGGGCTGAGGAGGTGCTGAGACACATGTTAAAGAAGATGTAGCCAGCAGACAGGACAAATATCCCTTGGCAAACAGCTCTCTTTTCTGAGTGTGGATTCTGGATTGTCTTTGGGGAAATTCAGTAATTGACCAATCAGCCAGAAGGAAGTAAATGTGGATTGGGATTTCACAATGGGCTTGATTAGGTGTCAGGTGGGAGGGAGATTGCCCTTTGTTATGTAGAAGGAGCTTGGCCTGATGGCCTTGAGGATGAGGGTAGGTAGAACTTTGGTGGTCTTGCTGTCAGACTGGAAGGGGGAGTTACCCAGAACCAAGGTTGTCACCCTGCAGGAGAGGGCAGGAGAATGGGGTGTAAGAGGAGACTGAGTACTGCAGCCCTGGGCTGGGCTTGAGGTGTGTAAGAGGTTTGACCCTGATAATAGGTCAGGCTGCCCATTGAGTGTCAAGTGACAATAAGGGGTCAGGGTTCACTGGGGGGCCCAGGGGTTGTGTCATCTAGACAAGGTTCAGATGGAAACGGGGCTCTGGTCAGGCAAGCTAAGACCCAGGAGTGAATTCCTTCCAGGCAAGAGCCCAGCAACTGAGGTCCCCTTCCTGGCAGGGGCAGACACTCGTTCTTGTTGGACAAATGCACCAAGGCCAACCCAGGTACCTTGGAAAGCCCCAGCCCCACACCACTGAGCTGACCTAGCCCAGAGCACTTTGTGGGGTCTCCAGACCACCCGGGTGGTCTCATTGCTCTCGCAGAGCAGCCCAGGCTTATCTGGGCCTCACTGGGCCAAGGAGGGAGGTAACTAGGCAGGAACAGGGAGCACAGTTCAAGCCATATGGTCCTGTCCCCTTTTGACAGCTGTGAATCCTGGGTTTAGTTCCAGATGTGTGTCCTGGGAGGAGCCTTGGGACCTCTGTCCTCTTGTCAGGTGAGGCAAGATTCAGCAAACAGGACTGGAAGGAAGCCCAGTGATGCCATTAAGGCTCTTCTCTCACAGATAAGGAAACTGAGGCACAGGCTGCTGGTTAAGCATCTGTGGTTCCCTAGGTAGAACTGGCCCTCCGTGAAATGTCACTGGGGAGAGTGAAGAAGATAGGAGGCAAGAACACTGCAGAGTCACCTCATCAGTTCATGTACCTGTCCCCTGTGGTGGCAGTGGCCTCCAAAGGGTCACAATCAAGAAACATTTGCTTAATTGAATTGAAGAGAAAGAGAGGCAGGAAGAAAAGCTTGTAAAGACCAGGACTTCCGGGTTTTTCTACAGAGAAAGAAACCACCTTAAAGAGGTCTTTCTCCCTTGATACCTTTACACCGTGTGGGGTAGGTTAGGGAGGCAATAATATGACAGACAGACAGACAGTGTACAGGGGATGGAACCAGCACCTTGGGCATTCTGGGCAAGTTCTCTTCTCCACAGAGCTATATCCCAGCCCCTGTAATTTCCTGACCCCTCCCTAAGTCCTCTGTGAAAACAAGTGGAGTTTAGACATGGCATCTCAGAAGAAATGGCTCTCCTGTGTGGACCCTGGAGAAGATGGGGTCTCTAGTTTGCACAGCTGAAGGAGGGAAGGGGTCTGTCCCTCAGTGGGTCGCTTTGGTGGCTGCGACAGAGCCAGAAGCAGAAATGCAGTGTAGCACAGCATCCATTCCTGTTTTCCTTTATCCCTTGAGGATCTGTTCTATGGGAAGTGGTTTGCCTGCAGGTGCATTTGAGGTGTGACTGAAGTTCCAAGGAGAACAAACAAACCATAATGAACCAAGTCTGTGTGTTTCATTCCTATCTTTAGCTTCCCTCACCTGTGTGTTTGGTAAATAAGTAAAATGAAACCACTTCTCAGTGAGCTGTGTGAGGGTTCAGGCTGGCCTTGAACTTGCTTGTAGTAGATGACTGAGTCCTGGGAGTACCATGGCCACTTTTATGCCATGCTGGAGAATTGAACCCATGGCCTCATGTTGATCATTTTCTAACAGTATCCAGCCTGAGGGTGACAATGGCATCGAGCTGTGTTTATTTCATTGGTCTCAGTCAATTCCCAGTCCTGAGGTTTCAACTTTTTGTCCATGTAATAAAGTTAGGGTGAGGGGATTTTTAAAAAGATCTGAAATAATATGTTTAACAACTTCTAGCCCTGAGTTTCCTGAGTTTGCTCTGGGCTAAGACTTTCCCTGGGAAGTCGACCACAGTGAGAAGCGAGAGGAGCCGTACACAGTGGAGCATGCTCATAAAGCCAGTACTCGAAAGGCCAAGACAAGAGGTGTACTGAGTTACAGGCTACTTTAGCTACAGAGCAAGCATCAGGCCAATTGTAGAAGACAGAAGGTAGAAGAGGAGGAGGAGGAGGAGGAAACCTTAAAGTATACCTTTAAAACAGAAAAAGTCAGGCATGGTAGTGCATTTCTATAATCTCAGCACTGGAGAAATTGAGGCAGAAGGCTAAGTGTATGTTGGAGACCAACCCGGACTACCCAATGAGTTCCAGGCCTGTGTGAACTATAGTGTCAGACCCTGTCTCAAACATAACATGACAAAACAAACACCCCCCCCCCAACAAACAAACAAAACATCAACCAATCAAAGGGAAAGTGCTGAAACAGTAAAACCCATGGCATGGCCACGGTGAACTAGAAACACCCCAAGCTCTGTCCTGTGACACAGACTCTCTGCTGCTCAACTTGTGTGGCCCTAATGGAGGGCATGGGCTCTGGAGAGCATGTAGTGGCTGTTCATTGCACCCTGGCGTCCTGTGTCCATGAGTGTTCCATGCCTCCTGTGGCTTGGGGGATGGACATTGGCGGCACTGGAAGTCTCAGCACACTCGTGGGCTGGGTGCTGCAGGAAGCTCCCTGACAGGGGTAGGCATGAATCCAGGGGTTTACCCCTCTGCTCTGCTAGAACAAAGGCTCCTTACACATTTTTCACTTGTGACCCCTTGGGTCTTAGACATTTTTATGAGACCCCAGGTATATAGGAATAAAATAGGTGACAAAGCAAACATTCGCTGATAGCAATCATAAAGACAGTTATTTTAAAACAACTCATTGATATACACATGTCATGTGCATTAGATCGGGAAGCTGTCATGTGCTGTGAAGGGCCCTCCAGTCCAGACTCCAGCACCTTGTCTGGGGACAGGTTGCTCTCTGACTCTGTAAGGAGGAGATGGAAGAAGAACAAAAGATAGAAAAAGTAAAACCATTGTGTCCTCGAGAACAAACTGTGGCTGAGTGCTTGATACTGCAGGACGGAGAGCTCCTTCAGCCTCTTCAGGGTTATTCTCAATGACTGCAGATCCCCAAAGTGAGTAAAAGTAGAAAGAAAACCCCGCAGCTTAAATATCAAGAAGAGACAATTCATCATAACCAAATCATAACAAATCATCATAATCAAAATGATGGTTATTAGCAATGGACTCCCTGACCTCCTGCAGAGAAGTGTGGCTCTAAATAGTGCAGCCTGCCTGGTTTTGAGTGACAGGTAGTTGAACAGACTGTTGGGTTCTGTCCCCTGTTCTGCTCCTGCAGTGGTCAATGCTGCACCGCTTTGACTTGTCTTCCCTGTCCAGGATAGTCTATGCAAAAACTTACTACAGTGAGATATTTCCGATAGGTGGCTCTGGTTTGTACACTTGTTTGTTGGTTGGTTTGGCTTTTTTGTTTGTTTGTTTGTTTTTGTGTTTGAATGAAACCCAGGCTCTCATGCATGCCTGGAAAGTCCTCAGAGCCACAGCCAGCCTGTCTAGACTCTGACAACCACTGTGATAATCACTGTTATGAATGAATTTATGTCAGGACTGAGGTGGAATAGCTGGTTTCAGATAATGTAGTTCCTTCAACTCTAGAATGATCTTCCAAAGTGTTCTCTTTTTTACTACATATGAGAGTTCCATTGGTACAGATAGTCAGTAAATTGGTAGTATTTGTATTCATTCTTGATTTTTTAAAAAACAAAACAAAAACAAGTTCTTATTGAGCTGAGACTGTATCTCAGTGATAGAGGACATCTTGATCATGTCCAATGCTCTGGGTTTGTCACCCCAAACTCCAGCTAATAAATAATAAAACAGCACACACACACACACACACACACACACACACACAACCAACGAGAGAGAGAGAGAGAGAGAGAGAGAGAGAGAGAGAGAGAGAAAGAGAGAGAATAATATCACTGATAGTCATTCCATTGTACCTAACAAAGAGCAATAGATTTAGAAATGGGAGCCACCTTAGTACTGTTATAAACTATAAAGAGAATCCAGAAGGGAAGCTACATTGGAAGTCAGAAAGTAAACAATTTGCAGTGAGCGATATAAGCAACAGTTAAGCAAGGCCTGTGAATTAATGACTCCTCTTCCATACAGCAAGAATTATAAAGGGCCCAGGGATATACTGGACAGGTTACACACAGACGCATACATCTAACTAAAATTAAAATAAATCTTTAAAAAAAAAAAAAGAAATTCCACATTGTAGTGTGTTGTCATGATGGTGCTTCCTGTCTAATCATGCTTGCTAATGTCAGAAAAGAGAGCTATGTCTAGCCTGAAGGAGGCCTTAGGTCCATCCCAGCACTGAAACAAGCAAATAGTCAAATCAGCCATGAATGTGTCTCAATTGCCACCCAACTCAGAGCAGCGATAAGGTATAATTGCAAAGAGGCAAGCTAAGTATCAGAGTAAACAAGCCAACCTAGGACCTCCAGAAGAACTAACTCTAGCTGCCTCCTGGGAGGGGACCCTGGGTAGGAGAGACTTTTTACTGGACTTCTTAAAATATAAAACTGGGGCATGTGAACATGGAAGGGTGAAAATTTCATACGGTTCCATCCCTGGACAAAGAGCTATACATGACCAACGACAGTTGAAGGGTGAGAGTTAGCCTTTGCCGGTATGAGCCCTTTAGTGGATGACATGGCAGAGTGGTCGGCCTTCAGACCATATACACACAAACAACAAAAGCAGGGGCAACATTTACATTTATTTGTGTGGCTGTGTGATTGAATGTGTGGTGTGTATGTGTGAGAGTGTGAATGAGTGTGTGTGAGTGTGTGTATATGTGAGAGTTTGAGTATGTGTGTGCGAGTGTATGTGTGAGAGTGTGTGGTGAGTGAGTGTGTGTGTATGTGTGAGAGTTTGAGTATGTGTGTGACTGTGTGAGAATGTGTGTGTATATGTGAGTATGTGTGTGTGTGAGTGAATGTGTGCGTGTGTATGTGTGAGAGTGTGAATGAGTGTGTGTGGAGTGTGTGTATATGTGAGAGTTTGAGTATGTGTGTGCGAGTGTCTGTGTGAGAGTGTGTGTATGTGTGAGAGTTTGAGTATGTGTGTGACTGTGTGAGAGTGTGTGTGTGTGTATGTGGGAGTGTGTGAGAGTATGTGTGTGACAGTATGTGTGAAAGTGTGTGAGAGTGTGTGTCAGAGTGTGTGCAAAAATAATGTAAGAGAAAAGAGGCCATCAACCTGAAGGTGGTGGGAAGAGTAGGGTAGCTGTGAAGGGAGAGAGGAAGGGAAGGAAAGAAGAAAGCAAATGATAGATGTTGATGCAGATGTAGACAAAAAGGAGCCTTAACCACTGCTGGTGAGAACGTGAACCAGTGCAGTATGAAGCTCAATATGGAAGAAGGAAGATTCCCATGTGACTCTGTTGGACCCTACCTGGGCGTTTGCCTAAAGGACTCCAAGTTGGCTTGTCACAGAGACACTTGCTCCACAGTGTTTACTGTGACTCTATTCACAGCAGCAGAGCCAGAAGGCAACCCAAATGTCTCACACAGAGGAACAGAAATGGAAAAAGTGGTGTGTATACACAACAGCTTTCTGCTGGTTTGAAGGATGAAGCCATGGTGTTTGCAGGAAAGTGGACACACCCGGAAGTAATCATCGTCAAGGAGTTAAAGGAATCTCAGAAACAGTTTTCGTGTATTTCCTGTCACTTTTGGCTCCCAAATTGTATGTGAGTACAGAAGTTGATATTCATATATCCTGAACTGTCTGGGGTTATAAATCAGACCAGTAAGCCGGGCGGTGGTGGCGCACGCCTTTAATCCCAGCACTTGGGAGGCAGAGGCAGGCGGATTTCTGAGTTCGAGGCCAGCCTGGTCTACAGAGTGAGTTCCAGGACAGCCCGGGCTACACAGAGAAACCCTGTCTCGAAAAACCAAAAAAAAAAAAAAAAAAAGAAAGTTTATTCTTTGATATTCACATACATTCTGTCACCTGTGCCTCTACCTCCTCCAATAAATAAACAAAACCAACAAAAGATTAAAAAATATATCAATTAAAAACACAGTTTGGGGAAAAAATATAAAATTGGGAACTGGGCGTAATGGACTGAACCTGTACTCACTGTGGAGGCTGAGGGGGCTCACTTCTGTTCAGGAGTTGGAGGCTCGCCAATGGAGCATAATGAAACCCCATCTCTTAAAACAGAATTGGACTGTACTGTAGCTTAGTGGCACAGCAGCATCCCTAAGGCCCTGGGTTCAATCTTAGCATTATGCAAAAACAAAACAAAAAACCAACTCACAGAACAAAACAGAACATATCTTCACACGCACCCCATGAAACTCCACATCGAAAACCCAATTAAACACCTCCCCCCCCCCCGCACCAAATCTGTAAAGATGACTTTTTTAAAAACTAAAAATTTTATACTTTAAAAACACAGCAGGTGTGAGCCGGGCGATGGTGGCGCACGCCTTTAATCCCAGCACTCGGGAGGCAGAGGCAGGTGGATTTCTGAGTTCGAGGCCAGCCTGGTCTACAGAGTGAGTTCCAGGACAGCCCGGGCTACACAGAGAAACCCTGTCTCGGAAAAAAACAAAAAACAAAACAAAAACCACAGGTGCAAATAATGGTTGTTAGTAAAATCTGCATGATGAGAAATCCATCCCCTGTTATTTGCAAGAGAGACAGAGGTCAAGTGAGCAGGCAGGGCAAAGGAAGACCCTGCCTCTTCCTACAACCACTTCCACAGGTTTCAATGTTGCTGAATTCTAATTATTTTCAAGAGAATTAAAAAAATAAGTCAAGTTACACTTTAGAAAGTTGACTCCGGGCAGGTGGCGCACGCCTTTAATCCCAGCACTTGGGAGGCAGAGGCAGGTGGATTTCTGAGTTCAAGGCCAGCCTGGTCTACAGAGTGAGTTCCAGGACAGCCAGGGCTACACAGAGAAACCCTGTCTCTGAAAAATCGTAAAATTAAAAAAAAAAAAAAAAAAAAAAAAAGAAAGTTGACTATTCAAACAAGTTAACAGTGCAAGAAGCAGCTAGCATTTCTTGAGCACCTACTGTGTACCAAGAGACTTGCCAGGAATTCTGGAAACATCGCGATTAAATGGCTAATTTCCGGTGTCTATTTTCCCAGAGGGAAACTTGAATCACCTTGAGGAGATTCACATTTCCCAGAGGAGACTTATGTCACATTGAGGAAGGTCTGAGATCTGCGGAGCTTGTGAGTGTGGTACAGCAAGGTTTGAATTCAAACCTGCAGGAAGGAGGAGCCAATGGCCTGGAATGCCATCTGTATTGCTGCCGGTACCTCCTCTTTATCCTAGAAAGTCTAGGAAGCTGAGATTCTCTGGGAGAACATGGAGTCTACCAGGGCATGTCTGGAAGTCCCTCTGCACTGCTCACCAGAAGGCACAGAGCCTCGGGCAAGGATTAGGGAGCTTCATGTGTGGGGCCCGTGGCACATAGCTGGCCTTGGTGTACTTGCTAAGCAAACACAAAATGTCTGCCCTGCCTAGTGAGGGCACCCTAAATACCAGGAGCTAGCCTGAAAAACCGTCCTGGACTTTAGCTTCCCTGAACTCAGAGGCCCTTAGGTCTGATCTTATTCCTGATGTTAGCCATATACGTTACTCTGGAAGTCCTAAAGTGACTTCTGTTCCCATTGCAGTGTTTGCCCCAGCAGCCCAACCTCTGTCCCCGCATGATTGGGTCACTACCTACCCCTGGGTCTTTAGCACTGGCTAAGAAAGGCATTGTGTCAGGAGCTGCAGGCTTCATTCCAGGAGTCCCCTCTCCTGGTTTGGGGGTTGCTTTCCAATCTCAAGCCTGACCTGGGTCAGACTCAGGCAGGAGCGGTGGGGAGGGGCTGCTCTTCTACATAACAAAGCGTGGCCCTGCGGGAGAGCCAGGGAACACGCTGACGAGCCTTACAATCCACTGTGGTTTTTTTTCTTCTATCCCCTGACTAAGATTGTCAGAATCTGCAAATAAAACCTCTAGATACCGGTGTAATGCAAATCCCAGGTAAACAATGGCTAATATATTAGTGCAATCACGTCCCAGATTCCATACCGGTTTTATTTAGCAGCCCTACCCCTGGCAGGTTGCTCAAGTTTATTTCTCCAGCTCACAAATCCACAAATCCACATTCGGGTATCCCAGCTGTGTCTTAGAGAAGGCTTAGTATACTCCGGTGTAAAGCCACACACCCTGTCCCCACCCCAGACACAGACACTGCAGTGAGTCCATCTAGCTCTTTTCGAGAACCTGGGACTTGGCAGAAAACAATTGGAGATGCGGAAAGCCCTACGTGGGCACCGATCCTAACTGTTACCCTCTGTCTGAGCCTCTGTACTCTGGCTCAGAGATTGGGATGGGGTAGATTTTCAGCTCTAATTACCATACAGCAAGAAAGAGAAAGGATGGGTTTCTTATTGGCCAGTCCTTGGCTTCGTAATCAAGGAAGGTCCCCCACAAAGTGGAGCAGCTGGACTCTCATCAGCCCCAGAAAAGTCTTTTGGATACCTGGCCAGCAAGTCAGTTGGAGAGCCCAGGTGTTGATTGCTATCTGGTTCTTTCCAGGGTTTGGAAGCAGCAGTGAACAAGAGACTACAGGTGCACATTCCAGACACTGGGAACAAGCACCCAGCAGAGAATGAGACCTCCACATCTTCTCCAGGACCCACCTCCCAATCCATGCTGGGATTGTTTTTAGGGTTTCATGTGTGCAGGCCTGGTGCTCTACCACTGAGCTATTACCACCCCCGCCCTGAATGTCCTAATTGGTCAGACACCCTTAAGTCAATGGTGAGGTATATGGCTAACAGACAGTGGTGACCAGATGGTCTCAGTCCAGACAGGCCTTTGTGTCCTTTCTAGACAGCCCCTCCTCAGGGCTCAGGGGCTTGTTTCATGCTGTGCTCCCAGGAGGTCCCAGGGGTGTGACCTCTCTCCTTCCTCTCTGCCCCCCCACCCCAGGACCAGCTATAAAGCTGCTCCGTACCAGCCCTCGGCAAACTCAAGACTCTTGCAGGACACCTCAGGGACACACACATCCACAGCTCCTCTTCCTGGGCAGCACCATGCTGTTCCTGTGGCTCTGCTGGGCATTCTGGGTACTGTCCCTGGTTAGCCCTGGGGACACCCTGATGGGAGAGCAGGTCCTGGGCAGCCTACTGCAACAGCTGCAGCTTGACCAACCACCAGTCTTGGACAAGGCTGACGTGGAAGGAATGGCCATCCCCTCCCACGTGAGGGCCCAGTATGTGGCCCTGCTACAGCACAGCCATGCCAGCCGCTCCCGAGGCAAGAGGTTCAGCCAGAACTTTCAAGGTGAGCCCTCCCCTGTTGTCTTTGGACTCTTAAGAAAGGCAGACTGATCACGCCTTCCATCATGCCTTGTGGTGTGAATGGCCCCCTGCTTTGTGGGGCTTAGAGTCAAAGTCATAGGGGACACAGTCTGAGGCAGTTGTTAGAGGGGAATAGGTCTGGGAGGGTCTGGGTCTGGGCACTGGGGATCTGGCTGTGTACTGAGGGACCCCTCAGGATAGGAAAAGCGGGGCTGTGCTTGCTATTAAATTAAGGAGCAGAGAAGAGAGAGGAGAGTGGAGGAACACAGGATCTCTGGAGCAGTCAAGGCCAGGGAGAACTTCCAAGATCACCGCCTGGAATAGCGCTGACCTGGAAGAGAGGGAGCACAGATATACAGCCTCAAGTAGCAAGGGCCTGCATGGTGGTGCAGCCTTTTCCAGCTGGAATCAGCCCTTGAGGACACATCCACATCCACAAACTTACTCCTATGGTACTTAGGCCTGGAGACATAAGGATGCTGGCTCTGAACAGGCAGGCAATGGAGATGTCTGCCGAGGACAGGTGTGGCTGGCCGCTCAGGTAACCACCCTGCTATCCTAGAGAACACATTGGCCAGAGCCATTTAGTCCTTAACATTTGCCCCAGGGTTCAGCAGTCCTGACAAAGATGTTCATAGCATTCAGGACCTCATTGCAAAATTTACAATTCCTGGGTAGAGAGAAATACTTCTTTTTCACGTTGTTCATGGGCTTCCTGTCCACAATTCTTCCTGAAGACTACTAAAGAATCTTGGCCATTGGCTTTGGGTCTTGCCACCCTGAATGTTTTCTGGTACCTGGAGAGTCCCGGCTGACTCTGTCCTTGTCCACAGAGGTGGCAGGCAGGTTCCTGGTGTCAGAGACCTCCACTCACCTGCTAGTGTTCAGCATGGAGCAGCGGCTGCCGCCTAACAGCGAGCTGGTGCAGGCCGTGCTGCGGCTGTTCCAGGAGCCTGTACCCAGAACAGCTCTCCGGAGGCAAAAGAGGCTGTCCCCACACAGTGCTCGGGCTCGGGTCACCATTGAATGGCTGCGCTTCCGTGAGGATGGCTCCAACCGTACTGCCCTTATCGACTCTAGGTATAGGCCCTCTCCCTCTCCCTTCCCCCACCTCTCTGTGCGTGTGCGTGTGTGTGTGTGTGTGTGCGTGGTGTGTGGTGTTGGGAGAGTTGGGAAGTGCGGGGCTCGGCCCTGCAGGGGGAGGGCAGCAGCAGATGATAGCGGCGGAGACAAGACAGAACAGACTCCTCCAGGGCCTCCCCAACACGCTGCAGCCTCGCTTGACCGCGCTGCTGTGTCTCAGGCTCGTGTCCATCCACGAGAGCGGCTGGAAGGCCTTCGACGTGACCGAGGCCGTGAACTTCTGGCAGCAGCTGAGCCGGCCGAGGCAGCCGCTGCTGCTCCAGGTGTCGGTGCAGAGGGAGCATCTGGGACCGGGGACCTGGAGTGCACACAAGTTGGTTCGGTTCGCGGCGCAGGGGGCACCAGATGGCGAGGGGCAGGGAGAACCACAGCTGGAGCTGCACACGCTGGACCTCAAGGACTACGGGTAGGCATGTGGGTTAAGCTGATAAGCGAAATCGAGAGACAAATGGGGAATTTGACCTAACTGTGAAATGACAAAATTTCAGAATGTGAGAATATTTAGAAAAAGGCTTCTGACTGTTAGGAAGCGCCCAGTAAATAGTATTTAATTTTTAGTTCTTAGATATCCATCCCCACATAGATATCCAGTATTCGGTTGTTTCCTTTGCTGTGGCACTGGGGTTGAAATCTAGGCCAGAAAAATTCCTAATAAGCTACACACCCATCCCAGTTCTTCAATATCCGCAGAGCTAGCTTGATCCTAAGTCTCTCCCAGATGCTGGGGTCTCAGTCAAGTCTCTGCTGACTTCTGACCTTCCCACCCAACAGAGCTCAAGGCAATTGTGACCCTGAAGCACCAGTGACTGAAGGCACCAGATGCTGTCGCCAGGAGATGTACCTGGACCTGCAGGGGATGAAGTGGGCTGAGAACTGGATCCTAGAACCGCCAGGGTTCCTGACTTACGAATGCGTGGGCAGCTGCCTGCAGCCACCAGAGTCTCTAACCAGCAGGTGGCCGTTTCTGGGGCCTCGGCAGTGTGTTGCCTCAGAGATGACCTCCCTGCCCATGATTGTCAGCATGAAGGAGGGAGGCAGGACCAGGCCTCAAGTAGTCAGCCTGCCCAACATGAGGGTGCAGACGTGTAGCTGTGCCTCTGATGGGGCGCTTATACCCAGAAGGCTGGAGCCGTAGGCACAGGGTGTGGCCTCCCCAAGGATGTGACTTTCATGCAAATCTGAAGTGCTCATTACACCAGGGGAGAAGGGGATTCTAAATCCCCATGGGCAGATCCTTTGCGTGTGCTCTTGCTTCCTCTGACCCAGCCTCATCCTTAAATTCCTTCAAGGAATGTGACTCGCTGGCCACTGGAGGCGCTACCTCGTGGTCTCTGTCCTTCATATTGTTCACTGCACTGTATGCGAAGCACTTACATGTATAGATACTGTAAACTAAGGACAGAATTCCTAAATGCCGTTGTTCCCTTGATTTGTCCCTGGATCTGGACTGAATCCCAGGCTTGTCTGGACCTAAGACCCAAGTGTATCAAACATGCCCAACCTACATAATACTGGCTTTGCTAGATGTGAATAAAATATGCTTTGTTTTGTAACTTTTTGTTTCCTTATTTTTTTCCTCTCCCAAAACAGGGTTTCTTTGTGTAGCTCTGGAGTGTTTCCTCGTTTAAACTACGTCTATGCAAACTGAGGCAGAAAAAGAAATGTCTGGCGTTAGATTAACTTAGATCAAGGTTTCAATGACAAAGAAGCCAAGCTGATATTCATTTGGATCTTAGTCCGTGGTGTCTGTTTTTCAGAACTGAGATAGAAATGTTTTGCTGTTGAGATTTTTGCTTTTCTGGGCCCAGCAATTAGGGTTTTATTTCAATTCTAGTTGCATTAAGAAAAAAAAAAATCCTTTAATCCCAGCACTTGGGAGGCAGAGGCAGGCTGATTTCTGAGTTGGAGGCCAGCCTGGTCTACAGAGTGAGTTCCAGGACAGCCAGGGCTACACAGAGAAACCCTGTCTTGGAAAAACAAAACAAAACAAAACAAATAATAAGAAAAAGAAAAAAATCCTTATGTCAGGTGTGGAAGTGTGCACCTTTAATCTCAACAGAGGCAGGCAGAGCTCTGTGAGTTTGAGGCCGTCCTGTCTACATGAGTTTCAAGCCAGCCAGTACTACACCGTCAGGCCTTATTTCAAATAAATAAATAAATAAATACACACATAATAAAAAGCCAAAGTCATAATTCCAGAAGGATTGCGCTCACTCCTCTTGGCTGATGTAGGGGTGTTATTCACAGCATGGGCTATGCCATGGTGGGCTGCTGAGTATACAGAGGCTTTTAAGAAATAAGGTTGATCAGAGTCTCAGCCCAGGACATGGGTCTCTTAGTCTCCCCACTAGTCTGCACAGCTGTTCCTAAGGTTTCTTGTCTTGATCCCCTAAATAGCAGCAGCAACCCCTAACTCTGTGGTTTTCATTTAAGGAACCAATAATTTAATAATCACTTTACACACTGGCTGGTACAGTCAGGCCTATAGCTAGTTCAATTTACACCCTAGATTTATTTATTTATTTTTTTAGGCAGGGTCTCACTATGTAGCTGCCTGGTTTTATTTATTTATTAATTTATTATTATTGTAATTTTGAGACAAGGTGTTATGTAGCTTAGGATAGGTTCCAACTCCATATGCAGTCAAAGATGACTTTAACTTTTTTTTTCAAAACAGGTTTGGTTTGTGTGTGTGTGTGTGTGTGTGTGTGTGTGTGTGTGTGTGTAGCCCTGGCTGTCCTGGAACTCATTCTTAAGACCAGGCTAGCCTGGAACTCGGAGATCTGCCTATCTCTGTGTCCTAAGTGCTGGGACTAAAGCCTTGTCTGGCTTTGATATTTTGTTTCTTGTCAGGGTCCAGCCTCGACACAGGGTCAGAGTTCTCAACTGGAAGCAGGGATATCTGTAAGGTGCATAATAAATATACACAGCCTACTTTTTGGGTACAAGCTGACAGACAATTTTTCAAGGCTTAAAGTTTCTCTCTCTTCTTTCTCACTCTCTGCTTTCTTTCTCGCTCATTGGCTCGCAGCTTGAGGCTGCACACACTCTGCATTCTCCTGTGCACTCTGCTTCTCTCCTGTGAGCTTTTCTTTTCTTGAACTCCCTCACTCCTACACACCTCTGTGCCTTCCCTCTCTTACTCTTTTTTTTTTTTTTTTGAGACAGGGTTTTCTCTGTGTAGCCCAGGCTGCCCTGGAACTCACTCTGTAGACCAGGCTGGCCTGGAACTCAGAAATCCGCCTGCCTCTGCCTCCCAAGTGCTGGGATTAAAGGCGTGCGCACCACTGCCCGGCCCCCTCTTACTCTTACACACTCTTCACACACATCTCACACATACCACATGCACTCTCCTTTCACTCACATACACATTCTCCACACACACTTCACATTCTCTCTTCACTCTTTTTTTAAAGATATATTTATTTTTATTGTAGTGATTTGCTTGCATATACGTACATGTACTATGTGTACATACCTGTTGCTTCTTCTTCTTCTTCTTCTTCTTTTTTCTTCTTTTTTTTTTTTTTTTGGTTTTTCGAGACAGGTTTCTCTGTGTCGTCCCTGGCTGTCCTGGAACTCACACTGTAGACCAGGCTGGCCTTGAACTCAGAAATCCACCTGCCTCTGCCTCCCAAGTGCTGGGATTAAAGGCGTGTGTCCACCACCCGGCTCTCTCTTCACTCTTCAAATTCTCTCTTCACTCACTCTTCTCATGCTATCTCGCCTTTTTCTTTCCCCAGTCTTTTATTGACACTCCAAAAGCAGATATAAAAAAAGACATTGTATTTTCCAATACAAATCATTTTCAAATCAAATTCAAAAGAATAACCACATCCCACAAAGAGTTAAGAATTACAATTGTTCCCCCAAAGTTTCAATCTTCCCTATTCCCAGGCCTGTAGCCAAATAATAATAATTGCAAACTTATCATTATTTAAACTTTAACTTTTGACTTATTATACTTTAGAGCTCAGAGCTCTGAGGTCAGCTAGTTGCATTTCCCTGTGAAGCTCTAATGATAAATGACATGGGCAAAGCTGCCAGGCAGTGGCCAGAAAGATTCATTAGCCCTTAACTCAATAGTTCTCCTAGCTTTCTACTTCTGTGCATTGCACACAATGACTCTCCTAAGAGTCCCAGTGTTTTGACTTAGTTTTACTAATATATAATTTTATGCATTCTACACTTGCTTATCTAGGAACCACTCTTAAATGTTGTGCAAAACTTCTTTCATAACTTTAATAGATTTTTCCTTTCTTGGGGTCCCGGTGTTGGCTCTATTTCATTTTCTAATAATCTCTTCAAACTTTTTTTTTTTTTTTTTTTTTTTTTTGGTTTTTTTCGAGACAGGGTTTCTCTGTATAGCCCTGGCTGTCCTGGAACTCACTCTGTAGACCAGGCTGGCCTCGAACTCAGAAATCCACCTGCCTCTGCCTCCCAAGTGCTGAGATTAAAGGCATGCGCCACCACTGCCCGTTTTTTTTTTTTTTTTCCCTCCTCTTTTTTTTTTTTTTTTTTTTTTTTTTATAATTGTTTAAGAATCATTACATCAAGGAACATCTAGTTTCACAGAATTCATCAGAGCAGGAGAAAGAAATAAGAAAGTCAAATATAATAGAATAATTATGCACACCAAGGCCAACTGAAAAACAAATGAAATCTATACAGCAGTTGTCCAGGGCTAAGGTTAGGAGAAATGAGAGCAACTGTTTTTTTTTTTTTTTTTTTTTACAAGGAGCTGCCTCGGGCTACTGAGATGTCTCTCCATCTCTCCATCTGGCCATGCAGGCAGTCCCTTATTTCAGATGGTAGGTCCCCTGGAGGTCTGTGTCTCCTGCTTCTCGGGGTCCCAGATGCCATCCTCTTTATAAGCAGGCTTCAGGGATGGCTCCATCCCAACTCACTGCAGGCAGTCCCTATTATTGTATGCTGTCCCCAGCAGTTTTTGTTTTTTGTTTTTTCCAGATAAAGTTTCTCTGTGTAGCCTCAGCTGCCCTAGGACTCACTCTGTAGACAAGGCTGGCCTCAAAGTCACAGAAATTTGCCTGCCTTTTTTGCTGGGATTAAAGGTATACACCACCACTGCCCGCTGACCTTAAATATTTTATAAAATTAAATCGTGTGTGAGTGTATATGTGTGTGTGTATGTGTGAGTATGTGTGTGAGTGTGTGAGTATGTGTGTGAGTGCCAGCCAGCATGTGCTGTGGAAGTCAGATGGAAACTTTAGGGAGCAGGTTCTTTCTTTCAACAGTGGGTTCTGAGGGTCTCAGCTAGTCAGACTTTGGTGGCAAGCAACTGAGCTTAAAACTTGAACTCTCCTCCTCCTGTCCTCCGATGCTTGATTCGCTTCACCCATGACTGGTCATGCATCACTAGTATCTGTCTACTACCAACTCGGACTTTGTCAACTCACACATCTGGCCATCACAGGTGAGACAACTACCTACTGAAGCCAGACATGGAGCCTTTCCTTTCTTTTTTCTTTTTTTTTTTTTTTTTTTTTTTTGGTTTTTGAGACAGGGTTTCTCTTTAGCCCTGGCTGTCCTGGAACTATTGGTAGACCAGCGCCTCGAACTCAAATCGCCTGCCTCTGACCCAAGTGCTGGATTATAGGCGTGCGCCACCAGCCAGCGGAAAGCCTTTCCTAACCTTTTTTTTTTTTTTTGGTAGTTTCACCATTATCCTAATATGACTGGGGCTAGACCCCAGGGCACAGACCAGGCCGGTGCCAGCATCATCAACAAAGGCAGAGATGAGGACTAAAGATGTGTGGAAGGGAGCCAGGAAAGATCAGGCTGAGCCAGTCTGAGGAGCCAAGGGAACAACCAGGGCTACAACAGAGACCCAGAGAAGCCAGCTGTGGGTCCTTAACAAAGAAAGGACAAGGACAGAGGAAGCTCTGGGAAACTGTTTGCTAGGTGCTTAAGGGGGTGAGGGATGGAAGTTGGAAGGGACAGAGAACTGAGAGAGGAAAGAGAAGCCGTGTTTCAGATAGCCTCAGGCTGGTCTAGCATCAGGATCCGGGAGGCTGCGAGGGTATTTTTATCTTTGCAGTAGAAGATGAAAGCTCAGACACAGAAGTGAGGTCAGAGAAGCAGCAAAACTGTGCCTTGGGGAATGAGGAGCCGCTCAGGCATGGCGGTGTTAGTGTTGGCAAGAACTCCACAGCAAGCGTTGGTTCTACTCTTTTCCTTGTGGAAACTGAGGCCTGCAAGTAGGTAGTTTGCGGCAGTGGACCAGTCACGGTCCACCCATTCCTCTAACACATCCAGTGCCAGTTCTGTCCCGGGTGAGGACGAAGAGCAGGTGCAGAGGCCGCTGCTTAGTTGGAAACCTCCAAGTCCCAGCCAGAACACACTAGACGCTCAGCGCCCAATTGGCAACGCTGTGGCCCGGGGCGGAGCAGTAACGCGTGGTCCTAGGGAATGCTAGAAATGCTGTATTTTATTTGGGGCAGGACCGAGCTTTGAAACTTTTAAAGTCTCCCTTACGGCTCCCTTACGCGGCGGTGCTCTCTTGGCTACAGATGGCTGGGAACAAGGTAGGTTCACTGTGCCTGGTGATCTCCTGCCCTGCTACCCAACTGGGCCAGCTTAGAAGTTCCTGAGGACGTTCAATCACGAACATTTGCAGATGCTTTCCAACGCCCCAACTATCCTAGGCACGGCCCAGTGTCCTCTCAGTGGGGATGTGCTAGTGGGGCACAGAGGAAAGGCAGTCCGGAGACGTCCTCTCCCAGCCTTGTGGGCGTTAGCTGGTCTGGTCCCGCCCCTAGTCCTCCGTAAGGACGGCCACGCGTGGACCAGAGTTAGAGAACCACAGAGGGGCTCCTTGCCCGGCGCACAGTGCTCGAGGTCCAGCTGGCGCCGGCGGAGCAAAGAGTCCAAATTAGGTAACCCGTGGACACAGCTCTGCGCATGTGCAAGAGGCGCCGGAGTTTCACTTTGTAACTTTTAAGTGGTGGGGACGCCGCCCCGCCCCGCCAGGTACGGACTGACCACTCCCCCGGGCGCGCGCGCTGCGCCGCCGCCGCAGGTAAACTGGGAAGGGGAGCAGGGACGGGGAGGTCGCGGCCAGCCCCTCCCAGGACGCGCTGGCGGGGTCCTCGCGGGGCAAGGCGCTTCGGATCGCCTTCCCCGGCGACTGTCTGATGACAGTAGCCCGGTAGGCGGCTAGAGAGTGCCAATCAAACCCCGCGCCGCTGGGACTTCCTGACAGCCCTTGGCTGCGTGGCGGATGCTTCCCTCCACCTCTTCCGCGGGCTTTGGTGTTTGTCTGTGGGCTCCCATATCCCTGCATAACCCAAAGGGCAGCGTCGGAACCCTCTCTTCTTTAATTCCTTACGAGGCTAGATCTGGCTGGAGCGGGTCCGGGTGACCACTCCCTCCTGCCCTAGTAGCACCCGTTGGAGAAAACTGGGGACTTGGGGAAGGGCGGGAGGGGGAGGGGAAGAGCTGCGACGGTAAGGAAACCACATCCGACTATAACTTACCCAGACCTGATAAGTCTGGCTACCTGACACCTCGGGTGAGGTGGAGTTCCTGTCTTTCAGTCCCAAACAGGTGCCAAACAGCTGTAGGGACTTTTGCAAAAGGCCTGGGAATATATTTTCTGTCCTGAAGCTCTGGCTGGGTCTCAGGGCCTGCCCTGTTGAGAGTTTGGGGTGCAAACGATATGGTGGAGCGCTGAGCATTTGCGTGTACGAATATTCGTTGGGTGTGGTGTGGTGGCTATTGCTAAGTGTGTGTACCTAGGCAGGGCTCCTGAGACCACAGTGTCTAATTGGTGTTTTTTTTTTTAGGACCCCCTCACCCCACGTAGCGATGCGATTGGAATACAGCCTTTGCCGTGCACATCCTAGGCACGCTCTTGGCTTTGAGCAGCATTCCCATCCCTTAGGGACTTGTGTGATTTCCTCCCCACACTCAGAGCTTTCTCTGTCTGGCCTTGGTGGGTGTGTTCCCACCTGCCCTCTCAGAGCATGCCTTCCTTTGGGAAGGCATGAAAGGGCTGTCTCTTTGAGAGCCTAGGTAATGTTTTCAGTAGCAGCTCTGACTCTTCATGCAGCTGCTGAGTGGGGACCAGTTGCTCCAACTGGAAGAACTGAGGATCTGGTACTGTGGCTTCTGATCCTCTCACTTGCCAAGCCTTCTTTGTTTGCTCTTCTGTATTTGAATTCCCTGATTCTAGCCCACAGGGGACGTTGAGGCAGAGCAGCTGCCGTTGGTGTCTGCATGAGGTGGAACAGGCCACCTGCTGAGGAGGCCCGAGACTGGACCTGCCTGTGCCCAGGCTGTCTTCTCTACTGGCTGACCTCACTTAGAATTTCTGTTTTGTTTTAGAGTCAGGGTCTTACTATGTAGCCCCAGATGGCCTAGAACTCACAGAGATCCACCTGCCTCTACCTCCTGAATGTTGGGGTATAAATGGGTGTGTACCACCACACCCTCCCTCCCTTAGTTCTTACCAAACTTAGTTGATTCTTCTGGAAAACCTGCTTGGCAAGAGAAAAATGACTTAGGAGTATGGCCCGCCGTTAGGGAAAGGGAGCTACAGGTAGCCTCCAGGGTCAAGGCTTCTGTGTTTCTCCAGACCCCTGAAAGAGCGGACTTTGGTGAGTCACTCTTCCTGCCCCTAGCACCACCCCAGCCCCTCCCTTCCTTAGGACAGCACTCCCTCTGTGAGCATTTATGAGGATGTTTTTCCTTTTCTCTTTCCAAGCCTTCCTTATTTGCTCTGTGGTGGCCCATTTTCCCCCAATGCTAGCTCCAAGGGACCTTTGGGTGCTGCAGCAGCCCTCCAGGTGGCTGTATGTGGCCTTGGCTTGGTATGCCACCTCAAGCCCAGAGCCACAGTGCTTCTGAGGGAGAGAGGCCCTCTTGACCTTGGCAGGGCCTAGTTCCTCTAGATGAGAGATGTGAAGCTAGAATTGCTGGGTGAAGAGAGAGAAACAGGGTGGCGCAGAGGAGCCTGGGAGGTGCTGCAGATCTTGTTCTAGGAGTCTAGGTGAAAGCCAGGTAGGAAGAAACTCACTGGGCAAGACCAGAAAATGGGCTGGTCTCAGAGTCACAGCAGAGTGTAGAGGGTTTCTGCTCTGAAGCCCTATATTGGAGGAAGGTGGCTCCCTGTGACTTATTTGACACTGATGGCATCAGGACAGTGTGTGAATGTTGGTGCTGCAGGGGCAGGTCCAAGTGGACAGCCTAGCAGGAAATGAGAAGCAGACCAGAGGCCTGACTCACTAAAACTTGGAGCTGTCAGGAGTGGGGGATGGGAGGGGCTGATCCAACTGAGGACTTCTCCAGCAGATGCCCACGGTCCTTCCTCCCTAAGTGTGGCAACAGGAAGCCTTGCATCACCAGGCAGGGATGTTTTGAAGTACTGATTTCTTGGTGACTTTTTTTTTCTCCTTTGAAACAGCCTTATGTGGAGATTTCCATTAGTGCCCAGGGTGCCTGAAACTCCAGGAGTTGTCAGCACTGAGGCTGGAGCCATGTCTGTTGGTCTCAAGCTTTCTGTGTAGCCAAGGCTGGCCTTAAAATCCCGATCCTTCTATTTCCTCCTTGAGTGCTGGGATGGCAGGTCTTCTGAGACCATTCCTTGTTCCTCTGGGTGATGTTTAAAGGCAAAAAGCAGGAACATCAGTCCCAGGTAGAAGTGGCATTCATGACTGCTCTCAGCCACTAACCCTGTGGCACCAAACACATGTTTACTTACAGCCACTGAAGTTCCGCATAGGAGAAAAGTGACCCATTCTCTCTCTCTCTCTTTTTTTTTTTTTTTTTTTCGAGACAGGGTTTCTCTGTGTAGCCCGGGCTGTCCTGGAACTCACTCTGTAGACCAGGCTGGCCTCGAACTCAGAAATCCGCCTGCCTCTGCCTCCCAAGTGCTGGGATTAAAGGCGTGCGCCACCACCGCCCGGCGTGACCCATTCTCTTAAGCTCAACCCTCCCCTCCCCATCCTTCCTTCACTTTCAGTCAGGCACATTGCAAGTGTGAGTCTGTGCTTGGCCGTGTGTGTGTGTGTGTGTGTGGTGTGTGTGTGTGTGTGTGTGTGTATTGCATATGTGAGTCTTTGAAGGCATGTGTGTATGTGTGTGTGTACTGCATATGTGAGTCTGTGCAGGCATGTGTGTGTGTGTGGGTCTGTGTGCCTCTGCCAGCAGTGTCAGGAATCAATACTGAGACCCTACCCCACCCAACCCAGGACCCCTCACTAGCACTTTGCATAGTTCAGACATCTGCTTCCTGTTCTCTACACCCCCTTTTCTTGTCCCTAATACTTCTGCCTCTCCAGCAGGCAGAAGAAACAGACTTTGAGGAAGAAAGTCCTTTGAGAATTACAATTTAAGCAGACTTGGGGAGGTGGGAGTCTGAGGAGGGAGGTGCTTCCGTATGTGGAAAACAGGCACCAAGTCCTCAGGCCTCAGTGCCGGGGGCCAGACTGTAGGTTTCCATTAAGTTCGCCAGGGGCTCTGGGAGCCTTCAGGAGTCTGTGCAGCCTGCAGCTGTGCAGCCTGCAGCTGTGCCTGTTTGAAACACTGAACCTTCTGTTAGAGGGAGGCGTGGGTGGAAGAGGGTGAGCTGACTGCAGCTTTGCCCTGAGCCTCCCCAGAGGGCCTAGGCTTCTCCCCGCTGGCTGCCCCTCCCACTTTTGCATCTCTCTGTCTGTCTCTCTCTCTCTCTCTCTCTCTCTCTCTCTCTCTCTCTCTCTCTCTCTCTCCCTCTCTTTTTCTCTCTCAGAAGCCCTCTGTGATGGCAGTTACAGAGTGAAGACCCGGGCTCTGGGAGTCAAGGTTGGAGGTTCAATTCTGTGGCACCCAGCTTCTTAGTTTGGGACATGGGTGGCTATAAGTTTCTGGAACTTGGATTCCAAGAACAAGTCAACCAGCCTTGGAGACTCCGGCTCTGACACTCTGAGAATAGTTGGTGTGGGCTCCTGTCCTTTTCTCTGATGCTCCAACAGTGTTCCTGGCTGTTCCTCAGCAGCAGCTGAGGTTTCTTCCTCTTCCCAGCCTTTGTGCTCCTCTCTCCCTCTTCTGTCTGTTTCTGGACGCTCTGAGGACTCTTGCGGGAGTTATTTTCCCAGCAGCACTTGAGGCTAGAGGAACTCAGCAGTGGCTGCCTCTGACCACCCCCACCCCCACCCCTTCACCTCTTTTACTCCTTTTTGGGGCATCTGCTCTTTGCATCCCTGAGCATCTGGGCTGTTCCTGTAAGTGAAGCTAGTCCCTGTGGATTCTACCGGGCACAGAGTATGTCCACATTGTGCTCATGGCTGTCTTCTGAGTCTGTGCTCACCTGTGTGGGGCACGTAGGTGGGAAGCGCTTACCCTTCGCTGTGGGAGCACTGGCTGGGGGAAAGGGCAAGTTCACACTGTGATCTTACACTTCTTGTTCTCTAGGGAGAGAAGGCACAATGACCAGCTCCCCATTCCTGGACCCCTGGCCGTCCAAGGCTGTGTCTATCCGAGAGAACCTGGGTCTTGGGGACCGTCCCAATGACTCCTATTGTTATAACTCGGCTAAAAACAGCACTGTGCTGCAGGGGGTCACCTTCGGAGGCATCCCCACTGTCCTGCTCCTAGATGTCTGTTGCTTTCTGGTAAGAGCCCCTCTCAGTTATGTATTTAACCCCTCGTTCTCTAGGGCCTTCTAGGAAACTCACTTGAGGTAGGTACTCTACTTTAGGTAGGTAGGTAGGTAGGTAGGCAGCCTGTGTGTGCTCTGTGACCCTGGACATGGGGTGGAGAGACATTGAGTCTGGAACCATTGTAATGATCCTGCCTCAGAGGATTTGGGGATTGAATAGGGCCTCGTGTGTCGGTGTGGTCACAGATCACACAGCCACCAGCTAGTTCTGTCTTGTCTCACTGGCCCTCAGGGTGGGTGCCATGAGAGATGCAAATGGGGGATGTGGACCAGGGTTAGAGCAGGTGTGACTTCCAGTGTGAGTGGTGCTTCCTTTTACCCTGGGATGCCTGGGCTTTTGGGAACCAGAATAGAATCTTTGAGCTGACCTTAGGGGACATGTGTCTCTGTCCTTAATGTTGACCTACTGTTCATTCTTCCCATTTGAAACAGGTGTTATTATTTTTGCAGTGTGACTCAAACAGTGGTTGAGATGTGCGTGTGTGCGTGTGTGTGCATGCGTGTGTGTGTGTGTGTGTGTGTGTGTGTGTGTGTGTGTTACATTAGGGATAGAACCCAGAACCTTGTGCATACTCCACACTCCACAGGCAGTTTCCTACTGAACCACATCCCAGCCTGACTAGTTTAGGTTTATTGGGGTTAACATGTACTGTCTTTTAACAAACACCCCCAAAACAGTTGCTCCCTTGACCCTAGCTTCTAAAAGCAGAGACAATGGGGTAGACGGGAGATTGGAGTTCACATTCAAGGTCTGTCTGGAGCAGGGTGGCTAGGTTGGGTGGGGAAGCAAGGATGGAAGAGGAGATAGTCAGAGGACCCCAGTTCCTGTCAGGCAGGAGTGGGGGTTCCCATGCCCACATCTCCTGACCCTAAACTTGACCACAGGAAGGACATTTCTTCTTAATTTTGGTTCCTAGGACCAAGGTCTACATTGTTGCCCTTGAGGTTTGTTACATGGTTGCTCATCTGGGCTGATAAGGGAAAATGCCTGTCTCCACCTTGGCTTTCAGGAGCTTTGGAATCCCGACTAACAAGCGTTCCCAGTACTCTCCTTCCAGCAGAAGAACAGTTATCCATGCTTGTGGGCCCAAGAGGGGGAGCCAGCAGGGCGTAGCAGAGGGGGAGAGGTGGCTAGGGTGAGGGGTTTGGGCAGGACTAAGTGGGGCCCGGGAGGGATGGGAAGAGGCTTAGGGAGAAAGTTGCTTTCATCTAGATTGTGCTGGTGAAGTGATTTTTTTTCCACGAGGGACAGATTTCACTACGTTGCTGAAGATGATCTCTGAGCTCCTGGCCTCAAGCAATCCTCCTGTCTCAGCTACTCAAATAGGTGGGATGACAGGCTTATACAACCAGGATGGATTTAGAAAGATTATTGTTATTTGCACTGGAGAGTGAACCCAAGTCTTCTCATACTATACCATTTTGTGCTACCCCAAGCCCTCTGAGTTTGCATTTTTTATTGTAGGGAATTTATAGGGTCAAGCGGAGGCTATGTTCAAACCAGAGAAGGCTTAGGT